>CM067168.1:138568514-138615080 GCA_034093135.1 Erigeron breviscapus | reverse complement strand
AAAACAGATTGTAGCATCATGTCTTCCTTTATTTTGATTGTTATTTCAATTTAAATCATGAGTGGCTAACATTCAATCATCCACCGTGAGGAAACTAGACGAATGATGTGATTGCTATATGTTTTTAATCCAAAGAGTTGATTTCAATTACTTCACTCCTCAACCAATTCAAATTCACAATCTCAACCTCCACCAATTGAAACTCCAGTCAAGTTATCTGAACCTCGTGCGCTGGACTCAACAGTTGTAACATCTGAAGTTGTAACTGAAGAGGTCTGGGCACAAGTACCTCTCATGACCAGATTGACTTCCAATCTTGAACCTCCCAGTGGTCTCTCCACTTCGTCTTCAGCCGAGGTCCAAGGCCTTTTAAGTAAGGTGGCGGACCTGGAGAGATCACTCCAGTCATCATCCCAGGTTGTTTCCGATTTTAAATCTTTATTATCGAACAATCTAGCATCTGAAATGAATATATTTGCTGGAATGAAAAGCTTGTTTTTGAGAAGCTGGATGAGCTGGTACTGGCCACTAATAACAACACTGAAAACATCAAAGTGGCAGTCCAGGGATTGGAGACAGGGCTGGTGAATGCTGTTCAGACCGAAGTGAAAGGTGAACGTGTTCAACCACTGGCAGGTCTAAAGGATGAGGTTCAGAAGTTGGTTACTAGGGTTAGTTCATTGGAAAGCAGGCCCACACTTGATCAGGCTGCTGTTGTTAGCACGATTAGTGATGAATGTACAAAGAAGTTCAGACTTAGTATGTTGAAAGAAATATCTGAAGAAATTTCTGGGTCTGTTCTTCGAACTATTCAAGATGGGCTGTGACCCTAAGTGGGAAGTTGATAGAAAAAGAATTGCCAAAGCACTTGCCTCAAGAAGTTGAAAATGTTAAAAAGGAAGTGCAGGCACTCAGAAAGAATGTGAATGATACAACTCCAGTGACTGGAAGAACCTTTTGGTGCACTGGACAGACACATGCTAGAACAATTATGGAATGATCTCAAGTCCAGAACTGGTGATCATTCCAAGGGGGAAAAGTCGTCTGGTGTCCAAGAAGGGTTGATTAGAAAGAAGAAGGAAGTTGTTGCCAGTGCTGTTGAAAAGCATTGTGCAACAAAAACAAGTGACTGGTACTGATGCCAGTGCACGATTAGCACAGAGAGCATTTGGCACTGAAGCCACTATGCTGACTGAAGAAGCTGCTGGTACTGAAGCCAGTGAGCCCCAGTTTGAATCTTTCCCAGATATTCCAACTACTCTGAAGTCTTTAAAAGGAAAAGAACAAATGGTATCTGGTGAAGAAGAACAAACTGTTGAAGGTTCATCAGAGTTTCCCACTGCTGATGATGAAACCTCTAAGAAACTGGAACAAGAATGCATAATGATTGAAATCTTTAAGAGAAATCAAAAAGATGAACTGCTGGCCCATCAAAGGGAGATGGCAACTATGGGGACTCTGGATTCTTATAATGCTGGCAGGTTGGGCATAAACATTGATGTGTACAAAAAGATGAAGGAAGACCCCAGAGTTCATCAATGTCTGAATGCATTGAATGATGTTCATGTACGCTCCTTTTACGCTGAAGAAGAACAAATTTATGATTCAATAATTTATGGCGTTAGTGTACCAGAACTTATCAGGCAGAGGAAGGAGGAACTGGTGAACCTCCAGAAAAAGATAAGGAAAAATGCTGGTGCTCTGGAGTTAGAGTACAGAAAGAAATTGACTGGCTTACCTAAGCTTACTGCCAAACAGCTCAAAGCAATTAAAGATGCAGATGTGAGCACATTCATTCCCCTGGATACTTCTCTGAAAATCAATCGTCAACAACTCCAGTCTATTGTAGAACAACAGAGAGTGTCAAAGGAAACTGAAGCAATGATCCAGACAGCCAAATGGAAAGACAAGTATAATGAAATGTTGAATTTCAGGGCTGATGCTAGAAGGATCACTGGTGCAGAGATTAAGCTTGCTGATAATCATGAAGGTATGTCAAAGTTTGAAATAAAGTTGACCAGGGAAGGTAACTTTACTGATGAAAGAAAGAGTACTTCAGTCCAGGCGTTTGGATGGACTGAACTGAAGGAGATTGCCTTAACGTTCAGGGGGAAGACAGATTTGTCGACTGATGTTAAAGCATTTCTGAAGAGGGTTGAGAAGGTATGGAGAAGAAAGCAACAGATGGAAGTTGCAATAGCATGAAATCGCCAGAATCAGTACCATCTTCTCCATCACCAAAGAGAAAGGCTTCTGAAGATGCTCCAGGACAGACATCGAAGAGAAGGGCCTGACTCTTATATCATTTACTTATTGTAATTTATTGTTTGATGAAAATTGTGACTATTTATCAGTTGATGTATGTAATATTAGTTGCAATTTTTGATTCATAAAAGTAAATGATCAGATTTAGTCTAAGTTAGAACTTAAAGATGAAACTGAAAACACTCATGATCTATAAAGTGTTTTCAGTAACTTAGATTTTTAGACTAAGTCAAAACTTGTGTTTTTCAAGCATACAAAGTTGTATAGATTAAGCTTGAAAACACTTGCATTATTTCTAAACAAATAGGGGAATTTGTTAGGTCCAGATTTACTGGACTCGCTCCAGACTCGACTACTGAGCCTTACTGAAGATCTGTCCAGAAACGTGTTCTACTGGACCTACTCCAGACTTGGAATCTAGAGTCCCTCTGAAGATTTGTCCATAAATAATGGAAGACCAGTGAGCAAATACTTGTATAGGAAATCTGGAGTATTCTCCAGATTAGCTCACTGGACTTCACCCCAGTCCAGATCTACTCTACTGAAGACGTTCTCACTGAAGTCAAAGACTGAAGTCAGAATAAAGAGGACTGACAAATGGCGGAGTCCACTGGAAGTCTTACCAGATCTGTACACTGGAGGATTGTCAGTGTTCTAGATCTTACAAGTCTGAACACTGATATCGAGGAATTGACTTTTGCCTTTACACACTTTCCAAAGAACACTCCACTTGTTCTTTACCAAAGTTTATACGTGTATAAAGGTGGTTGGTTAAAAGAATAAAGTCATATTGATGTGACTTTATCCTTGTACCGTAACCAATGCATTTAATGTTCTTGTCGGTTCATTAAATGCATGCAACCATATTTGTACGGCACAAAATTCACTGGTGAATTTTGTTGCCTATAAATACAAAGTCATTTCTTTGAGAAAATTACTTTAAAGCATACATTTAGCATTAGAGTGAATTTGTCTAAATACTCTCGATCTTAAACAGGGATACTTCACAACTTTAAGTATCTCGATCCAAAAGAGTTATTTGACAAATATAGATCATTTGTAATTCATAGGTTGTTAGGATACATACTTATTTGTATTATCTTGATTCCGCACAACCTTGTATTTTATTTAACATCATAAATAAAATACACCTTGAAAAATACATAATGTTCCACTTTACTTGTTTATTGCTTAAGTCGTGTATTACTTTATTTATATACTTGCATTTATATTTAAGTAATACTAGTCCATTCTAGTGATTATTAGACTTGTTGTATTTTACACTTCTGGGTTAACCATCGTATTTGGGACTCACAGTTTCCTAAATACCTTTTTCCTTATAATGATACTAATAATAATAAGGGTGGGCTTAAAATAGTGAATGGGCCAAACCAGAATTTTGCTTGTAGTCTAAGCCCATCATCAAAAAATGGGCAGGCTCTTAGTTCTCATAATGAGTCAAATGGGCCATGGATTTTTGATTGTGGGGCGACGGATACAATGACATATGAGTTATCCGACTTTTCAGAAATTTCCAAACCTAGGAAAACTCATATTAAAGCAGCTAATAAGGGAAAAATGGATGTAAAAACTGGAGGGACAATTAAAATCTCACCAGACATCAAATTGTCAAATTGTCTTTATGTTCCCTCTTTGTCACACAAACTCTTGTCAATCAGTCATGTGACAAAAGAACTCAATTGCTCCGTTCTCATGCATCCAAATTTTTGTCTTTTACAGGATATCAGGACGGGACAGATTATTGGGCGTGGCACTGAAAGAGGGGGACTGTACTATGTTGATGAAGTGAATTCAAGTGGAAGTGTTATGCTAGCTCATGGAACAAGTGAAAGAGAAGCATGGTTATGGCATAGAAGACTGGGACATCCTTCAGTTAGTTATTTACATGTTTTGTTTCCGAAACTTTTCCTTTGAATAAAAAGATTGATTGTGAAACTTGCATTTTAGCAAAAAGTCATAGGCAAACTTTTAAACCTCGTAATACTAGAGTTGAATCTCCTTTTTCGTTGGTTCATTCAGATGTGTGGGGTCCTGCACCGGTTATTGGAGGTCATAATTTCAAGTATTTTGTGATTTTTGTTGATGATTGCACCCGAATGACATGGATTTATTTTTTGAAAAATAAAGATGAAGTTTATGATAGATTCACTGTTTTCTATAACATGGTTCAAACTCAATTTCAAAAATCTATCAAAATCATGAGAACAGATAATGGTGGAGAATATGTGAACTCACAAATGAACCAGTTTTTTCAGTCCAAAGGAATAATTCATCAAACCACTTGTCCTCACACCCCCGAACAAAATGGTGTGGCTGAAAGGAAAAATAGGATTCTTTTAGAGATGACTAGGGCACTTATTATTGAGTCCTTAGTTCCAAAAAGTTTTTGGCCCGAAGCCCTAGCTACTGCTACCTACTTGATCAATCGTCTTCCTACAAAGATTCTCGATATGAAAACCCCTTTGAAAGTTCTCTCTGAGTTTCATAAGCTCCCATCGGTTCTTACTTTGCATACTAGAGTGTTTGGATGTACCGTATTTGTTCATATTCCAAAATCATATCGTAATAAACTCGAACCTTGTGCTGAAAAATGTGTTTTTGTGGGATATGGTGTTACTCAAAAGGGGTATAGATGTTACAATCCTAAAACTCATCGTATGTTCACTACGATGAATTGTGATTTTTTGGAGACCAAGTATTTCTACTCTCAGGAACTCAGTGGTCAGGAGGAGGAACAAAGTGACACACTGAGTTGGCTTCAATATTCATCAGAAATTCAGACCACTACTCCATCAAAAATTCAGACTACAGATAAAGATTTACAGTCCTCCCCTTTAAGTGACAACCCAAGTCCAGACCACCTGATATCCGAAGTAAGTAATTCTGAACCATTCCATGATTTGAATGATATGGATATTCCAGCTAATGAAGTGCAGGAAAATGTTAATGGAGAGCCAGAAAGTACAGAAGAAGTAACTCCAGAAAGATATGTTCTCCCACCGAGATCCACCAGAGGAATACCTGCAAAGCGATATTCTCCAGAAAAATTTTCTCGGTCTACTAAGTATCCAGTAGACAACTTTGCTAATGTTGCAGAAGATGTTTTTCTCCAAAGAAGCAAAAGCATTTACAGCAAAATTATATTCAGAAGAGCTCCCGTCAGGAGTAGAGCATGCTTTGAAATTAAAAAATTGGAAGGATGCTATGGATAGTGAAATGGAGGCTCTTATTAAGAATGATACATGGGAGAAGTGTATTCTTCCAACAGGAAAGGATCCGGTAGGGTGCAGGTGGATATATACCATCAAGTATAAACCGAATGGGGATGTAGAAAGATACAAAGCAAGACTTGTTGCCAAAGGGTACACTCAGACCTATGGAATTGACTATTCAGAAACTTTTTCTCCAGTTGCAAAGCTAGATACAATAAGGGTTCTTTTCTCAATAGCAGCAAATCAGGGATGGTCTCTTCATCAGTTTGATGTAAAGAATGCTTTTTTGCACGGAGAATTAAAGGAGGAAGTGTATATGGAAGCCCCTCCAGGTTTTTCTGGTAATTTTAAACATGGGGAAGTTTGTAGGTTGAAGAAGTCCTTGTATGGACTTAAACAGTCACCTAGAGCTTGGTTTGGAAGATTTACTCTTGCTATGAAGAAGTATGGATATCAACAAAGCAACTCAGATCACACATTGTTCCTTCTTCATATAGGGAATCTAGTGACATGTCTAATAATTTATGTTGATGACATGATTATCACAGGAAATGATGAAAAGGAGATGAATCAACTGAAATCAGCTTTGTTTTCTGAATTTGAAATGAAAGATTTGGGAGATCTGAAGTATTTTCTTGGAATAGAAGTTTCAAGATCTGAACGTGGAATTTTTATTTGTCAGAAGAAGTATATATTGGATCTTTTAGCTGAAACAGGAATGATTGATTGCAAGCCAGCAGACACACCCATGGTCATCAATCAGAAGTTGTTTGTAAAAAAGGATGCTAAAACCACTGATAAAGATAGATATCAAAGGTTGGTGGGGAAACTTATTTATTTGGCTCATACTCGTCCAGACATTGCATATGCGGTTGGAGTGGTTAGTCAGTTCATGCACCAACCTCAGGAAGATCATATGGATGCAGTTCTGCGAATTCTCAGGTATCTTAAAGGAACTTCAGGTCATGGGGTGTTATTCAAAGCTAATGGTAATCTCAAGATTCAGATATATACAGATGCAGATTGGGCAGGAGACAAAGGTAATCGAAGGTCAACTTCTGGATATTTTTCAATGGTAGGTGATAATTTGGTTACATGGAAAAGTAAAAAACAAAAAGTTGTCTCCTTGTCAAGTGCTGAAGCTGAGTTTAGAGGTATAGCTAGAGGATTAGCAGAAGCCTTGTGGTTGAGAAAGCTTGTGTCTGAAGTAGGTTTTGCTCCCAAAGAAAGCATTCGAATCATGTGTGATAATGAAGCTGCTATCCAGATCTCAGAGAATCCAGTTCAACATGATAGAACCAAACATGTGGAGGTTGATCGTCATTTTATAAAAGAAAAATTGGAGAGTGGAATCATCAAGTTACCTTTTGTTAAGTCTGAAGAACAACTTGCTGATATTCTAACCAAAGCAGTAGGAACATCGATGTTTCATAAGTGTCTGAGCAAGTTGAATTTCGGTAATCCCGATATTCAACTTGAGGGGGAGTGTTAGACAGTGTGGGATCAGAATGTCGGTTCATCACTTCCCTAAAAGAGCTCAAGGCCCACAACAAGAGAATCGGCCCAGAACAAGAACAAGGCCCAAAGGTCCATAGCTAGAGTCGGTCATAATGTGACCTAAATTTCTTTGTATAAATATACCTTATGTATGTCAATCGTAAATCAATAAAAAAGAAATCAATTCTCTTTTACGTTCTTAACAGAGTCTTTTGGATTGGTTCAACTTTTTGTTTATGAACCTGACTCGGAACAAATTAGTCCTATTGGTATTTCTGGAAATATATTTACATGCTATGCGGGTTCCTATATGGAAACGTTGCTTTTGCTTGATCACTAAGATTGTAGTTTTTGGCTCTACAGCATGTGAAACTGTGGACCTTACAACAAGCGAATTTTGGAGCACGCAAGCAATTTATGGAGATTGAGGTTCAATTTTGAGGCTGATTCGTCTAAAGTTAAATAGATCGTTACTGATGGTTGTAGTGAAATTAATATTTTTGGATTTGTCAGCAAAATATCGAACAAATATGTCAGTTAGTTTTGGGTTGTCTGCAATTTTGTTACTTTATCTATGGTTCTATTCTATTTACTAAATCCAAATTTTGCAATAGGGAGGGTGTCTCGGCTATGTTCAGTGTATTACTTCAATTGTGTGTGCAACCTGCTATCATTCAATATGAATATATAATTCTCCTATATCTAAATGTCACTTTTATATAATTGTAAATATCTTATAGTTCTGTAAAAAAATCACTTGGTGTGTTTTGGTTGCAAGTAAATAACTTCTAATGAGTTGATGTTTAGTAGAAAAAAACTTAATTATGTAAATTGTTAAATTGCTAATAGTATTATAGACAAATCTAATAAAAAGTCACTCTAATTTGGACAAATATAATATCTATATTTTTTTGTTTTGGTTTAACTACATTGAAGAAAAAGTGCATTAGTGGTAATCTTATTTCTTTGTTTCGAAAGTACCCAAATCCAAGGAGACGAAAAAAACAATTCAGAAGTAACAATTCCTACGTAGCACCCCTTTTACATACAATAACATAACATAAAGTCACTATATATTACTCTACTAGTTTTCAATACCCGTGCATATACACGGTTTGACTTAAAATTATTTTGTAATAGATAAACGTTTCATACGCTGATTAAACTTAATACTCACTTACAATTTTGTTTTATATTAATAAATAGTTATACTCATGATTAAAGTTCATATACTTAAAAATATAATAACAAAATAAAAATTTCATACACTTAAAGGTGATTTCTTTTAGTATTCAAACTACTTATATATGTGATAAAATTTAAAACATAACATAAATAGCAATGTTTATCACAACTTATAAAGAAATAGAGCCATAGATCTTAAATGCCGATAATAGACATGTATAATGTCCATGCGTTATATAGTGTTTGCTTCAAGATTCTTACTCCATTTAACCTCGGATATTTCATGTAATATAATATTATTAGAAATGGTAAATTAAGTCTTTAGGGCTTTTACTAAACGTGTATAAAATAATCTATATATTTCATATATATATATATATATATATATATATATATATATATATATATATATATATATATATATATATATATATATATATATATATATATATATATATATATATATATATATATATATATATATATATATATATATATATATATATATATATATATATATATATATATATATATATATATATATATATATATATATATATATATATATATATATATATATATATATATATATATATATATATATATATATATATATATATATATATATATATATATATATATATATATATATATATATATATATATATATATATATATATATATATATATATATATATATATATATATATATATATATATATATATATATATATATATATATATATATATATATATATATATATATATATATATATATATATATATATATATATATATATATATATATATATATATATATATATATATATATATATATATATATATATATATATATATATATATATATATATATATATATATATATATATATATATATATATATATATATATATATATATATATATATATATATATATATATATATATATATATATATATATATATATATATATATATATATATATATATATATATATATATATATATATATATATATATATATATATATATATATATATATATATATATATATATATATATATATATATATATATATATATATATATATATATATATATATATATATATATATATATATATATATATATATATATATATATATATATATATATATATATATATATATATATATATATATATATATATATATATATATATATATATATATATATATATATATATATATATATATATATATATATATATATATATATATATATATATATATATATATATATATATATATATATATATATATATATATATATATATATATATATATATATATATATATATATATATATATATATATATATATATATATATATATATATATATATATATATATATATATATATATATATATATATATATATATATATATATATATATATATATATATATATATATATATATATATATATATATATATATATATATATATATATATATATATATATATATATATATATATATATATATATATATATATATATATATATATATATATATAATCCTAAAAATTTACTACATATTTAGTTATATATATATACATATATATATATATATATATATATATATTTTTTTTTTTTTTTTTTTTTTTTTTTTTTTTTTTTTTTTTTTTTTTTTTTTTTTTTTTTTTTTTTTTTTTTTTTTTTTTTTTTTTTTTTTTTTTTTTTTTTTTTTTCTTTTGGACAAATATAATATATATATTTTTTTGTTTTGGTTTAACTACATTGAAGAAAAAGTGCATTAGTGGTAATCTTATTTCTTTGTTTCGAAAGTACCCAAATCCAAGGAGACGAAAAAAACAATTCAAAGATTGAATTATATGGAGTACACATGGACGTTAATTCGAAAAAAGATATAGTATGGAAACTAAAAAGTAATATATTTATCTAAATAAATAAGAAATCATAAATACGTAAAGACTTTTAATTTGATATGGAATGGACTTAATTCGAAAAAAGATATAGTATGGAAACTAAAAAGGTAATATATTTATCTAAATAAATAAGAAATCATAAATACGTAAAGACTTTTAATTTGATATGGGTACACATGGACGTTAATTCGAAAAAAGATATAGTATGGAAACTAAAAAGTAATATATTTATCTAAATAAATAAGAAATCATAAATACGTAAAGACTTTTAATTTGATATGGAATGACTTAATTCGAAAAAAGATATAGTATGGAAACTAAAAAGTAATATATTTATCTAAATAAATAAGAAATCATAAATACGTAAAGACTTTTAATTTGATATGGAATGACTTAATTCGAAAAAAGATATAGTATGGAAACTAAAAAGTAATATATTTATCTAAATAAATAAGAAATCATAAATACGTAAAGACTTTTAATTTGATATGGAATGACTTAATTCGAAAAAAGATATAGTATGGAAACTAAAAAGTAATATATTTATCTAAATAAATAAGAAATCATAAATACGTAAAGACTTTTAATTTGATATGGAATGACTTAATTCGAAAAAAGATATAGTATGGAAACTAAAAAGTAATATATTTATCTAAATAAATAAGAAATCATAAATACGTAAAGACTTTTAATTTGATATGGAATGACTTAATTCGAAAAAAGATATAGTATGGAAACTAAAAAGTAATATATTTATCTAAATAAATAAGAAATCATAAATACGTAAAGACTTTTAATTTGATATGGAATGACTTAATTCGAAAAAAGATATAGTATGGAAACTAAAAAGTAATATATTTATCTAAATAAATAAGAAATCATAAATACGTAAAGACTTTTAATTTGATATGGGTACACATGGACGTTAATTCGAAAAAAGATATAGTATGGAAACTAAAAAGTAATATATTTATCTAAATAAATAAGAAATCATAAATACGTAAAGACTTTTAATTTGATATGGGTACACATGGACGTTAATTCGAAAAAAGATATAGTATGGAAACTAAAAGGTAATATATTTATCTAAATAAATAAGAAATCATAAATACGTAAAGACTTTTAATTTGATATGGAGTACACATGGACGTTAATTCGAAAAAAGATATAGTATGGAAACTAAAAAGTAATATATTTATCTAAATAAATAAGAAATCATAAATACGTAAAGACTTTTAATTTGATATGGAATGGACTTAATTCGAAAAAAGATATAGTATGGAAACTAAAAAGGTAATATATTTATCTAAATAAATAAGAAATCATAAATACGTAAAGACTTTTAATTTGATATGGAGTACACATGGACGTTAATTCGAAAAAAGATATAGTATGGAAACTAAAAAGTAATATATTTATCTAAATAAATAAGAAATCATAAATACGTAAAGACTTTTAATTTGATATGGAATGTTCTTAATTCGAAAAAAGATATAGTATGGAAACTAAAAAGGTAATATATTTATCTAAATAAATAAGAAATCATAAATACGTAAAGACTTTTAATTTGATATGGAGTACACATGGACGTTAATTCGAAAAAAGATATAGTATGGAAACTAAAAAGTAATATATTTATCTAAATAAATAAGAAATCATAAATACGTAAAGACTTTTAATTTGATATGGGTACACATGGACGTTAATTCGAAAAAAGATATAGTATGGAAACTAAAAAGTAATATATTTATCTAAATAAATAAGAAATCATAAATACGTAAAGACTTTTAATTTGATATGGGTACACATGGACGTTAATTCGAAAAAAGATATAGTATGGAAACTAAAAGGTAATATATTTATCTAAATAAATAAGAAATCATAAATACGTAAAGACTTTTAATTTGATATGGAGTACACATGGACGTTAATTCGAAAAAAGATATAGTATGGAAACTAAAAAGTAATATATTTATCTAAATAAATAAGAAATCATAAATACGTAAAGACTTTTAATTTGATATGGAATGACTTAATTCGAAAAAAGATATAGTATGGAAACTAAAAAGTAATATATTTATCTAAATAAATAAGAAATCATAAATACGTAAAGACTTTTAATTTGATATGGAATGACTTAATTCGAAAAAAGATATAGTATGGAAACTAAAAAGGTAATATATTTATCTAAATAAATAAGAAATCATAGATACGTAAAGACTTTTAATTTGATATGGAGTACACATGGACGTTAATTCGAAAAAAGATATAGTATGGAAACTAAAAAGTAATATATTTATCTGTTTATAATTTTATCCACAACAAGTGTCACTTAAAAGTAAAAACACACCACACCACACCCCACCCCACCAAATCAAAACACAACACAACACCCCGAAACATGTCAACGGCGGCTGGGACAGCGAGCGGTTCAGAAGCTAGAAACCCTCGATGGTCGTTATCTGGAAAGACTGCACTGGTGACAGGCGGTACACGTGGCATCGGTTACGCTGTAGTGGAAGAACTAGCCGAGCTGGGTGCGGTGGTTCACACTTGTTCTCGAAATGAAACTGAACTTAACCAACGCTTACAAGAATGGTCCGCCAAGGGCTTTACTGTTACTGGTTCGGTTTGTGACGCAACTTCTCGACCCCAACGCCAACAACTTGTTGAGAAAGTTTCCGCTATTTTCGGTGGCAAGATCAATATTCTTGTAAGTTAATGTTTTTGATTTTTGATTATTCTTTTTTGTATGTATTTCATATATTTAATTTTGGGGTAGATTATTAATTGCTATCTGCTTTCATATATCATAGATTCATAGTGTATCTTGCTAATTCCTTCACGGTAGGTAGATTAGTATTAAGGGGCGGTAGTGTAATTTTGGTAAAAATAAAAAATCCCGATTTTTGGAAATGCGGCTGGTTAAGAGAAAAATTCATTTGACAACTAGGTATAAGTATTTTTGTGAAAAGGCACCAACCTAGACATCCTTTCGTTTTCGTGAATGTTGCTTAAACAAGTGTGCACTCTGCACTCTCCTAGCTCATGTTTAAGCTTAAACCGGAAATCCCTTGATTTTAAGTAAATCCAATCACAGTAAATGACAGGTTACATTAAAATCACAAACAACTGCTACCACACATGTGGCATGTGAATTTGTCCAGTTAACCGAGAGCGAGAAAGAAGAGAGAAAAACAAAAGGTTATATGTTTGAAGATTGTTTGTAGTGTAAAATTTCTTTTAAACAAAAGCTTGATGAGTTGCTGACAAATTTTTGCAGAAACTTGAATTGTGTTTTGTGAAAAATGTACTTTAGGTAGAATGCTAACATTAAAATATTACTTTTGATGAAAAGGAAGAAGTAAGAAAAGAGAGTTAAGCAAAAAAGAGAATATAGAAGTGTTTGAGGTGTAGAATGAAGAGTGGGTGAAATTGTCAAAGCTGAATATTTTGTTTCTTGTAAATCATTTTAAACCATGTACAATTGTGCCAATCATTTCCCAGTCTTGGTTATATGATGGAAACAATGAGCATTTCTAGCATGTGTCATTTTTTCTACTTTTGTTATTCGATTGCAGTACAAGGAAAACTTTGCATTTTGCTGCATATGAACATTTCCAGGCAAACACCATGAATTGTTTTTTTACAAACACCTAACTAAGCTGGTGTAAATATATATGCATATGGCCCGTCATGCTAGTTTTTAGGCTACTAATAGAATTACGATAGGAACAAACTTTGCAATGGTAAAAGAAACAAAGTTTACCCAAATGTAAATATAGAATCATAGCAAACTGATTTTAAGAAAATTTGATAGCGAGTGGAGAGGACAAGACATCAAGTAGAATCATAGTTGTCAAAAGCGAAGGCGAACTAAAAGCGCAAAGACCCCAAAATGGGGCGAAGGCGAGAGGCGCAAAAAAAAGCGCGGGCCCGGGAAAAAAAAAGCACACTAAAGTATTAAACAAACCAAATGCCATTCAAATTATTAAATACCATCCAAATAACCCATAATGCATTCAACCAAAAAGTTCAACACTGTTTAAACCAAATTGTTCAAAACCATTGACAAAACTGAGTTTAAAGAAATCTGAGTTTAAGAAAAATAGAAATTCTTAGTAATATAAGAAAACTGAGTTTAAGAAGAGTCTTAGTAATATAAGAAAATCGAGTTTAAGGATAATAGAAGAAAACTCTCCTGAAGTTGAATGGAAAATATGTTGCTGAAGGATGATCCGATGATATATTCTGATTTATTTTGATATATTTGGAACAAATTTACTCATCTCATATCCCCATATACATGAATTCTCTGACATCAATAAAATATCTCCTTGTAATACCAATCGGTTATATGTAAAATTGTGAGATGCCACCTAATTTGTATGTGGGCCTGGGCCTAGGGTTTTAGGCGGCCTAGGTGTCGCCATCGCATTGCGCCTAGGCGGACTAGGCGAGCGCCTTTGACAACACTGAGTAGAATTAAGTTTTTGAGCTAGCTATTCGTAAATTGAATTTACATACTAATATAATATGCAAAACATAAGGTCGATGAAGCTGAACAAACAAATATATGTTAAAATTAAATGGTTAGAGATCTTATATGAGTGCTTAGATATTATGAGCTCCATTTCGACTTACTTCTGTAGTGTAATTTCATGTAGGTAAACAATGTTGGGACCAACATAAGGAAACCAACTACAGAGTATACTGCAGAAGAGTATTCGATGCTCATGGCTACTAATTTGGAATCTTCTTACCATATGTGTCAACTTGCACATCCTCTTTTAAAGACTTCTGGAAATGGTAGCATTGTGTTCATTTCCTCTATTGCAGGTCTCGTTCACATTTCCTCTGGGTCAATATATGGAGCCACTAAAGGTATATTTTTCTGATCCTTTTTAAGTACTTGTGACACTATAATTTCTATGTGCAAAAGGATTTTAACTTCCGTTTTCCATACATAGGCGCTATGAATCAGCTTGCTAGGAACTTAGCATGTGAATGGGCGAAAGACAATATTCGGGTGAATAGTGTAGCACCATGGTACACTAAAACCCCGCTTGTTGAACATGTAATACACGTTCATATTGTCCTTCTTTCTCTGTAATAAATCAAGAGGTTGATGATAAAATATTTATATCTGTGCAGTTGTTAACTAATGAGCAGTTTTTGGAGAGAGTGGTATCTAGAACTCCGTTGAAACGCCCTGGAGAAGCAAATGAAGTTTCATCCCTGGTGGCTTTCCTTTGCCTACCTGCTGCTTCTTACATCACTGGCCAAACAATTTCTGTTGATGGAGGGTTTTCGGTCAACGGTTTTGCGTGACACATGCTCCTAGTAGTCACGAGCTTTCACTTTTGGCGGGTCCTTTCATTTATGATATTATATAGTCACTTCTTTAACTGTCCTTGTGTTCAATTACATGTAATCTCAGCCTTCTATGTTTCCAATAGAACCAAGGAAATTGTATCTGCCTTTGTATCTATTGTTTGCATGACCTCGATTTGAATGTTATCTATTGTTATCGGTAATAAAGTCTTCATTTCAAGGAATGCAAATACTTTGTTTGCAAGATGTGAAATGCAATATGCCTCTGTGACGATAGGGAAAGCATTGGTCACAGAACTGGGACTTTTTATCAACAAAAGGGTCACGTGATGATCATCTTGTCCGAAAACTCTATGCACATTTGAAGTATGACAAAACAGCACGATCTATAGTAAACTTTGCATTTCTTGTGATTCGAATCTAAACGATCACTGTAATAGTTTACATTCTTCTATTATTCCAAATTTTCAATGCAAACTAAGGGGATATGTTGAGCTCAATTGCCGGAAAAGAACTCAAGATACCATTCCATATATTTATTGAAGGTATGACGAAATGTTAGTACCTAAATCCAAAACCAACATCCGGGTGTTAAAGTTTTACACCTTGTGAGTCTCCCGAAATTTGTATATATTATACGAGCAAATTAGGTTTTCAGTGTTTAGGTTATTTTGAGAAGATAAACTTTTACTATGGTGTACGTGTTATAACTTAGGTTCTAAGAAGCTGCCTTATGCCTCTCGTGCGCGGTTCGTCCCCCTCTCAGGGACGAGTCAACACCCTCACTCGTCCAAGGTGTACTCGTGCGTGGACGGACGAATGGTTGTTTGGTATTTTTTTATTTTTATTTATTCCAACGGATATATTACTTGAAAGTTTGTGTTTCGACACTTTCGGTCCCTAACAGCTAGTAAGTTCAAAATTGAAGTTTCATCTTTTGACAGTTTTGGTCCATGACGGCTATTTTTGTTCCCAAACCTTTTATATACTACCATTTCACTATAATTCACACATATATCTCCCATATTCACCTACACTTACACATAAACATTTTATTTATTCAAATCATAATGTCTTTCACGAATCCTTCATGTTTGAACACGTATACGAGATCCGAGTTGTTTAAAGAAAACTCCAATGGTGATGAGCTTATGGGGATCATGTCAGATTTGTGTTGAGTTGCTTGAGGAAGGTGAAACGTCCGAACGACCATTTGTACCGCGCACCGTCATAACAAGAGATCGACTAAGCGCCAACGAGCAACTAATGGTAGATTATTTTGTTGAGGATGCAAAGTACCCGCTTTGGTATTTTAGGCGCCGGTTTTGTATGTCAAGACCGTTGTTCATGCGCATAGTTAACGATATAATGTCGTATCCGACTCGAAATCCAGGACCTGTGCCCGAGCATTTTAGAAGAATGCAAGACAAGCTTGTTGATGGGCGAGACTGGGTTGGTTTTAGTACAATACAGAAGTGTGTGTCCGCCATACGTCAATTGGCGTATGCAAACAACCCTGACTCACTTGACGAGTATCTTTAGATTGGAGAGGAAACGAGTTGAATATTCCTAGACCACTGTTGCAAATGTGTGTTTCAGCTCTACAAAGATAAGTACTTGTGCAGACCAACACCAGAGGATATACAACGATTGTATGCTAAACACGAGGAGCTTCATGGTTTCCCGAGGATGCTTGGGAGCATCGATTGTATGCATTGGCCTTGGAAAAACTGTCCTAAGGCATGGCATGGGCAATACATGGTGGTGATCACGGTCATCCAACAATCATGCTTGAAGCGGTTGCCTCATACGATTTATGGATTTGGCATGCGTATTTTGACTCATCTTCAGAAGGACTAGTCACAGTCAGCGCCACATCAGCAAAAAACACTCCAAAGACTAATCCCCCCAAAACATACCCAATACAAAGAACTAGTCTTAGACCCACCTTTTATTTAATTTTACATTCAAAATTGATACCAATAATAATAATAATAATAATAATAATAACAACAACAACAACAACAACATAGAAAGTATATTTATTTAGAGAAAAAAAGAAGTTCATTTATTTTAGGGTTATTTTTAAACTAACATTAAAGTGCAGGATAGAACTTGAAAATTAATTACTGTATAATGATACATAAAAGACAAAAGTCTGAAAAAAAATAAAAAACCCCTCTTCAGATCATCTTCTTCTTCGTGTAAAATTCTGACCGCCGGAAAAAAACAGAAGTTCATTTCTTTCTTTACAGTAAACACACACACACATATATCTATCTATCTATTTATCTATATATACATGGGAAAGAAAAAAGAAAAAAATATATAAAACGCAATTACAACTCGTCCCTGCAGGAACGAGCGATGGGAACGAACCAGAAGAACGAACAGTGGACGAGTCTCACCCAATGGTGTGGACTCGTCCGTCCCTAGCGAACGAGTGGGGAACGAACCATGGACGGAGGTATTGGCTTAGCTTCTAATATGACCATTTCTTAACATGGTCACCTCCACGATATTTATTGAGGGAGGATCGATCGAACCTAAAATCTCTTGTAAAAACATAAAAACTCATGAACACTAGTTCACCTGGCTAAATATGTATACGTGTGACTTTTTTATTGACCAAATTTCAATTTTTAAACCTATGTATTTGAAAGACAATTGCGTTGAAAATTAAGGAAAAATCGTTTATAATTCCTATGGCAAATTATAATCGGTCATAGGTGGTTGAAACTTTTATCAGCAAAATTGTGATAATAGGTGGTCAAAATTCTAATAACATGAGAGTGCTAATTATATGGATATATGACAATTTAGCTTGCATGACGGTTAGTATGAAAGAAATGATGCGACCGTATCATAGGTTCCTGGCTAATCTTTAGTGTTACGAACAGCTTGTATGTGTTACATCCCGTTTTATGAAAGGCAAATAACCTATGTTTTTAAAGTAATTGATACTCGTACATGGATCAAGTTATATAAGAAACTAGTTTTTGTTCTCGGGCGTTGCCCCGGGAGACATTACGTAACATCTACACATGTGGCAAAAATTATATAAAATGAAACTTTCGTGACAAAAGTTAAAAAGTGAAAAGTTATGTGGTAAAAAGTAAAGAAAATGAAACTTTGGTGGCTGAAGTTGAAAAATTTAAAGTTATGTGGTAAAAAGTTAAGAATATGAAACTTTATTGACAAAAGGAAAAAATCCAAAAGTTATGTGGTGAAAAGTAAGGAAAATGAAACTTTCGTGACAAAAGTTAGAAAATTGAAAGTTATGTGGCAAAAACTCAAAGTTATATGGTAAAAAGTAAAGAAAATGAAACTTTGGTGACCGAATTTGAAATACTTAAAGCTATGTGCTGGGTCGAAAATCGACCAAGTATAATTTGTTCAGAAATAGTTGAAGTTCAGTGAAGATACCTGTACAGAATTCTGAACCACTTCAAAGTTAATTCACTGAAGCTTCACTTCAGTTCAGATCAGCCCAAACTGAAAACATTCATTTTGAAGTCAAAGACTGAAGACTGAAGAAAGAGAATCATCTCAGAAGCAGAGCCCAGAAAAGATTCTACCTGATCGAAGACTGAAGCATCTCAGTGTAAAGTACTTACAACACTTTACACTGATTACGAGGAAGCCTTTTTGACTTTACCAACCTTTACCCGGTTAATAGCTTTGTCTATTAAAAGTACAAGGTTGAGTAAAAAGGTTGGGAATAAAGTATGAAATGTCACATCAAATGACTTTCACACTTAACCTTAAAAGTACGCATGTTAAGGAATTAACTTTAATTCCTTAAATGCTCCCAACCATATTTGTACGGCCTGATCCACATCAGCATGAACCTTGCCTATAAATATAAGGTTTCTCACAACTTGCAAAGTGCTTGAAACTTTGGCACTGCAACTTGTGAGATATACTCTAAGTAATTCTTACGAGTATTTCCAATTTATTAGATCACTTGTATTTCAAGATTGTTTAGATATTACACTTTGTGTTTATCTTTGTTCCGCATCAACCTTTGTATTTTATTTAACATAATTAATAAAATACATTTGAAAAGTACATCATATCTCAATGCTACATACTTGATTATATATATTACTTATATAGTTTTCAGCACTCTTGTTTCTTGCTATTTAATTTCAGTAATTTACTTTATTGTTTAATCCATATCTGGATCGCATTCTGAACTGGTCTATTTCCAGACTAGAATTGCTTGCCAGTCGGGTAAACCATCTAATTTGGGACTTACATTTGGTATCAAAGACAGGTTTGAATATTATATTCCTTAACCTAGATCTGCTGAAGAGAACAAAGCAGAGAGAGCTATGGCTGAGCAAGATGCCAAAAATCATGCTTCTACCAGTTCAGTCATGGTTCATTATTCTGAGCCACATGGGACTACACTGCTATCTTTTGAGAGTGATCATTCTGACTCAGTGAAAAAGATAGTTTCAAACTTATTAAAAACTGATATTACTGATAATGTTACTCATGGTTGTGATGAGGATGACAATGATGATCTGGTTGCCATGCGGCTAAAACGTTTAATCGTTTTAAGGCCAAATCTAATCGATCTGGCAAACCATTTGCTTCCAGCGCTTCTATTGATAAGTCTAATCTTGAATGCTTTAAGTGTGGCAAGAAAGGACATTTCATGAAGGAATGTAGATCTAGTCAACCCTCTTCATCACAATTTGCTCCTAACCATTCTATTTTTCAGAAGATGATAGCTATAAGGCTAAGTACAAGAAGCTGAAAGCCCATATAGCTCTCATGGCACAAGACAACTCAAGCAATAATGGTTGTCTGATTGCCAAAACAAAAAAATGGGAAGACTCTGATGAATCATCTGATGATGAGGAAGAAGTGAGGGACATGTGTTTCATGGCTCGTGAAGATCAAGGTCATTTGGTCAAGTCTGATGTTGAATCTGGTCGTTGGGTGGACATAATCATGAAAAAGGTTAGTGATTTTGGGTTTGAAAGTAATGAGGAACACAAACTGGATCTTTTGGTCCTTTTAGAGGCTGACATCTCGTATGTTGAGACTGTGCGTTCAGAAAGCCTGAAAATGTTTGAAAATAATACCTCTGAACTGAACGCCAGTCAGGCCAGACTAAAAGAACTGAAAGATGTTCAGTTGGCTCTAAAGAGTTATCAGTCTATGGTTGCCACTTTGGAATTGGAAAAGGAAGAACTGAAAACCATCCTTGAAAAAGAACAGAAAATAATCAAATCTTGGATGAAATCACCAAATCCAGATGCTGCAATTAAAAACACTTTTGCTAATCAAAGAACAGCATATGAATCTGGTAATCTTCACTTGGCATCTATTATTACTGATTTAGATTCACTTCCAAAGGAGATGAAACCAGAAATTATTTTTCCTGAAGTTGGCAAACAGAAAACTGTGACTGAAGTGGCCCAGGAACAATCTGAGGGTAAATCTGAAACAGCTCAGACCACTGTTTCAGAAAAGAAGGCTAAATCCAAAAAGTCATCCCCTCAGTCTTCATCTAAGGTTCCAAAAGGCCAAAAGAAGAAGAAAAATGTCTCCCCCACTGAGCCTTCTACCTCAGATTCAGGTAAGGCTCAGGTGTCTAATGAAGAATCAATTTTGTTAAGGTTAGAGAGTCAATTTCAGTTGTTAGCTAGACAAGTGCAGAGTTGTAATGCACGTTTGAAAATTGTTGAAAGCACTCCTCTTCAACCTAAACAAAATGCAAAACCTTTTTCTAAACAAATCAAGCAAAAATCTGAGAAGAAAAAGGTTAAAAGCCCCATCAAACCAACTGTTTTAGTGTCATCTGAGATCATGACTGAGTTTCCTTTTGATCCTTCAGTTCCTCCTTAACCAAAGAAATCTGGGACGTCTAAGGGAGAGTCCAGTGAACCCATCAAAAGATGGGTTCCCAAAAAGAACTAATCTTTGTTTGTGTGCAGGGAGACCGAAAGAAGTACATATGGTATCTTGACAGTGCAGCTGGCAGAACCATGACTGGTAACAAAACCCTGCTGGAGGAATATAGGGTGCAAGAGGGGCCGTCAATAACATTTGGGAATGATGGAAATGGACAAACTGAGGGATATGGTGTTCGGAATAATGGACAAGTAAAATTCACACGTGTTGCATATGTGAATGGTTTGAAATATAACCTGATCAGTGTCAGACAACTGTGTGATGATGGCTTCAAGGTTTTATTTGATATTTGTCAAGGCACCATATTCAACAGGGATTGGAAGATAGTGTTAGTTGCACCAAGAAAAGGAAACATCTATATCATTGATATGGAAAGTTCACCTAGTGAACAATGTTTCTATACAAAGGCAGATGAGGACACAAACTGGTTGTGGCACAAGAGATTATCCCATCTGAACTTCAAAAATATTAATAAGTTGTCAAGAAAATAACTTGTTGATGGGATACCCTCAATGTCTTTCAATAAAGATAAACCATGTCCAGGTTGTGAAATGGGTAAGCAGAAAAGAGCTTCATTCAAGACCAAGCAAAATTTCAACATAACTGAACCTCTTCACATGCTTCACATGGACCTTTTTGGACCAGTGAATGTTCAGACCAGAGCAGGAAAGAATACACCCTTGTTGTTGTTGATGAATTTTCAAGATATTGTTGGGTGATTTTCCTCAGAACAAAGAGTGAAGCTGCTGCCGAAATCATTGCCCTCATCAAACAAATTGAACTCAAGCACAAGCGAAAAGTTTGTCAGCTCAGAAGTGACAATGGCACAGAATTCAGAAATGCCACTCTGGAGTCCTTCTGCACTGAAACTGGCATATCTCAGAACTTCTCTTCAGCTCACACACCAGAGCAGAATGGTGTTGTAGAAAGAAAGAATCGAACGCTGATTGAAGCTGCTAGAAGTATGCTCAATGAATTTGGTCTTCCTAAGAATTTCTGGGCTAAAGCTGTTGCAACTGCTTGCTACACTCAGAACAGATATGTTTATGTCAAAAGACACAAGAAGACAGCCTATGAAGTACTCAGAAATCAAAAGCCTAATATTGGATACTTCCATGTATTTGGATGTCCAGTATACATTCTGAATGACTCCAGTCAGCTTGGAAAATTTGATGCAAAAGCTGATGAAGGTTACTTCTTAGGATATTCAGTAAATTGCAAAGCCTTCAGAGTCTATAACAAGAGACTTGACAAGGTTGATGAGTCAATCATGTTACCTTTGATGAATCAAATTCTGCAATCTTTAATAGACCAACTCCTGTACCACCCTTAGAAAGTCCAATAGTTTTGGTGAATCTGATCCCATTGTTCAATCTGATCAGTCACCTGAACCTGCTTCTGAACATCTCAGTTAAGAACCAACAAGAATCAAGATAAGCAACATTCCATTCTATCCTTCAGTCAGCTTTAAACTACCTTCTGAAGTGACTATTGGATCAGATGTACGTGCTGCTTCAAACCAGATACCAGTTTCCACTGAATTACCCCAATCTGAAGAATTTCATGATGCAAGTCATGATTTGCAGGAGGAAGATGATGAGACTGAGATAGTCTTTTCTGAGGCTCCTCCTGAAGTAAATCAGAGGAATTCTTGCACTGATATCATTGTTCATCCTGGTCAATACTCTAAGTGGACAAAGACACATCCAATTGATTAAATCATTGGAGATTCCAGTAGAAAGAAGAGCCACAAGTGATCAATGCTTGAACGTCAGCTTCTTATCACTGATTGAACCGAAGAAGATTGACGAGGCTATGAAAGACCCAAGCTGGGTTGAAGCCATGCAAGATGAGCTCAACCAGTTTAAAAGGAACGACGTTTGGGAACTTGTTCCATGTCCCAGTAACCTGAAGAAAGATCCAATTGGGACAAGATGGGTCTTCAGAAACAAGATGGATTAAGATGGACATGTAATTCGTAACAAGGCAAGACTTGTTGCAAAGGGTTACTCTCAAGAAGAAGGAGTAGACTTTGATGAAACTTTTGCACCAGTTGCTAGACTAGAAGCTATCAGAATTTTCTTAGCTTTTGCAGCTCATCATGAGTTCAAAGTCTATCAGATGGATGTTAAAAGTGCATTTCTGAATGGTGAATTGGAAGAAGTTGTGTATGTTTATCAGCCACCAGGGTTCATCAATGAAGAAAAACCTCACTGGGTGTACAGACTGAACAAGGCATTATATGGTCTGAGACAAGCACCTAGAGCCTGGTATGATACTCTTACTAAACATCTTCTGAAAAATGGTTTTAAAAGGGGTGCAATTGATAACACTTTATTCACTTTACATGATAAAAGTGATATCCTACTTGTACAAATTTATATTGATGATATTGTGTTTGGGTCTACAAATGACAAAATGTGTAAAAAGTTTTCTGAAATAATGTCTTCTGAGTATGAAATGAGTATGATGGGTGAACTGACATATTTATTGGGTCTTCAAGTAAAACAAACCAGTGATGGTATTTTTATAAACCAAGAAAAGTATGTCAGAGATTTATTAAAGAAATATCAATTTGATTCAGTCTCATCAAAAGATACTCCTATTTCAGCTCCATTGACTTTGGATTCTGATCCCAATGGAAAACAAGTGGATCCCACAAAATATCGTGGTATGGTGGGATCCCTCATGTATTTAACTGCAAGTAGACCAGATATAATGTTTTCAACATGCCTCTGTGCAAGATTTTAGTCTGATCCCAGAGAAACACACTTAAATGCTGTGAAAAGGATTTTCAGATACCTTAAAGGTGTCCCCAGACTTGGTCTTTGGTATCCTAAAAGCTCAAGTCTAGATCTAATGGGTTATTCAGATTCTGATCATGCAGGATGTAAAATAGATAGGAAAAGTACCACAGGTGGTTGTCATTTCCTAGGTGGCAAATTAGTGAGTTGGACAAGCAAGAAGCAAACTGCAGTGTCACTCTCCACAACTGAAGTTGAATACATTTCTGCAGCAAGTTGTTGCGCTCAGATTTTGTGGATGAAGAACCAACTAACTGATTATGGTGTTACATATACAAGAACTCCAATCTTTTGTGATAACACCAGTGCAATTGCCATATCTCACAATCCTGTCATGCACTCCAAAACCAAGCATATTGACCTAAGGTATCATTTCATTAGAGATCACATTATTAAAGGTGATATTGAACTTCATTTCATTCCCACTGATAAACAACTCGCTGATGTTTTTACAAAACCCTTGGATGTCAAAACGTTTAAACATCTCATCAGTGAGTTAGGTATGCTAAATCTTGTGTAGCATCACCTCAGGGGGAAATGTCAAATATTTTTGTACTTAAAAGAATTTTTCTCTTAGGGAGAACTTTGCTTTCTGAAAAATATTTTGACTGAAATGCTTCAGATTTACTGAAAGGTTTCAGAATAATTTTTAAACTGAGGTGGTTCAGATTCTTTAAAACTGATCATGCTCAGATTTTGTTGAGTCATTTATGAAATCAATCAGTCCTTTGTAATGTCTTTTGGATACTTGGTTGTTGTGTGGACACGTGACGGTTACTGTGTAACGTTTGAATAATGATTCTCTTTGCTGACGTGTCACACAAGTTGCGCCGTAAATGTAAAAGTGATGATCACTTTTTATTTATGAAAGTTGAAAAGTTTTCTAAAATGTGGGGCCCTAACCGTCTTTGCATTAAATGCGGACGTATACCCCAAAATTATTTCGGATTTCAAACCCGATCAAAATTGATTTCAATTAAATAATATTTCTTTTTATGGGTTTGAATTTCAAAATCATTTTCACTTTATCTATTTTGGAAAAACCCTTTGTATTCCATCATAAATATAAATACATTTTTCCGAAAACAATTCCTTCATTTACTTCATCTTTTCATTTACTCCCAATCATCATTCTCTCTCATTCTCTATTCTTCAAAACTCCAAAACCCTAAAATCTTCAATCAATTTCAGTTTCAACTTGTAGAAATGGCCAAATCTTCTTCATCCTCTCAAAACAAATCTCTCATAACGTTTGATTACAACCTTCCAAAGGCAGTCAAGCCATGTCCAACATGGCCAAAGGGTTTCGCTCCATCAACCCTTCGATTTAATATGAATAATTTTGTTGCATCCTTAAATATTAAATCAGCGACATTAATGGGGAGAATTAATAAATTTTGGGAAGAGTCTCCTCTCCATTTTGCTTTGACTGCAAATCCTCAAGCAATGTATCATAG
This sequence comes from Erigeron breviscapus, assembly GCA_034093135.1. Classification (NCBI taxonomy): domain Eukaryota; kingdom Viridiplantae; phylum Streptophyta; class Magnoliopsida; order Asterales; family Asteraceae; genus Erigeron; species Erigeron breviscapus. The sequence goes on along the minus strand of CM067168.1, from coordinate 138,589,447 downwards.
ATACTTGCTTGAATTCTGGTACACTGCTATCATAAGCAAGGATGAAAGATCCATTGCTTTCACTCTCAATGATGGCACCAAGCAGTGTGTCATTTCTCTTGATGGGTTCAGGGAGGCCCTTCAATTGAATTATGTTCAACCACCTTCAGTCTATGCCAAAAGACTGAAGGGAATTAATTTTAGAGAAGTATTGCTGGCTATGGGCCATGACGACATGGTTGATGCCAATAATGAATTGAAGACCTCTAGACACATATTTTTGTCTGGGTTTGGAAACTGCTGGAGGTTCTTCTGGACTCAAATAGTTGAGTGCCTAGGGGGAAATCATGGTGGCTTGGACCAGATTTCTTTGCCCCAAGTGGAGATGGGATACTATTTGTGGAATGGGATCCAAGTAGACTTCGCTGAGATGCTCTTCTCTCAGTTGATTGCAAAGTTGAAAGGGAAAAGAAGTCTACACATTGCTTTCCCAAGATTTTTAAGCATCTGCTTCATGAATATACTTGGCGATGCTTACAACAATGGAGGGCCTGAACTTTCAGTACCAGAGTTCTGCAGGGACTTCTCAAATGCTTCTACTTCAGAAACTGAGCATGAACTCTCTGCTGAAATGCTTCATGAATTTACTAAAATTGTCTCAGTAAGACCAAATAGCACAGAAAGATCACTAAGCGGACCACAAAAGAATGTGGGACCCATCGGTGCATCTGGTGGTAAAATGTTGAAGCTCTTTAAAACCCCAATGGCTTCTTCCACCCAACCACCTTCCTCCTCTTCCACTGACCAACCTGAGGACCTCCCAAAAGGTCCCTCAGGATCTCCAAAGGGCTTGCTTAAACAACGTAAATTTAAGAGATCGTCCTCACAGCCCAAGGACACTAGTACCGAAGCTAACCCTTCTGGTTCTTCCCAACAAGAACCAGAAGAATCGAGTCCAAAGGGAAACCCACAAGCAGCCATCTCCAAAACTTCTTTAGGAGGAGATGGTGAAGATAATACTAGTGTGTCCGCCCAACACACATTAGAGTTTGAGTCTGCACGTGCACCCCCTGTAATTTCACATATCTTACACTCTTCTCTGATGCATGAGCTGATGATGTTTCTGAGGTGACACCATTGGAAACTGAAGCTCCAAACTCTACGGCCGATGAAGTGAGGGGGGGGGGGGGGGGGGGGGGGGGGGGGGTCGGGTGGGGGAACAATCTACGTTTGATGAAGTGACTCTTGACGATGGTACAAGAGTCATTAAGGCAACCCATGTGTCTACTGTCACTGGCGATGAAGCTTTAGCTGAGCCAACCCAAAATCAATCTGGTGACGATGCATCTGTAGCAGCAGTTGTTGAACCAGAATCTAGTTCAGGTATGAGTGATCTGAACCAGGGCATATCTGATCAGACTGCAGTCTTAACTGCTTTCTGGGATGACGATGAGCCACCTCAGGGGAATCTTGATTCCCTTGCTGATTTTGAGTTTGACGAGGGCTTATTGGAGGAGAATCAGTCTTCTGATTCTGAGCCAACCTTCAACCTCGCAAACGCCCCTCCTCCCCCAGAAATCCAAAATCTTGAACAACCATATCAACCACCACCAATAAGCCATAAACATCCCTATTTTCCAACTGGCTCAACACCTGCCTATGTAACTTCACCACATTTTCAACCTCAAATCCAACACATTCATCCACAATTTCACCAAGTTCCAAGGCCAATCAACTATGATGATTCAGTAGACAAGGAGTTGGACTCTACAACTGAATCTGAGAGTCCAACTGAGATACAGTTAGAAAAAGCACTGGATGGCCTTGGTAATATTCCATTTGTTGCTTCTACTTCTGCACAACCACCTATTCCTTTGAGTGTACAAGCACAGTTAGAGATACAAAATGCCGAATTCCAAAGCCTACATCTCAAGGTGGAGGACTTAACAAAATCTCTAACTGCCAACACTAGGTCCATTGCTGAAATGAAAGGTGCTCAGATGTTTTTTGGCACTGAGTTGACCAAGGTTGCTGGAAATGAAGGACTAGTGGGTGGGAAGCTTAATGAGCTGGTACATTCATGTAATAAGATAAGTTCAGCCATCAGGGAAGCCTTCAGACTGACCAAAAGAGATGTGCAAGCTTCAGTTGTTGCAAACTTGACATCTAGTGTTGAATTGATCAAACAGGAGGTTATGGCAGTTGGGAAGGAGGTGAATGAGTTGGTCAAGAAGCCAAGTGTTGATGAGAAGGAACTTGGTTCTACTATAAGTGTTGGTGTGTTTGAAAAATTAAAGTCTGAGCTATCTCAGAATCTTGTTGCTCAGATTTCGACTTCAGTGGCTGAAAAAGTTGAAGAAAGGGTCAGAAAGATGGTCGATGAACTCACTAGAGATACACAGAGAAGAGTGGATAAAGTTGTTGAAGATGTGCAAAAATCAGTATCCACTCTTGATGAAACTGTGAAGGGTCAATCAAAACAACTTGATGAAATTCTGACCCTACTGAAGAAAGAAACTGTTGCTGCTCCTCCTCCTCCTCCATCATTTACTGAAGCAGACAGAACGCAGTTGAATGAAATTTTCAATAAAGAAGCACTGAACCTGAACTCTAATTTTAGATTAAGGTCTCAGTTTGCTCAACTATCAAAGGGACTTGCTGACTGTCTGAAATAACAAAGTTGGGAACCTCTGAAGAACATGCAGATAGCAATTGAAGAGTTCGCAAAATTGCCTTCAGAGGTCCCCAAAGGGGGAAAAGATGTGCCGATTGGTTTGCTGGCAAGCACTCAAGAACTAATTGAAGCAAACTAAGGTGCCATCTGGTAGTGCCTCAGTTCAGGGGGAACAACTTCAGAAATCTGAAGCACAAATCTCTGAGCCTGCAAGAAAAGACAAAGGCAAGGCTCCAGTGGTAGATGAACCCAAGTCCAAAGGTTCAAAAGGTTCTGGACTTATGGTTGGTGAAAACGTTGATGAGCATGGGTACCCTCTGCATGATTTAACTGCTGATGAGGCTAAACTGAAGGAATTGCAGAGGAAGGTCTCCAATCAGTTCATTGTCTACAGGGAAAACAAGTTAAGAGAAAGGGAACAACATCTGAAGATGGGGACCCTAGATCACATTGATGCTGCAGCTCTGGGTCTTTCCTTGGAAAGATATCAGAAAATTAAAGAAGATCCCAGAGTGCAGAAGGCTTTAGCTGAAATGGGAGATTATGAGTATGGTGTTCAGTATTCTCCCTTGGAACAAAAGCTGGACCATCTCACCTTCAAGTTATCTATTGAAGACTTGGTGAAAAATAGGAAGGCTGAGATGGACATCAAAAAGAAGGCAATTCTGGCTGAGGTTCTCAAGGTTGAGAAAGAAAAGACAAGGCCACCACCCAAGACAAAATTGACTGGACCTAGATAAACAAGAAAACATGCTCGTGATGCTGATCTCTCCACATTCAAACCAATTTCTGAAGATGCTACTGAAGTCCAAAGAAAACATGAAAATGACCAGTATGAGCATTATATGAAGTATCGATCTCATCCTACCAAGATTGTTGACATTGATATAGTAAAGGAGGATGGATTGAAATTGTTTGATTTGGTTATAAAAAGAGAAGGGAGAGCAGCTGAAGAGTACAATCAGGTCTCAGTTCATGAGTTTGGGATTTCTGAACATAGAGAGATGATCCTCATTCTGAAGGAGAAGCCAAAGTCTCATCTCATTGGTGCATGGTTGTCAAGAATACAACAAAAGATGCAATCCAAGGTAGAGATGGAAAACAGATTGTTTAGCAGATGGGATCAGTCTCCTCTGAAGAGAAAAGCTACTGAAGCACCTTCTGGCTCAAGGCCTGCGAAGAAGTAGTATTCTTTTTCAGATTGTCATTTACTTGTATTTTCATTCGCAATTGTAACAAACACTTCAGTTTGTATATATATGTTACATATTGTAGCCAATAAGTAGATGATAGGTTTAAGTTAGAAAAATCACAAGTAAAATTCTGAGACATCAATGATCTATAAGATGTACTTAGAAAACTTTTACAACTTAAACAAAAACTTGCATTTCAGACTTACAAACATGTATAGATAGAAGTCTGAGATGCATGCACTATTTCAGAACAAATAGGGGGAATTTGTTGGGTCGAAAATCGACCAAGTATAATTTGTTCAGAAATAGTTGAAGTTCAGTGAAGATACTTGTACAGAATTCTGAACCATTCAGAATTAATTCACTGAAGCTTCACTTCAGTTCAGATCAGCAAACTGAAAGCATTCATTATGAAGTCAAAGACTGAAGACTGAAGAAAGAGAATCATCTCAGAAGCAGAGCCCAGAGAAGATTCTACCTGATCGAAGAATGAAGCATCTCAGTGTAAAGTACTTACAACACTTTACACTGATTACGAGCCTTTTTGACTTTACCAACCTTTACCCGGTTAATAGCTTTGTCTATTAAAAGTACAAGGTTGAGTAAAAAGGTTGGGAATAAAGTATGAAATGTCACATCAAATGACTTTCACACTTAACCTTAAAAGTACGCATGTTAAGGAATTAACTTTAATTCCTTAAATGCTCCCAACCATATTTGTACGGCCTGGTCCACATCAGCATGAACCTTGCCTATAAATATAAGGCTTCTCACAACTTGCAAAGTGCTTGAAACTTTGGCATTGCAACTTGTGAGATATACTCTAAGTAATCTTACGAGTATTTCCAAGTTATTTAGATCATTTGTATTTCAAGGTTGTTTAGATATTACACTTGGGTTTTTATCTTTGTTCCGCAACAACCTTTGTATTTTATTTAACATAATTAATAAAATACATTTGAAAAGTACATCGTATCTCAATGCTACATTCTTGATTATATATATTACTTATATAGTTTCAGCACTCTTGTTTCTTGCTATTTAATTTCAGTAATTTACTTTATTGTTTAATCCATATCTGGATCGCATTCTGAACTGGTCTATTTCCAGAATAGAATTGCTTGCCAGTCGGGTAAACCATCTAATTTGGGACTTACACTATGTGGTAAAAAGTTAAAAGTAGAAGAAATTAAAGTTATGTGACAAAAAGTAAAAGGTTAAAAGTTTATGTGATAAAAAGTAAAGAGATTGAAAATTTATTTGTGCAAAAAGTAAATAAAAAACTTTGTGCCAAAAGTAAAAGAAATTAAAGTTATGTGACAAAAAGTAAAAGGTTAAAAGTTTATGTGATAAAAAGTAAAGAGAATGAAAGAAATTAAAGTTATGTGACAAAAAGTAAAAGGTTAAAAGTTTCTGTGATAAAAAGTAAAGAGAATGAAAATTTCGTGGCAAAAGTTAGAAAAACGAAAGTTTAAAAACTAAATAAAACAAAACTTTCGTGCCAAAAGTAAAAGAAATTAAAGTTATGTGACAAAAAGTAAAAGGTTAAAAGTTTATGTGATAAAAAGTAAAGAGAATGAAAATTTCGTGGCAAAAGTTAGAAAAACGAAAGTTTAAAAACCAAATAAAACAAAACTTTCGTGCCAAAAGTAAAAGAAATTAAAGTTATCTGACAAAAAGTAAAAAGGTTAAAAATTCGTGGCAGATTTATGAAACAATCCAAGTTTGCTGTAGCTAAGGAGACTTGGATTGTTATATATATAATTATAGTAAAAAGTTAACGGATCATCCATCTTTGGATATGATGATGGTGTAGATGAGGAAATAAGTGTTTTCAGCTTATACCTGTCTTTTTTTTGAACATTCAGGTTGTTTATTAATACTAAAAAGCCCAGCGAGAAGCTAGGGAAGATAATACAGGGAGAGTAGCGGATTACAAGTAGGGGTTAAAAAAAACGAAATCAAAATTCATACAGAAAAGAAGAAACACTGGGGGTTACAAGGTAAAGGAACACCACTTAGGCCAATCAATAACATGTTTGGCATGTCTAAGTGATAGCCATTGGAAGCTCAGGCTCTTGATTTCCTTTTTTTTTTTTTTTTTTTTTTTTTTTTTTTTTTTTTTTTTTTTTTTTTTTTTTTTTTTTTTTTTTTTTTTTTTTTTTTTTTTTTTTTTTTTTTTTTTTTTTTTTTTTTTTTTTTTTTTTTTTTTTTTTTTTTTTTTTTTTTTTTTTTTTTTTTTTTTTTTTTTTTTTTTTTTTTTTTTTTTTTTTTTTTTTTTTTTTTTTTTTTTTTTTTTTTTTTTTTTTTTTTTTTTTTTTTTTTTTTTTTTTTTTTTTTTTTTTTTTTTTTTTTTTTTTTTTTTTTTTTTTTTTTTTTTTTTTTTTTTTTTTTTTTTTTTTTTTTTTTTTTTTTTTTTTTTTTTTTTTTTTTTTTTTTTTTTTTTTTTTTTTTTTTTTTTTTTTTTTTTTTTTTTTTTTTTTTTTTTTTTTTTTTTTTTTTTTTTTTTTTTTTTTTTTTTTTTTTTTTTTTTTTTTTTTTTTTTTTTTTTTTTTTTTTTTTTTTTTTTTTTTTTTTTTTTTTTTTTTTTTTTTTTTTTTTTTTTTTTTTTTTTTTTTTTTTTTTTTTTTTTTTTTTTTTTTTTTTTTTTTTTTTTTTTTTTTTTTTTTTTTTTTTTTTTTTTTTTTTTTTTTTTTTTTTTTTTTTTTTTTTTTTTTTTTTTTTTTTTTTTTTTTTTTTTTTTTTTTTTTTTTTTTTTTTTTTTTTTTTTTTTTTTTTTTTTTTTTTTTTTTTTTTTTTTTTTTTTTTTTTTTTTTTTCTGTCTTTTTTTTTGAACATTCAGGTTGTTTATTAATACTAAAAAGCCCAGCGAGAAGCTAGGGAAGATAATACAGGGAGAGTAGCGGATTACAAGTAGGGGTTAAAAAAAACGAAATCAAAATTCATACAGAAAAGAAGAAACACTGGGGGTTACAAGGTAAAGGAACACCACTTAGGCCAATCAATAACATGTTTGGCATGTCTAAGTGATAGCCATTGGAAGCTCAGGCTCTTGATTTCCTTGAAAACATAGCGGAGAGAGGGTTGTTTGCTAGAGAAGATGCGATCATTCCTCGTTTTCCATAGCGTCCAACAAAATGCAAAGACAATCAGGTTGATGAACTTCCTGTTTCCAGATCGAATAGAAGGGTCTTTGTGAACATCAAGCAGCTCTCGAATGGAACCTGGTCTGAGGGCAGGGATCTTGCACCAGCTAAGAATGTTTGTCCACACGATGTTTGTAAAGGGGCAGTTTAGAAACAAGTGATCCACCGTTTCATCAAAGCTGTTACATGATGGACACATGCCGGAGGTGGTTTGGATGTTTCTTTTAGCAAGACAGTCTGAGGTCGGGAGTCGGTTTAATTGCATACGCCAGAAAAAGACATTGATCTTCAAGGGTGCAATTTTATTCCATGGGAATAACCAGTTTTGTGGCCCATAAGTTGCCTTTTTGAGCCTCTGACTTAAAGATTTGGTAGTAAAGAGTCCACTCGGGTCGTGAAGCCAACGCCAATTGTCTTCAAAATTTGTAAGCTGGTGTTCTTCAAGCAGTGAAAGTAGTGTCTCGAACTGATGTACCTCGGATGGAGAGGTCAGTGGGCGTGTCCAATGCCACTCCCAAAGGGGATGAGTACCGTGTCCTGTGCATTTCTCTCTGATATAGCATGCCTTGGATTTCTCTAAATTGAAGAGATCAGGGAATGAAACATATAGTGGGGTGTTTCCAATCCAAGTATCTAGCCAAAAACGAATCCGGTCTCCTTTACCTAAACAACCTGTAATCATGTTCTCCAAGGAGGCATTAAAGGGGATCAGGTGGGTGTTTAGCTTAGCAATGTTTTTCCAAACACCCACAAGATCGTTTTTTAGCGGAACAGGGGAGTAATTCTTTTTGGTGGAGTGTAGGGCAGTAATGACTCGCCCCCATAGACTGTTTGGATCTTTGCGAAGCCTCCACCACCATTTGGCAAGTAAGGACAGATTCTTTTCATGTAAATTACCCAAACCTAACCCGCCCCAATCAGTTGGACTATTTTGAATTTAATTCCGTTTCCAAACAATCCACCTCTGCCTCTGGCTAAGTAGCCTCCGTTTTTTTTTTGAATAGACAACTATATTTATTCAAACTTCGACAAAACGTCAAAAAATATAAGATAAATAGTTACAGTAGAAAGGAGTGGCTTATAGGCCATGGCCCACAGATGCCAGAAAATAAATGTTTTCTTAGATCGTGTTGAAATCCATGAAAAAGAAATTAAAACAATGGATTGGACTTTTACCGTAATTGACATATATGAATCATGTTGTATAAAAATTTACAGTAAAAACTTACATATTTTTATTGAATTTTCTACTCTAGACAAAATTTGATGCAAAATAAATTCATTAAATGCAAAATCTCCAAATATGAAAATTACTAACCTTTCAAATTTTATGAGAAAGGTGACTCTACCAAATTTGTTTATGTATTACACAACTTTATATCGTAATAGCATAATACATTATTGTATACTATACATATGCCCGCGCGATGCGGTGGCGATGGTGCTAACGATGACGGAGTGGTGGCAGTGGCGACGGGTAGCGATGGCGATGATGGTGGCGCCGGAGCTAGCGAGAGAGAGGGCAGAGGCTCAAGGAGGAGGTATGTTTAGGGTTAGGATTTAAGATATGTTTTAGAGATAGATACACGAACGGTTAGGATTAGGAAAAGAGCAAAATGTGAAAAGGGTTGAAAAGAGTAATTAAGGGTATTTTGGGAATGATAAAAAATGCTTAATTTCTTAAAATCTTGATCCACTTTGCTTTATAAAGGAATAGATGTATGCTCACGCGATGCGGCGGCGACGTTGGTAGCAACGGCGATGTGGCGACGACAGTGGTGCTGTGGTGGCGGCAAGGGCGGCGATGGCCGTGGTGGTGAATGTAAATTAATTGATGTAAAAGGTTAATATGGTTATTTAAGGTTGAGGATTATGTTGTAATTTATGTCATTAAGGGTTATAGATATATTAGGTAAAAATGTTTAAACTTATGAATAAAGAAGAAGGGTAGTATGGTAATTTCAAAATCTGAATTGCTTAAAAGATGAGGGATAATTTGTTTTATATAGGACTATAGATTATAGATAGGGATAGTGTTAAGATTAATAAACGGAAATTTGATTTATATTGATATGCTTCAATGATTTTTACATAAACATAAGCCTCTATTTATACTGATAATGAAACCCTAATTAAAACCTAATTAGAGACCAACCGACTCTCTTTTATTGGGCTTGGGCCCTTACTGGACCGGATCTTGTTACGGGCTTTCTAACACTCCCCCTCAAGTTGAATATTGGGATTACCGAAATTCAACTTGCTTAAACACTTATGAAACATAGATGTCCCCACAGCTTTGGTTAAAATATCAGCAAGTTGTTCTTCAGACTTAACAAAAGGTAACTTGATGATTCCACTTTCCAACTTCTCTTTTATAAAATGACGATCAACTTCCACATGCTTAGTTCTGTCATGTTGAACTGGATTCTCTGAGATCTGAATAGCAGCTTCATTATCACTCATGATTTTAATGCTTTCTTTGGGAGCAAAACCTATTTCAGACACCAGCTTTTTCAACCACAAAGCTTCTGCTAGTCCTCTAGCTATACCCCTAAACTCAGCTTCAGCACTAGACAAGGAGACAACCTTCTGTTTTTTACTTTTCCATGTAACCAAGTTACCTCCTATCAATGAGAAATACCCTGAAGTGGACCTTCGATTACCTTTATCTCCTGCCCAATCTGCATCTGTATATATCTCAATCTTCAGATCCCCTTTAGCCTCAAATAACACCCCATGACCTGAAGTCCCTTTAAGATACCTGATAATTCGTAGAACCGCATCCATATGATCTTCCTGGGGTTGGTGCATAAATTGACTAACTACTCCAACAGCATATGCTATGTCTGGACGAGTATGAGTCAAATAAATAAGTTTCCCTACCAACCTTTGATATCTATTTTTATCAGTGGCTCTAGCATCTGTCTTTATAAACAATTTCTGATTGATGACCATGGGAGTGTCTGCTGGTTTGCAATCAATCATTCCTGTTTCAGCTAGAAGATCCAATATATACTTCTTCTGACAAATAAAAATTCCATGTTTAGACCTTGAGACTTCTATTCCAAGAAAGTACTTCAAATCGCCCAAATCTTTCATTTCAAATTCTGCAAACAAAGCGGCTTTTAGTTGATCAATCTCCTTTTCATCATTTCCTGTAATAATCATGTCATCAACATAAATTATTAGACATGTTACTAGATTTCCTCTATGACGAAGGAACAATGTGTGATCAGAATTGCTTTGTTGATATCCATATTTCTTCATAGCAACAGTAAATCTTCCAAACCAAGCTCTAGGTGACTGTTTAAGTCCATATAAGGATTTCTTCAACCTACAAACTTCTCCATGTTCAAAGTTACGAGAAAAACCCGGAGGAGGATCCATATATACTTCCTCCTTTAATTCTCCATGCAAAAAAGCATTCTTCACATCGAACTGATGAAGAGACCACCCCTGATTAGCTGCTATTGAGAAAAGAACCCTTACTGTATCTAGTTTTGCAACTGGAGAGAAAGTTTCTGAATAATCAATGCCATAGGTTTGAGTGTACCCTTTGGCAACAAGTCTTGCTTTATATCTCTCTACATCTCCATTTGGTTTATATTTGATGGTATATATCCACCTGCACCCTACTGGATCCTTTCCTTTTGGAAGAATACACTTTTCCCATGTATCATTTTTTATAAGAGCCTCCATTTCACTATCCATAGCATCCTTCCAATTTTTTAACTTCAAGGCATGCTCTACATCTGACGGGAGTTCTTCTGAATATAGTTTTGCTGCAAATGCTTTTGCTTCTTTGGAGAACAAACTTTCTGCAATATTAGCAAATTTGTCTACCGGATACTTAGTCGATCGAGAACTCTTTTCTGGAGAGTATCGCTTTGCAGGAATGCCTCTGGTAGACCTTGGTGGAAGAACATATCTTTCTGAGACACTTTCTGGAGCATTTTCAGGAGGAGTTACTTCTTCTATGTTTTCCTGTACTTCATTGGCTGGAATACTCATATTATTCAAAGTACTCAAAATATGATTTGGGTCAGGACTACTTACCTCGGATATCAGGTCCGGATTTGGGTTGTCACTTTGAGAGGAGGACTGTAAATTTTCAGACTGTAAATTTTCATCTTGAATCTGATCTTCAGGTGGAGTAGTGGACTGAACTTCTGATGAATATTGAAGCCAACTCAGTGTGTCACTTTGTTCCTCCCCCTGACCACTGAGTTCCTGTGAGTAAAAGTACTTGGTCTCCAAAAAATCACAATTCATCGTAGTAAACATACGATGAGTTTTAGGATTATAACATCTATACCCCTTTTGATTAACCCCATATCCCACAAATACACATTTTTCAGCACACGGTTCGAGTTTATTACGATATGATTTTGGAATGTGAACAAACACCGTACATCCAAAGACTCTAGTGGGCAAAGTGAGAATAGATGGTAGTTTATGAAACTCAGATAGGGCTTTCAAAGGGGTTTTCATATCGAGAATCTTTGTAGGGAGACGGTTGATCAAGTAAGTAGCAGTAGCTAAAGCTTCGGGCCAAAAACTCTTAGGGACTAAGGACTCAATAATAAGTGCCCTAGTCATTTCTAAAAGAATTCTATTTTTCCTTTCAGCCACACCATTTTGTTCGGGGGTGTGAGGACAAGTAGTTTGATGGATTATCCCTTTGGATTGAAAAAACAGGTTCATTTGTGAATTCACATACTCCCCACCATTATCTGTTCTCATGACTTTGATTGATTTTTGAAATTGAGTTTGGATCATGTTATAGAACACCGTAAATCTATCATAAACTTCATCTTTATTTTTCAAAAAATAAATCCATGTCATTCGGGTGCAATCATCAACAAAAATCACAAAGTACTTGAAATTATGACCTCCATTAACCGGTGCAGGGCCCCACACATCAGAATGTACTAATGAAAAAGGAAATTCAACTCTAGTATTGCGAGGTTTAAAAGATTGCCTATGACTTTTTGCCAAGATGCAAGTTTCACAATCAATCCTTTTATTCAACGGAAAAAGTTTTGGAAACAAAGCATGTAAATACCCAATTGATGGATGCCCCAACCTTCTATGCCATAACCATGCTTCTCTTTCACTAGTTCCATGAGAAAGCATGACAGTTCCACTTTTAGTAACTTCATCAACATAATATAGTCCTCCCCTCTCAGTGCCACGCCCAATAATCCGTCCCGTCCTGATATCCTGCAACAAACAGAAGGTTGGATGCATGAGAACTGAGCAATTAAGTTCTTTTGTCACATGACTTATTGACAAAAGTTTGTGTGATAATTCAGGAACATAAAGACAATTTGACAATTGAATGTCTGTGGAGAATTTAATTGTTCCACCACATTTTACATCCATTTTTCCTTTATTTGCGGCTTTGATATGAGTTTTCCCAGGTTTTGATGTTTTTATAAAATCCGATAACTCGTAAGTCATCGTATCCGTCGCGCCGCAATCAAAGATCCATGGGCCGTTAGAATCCTCCTGAACATTAAAGGCTTTCCCATTTTTATCCTGTGGGCTTATTTGACCCAAGTCACTTGTATTTGGCCCACACCCATCCAAAACACAATCCTTACTATATATTGGAGAAAAGGAATTATGTAAAGTAAATAAAGAGTTAAAGGTTGGGCCGATCGGTTTATCTTCACAAAATTGGTTTCCCTTTTTACCTGTCACCACCGAGAATTCACTTTCACCTCCCCTATTTTCATTTCCGGCCGCCGCTACCCCACCAAAACCACCAGATTTCCGGTTACCACGGTTGGGGTTAGTGTTTGCGGTAGGTGTGATGGTCTTATCCTTCTCGGTTTTTGTGGATCTGGTACTCTTCTTCGGTCCGATCCACCAGTCTGGGTAACCCACAATCTCGAAGCATTGATCCTTTGTGTGTCTAGACATGCCACACTCTTCACATGTAAGATGAGATTTTTCATCTTGGAATCCTTTTTTCTTGCTGTCGATCCTTCGAAAGCTTTTTGTAGCAAACCCGCCGCCGCCGCCGCTGTCGGTATGGTCACCGGCTATCAAGCCGGAGGCAACCCCATGTGTTTTGTTGACTGTTGCTCCCATAATCAACTGGTGAGCGGCTTCTTTTCGAACCGTGGCATATGCAGCTTCGACGGTAGGAAGAGGGTCGATTCGGAGGATCTCACGTTTGATGGGTTCAAACTTCTGATCCAAACCATTAAGAAACTGGAATAGTTTTTGATCCGATCTGATTTTGGCAAACGTCTTGATGTCATCTGGACACTTCATGGGATTGGGATCGATCCGATCGATTTCTCCCCAAATTCCTTGTAAGGCGATCCAGAAATCTTCGAGGGATTTGTCGGCTTGTTTTAGTTCATTGGATCTAACATGAAGATTGAAAGTTTGTAACTTGTCTTTCCCACTGCTGTAAGTGATTGCTAAGGCATCCCATAGTTCTTTGGCCGTGGAGAACTCGGTGAGATTTCCGGCCAAAATGGGTTCAATATTCTGAATAAGCCACGAAAACACGATCAGGTCTTCTTGTTCCCATTTTTCATATTGTTCAGTAGTTGCTTTTGTTGGTGGTTCGTTGGTTAAATGATTTAATAATGATTTGGATTTTCCTCCTATGGCAACTCGAATCATTCGAGTCCATAGAGCGTAATTTTGGTTGCTTAGTTTGAGGTTGATTTGTAGGTTGTCGGATAGTTTTGGATTTTGTGATTGACTGTTACTGTTTTGTAACAGGTTGGCTAATTGTATTGCCAAATCATTGTTGGGGCCGCCGGCCTCTTCTCCGGCCATGGTGGCTTTGGTATTGATTTAGGTGATACAAGATGAACGGATTATTGGGTAGATGATGAACCGATTGACGGCTCTGATACCATGTTAAGATTAATAAACGGAAAATTGATTTTTATTGATATGCTTTTTTTTTTTTTTTTTTTTTTTTTTTTTTTTTTTTTTTTTTTTTTTTTTTTTTTTTTTTTTTTTTTTTTTTTTTTTTTTTTTTTTTTTTTTTTTTTTTTTTTTTTTTTTTTTTTTTTTTTTTTTTTTTTTTTTTTTTTTTTTTTTTTTTTTTTTTTTTTTTTTTTTTTTTTTTTTTTTTTTTTTTTTTTTTTTTTTTTTTTTTTTTTTTTTTTTTTTTTTTTTTTTTTTTTTTTTTTTTTTTTTTTTTTTTTTTTTTTTTTTTTTTTTTTTTTTTTTTTTTTTTTTTTTTTTTTTTTTTTTTTTTTTTTTTTTTTTTTTTTTTTTTTTTTTTTTTTTTTTTTTTTTTTTTTTTTTTTTTTTTTTTTTTTTTTTTTTTTTTTTTTTTTTTTTTTTTTTTTTTTTTTTTTTTTTTTTTTTTTTTTTTTTTTTTTTTTTTTTTTTTTTTTTTTTTTTTTTTTTTTTTTTTTTTTTTTTTTTTTTTTTTTTTTTTTTTTTTTTTTTTTTTTTTTTTTTTTTTTTTTTTTTTTTTTTTTTTTTTTTTTTTTTTTTTTTTTTTTTTTTTTTTTTTTTTTTTTTTTTTTTTTTTTTTTTTTTTTTTTTTTTTTTTTTTTTTTTTTTTTTTTTTTTTTTTTTTTTTTTTTTTTTTTTTTTTTTTTTTTTTTTTTTTTTTTTTTTTTTTTTTTTTTTTTTTTTTTTTTTTTTTTTTTTTTTTTTTTTTTTTTTTTTTTTTTTTTTTTTTTTTTTTTTTTTTTTTTTTTTTTTTTTTTTTTTTTTTTTTTTTTTTTTTTTTTTTTTTTTTTTTTTTTTTTTTTTTTTTTTTTTTTTTTTTTTTTTTTTTTTTTTTTTTTTTTTTTTTTTTTTTTTTTTTTTTTTTTTTTTTTTTTTTTTTTTTTTTTTTTTTTTTTTTTTTTTTTTTTTTTTTTTTTTTTTTTTTTTTTTTTTTTTTTTTTTTTTTTTTTTTTTTTTTTTTTTTTTTTTTTTTTTTTTTTTTTTTTTTTTTTTTTTTTTTTTTTTTTTTTTTTTTTTTTTTTTTTTTTTTTTTTTTTTTTTTTTTTTTTTTTTTTTTTTTTTTTTTTTTTTTTTTTTTTTTTTTTTTTTTTTTTTTTTTTTTTTTTTTTTTTTTTTTTTTTTTTTTTTTTTTTTTTTTTTTTTTTTTTTTTTTTTTTTTTTTTTTTTTTTTTTTTTTTTTTTTTTTTTTTTTTTTTTTTTTTTTTTTTTTTTTTTTTTTTTTTTTTTTTTTTTTTTTTTTTTTTTTTTTTTTTTTTTTTTTTTGGGCCGATCGGTTTATCTTCACAAAATTGGTTTCCCTTTTTACCTGTCACCACCGAGAATTCACTCTCACCTCCCCTATTTTCATTTCCGGCCGCCGCTACCCCACCAAAACCACCAGATTTCTGGTTACCACGGTTGGGGTTAGTGTTTGCGGTAGGTGTGATGGTCTTATCCTTCTCGGTTTTTGTGGATCTGGTACTCTTCTTCGGTCCGATCCACCAGTCTGGGTAACCCACAATCTCGAAGCATTGATCCTTTGTGTGTCTAGACATGCCACACTCTTCACATGTAAGATGAGATTTTTCATCTTGGAATCCTTTTTTCTTGCTGTCGATCCTTCGAAAGCTTTTTGTAGCAAACCCGCCGCCGCCGCCGCTGTCGGTATGGTCACCGGCTATCAAGCCAAGCTCGAGCTTGGGCTCGTCTCGATAACACCCTAATTGTAGGTATATCATACAAAAAAGATTTATCATTTTCCGTATAATAATTGAATAAAAATCGGAATGAAATTCGGGTTGTGCCGTCCTTTTGGGACCACATTCGTGTCAGTAAAGGAAACTTGTTCCCTAAACCCTATGTTGTCCACTTCTTATTGGGACACGCACCCCCTATACTAAACATTTTTATAAATTATGTATGGATATATATTACTAATAGTTCTATACTATATATAAACATTTATATTATAAGTATGTATGGATATATATTGTAAAATGAAAGCGAAATGTATGGATACATACCCGAAGATATATATATATATATATATATATATATATATATATATATATATATATATATATATATATATATATATATATATATATATATATATATATATATATATATATATATATATATATATATATATATATATATATATATATATATATATATATATATATATATATATATATATATATATATATATATATATATATATATATATATATATATATATATATATATATATATATATATATATATATATATATATATATATATATATATATATATATATATATATATATATATATATATATATATATATATATATATATATATATATATATATATATATATATATATATATATATATATATATATATATATATATATATATATATATATATATATATATATATATATATATATATATATATATATATATATATATATATATATATATATATATATATATATATATATATATATATATATATATATATATATATATATATATATATATATATATATATATATATATATATATATATATATATATATATATATATATATATATATATATATATATATATATATATATATATATATATATATATATATATATATATATATATATATATATATATATATATATATATATATATATATATATATATATATATATATATATATATATATATATATATATATATATATATATATATATATATATATATATATATATATATATATATATATATATATATATATATATATATATATATATATATATATATATATATATATATATATATATATATATATATATATATATATATATATATATATATATATATATATATATATATATATATATATATATATATATATATATATATATATATATATATATATATATATATATATATATATATATATATATATATATATATATATATATATATATATATATATATATATATATATATATATATATATATATATATATATATATATATATATATATATATATATATATATATATATATATATATATATATATATATATATATATATATATATATATATATATATATATATATATATATATATATATATATATATATATATATATATATATATATATATATATATATATATATATATATATATATATATATATATATATATATATATATATATATATATATATATATATATATATATATATATATATATATATATATATATATATATATATATATATATATATATATATATATATATATATATATATATATATATATATATATATATATATATATATATATATATATATATATATATATATATATATATATATATATATATATATATATATATATATATATATATATATATATATATATATATATATATATATATATATATATATATATATATATATATATATATATATATATATATATATATATATATATATATATATATATATATATATATATATATATATATATATATATATATATATATATATATATATATATATATATATATATATATATATATATATATATATATATATATATATATATATATATATATATATATATATATATATATATATATATATATATATATATATATATATATATATATATATATATATATATATATATATATATATATATATATATATATATATATATATATATATATATATATATATATATATCTTATATATATATATATATATATATATAGGCATTCATATATATATATATATATATATATATATATATATATATATGTAATATATACATATATATATCTATATATATCTATGTTTAGCTAGTGAATTTTTTTTTGTATCTAAAAAAGGCAATTGAAACAAGGAAATAATATATTTGGTTTTGTGATTATATATGTGTAGGTGGCGATGAAATGCAAAGATCGAATGCACGAGATAGTGAAAAGCGAGTTGGAAGGAAGTCGGGAATGGAAAGAAACGATGGCGAAAAGCTTTTCGAAAATGGATAAGGAGGTGACTAAGTGGAACGAAGGCGGTCCGAAATCGAATTGTCGTTGTGAGCTTCAAACTCCTCAATGCGACACGGTTGGATCGACCGCGGTCGTTGCCGTGGTCACTCCCGACAAAATTGTGGTCTCGAATTGTGGGGATTCTCGTGCCGTTCTGTGCAGGAACGGCACTGCTATCCCCCTCTCTTCAGATCACAAGGTATATACAAATATTTAGTCAATCATTTGATTTAAAAAAATATTTCATGGATATGAATCAATCATATTGACAGATGATTTTTATGTATATAGCCTGACCGACCGGATGAACTAGCTAGAATAGAAGAAGCCGGAGGGCGTGTTATATATTGGGATGGCGCTCGAGTTTTGGGTGTACTAGCAATGTCTCGAGCAATCGGTAATTTGACTTTGATTGATGTTTGGTTTACATACATTGTAAATTTGTAATTGTTGTTTGGTTGTAACATTAATATGATTTGTTTGCATATATAGGTGATAATTATTTGAAGCCTTATGTGATACCGGAACCTGAAGTGACTGTAACGGAACGTACATCCGAAGACGAGTGCTTAATTTTAGCTAGTGATGGGCTATGGGACGTAGTGTCAAACGACGTTGCGTGTGGTGTTGTGAGGATGTGTTTGAACTCGCAAAATCCCCCATCGCCTATCAGGTCTCCGTCGGGTAGTGAAAATGTCGCGGGTGGTGAGAGTTCTGATAAGGCGTGTTTGGATGCGTCAATACTTTTGACCAAATTGGCTTTGGCACGACGAAGCTCAGATAATGTGAGCGTCGTCGTGGTTGATTTAAGGAAAAATCTATGACATGAGAAGGAAAGGTCATTGATCATATGGAAAAAGTTTAGATCTAAATATGTTGTTGATGTTTATTTTAGAATTGTTATTCATATTATTATTAACATCAATTAATCAATCGTTAATTGTTATATCATCAATTTGTGACAAATATATGTATTGTGTTAACAAACACCACACATGTATAGTTTGATTTGATTTCTTCGTTAAATATTGAAAGTTGAAGTTAAAAGTTATTAGAGTGTTTGAATTGAATCTGATGCTGGATAATTTCGATATTTTAAATTAGATGATGTATGAGTGAAAGGGAGAACATGAATGAATTGATTAAGATGGACGGTGGAGTAGTGGGTAATGGATGCATGAAAAGATCAGGGGGGAGAATTCGGGACCCACAAAGGATTCGAGGATATATAAAAAGGAGGACAGATGTTAGAAGAATATGAAGCCAAGTGTACAGTTTTTGATATTTTGGTCCAGAAAATAACGTCAATGTGTATGTGCTGGATTCCACGTTAGCTCATAAAGGAGAACGTTAATAAAAGATAACTATGATAATGACAGCCAGCTGAGTCATCAAATTTTTTACGAATTAAATCGAAATGTTTTTTCTTTCGAAGTTTATGTAGTGTTTATTGTGGTTAAGTACGGACTGAGGTTTTCTAATGTAAATGTAGTTTTTAAATTTTCTTGGTAAAGTTAAAGATTTAGACATTTGGATAAAATCAAAAGTTAAAATTTAGGGATGATGTTTATGTTTTAATTATTATTCTTTTTAAAGACAGCAACGGACACGTGAGTGTGTCCATGCCAATTCGACTTCTGGCAACGCCTTAAAAGATTTGTTTTCTTTGTGTTAGATGGGTATAAAATTGCTAAGACTCTCTCACCATATTTACATGTGGCAAGATTCGAACCCGAAACCCCACCAGAGAAAACTATATTGTGAAAAACCCTCTAGTTACTGGATTAACACCCCAAATGATTTTTAATTTTGACCATTGATATTTCTCCAACTTTACTACAACTTTGGAGAATATTTCCCTTTAATACTATTGAATATTGATTATTTTGATCCGAGTAGTTTTTTTTTTATCTTCGAACGATGAAGATATGTTCAATTATTATAACTAATGTGCACTTTTATTAGTAAGTAGGTTATTTCATTGTCAACTATGGAGTATGACCTCTTCATGGTTGATTATTTAATATATATGTATATGTATGTCATAATAATGTCAATATATAATACATAAGAATATTCGATGTATATTTAAATATGGATGATAATTTCTAATTTGCATTGGCCTTGAGAAAAAAAAATGAAAATGTACCAAGTAGGGAAGCTGAACTGCTGAGGCAAAAACTTAGAGGAGAGAAAAAACAAAGTTAAGAAAGTAAAGTACGAATTTGAAATTTACGCCCAACATAGAAGTCATAGTCGCCTAGGCCCATTATGACTAACTTAATCCATTAAATAAAGGGCTACATCTATAAGGGGCCGAAAGAGTACGGTATCCGAAAACGGATGATGTTTTTTCCCCCTACAGGTTATGCCAATATCGTGAGTCTAAAATTTGACTATAGTCTATAGATATATACGATCTAATAAAAGGGTCTTCCGAATTTCCCATACGCGTTTACGAGCTATTTTTCTGATCACCCAAAAGGTTAACATAAAGAGGTTTCGAACTTAAAACATCTTATGAAAAAACTGGCGCCTAACCACTAGATCACCTTGATAGTGATTTACTAGTACATAATACTCTCAAATCTATTCCAATAAAAAAGAACAACATCTAAAGTTTTCAACCTTAACCTTAATATTAGTTTTATAATTTGTAATTCACCTTCTTAAATTTGGAGAGATGACATCCTAAGAATGACAAATATATAGATATAGCACGAAATAAAGGATTTATACTTTTAAATCACATAAAAAATTAGATACTCAATCCACTTATTTCTTGCTTCACTTTTTTTTGTTGTTGTTGAGGCAATACACCTTAATTCACTACTTTATTCATAAATAGTACATATAGTAGTTGTTAGCTAGACTTTCTTCTTGCGTAGGAATGACCAAACGCTTGGTGAAGCAGAGATAATCTTTCCATCGGGGCGGTATCGTTGTGCTGCTAGCTGATCATGATAGTTGCTAGGC
>CM067168.1:138454400-138567514 GCA_034093135.1 Erigeron breviscapus | reverse complement strand
TCTCTCTTTTTTTTGTATGTTCTACATATACAAGTATAATGTTAGTACGTTCTCATTTGTTTTCCCCCCTCATTTGCAATGCATTCATTTGTTTAATTTTACATATTATCGCATATAATAAACGTAATGTCTCCCGAGATAACGCCCAGTGACATATCTCATTATGTATATATTATTACATATTGAAAAATATAAAGAGGTGGAAGTAAAACCCCAAACACTTGGCACTTTTCAATTTCATATCACTGAACTTTTATTTCTAACCCAATTTCAAGCCTTAAATTATAACAATCACTTTTTTTTACGACAATAAAAAAGAAATTGTTATCAAGAAACTAACGATACACGTACACGTTTTGAACCAAAATAAATTATAAACAACTTTTAATTAATGGACATATATAAAAAAAAATAACCAAACATATAAAAATCAAAACGTATCGAGAAGCCAATGTGGCCCCTTTCACCTTGCCTTTAGCTCACGCTAGCGGTCCAACTAGAGCCCGCCAAGCTCCAATGTGGAAAAGTATTTTAACGTGGTTGGACACGGCGAGCATTGGATATCTCACCAGTATGCTAACAGTAGCTTCTGATATTTATAATTGGATGAGTCATGAATTTGAAAGCAGGCATCGTGGGGTACATCAATAATTCATGGAGGATTGTCTTCATTGAATTGGCCACCATTCTTGGCTTTCGGCATCTTATTTTGTTCACAAAACTCTTGAAATTCCATAGATTGACAAAATATTTTTGTACAATTTTTTAAGAAGTTGGAAACGGTAGTGAGATACGGAGTATTTCGTTTCATTTGCATACATCCAAATGAGTTGATACCCAAAACCGGCCCAGGCTGGCCCAATAAATATAAAATGCCCAGTCCAATGGCAATTTGGTACCTTCTTTTTTGGTAATTTGGTACCCTTTATCATACGATTACGGTAATATCTTAAACTACTTAAGGCCCCGGACACAAAGTGGCATCACAAAATCAAGAAGTCACTAAACCATAATCAAATCACTTATTTCAAGTTTTGGGTCGAGTAATCGGTTTTTATGCTCTCAAGGAGACAATATGCTTATATTCCATACATAATAATATTAACATTATCTTTTGATTTATGTTTACAGGGATTTTTGTTAATAGCATAAACAATGTAATTTCTCGATAAAAATCTTAACTTAAATTCTAATTCACTTATATATGAACCTATTTGCATCAGAATTATAAAAGGTGTCACTATTTGTTTAATTGTAAGGTGTAACATTTTAAATTGCTTTGAGCTTTGTAAAGATTTAGCTTTATTTTTGTAATATTGTCTTGAGTGTAGTAGATGCAAAAAATATAATCTTATATAATATAACTAAAAGAGGAGGTTGGGGTACACTTGGCACCCCTAATCCCCCTCCTTGAGCCTAATTCTCCCTCCTAATTAATCTTCTAATTTTCTATATTTTTTTTTTTTTTCTAGATTTTTCTTTTTTTTACAATTTTATCATAAAATTATTAATCCTAATTAAGTTGCCCGAGATGTAAATTGTCGACAATCGAATGGATGGTTTGAAAAATGGTTTAATTATCAAACTTTCACTTTAGGATTTAGGCGATATATGAGTGAGTTGGCATATCCATAAAAATTATTATAAAAGTATCTATATATCTAAAACTCTATAATAAAAATTATTATATATACAATCAAAATTTTTATTAATCATTTTTATTCATATTATTCATCTCTTTCCTATCTTTAATAAACAAATCAAGTTCAGTAAATTTCTCAACAAAAAAACATACGGTTTTTTTTATCACTTTAATTTTATTTTTGGTATTTTGTTCGTGTTTGTTTATTATTTGATATTGAATTCTTATGTTATTGTTATTTTTCATCTCTTTTAATTTAGTTTGTTGTCAATTATAGTTTGATTATGACTTCTTATTCTACTACAAAAGGGTTTATTCTTTTAAATTTGTTTTGTTCATGTTTTGTTATTTTTCACCTGTTTTGTTATTTATTATTTTGATTTTTACCTTTGATATATATTTTTAAACCTATCCGTCCATCAGACGGCAAGCCTTGAGATGATATTGATAGACGAACAAGTTAAACGCTTCCGTCAATGTTCCAGTAGTACATTTCGCTACTTTGAATTTCATTACATTATTTATATTTGAATTTACCGGTTTGTTATTTCATAATTTTAGTTGCATTAAAGAGGAGGTTGGGAGTATACTTGACACCCCTAATCTCCCTTTTTAGGCCTAATTTTTCCTCCTAATTAATCTAGCTCTTTCTTTTTTTTCAGATTTTTTTTTCTTTTTTGCTTATTAAATAAATAATTATATTTAAAATTCATCATAAATCTTTTTCTATCAAAACAAATATTTTTAAATTTTAATGATATATATACTATCATTAAAACTCTCACAATAAGTTATCTATATTATAACTAAAAGATGAGGTTAAGGGTACACTTGGCACCCCTTAAAACTCTTTTTAGGTCTGAAACTTTCTCCTAATTACTCTAGAGCTCTCTTTTTCTAGATTTTTTTTTTTATTTGCTTAATTAAATAGATAATTATATTTAAAATTCTATCATAAATCTTTTTCTATCAAAACAATCTTTTTAAATTTTAAAGATATATAATATCCTTAAAACTCTCCCAATAAATTATTATATATACAACCTAAATTTTTATTAATCATCTCATTCATATTATTCTCCTCCTTCTTATCTTTAATAAACAAATCTAGTTAAGTAAATTTCTTTTAAAAAAAACATACGGTTTTTGTTTATTATTTGATATTGAATTGTTATTTTTCATCTCTTTTAATTTAGTTTGTTGTCAATTGTAGTTTGATTATGACTTCTTCTTCTACTACAAAAGGGTTTATTCTTTTAAATTTGTTTTGTTCATGTTTTGTTATTTTTCACCTGTTTTGTTATTTATTATTTTGATTTTTGCCTTTGATATATATATATTTTGAAATTATCCGTTCATCCAATGAACAAAACAAAAGTTATCAAACGTCATTGTATTGTTCATTTTGTGAATTTGTACATTAATTTTCTTACTTAAACATGTATTGTTTTTAAAAAATATTTAACTTGAAGTGTGACAACTTACCAAGTATAGATACTCACTAGGTTTTTTTTTGACAAGTGAATTTTAACTCAGACGCGTATGATGTGTGTTAATCGCACAACGAAAGGGTCCCGCACTAAGCAGATCTTAAATAGCCTTTCTCACCATACCACCTTCTTAATTGGAAAATACCGTCGAGGAGAACCTACCAAGGTTCGAACTCGAGACCTTGGAGTAAACTCTCCGAGGACCCGCATAGCAGGTTTAGTGTTGGTTTTAACCAAATAAACTTGCTTTGTGTGTTTTCTTTCCCTATCACCGAAACCATCCACACACAAACAGACAGACACACAAAAAGTGAAATTCATTCCTTTCGTAAACCCTAGAAACCCCAACAAAATCAGAATCCATTTTTCTTGAATTTTCAAATTCTATCAAGAAATTTATTAAAAAAAGGGAAAAAAAGATGGTGGATTTCAGTAGAGTACAAAAAGAACTACAAGAATGTAACAGAGACATAGGTGTATCTGGTATAAGCGTGAGCCCCAAATCCGATAATCTTACCAATTTGATCGGTACTATACCCGGCCCGATTGGTACTCCTTATGAAGGTGGAACCTTTAAGATTGATATCGATTTGCCCGGTTTTTTTATCATCTATATCTATATCTGTTATGAAATGTAATTCGATTTTGTAATTTTGTTTGGCATAACATGTACAGATGTACTAATTGATTTATATTTATATTTTGTATCTTGATTTGCAGGTGGATATCCTTTTGAACCTCCAAGGATGAAATTTGCAACTCTAAATGCTGTCAGCCCATTCTCATTTGTATATATATTTA
Source organism: Erigeron breviscapus (assembly GCA_034093135.1). NCBI lineage: Eukaryota > Viridiplantae > Streptophyta > Magnoliopsida > Asterales > Asteraceae > Erigeron > Erigeron breviscapus. The sequence goes on along the minus strand of CM067168.1, from coordinate 138,563,581 downwards.
TAGTTAATGGTGCTGCGATCATAGCTAAGTTTTTGAAGAAAACCGTAGATGGGTGTTGTATATTTTTATTTAAATGTGTGTTCGTTTAAATGTGTGCATCATTTTGTTTATAAACATGTTGGGTTCTTTAAAAGATATGCCCCGGTACATGGTTTGGTAAGGCCAATCTTAAGGTAGTGATACCAACGACGACTGGGACGTGTCCGACAAAACTTCCCCACAAGTGGCGGATCTTAAAAGTTTTAGTGGTGGGGGCCTGAATTTTTTTAAAAAATAATCCATGGGGGCCGACTTAATACATATAAAATTTTTCAGACGAAATACGAGTATATTAGCACTACTAAGCGAAAAAATGGCGGTGGCCCGGGCCCCCACTGGCCCCTATAAAGAACCGCCCCTGTTCAGCAATGAAACGACTTACCAAAAATAGGCTTAGAGTATCTAGGTTTGGAGATATGTCTGAATATCTTGGCAAGTAATCGAAATAACTTGAACATTGTTGATGCTTTATATACGGTGTATGGTTTGTTTAAATAAGGTACGGTTATGAGTTTTTGCGCGTACATCATCAAATACTAAAGCTCAATGGTTTGTGTAAATAAGGTATGGTTATGGGTTTTTGTCATTAGTGTACATAGTTTCTCGTTTTGAAATCGTAGTATCGTGCCTTAGTTTCTCGGTTTGTGTAAATAAGTGTTTACATTTGATGTTGTTCCACCTGTTACATTCAAAAAATTGTCTGTCACGCTTTCTATGATCATTTCGTTTCATCCATCTATGGAAACTATATAACAGTTGATAGTTTGATACTGTATCTATTACCAAGTGATCAGTTTGCATGCTTATGGCTTGTTGAAGGTAAAGTGTGACTTATTACGTAATATTGACACGAAAGGTTTCATTTAACCTGTGTATTCAAAGTGATGCCTATAATATGTTTGTTCTCTCTGAGGTGAAAACTTTTGACATTAGAAATATGTAAGCGATTCACTATGAAAGGTTTCCCCGCGAAGCTAAATTTGGAGTCTTGATGACAAATATAAGCTTTCAATTTAAGTGTGAGCTTTTTTATTGCATGTACACTTCTTTTGTTCAATCGTCATCTGCTTTTTAATGGCTTGTCAATCTTGAATTGATGTTCTAGCCTTTTAGGGTAAATAGTTATTAGAAATTATGATATTTGTAGGCTTGTAGCATTAGGTAATATATTTTGCAGGTCTTTTTTTTTTTGATATCATAAATTACTGGAATTTCGGAATATGTTGCTCATGTCATGTGTAATGAGTAAATTGTTGCCTTTGCTATCTTTTCATGTTGAAGGCACCCAAATATTAGCAGCCAAAGTGGAGCCATTTGCTTGGACATTTTGAAGGATCAGTGGAGCCCAGCTCTTACTTTGAAAACAGCACTTCTTTCCATACAGGCCTTACTCTCCGCCCCTGAACCCGATGACCCACAAGATGCTGTGGTGGCACAACAGGTATGAAGTTTGATAATTCTTCCATTTTACTAATCCACAGTCGACATATGTCATTTCTAAAGATAAACTTTTTTGTTTGGTAGTATTTGCGCTTTTTTTATCGTGTTTGTACCTTTACAATAAATGTAAAAAGATTTAAAACAGTTTATATGGAGTAAAATGTCGAATAATCCAGAAGAATTATCTGTATTTAATTATAATTTTACTTAAGATTCTTGCTATTTTCTTAAAAGCTGTTGATTTTTTTTCGATTTTTGTTGGTTATTTCAGTATCTTAAAGACTATGCGACTTTTGCAAGCACCGCCCGCTACTGGACTGAATCGTTTGCAAAGACATCATCTCTCGGGGTTGAAGAAAAGGTATCAATAATGTGTAATCATTACATAGTATTGGGAGCATGAAAATTACTCCATATTTTAGACAATCTAAAAGTAGATATGAGAGGCGGAAACATTACTCGGGGTATGGTCAAACATGTTATTTGTTAGTACCGTTTGGATGGATTAGATCTTGCTCAACCTAAAACACGTGTTTGTTTTTTTTAATTTGTTGATTCATTAAGTATGGTTATAAACCTATCGTTGCGTTATTAATAATCTAATTGGTAAAGTAAGCGATTTTGAAGATTGCATGCAACAATTATACTTATTTGGAAACTTTTGACCCTACTTCCATATTAGCTGTTTTTGTAATATTGCCTGTTTGACATATTTAGAGATAAGTAACCCAATCAGCCCATTTATAAGTAAAGAGTTTTGAAATTGTCACCTCTATTTGGATATACTCATATCATGTTCTTGTGCTCATAGGTTCAAAAGCTTACCGAGATGGGATTTCCTGAAGGTTTAGCTAGGAGTACTCTGGACATCGTTGGTGGCGATGAAAACTTGGCTTTGGAAAAGCTCTTATCTGGCTAATAATAATTGTTTGTATTGGAGTTAAAATTATTGTTGTTGAACATAGGAAGAAGAAAATATTGAAAATTAATTGACCAATATGAAATGAAATCCTTGTGTTTGCGGAATCATTCTTGTGAGTAGCATCTAATGTTGGTTATGGACAGGTTATTAGGAAATCTGCTTCGGTTCAGCTACTGCTAAAGTCGAATCGTTGCAGAATTCTAAGTAAAAAATAGTTGATGTTGATGATGGTTATTATATCTAGCCATCTAGGTGATATTTAGAAAAATCTATCTTTGGTGTTGTTTTTTGGACAAGTTAGGAGCACTAGAATTTACCCCAGTATTCTTGAATTTGATACCTGTGTTGCAAGCTACTTGGTTTTCTGATGGCTGTGAAAACTCATGCAAACACCCCTGTAGATTAACTTCAAGTTTGGTGTCTATTGTGCGTATTTTAGCTAGATAAAACTCTAAAAGTGTAGTCTTCAAACAGGTTAAACGGTTTTATTCATGTATACAGTTTGGGAGGTGACTTATATCTCCTTCGTTTCAAGGCAAATTGCCCGAAAGGTATTTGCTTTAATGAAATTTTCCACGTTACTGGTTCATATATTTGTGATAATTTGTTGTACTCGGACATGTTTTTGACATCAGAAAATAATTTTATGACTTGATAAACATGTAGCTAGCCCGAAGTCCTGAACCACTTGTCTGGACCACCATCACCAGACTGTCATGGTCGTATGACTGTTGGTGGTCGATATTTACTCGTAGGGGTTAAACTCAAATTTGCGTAGTGTAAGAAAATAATTGGTATAATTACACATTTTTTTTACTGCCGCCCAATTTTAAGTAGTACTTTTGAGACTCTGCAATTAAGCTGCACAAAAAAGACTATTTAGGCCCGTGCCACGGTTGCATCGGTTGACTTGCTGCCCTCGTTGGTATATTTCAATTACAAAAGATCATCATATTTATTAATGGTTTAAGATGCAGTAAATAACTAAAAAGCTTATATTTTTAGAAAAACTTAAAGATAAGTTGGGAGTTGGCCACACGAACATTGGTAATAATGGTTTTAATTAAAAGTACAAGATAATCATCAAATATCTAGAAGAACTTTTAAAAAACAAAATATACAATGATGGTATGATTTTTTCAAAAACGTGTGTGGACAATTAAAAGGGCTTGTAGGTGGATTTGTTATTGATTAGATTATGACTGTTTTTCTAGTAGTAGTGACTAAACGTTCATTCGTTGTGAATACGTTTATTCGACTTAGTTTCAAAGATAGACTATTTCCTTTGACTCTTGTTCTTACTTAATATTTTGTTTAAACATATCTGATAGCAACGTATGGTTGATTTTCAAATCTACCAATTTATTTTCCTTTTGTACATTTACATTGATACACGATTAGTTATTTAGTTTTCTTTCTTTTAATTTTAACGTTATATTTTAGTTAAACACAAAAAAGACTACCGATCCATACCGCATTCTGAAAAATTTCCTTCGGGACGTTTGTTGACAACCCAACTTGTAAACTTAGTTAACGTACGTACTCTGCAATCCTGGGCTGTGAAGTTGATTTCGCATACTTGACAATATAAACATTTCAGTTTTGAATTTTGGTCAACAAAATTGACATTTAAATTATGAGTATCTGTCTTGACTGAAAGGTATTTAGTTTGAATACATATGTTACTCAATTCATATCAAGACTTACTTTAAAGATATCATTTTTTATTTTCTATTTCACTTGCCTATGCATAAAAAAGTAATACCTCAGAATAAAAAAATTATATTGTATCAAGTATCTGTAAAGAAACACATACAAATACAATTATGAGTATGTGTGTGTGTGTCACATGTTAAAAATCTACTCAAATGAAACAATAGATTCATAAAACTATGAATATGAATAGTTATATGTCCCCTTTTATAATATTTTGAAGAACTTTAATCATAGAATTATCTTTAGATATATGAACTTTTCAAAAAAAAAATCTTTAGACATATGAATTTTAAAAACAAAATGCACTTACACCACATAATCGTTGCACATAATTATTGGCGATGAATGATACCTCTATATTTTGCATTGAAATATAAAATCATTTGTCATATTGATAGCACTAACATTTCGTCTCATAATCATAGTGTGCTTCTTTCCTTAAACTATATGGTATAAAACAGGTTTCGTTAGTATATTTTTGTCATTAAAATTTAAAAGTCTAAATATACTTATCAAAATAAATAAAAGACATATATTCTTAAAACTCGAATATTCTGGCCCCAATTCTCTTTTTATCTACTCTAAAATGACAGTCAAACTTGATTAAGATGAGCATCAAATTGTCCAACATTTTCAAACATACTAAATAAATACGTTGAAACAATCATTTATTAATTAGCTAAAACTATTAGTTTATGCACACTTGCCAATTACAATATATTTCTTTTAGAGAAAATGTCACAAATGGTCCCTGTGGTTAGTCATATTCGCATTTTGCCCCTGTGCTTTTTTTTTGTTGCAAACGGTCCCTGGATTTTCCAGTTTCGTTGCCAGCAGTCCCTGACACTAACTTTTGTTAGTTTAAGCCGTTAAACCTCTCATGTGCAATGCACATGAGGGTATAATTGTCCTTTCAGTAACTACAAGGACTATATCTGAGAAAAAAAACTTTTAGTTAACAATACATATATATACTTGTATGTATATATGTCTCTGTATCTATACCTTAAACAAAAAAAAATCCCAATTCATATACTTTATCTTTTTCTTTCGGTATTAATTCTCCAAAAAGAACACTTCTTCAAAATATTCCTATATCTACATTTATCTACATATCCCAATTTGGGTTTTCTTATATATTTTCATACGCATTTTTTTTATAAGTTTGAGTGTTGCTGTATTGGATCTCCTAAGATGAGCCCATGAAAGTGAAGGGTATTCAAAACAAAAAAAAGGTTTGGAAAAGGGTATCTGATTAAAATGAAATAGTTATTTTTCTGTAAATCATCAAGACCTCGAACCACATTGCGGTTTTATTGCACATGTATACCTCCAACTGTAGGAGTGGTTGTAGGCGGTATCCATCATTAGTCGCCCTATTTAGGATCTTCGCATCATTTGAATGGCCGGCGGCAACCCCTGGAGTTGGCTGTTCGACAATGGCAGGAGGTTTTTTAGGGTGTATCCATAGTGAGAAGTCTTCATTTGGATTTGGGACTGATTATGAAATTTGAGATATATTTAGGAGGAATGTTATTTGAAAGTTTTGTTTTTCCTTTATGATTTTATAAAAGGTCAAGAAAAAATCATAAAGGAAAAACAAAACTTTCAAATAACATTCCTCCTAAATATAGATGGAGTTTATTTGAGTTTATATAGTATGACTATCGATTTAGATTTTAGATGGAGTTTCAATCATGAGCAATCTGCTTATGTAAAAAGTATTGGCAAAAGCTGATGCAATTTAAATTGATAAAGTTTCTAATTTATAAAAATATTGACATCTCACACATATCTATCATTTTATTAATTACTTATTAGAAACGATAAATTACTTTAGATATCAGGCCGGTGTCAACACCACGTTCTGGAGTCAAATTCTCGTGTTCTGAAATCCTTATCGTTACCACCAAATTCCCACTCACGTTCGGGAAACCTTAGTGACATTGCGCCGTTCTGGGCTCAAATTTTATAGTCATCCTCTTCAAGATTCCAGATTTTGGGTTTTTGGTGGGACCTATATGATTTTTTTCTTGAGAATTTGTTTTGAAAACTTGATGAGAATGAAATTATTTATGGATAGGGTAAAATTTTAAAAGTAAAAAATGATGTTGTACTAAGAACATGAAAATTTGGATCCTTTATTAATTTAGCCTTCACATAAGAAGATGGAATTGCTCATGCTTCCTCTCCCGTTGGTTTGACTTATTCGATCAAGACTTTCTCAGTTGTTTTTTTTTTTTTTCCCTCGCAAGACAAACAAATTTTTCATACAATAGATTGTATAAGCCTTATATAAAGAACGAAGGTATTTAATACGAAGTAATTCTATTATCTGTTTTCTGTCATTATTATTCTAGAGGATCGGGTTAATGTGAGAACCAAAATACGGGAGAGAACCGTGAGAACCATTTCCCTTCTCTTTTCCTTTTTGGTGTGGTTTTTTAATTTTTAATTTTTAAATTTTTAATTTTATTTAACAAAAAACCATTAAAAAAAATTTGTAAAAAAATCATATGGGTTACGTGTTCAAAGCTTATGGATACGGTACGGGCATTGCCCTCATTCGTTATAAAGGGGTTGTCACCGGACGCATATGGGAATGGTATGGATTTGATGGGCGGCGATCCAAGAGATGGTGGCGGTTTGATACGGTACGGGCGTAACCCTTAATTTCTAAGGACAAAGCCCTAGATGTTTTTTTAGTGGTTGTCACGGTTATTTTGGTTCTTCCTTGATCACTTCACTATTTTAGAGAGAATAAAGAAGTAAATAAAATAAATTTTCACATACACGAAAACAATAATTTAAAGTTGAGATTTACTAGTTATTTAATACGTTTGATTTATGTATATGCCATCATCATCATCATAGGTAATATATGGCTTCCGTATGTAAATGCAATAATAGAAGTGAAATAGAAGTTGTTAATTTAGGTGAAGTCAACCACTTCAAGTTAAGTGGAATGTTTGATATTACTTCATTATTGATTTACGATCTAAGAAGCTACAGTGGCAATAATGGTAATTATGTTTTGTGAGTAGTAAAGCAAAAGACATAGCTGAAAAGTATCTAATAAAAACATCTTTTCGTAGAAAAATAAAACTTCAAATCTAAAAAAAAGAAAGAAAAAGACTCCTATAAAACTGACTTCCTTTTTACTCTCTCTTTCTCTCTCTCTGCAACACATAGTTTCAGTGCAAACTCACCACCGTATCAACAATAAAATAAAAAATATATATCTTTCATTTTTCTATATTTGTTTTATTTTTATTTTTTATATTTTGTAAATGGAATGAGGAGATGAGCTAAATTATATCATCCTCGTCAGCTATGGGCTGTGTGCTCGGAAAAAGAGCAGATCGCCGGTCAAGGTCAAACACCGGTCACCGGAACACCACCGAAGAATCTCAATCCACTGCCACGTCATCTACTCAGCCTACACATAACGTGGAACAAGAGCAAGTTGTTAGGGTTGATAAAACCGATAGTAAGATCCGGCAAACTTCCGGAGATTCTTACCGGCGTAAACATAACCCGGAGTTTAGCCTGAATGCTCCTCCGGTATGGCCGTCGTGGCTCACCTCCGTCGCCGGTGACGCCATCAAGGATTGGACTCCTCGTCGTGCTAATACTTTCGAAAAACTCGACAAGGTATAATTATACATACATACATATATAGGTATATGTATAGGTTTATATATTTTGAATTGATGAATTGATTTGAATATTTATTTGAATGAATGATTGGATAGATAGGGCAAGGGACATATAGCAATGTATATAAAGCAAGGGATTTAATAACAGGGAAAATAGTAGCATTGAAGAAGGTTAGAGTGGATACTTTAGAGCCAGAGAATGTTAAATTTATGGCAAGAGAGATACTTATTTTGAAAAAGCTTAATAATCATCCCAATATTATTAAGCTTCAAGGTTTGGTTACTTCGAGATTGTCGTGTAGTCTTTATCTTATTTTCGAGTATATGGAACATGATCTTTCTGGTCTTGCTGCTGTTCAAGGTGCCAAGTTTACCGAGCCTCAGGTGCGTTTTCATTAAGTCATGTCTGTGTAAAGTTTACGAATAAATGTATATAGTCTGTATGAATTAAACAGAATTGTTGTATGTTTTGTATGCTGATAAAACTGACTGTTTTATGCTATATGTTAAAAATGAACTTTATAATTGATGTTTGTAAAAGAAAATAATCGCAAAGTTATGTTTTCTTGATCGAAAAGCAGTGCACCCATGACATTTTATCGGTTAAATCATGCTTTCTTGATCAAGTCAATGTAAATAAAAACCAAAGACATTTTTTTCAATAAGTAACTTGAAATCAAACATCGCCTTGTTGTTTGTATATATCATATATAAAGTGCAGAAGACAGTTTTATTTTTGTCAGATTATGTGTCTTTAATGAGATGCAGCTGTACAAAGAGGTGAAAGTTGTATCAGTTTAATTGTTTGTGGTTATGTGTGTTTTTTAACCTTTTATGGATCTTTTAATGCCATTGAGTCCATACCATTGGTATCCAATGACATTTGTTTTTTAGTTGTATGATTTAATGTTTTCGGGGTAGTCTTATATTGGATAGTTGATGACCATGGAAAGTCAAATCTTGCAACATTGCAAAATGTGATGAAGTGTCTCCTTTAGCAGGTCAAGTGCTTTATGAAACAGTTACTTTCCGGGCTTGAACATTGTCATAAGAACGGTGTGTTACATAGAGATATCAAGGGATCGAATTTATTGATTGATAATGACGGAATTCTGAAGATAGCGGATTTTGGGTTGGCTACTTTTTATGATCCACGGAATAAGATACCAATGACTAGCCGTGTTGTTACTCTTTGGTACCGATCTCCCGAGCTTCTTCTCGGGGCAACTTATTATGGTGTCGGTGTTGACATGTGGAGTGCGGGTTGCATTTTGGCAGAGCTTCTTGCTGGCAAACCAATAATGGCAGGACGAACAGAGGTAAAAACGAATTTGAATGGTATAATATTGCTTGCTAGTATAATTTAATTTAAACTCTTTTTGACTTTAGGTTGAACAATTACACAAAATATTCAAATTATGTGGTTCTCCGTCAGAGGAATATTGGAAGAGGTCCCGTTTGCCTAATGCCACTTTGTTTAAGCCACAACAGCCATACAGGCGTTGTACGGCAGAGACTTTTAAAGATTTCCCACCTTCTTCCCTTCCTTTATTAGAGAATCTTCTTGCAATTGACCCTGATGAACGTGGCTCTGCTGTCGCATCCCTGAACAGCGACGTGAGTTTTGCTTATTCTCCAATGCACAACTACTTGTTTTTTTTTTTAATATAAAATTTATTAATAGAATTCTAATGTTCGCGAATGCTGGCTGTTGATACCTTGCTAGTGATTGAATTGAAAATGTTATTAATAACTGTGTCAAATGGAAATGGTCAAATGGGCTGCATGGGTCAGAAATGTTGCATAACATGTATTCGAATGCTTGCCATACCCTACTTTGTTTAAAAATGATTGTATTTAATAGTGATATGTTAGTTACTCGCAAAGTAGAAAGAAAAACAAAAAAAAGCGAGAGGTAGGAAGTGTTGGTGTGCTGGTCCAATCTAGCCTGGTCTGTTTTGCCTGCTTATAGAAGTCTTGAATTGACCTAGACCCATTTGACCCTTTACCAACCTCCTCGGCTGCGGGTTTACCACTTATATAATCCATTCTAGTTCAATGGGAGGAACCTGATGAGTGTCTTACTCTATGGCTTATGGACATCTGGTAAACTGATGTCTTTCTTTCTAAATGTGGTTTTCTCTGTCTATACAGTTCTTCAACACTAAACCATATGCTTGTGAGCCATCAGAACTACCAAAGTTTCCCCCCAGCAAAGAACTGGATGTCAAATTGCGGGATGAAGCAGCTAGAAGGTGGATATGTTTATTCTTTTTCTCTTCTTGTTTTTACCCCCATATCCTTTTGTTTTGCGTTTATGCTGATGCAAAATGCATTTTTGTCTTTCCATAGACAAAGAGGTATGAACGGAAAATCTCAAGCTGTTGATGGAAATAAAAAAACAAGAACCCGTGATCGTGTTGCCTGTGCAGTTCCAGCTCCAGAGGCTAACGCAGAAATCCAATCCAGCTTAGATGTATGTCTGCTTCTTTTTTCTTTTTTTTTTTTTGCGTATGCATACTTTTCATTATTGTTTTTTGCTGTTTGTATTCACTTTTATTTCCATCTGCAGAGATGGAGAGCTGTAAATCAATCAAATGCCAAAAGCAGAAGTGAGAAATTTCCACCTCCCCATCGAGATGCAGCTGTCGGGCATCCTCTTGACCCATCAGAGAATGGTGGGGCAGTTTCATTCAGTGCAGGTGATGACACATCATTTAGCTCATCTGTTTTTGACTCGAAATCTTCAAGATCGGTCAAAGAATCCGGGACCATGGGTGGGTCATCAAAGAGAAAACATAGAAGGGAACGATCCCAAACAATATCGTCTAGTAAGTTCATTCGGGCCTTCCTCCCAACAACACTTAGTCTAAATATGGATTTAAGATTTAGAAGTAAAGATTCAGTTTTTCGCAACCGAAGGAGACAATAAATGGAGTTTAAGTTTATATTTTTGTGTTAGATATATTGACATTCATTTCCAGTCTCATAGTTTCTTGAATGCAATTCAATTTGTTGCGGGTTTTCTTTCAAACCCTAAAGTGTATAATTTACGAACCTGTACTTGTTTTGTACAGTCTGGTCAGGTTTTGTATGCGAAAATATCCATCTGGTTTATCGTTTTTCGTTTGAGGTCTATGGATCTTTGTAGAGATCATCATTCTAATAGGGAGGTTAATATAAGAACCATTTATTTTTTTTGTTCTTTTTTGTTTAGAATCAGAAAACCAATTAAATCAAAGAATAAAAGATCAGAACAATAGAATATGGTCCTTTGCTTTTCATAATCTTCAGACATTTACCCTTACTTTTCAAAATTTATGTGCAAATTTGGAATTGTTGTAGAAAGAATGATTGTATGGTTGATATTTATTGCATATGGTCCCGTCGTCAATTATAAAACTTAAATGCCTTTTGTTACAATGGCGTAAATGAAACAGACAGAGATTGGATATTTCAGGAACCAGGATATGAATAAGAGATGTGGTTTTTTACTTTGAAATGTTAAGACTTTGACACTCTTTCATCATTATTTGAAAGGAAAATGATATAGTATATACTTTGAATTTTGATTATCTTATTCTAAATATAATTTTATATAAGTCTATGATATATATTTATGTTAAGAGGATAGGGAAGGTGTGGTTGTTGGGTAACCTAGTCAAAGCTACGTCGTTTTGGTGAAAAAAAGGGAGGGTTCGTTTTTTTCATATTTGAAGAAGAAGAAAAAAAAAGGCTGAGACTTTCTCTCTTCTCCATCAACAACCTCATATGTAATCGCTTCTCATACTAAAATCTTCTCCCATATTGCAAAATTAAAGTATGGGATCTTCACACTTCCAAAATCATACCTTGGATATAATTTCTGCTGGTGTTGTCTAATATGCTAAAACCCATCTCAAATTTAATTTAGTTTGATTTAATATCAAAATTATTCGGGTCATGTTTAATCTCACAATTGGGTTTGTTTCACGTCTTTCTCACATTATGGTAATTTAACCATATGTTTGATGCATAACAGGTGTTCGAGGAAAGGTCTCAATGAGAAAACATATAAAGCCAAACTTTTTCTTTGATCTGACATTTTATGTTGCTTCAAATACGTCATCTTGGGTCTGAGATTTTGTTTTACGGTTTCCATTACTCTAGAAATTCTGCATTATAACCAACTGCTAATAACCAAATGTCACATTTGTTATGTCAAATGGGTCGTGCAAAACTACATAAAAAATTCTAGATGCAAAGTAGCCAAATCTGCTAAAATATCTAAAGAACGCCAAAAATACTAAAAGATGTCTATGATGTATGATCATTTCATTTAGCCGAAGTCTATTTCAAAATACTGGTTAATATCTTCTTTTGATTTATCTTGAAGATGTTTGATCAGCCCATAAGATTCCTTACCTTTGTATTGTTTCCTCTGTTGCGACAAGACATCAACACATTGCTTTGAGGTAATATTGGCTTCAAAAGGAGATTTCATTGCATTTATAGCTTTCTTAATGTTTGAAGGTCTCAACCCGGACTTACCAAGGTCCAACATTAGAGATTTACAAGCCATGGAGCGATGAAGCTTACTGTGAGAACGATGTTTAATGACCTTTGCTGGTGATTTTGTCAATTCATGATTATGCGTATCATCAAACATATCCACAATCCATTTTGCATCTTTTGTTTTTGAAATCCGAATTTTCGATTTACAACCGACCCTTAATTCTCTCCTGCTTTTCCCACAGGTGCCAGATTTGAGCCTTACAATATGCGACGAGATTTTAGTGTGAGAGGAAATTAAGTATGGGGTTGTTAATCGAGATCTTCATATCAATTTTGGGGATTGTGTTAAAACAAAAGCCCACGTTTGTTTTTTTTAACAAAACGGTGTAGTTTTGACTAGGTTCTAGTTCTATACCTAGCTTGCCTACCTAACAACCACACCTTTCCTTTTCCCTTATGTTAAACTAGTTTTTAATCCCGCGCTTTGCCGCGGGTTTTCGCATGTTGGCACAAAATGAACATAATATAAGTAATCCTCGTTTATAAATATCAAATTTTGTAAATTATTAATAGTAGAATGAGATGATTACTAAATCTCCTTACATGTGTAACTCATTAAAGATACAATACTTTTTCATCATAATTTTTATATAAATTACATAAAAAAAATATAGTAAACATAAAACAACAAATTTAAAAAATTAAATCTCCTTACATGTGTAACTCATTAAAGATACAATACTTTTTCATCATAATTTTTATATAAATTACATAAAATCTATATAAAAAAAATATAGTAAACATAAAACAACAAATTTAAAAAATTAAGCAGTCACATAAACAAACTTAAATTCAAAAGTGTGAGCTTTTATGTTATACGAGAGCAAGTACCCGCGCGGTGCGGCGGTGAGATGGTGAGGGTGATAGGTCATAGGAGGTGATATGTCATAGAGTGTCATAGCCAAATGTCTTAGCCGTACGGGCTCCGTGCTCGGATTTAAAAATTCGTCGAAAGTATATCGAATGACATCTCTAATGAAAGAGCATGAAATTTTAAGAACACCCATATAACTTTTATAATTTATCGATGTACGGTTTTTGAGATAAAAGATTTTGAAAGAATTAGAGGAATAAAATGATTTATGGAGGAGAGAGAAAGTTGTAGGCATTGATGTATGGTACATTATGTATTATCATGTGTACATTGTTGAAATTGAAAGTTGAAAGTTGAAACCCTATTTGCTTTATACGGAGTAATATAGTATAGATATTATGTTTAACACAAAATATATACCAAGTAAATTTTATTTTTCAAAACCATAGTACCAGTTCATTGTTTTGACCTCATCCCACTTTATTATTAAAATTAAAATATAACATGAACTCTCTCACTTTTAACCACACATATCATTTTCCTTGCAAAATTAAAACACGTATAACATAGGATGCCACTTTTTCGTTATTAAATATGTAAACAATGCAATGGATGACACATCCTATCCACCTCCACCAGCCACCACGTTTAGCACCTCCTTTTTTTATGAGGACATATGTATATCATACAAAGAGTCAGGCAATCAAACACACATATATGATATCTCTTTTTCTACCATCTTCATTTTCTTCATTACATAAACACCAACCTCACAAAACCATTTAACAAATGGACATTTTCGAAAATCATTCTAAAGGTCACGACAATCTTGAAACAAAAGTTTATTTTGCACCGGGAGGTTGTGAAAAATAACACCTCAACACCGCATCGGGTTGATAGTTTTTTTTATTTCCAGTCCAATCTTCAGTTTTTGATTTCTACGCTCTTGTTTTCAATATATTTATATCAATGAAAGAATTTACAATAATTGGCTCAAGGTAGGTGGCCAGCGATGATGGCCTGGAAAATTGAAGCTGTATATGGTCTAAAGGTTGTTGGCGGTGGTTTTTGGTCGCCGGTTTTTTAGATCCGGATAAGGTGGTGACCGACGGTGGTAGTAAATGTTTTTAAACGGTGGTTCTTGTGGTGGTTGTATATGGTTGAAAGAGAATGATTGTAGAAAGTAAAAGAAGATAAAAGTTGGTGGTCAAAGTTTAAAACCCAGAAGTGTTTGATTGTAGTCTTGTAGAAGTTGGAAAGTAATTTTGTGTCAAAAGTGAAAAAGTTATAAGTGTTGTGGTAAAAAGCCAAAATGGAAAAAGTAAACTGTAGTTAACTCGACTTGAATTGTTATATATAAATAATATATCAAATCAAATGTCATGGTATGCATTTACCTCCTAATTTGAAAATTACAGTGGTACCCTCGTGATCATGGTGGTCGATAGGTTCTCAAGAAGCTTTAAATTATGATATACGTAAGATTCAAAAATAAATTTTATAAACTTCGATTCAGTATATGCGCCAATGGGTGATGATATAGTCATATAATAATATATCAAATCAAATGTCATGGTATGCATTTACCTCCTAATTTGAAAATTACAGTGGTACCCTCGTGATCATGGTGGTCGATAGGTTCTCAAGAAGCTTTAAATTATGATATACGTAAGATTCAAAAATAAATTTTATAAACTTCGATTCAGTATATGCGCCAATGGGTGATGATATAGTCATATAATAATTTTCTTTAAAAATAAAATTTCAAATATTAAAAACATGTCAAATGTTTTATATCATACTAGTCATACCCGCGCGATGCGGCGGTGCGATGAAGGTGGCGGCGGCGGGTGGTGGTGGCAGCGGTGTTGATAGTGCGTGATTAATAATATAAAAGTAATTGATATAAAAGGAGGTATTGTAATTATTTTAAGGGTTGATGATGTATGTTGTAATTATTTTATTAAGAGTATTATATGTATATTAGGTGGATATATTGAATTAGTGAACAAAAGAGATTGGTAGTATTGGTAGATCAAGTTCTTTTTTAAGAAAATAAAAGGGTCAAATGCTATATAAGGTAATTAATATCATATTAGTCAAATTCCTTTTTAACATATTGGTAGAATGGTAGATAATATAGTACGAGAGAAAGTACCCGCGCGTTGCGGCGGTGAGATGGTGGGGGTGATAGGTCATAGAGTGTGGTAACTCATAGGAGGTGATAGGTCATAGAGTGTGGTAAGGTCATAGGAGGTGATAGGTCATAGAGTGTGATAGCCAAATGCCTTAGTCGTACGGGCTCCGCCCTCGGATTTAAAAATTCGTCGAAAGTATATCGAATGACCTCTCTAATGAAAGAGCATGAAATTTTAAGAACACTCATATAATTTTTGTAATTTATCGATGTACGGTTTTTGAGATAAAAGATTTTGAATGAATTAGAGGAATAAAATGATTTATGGAGGAGAGAAAAAAAATGAGTGGTTGAGATTTGAGCAGAGAGATGAAAATGAGTGGTTGAAAAGTTGAAAGTTAAAATTTTTTGGAGGGAACAAATGGTTTATAATGTAGAGACAAAGTACTCGCGCGTTGCGGCGGTGAGATGGTGGGGGTGATAGGTCATAAAGTATGATAGGAGGTGATAGGTCATAGAGTGTGGAGGTCATAGGAGGTGATAGGTCATAGAGTGTGATAGCTAAATGTCTTAGCCGTCCGGGCTCCGCCCTCGGATTTAAAAATTCGTCGAAAGTATATCGAATGACATCTCTAATGAAAGAGCATGAAATTTTAAGAACACCCATATAATTTTATAATTTATCGATGTACGGTTTTTGAGATAAAAGATTTTGAATGAATTAGAGGAATAAAATGATTTATGGAGGAGAAAGAAAAATAAGTGATTGAGATTTGAGGAGAGAGAAAAAATGAGTGGTTGAGATTTCTTCTAAGGGTATTATGAATAAGTGATAGGGGTATTTTGGGTTTTCACTTACTTAAAGTTGAAAAAATAGAGAGAACAAATGCTTTATAATGTAGTAGAGATAAATATAGATATTTAAATTTGACTTTGACACTTCAAAACTAGTCGACTTGAATATACATCAGTAAATTTTCATATAATAATTGTCATTTAATAATCAATAGTGAATAAAGACCGTGTTCGGTTTGTGATAATGCAAACGAATTTCGTTCATGAAAAGAGCGATTGTTATTTGGATTTCAACAATGGGTATTTCAAACTCATTCCGCCTCGTAAAGTCTATATATATAATGATAGCGAGCTGGGCTTAGAATCCGAACCAGAAGACGAGCCCACTTGACATGAAGATTTGGACGTATGCGCATCGGTTGGGTCGGGCCTTCCCAAGCCGATGGGTTCTTTTTCTTTATCAAAATATTGTTTTCTTTATTAGTTAGGATAAATAAGGAGAGATTAGTTTCCATTAGAATTTGATTTCAATTCAAAGTTTCATGCCTATCCTTAAGGTAGGAGCCTATTTAACGGACCCTTATGTGAACCTTTATTTAGTTTTTTTGATTGATTTAATAAAAGTTGCCTTGCAATCTTCATATCTCCTGAGAGATTTTCCTAGTTGGACCCGAGTTCAACTATTCCAAACCCACCACGGTATTAAGTGGTATCAAGAGCCACCGCTGCCAGAGCCCCGATGGCCGCCCCTTTTCACCTTCGCAATCATCGCAATCAACACGCCGCACGCCGCAACAGAGACGAGTATGTTGACCCCCGAGATGAAGAAATTGAGAGGCTTCGACGCCGTCTCGAGCTTACGAACATCCACGGGATGATCGATACGATCCGTATGATCACCCTGACGAGAATGACTCTGTACAAACGGAAACAGATCCGTTCTTTGCTGATTATGATCACCGCCAACACCAAGACGAACAACCCTACTATAACCCGTTTGGCAGAACACATCAGGAACCACCCCCACGAGCCGACCCGCTACGCAGCCTAGGTTTTAGGCTGGAAATCCCTGAGTTTGAAGGGAATTTACAACCCGATGAATTTATTGATTGGTTACATACCGTCGAAAGAGTATTCGACGTCCGCGATATTCCGGACAATCTGAAAGTCAAGCTTGTTGCTGTCAAACTCCGGAAGTACGCCTCTCTATGGTGGGAACACCTACGCCAGAAACGTGCTCAGGAAGGAAAACGCAAGGTCGACACTTGGGAAAGGATGCGTAAGCTACTTCGTGCCCGCTTCCTACCAGTTAATCATCGTCAAGATTCATTTATGGACTATCATAATTTTAAGCATAATACCCTCTCTGTGGAAGCATGCATTAATGAATTTGAACGCCTTCGCATGCGCTGCGGTATTGAAGAAACGGAAGAACAAACTATCGCCCGATTCCTAGGAGTCTTACGACCCAAAATTTCCGATGTAGTCCAGCTCCAGCCCTACTGGACGTTTGAGGAAGTGTGTCGCTTAGCCCATAGGGTTGAAAAACAGGCCAACGTAAGGAACAAGCAGCCGGTAAAACCCACCACCACTCGCCCATCGCCTTACACTGGTCCTCCTCGCAATGTTCAGCCCCCACCCAAGACGGGCACCTCCACAATAGACAAGCCGCCTGGCTCTTCCTCAACCACTGGTGATGTTCGATGTTATAAGTGCCAAGGTTTTGGCCACACTCGTAAAGACTGCCCCAATACTCAAGTCATTGCGTTAGTTGACGACCCCGAACCGATATATGATACTGACACAAACCCACAGGAAGATCATGAGGAATCGGAGGTCATCTACCCCGACAAAGGTGAAGCCTTAATATCCCAACGGGTTCTTAGCGCAGCCGTCGCAAAAGACATGGACGACACGGCATGGCTCCGTAATAATATTTTTCGAACTAAGTGTACGACCAAAGGTAAGGTTTGTTTGGTTGTCATCGATGGGGGAAGTTGTGACAACATGGTAGCTACTTCGATGGTTGAAAAATTAGGGTTGCCTGTTCACAAACACGACGAACCATATCAATTGACATGGTTAAAGAAGGGGAATCTTGTCAAAGTTACGCATCGCTGCCTTATTCAATTTTCTATTGGGAACAAATATGTTGATGAAGTGTGGTGTGAAGTTATTCCCTTGGATGCATGCCACATCTTACTTGGTCGCCCTTGGCAATACGATCGACGAGCTAAGCACGATGGCTACCGTAACACCTACACGTTTAAGAAAGATGGTGTTAATATCACCTTGGCTCCTTTACACCCACGAGAGGACAAGACCGAAGCACTTATCCTCTCCAAATCCGAGTTTCTGGATTATACCATCGTCACCAAACCTGCCGTTATGTTCGGTCTCCTGATTGCTTAAACAAACCCGGACACGACAACGAGTGTGCCTGAGTCCATAGCACCACTACTTTCCGATTTTTCTGACGTATTCCCCGACGAGATTCCCGCGGGTCTTCCTATTATTCGCGAAATCCAACATTTTATTGATTTTGTTCCTGGTTCAAGTATACCCAACAAACCTGCGTACAGAATGAATCCCAAGGAGTACGAAGAACTACACCGCCAAGTCACATAACTCTTACAAAAGGGTTTAATTCGGGAAAGTATGAGCCCCTGTGCCATACCCGCTTTACTCGTTCCCAAACAAGGAGGTGCGTACCGTATGTGTATCGACAGTAGAGCGGTCAACAAAATAACCATCAAATATCGTTTCCCGATTCCGCGTTTTGATGATCTTTTAGATCAATTACATGGGTCTACGGTATTTTCCAAGATCGACTTACGTAGCGGCTATCACCAGATACGTATGCGACCAGGGGATGAGTGGAAGACGGCTTTCAAGACAAGGGACGGGTTGTATGAGTGGATGGTTATGCCGTTCGGACTTTCTAACGCACCAAGCACGTTTATGCGACTTATGAACCACATCTTCAAGCCGTTTATTGGTAAGTGCGTTGTTTTTTATTTTGATGATATTTTAATTTTCAGTAAGGACGTGACTGAGCATCTTTTACACCTCAAAGAAGTCCTCCAACTCTTACGTGATCAAAAGTTATATGCAAACATGAAGAAGTTCCACTTTCTTACACCTCAGATTGTGTTTTTGGGATATGTAATTTCCGCTCATGGGGTTCAAATAGATGAGTCGAAAATCACAGCCATTACTACTTGGCCGACACCCACTTCGATTCACGATGTCCGTAGTTTTCATGGGTTAGCCTCCTTTTACCGGCGTTTCATTCGAGATTTTAGCACTATTGTTGGTCCTATCACCGATTGTCTTAAAAGCTCTAAGTTCACGTGGACACAGGCAGCCCAACACTCCTTTGATGATTTGAAGAAACGAGTGACCCAAGCTCCCATTTTAGCTATGCCTAATTTCAATGCTACTTTTCAAGTTGAGTGTGACGCATCGGGGGTAGGCATCGGTGGGCTGCTCAGTCAAAACAATCGACCAGTTGCATTCTTTAGTGAAAAACTCAATGACACTCGACGCCGGTATAGCACGTATGACAAGGAATTTTATGCTATAGTTCGTAGTCTTGAATATTGGAGGCACTACCTTCTTCCGGCTGAGTTCGTTCTTTTTTCTGATCATCAAGCATTACGGTACATTCAAGGTCAAGAGAAACTCAATGCCCGACATGCTAAATGGGTGGAAAAGCTTCAGGACTACTCATCTGTTATTCGACACAAGTCAGGACACGCCAATTCTGTGGCCGACGCCCTTAGTCGGCGTCACTCGTTTATCACTACTTTACAAGCTCAAGTTACAGGCTTTGATTCTTTAAAACATCTTTATAAAGATGATCCGGATTTTTGTGATGTATGGCACAAGTCAACAGGTGTGGCTTTCCTCGACTATACACAACAGGGAGGATTCTTATTTAAGGGGACTCGGTTGTGTATACCACGATCCTCTTTACCGCGAAGCACTCATCTGGGAGAGTCATCGAGGGGCGTTAACAGGGCATTTTGGGCGCGACAAAATGGCAGCATTAGTGCGGGAAAAATTCTATTGGCCAAACCTTGATAAAGATGTCGCTCGGATTATCCACCATTGTCGGGTCTGTCACATCGCAAAAGTGCATGGTTCGAATCAGGGGTTGTATACGCCGCTGCCGGTTCCAAACCAACCATGGGAAGACGTTAGTCTCGATTTTGTCCTTGGGCTTCCCCGTACTTAGCGCATGAAGGATTCAATAATGGTTGTTGTCGACAGATTTTCAAAAATGGCACATTTTGTGCCGTGTACAAAGACCTTTGACGCCTCTCAGGTGGCACGTCTCTATTTTTCAGAAATTGTGCGTCTCCATGGCATTCCGCGTACTATCACTTCTGACCGTGATGTGAAGTTTGTAAGCCATTTTTGGCGCACCTTATGGAAACGAATGGGCTCAAAGTTACAATTTAGTAGTTCGCATCATCCACAAACGGATGGTCAAACCGAGGTCACGAATCGAAGTCTCGGTAATTTGTTACGTAGTTTGATTGGTACTCATCCGAAACAGTGGGATTTATCTTTGCCTCAGGCCGAGTTTGCTTACAATCGATCTACAAATCGTTCTACGGGTCACAGTCTGTTTTTTGTCGTATATGGGCGCAATCTGTTCACACCACTTGACTTGGCGCCCTCATTAACTCCTGAATATTATAGTGCAGAGGGTGATGCTCGAGCAACGCTGTAACATCCTAAATATTTTAAGCCAATGAAAATTAACCTTATTAATAGTTTTGACATTAAAATAGTTTCCTAGTAGTTTATTTTTAAATACGGGATTAAATTAGTTGGAACTTTAGCGGATAGCGGGTATAATACCCCTTTTTGATTAGATGAAGGCGTGGCATCATATTAGATTGCCAGCCATGTCTTCTTGAAATTTTTACTTTCTCTCATTACAAATTACTAACTACCTTCTTCTTCATCTTTAATTCTTCTCTTTAACAATGGTGAAATTCTAGTTTCCATCTAAATCAAAGAAACCTTCAATTGATAATAATAATAACATGAGCATTCAAGATTTCTAGCAATCAAATTGAGGATTTGGTGTGTCTTTGGGTGTGGGGGCTGATTTTGCAAGAAAGGAAGAAGAGAAAGTGTGATTTCCAATTTATTTGACTAATTGTTTCTTAAGGTAATAATCTTTCTAACCTAGTTTTGATTTCTTGTAGAAATTAGGGTTCATGTAACTAATTATATTTGGGAAATTTGGGGGTTTTCATATATATGAGTTAATTTATATAATACAAGTTAGGGTTATGGTAATTTAATCAATTTGGGGGTTTCTAGTTGGGTGCATGAAAGTTTTGATGAGTATTATGTGAGAACAAAAACTGGACAGATTCTGTCCCTGACCTTGTCACGTGTAAATCACCCCTATAACAGAATTTTCACTTGTTGAGTCCTAAAAAGAAAATGTAGGTTATTGTGTTATCTCAAATTTGCCACTGGAATGGGTTAAAAAGACGAAGTAGAACTCTAGATATGAATTTTTGAATTCAGGGTCGTCATGCTGATCTTTCAGCAAAACTGATTTTGCGTCTGTTATTAAAACGAGTAAAACACATTCTTACGAGTAAATTCATGTCTTGGTTACTGAACATAAAATGTACCTAAATGTGTTAAGTTGAAGTGGCAACTGGAATGAGGTCAAAATATGTTGTAGAACTCAAGTTATGGTTATTTGAAGTCGGTAACGTCAAATCTGTTTTGTCAGTAAGAACAGCAACTGTTTGTGTTTTTAAAACGACCAGAAGTCACTCTTGAGGGATATTTAACATGTTGATCACTAAAGATAAAATGTACCTAAGTGTGTTAAGTAAATTTTGCCACTGGAATGAGGTCAAAATATGGTGTAGAACTCAAGTTATGGTCATTTGAAGTCAGTAAGGTCAAAGCTGTTTAACAGCAACAGTGTTGGTTTTTAAAATGACCAGAAGTCACCTTTGAAGGACAATTCACATATTGGTCACTAAAGATAAAAGGTAGGTATATGTGTCATGTAAATTTGGCCACTGGAATCATGTTAAAAGAGTAAGTAGAACTTGAGTTATGCTTGTTTGAAGTCTGCTAGGTCAAATATGAAAACGATGATTTTGATACGAAAGTAACTTTTGGCCAATTGAAAATGATATATGAGATACATGTTATGTGAACCAACCCAAGATTAATATAAGAGTGTAAATGATGGGTTGGGTGTTGAAATGCTAGTGATTATGGCTAGACGGCCTAGTATGTGATTGATGATCCTATATGCGTTGTGATTTGTTGCTAGGTTGAAGCATACATATTTTGTGTTCTTGCGGTCGTCTTGAATTATGATTTTGGTTGTCGCGAAGGAGGTGAGTATTCTTGCATACTTTTATATATGCCTTGGGTCAATTACCATATGATGGTGGATTCCGTGTGTGGTAATTGATTTGGCGTTAAAGCCCGTGCGGGGCATTGTGATTATGGGCCTAAGAACCCTGAGGCCTAAGAACCTCTTGATGTGATTTATGGGGCCTAAGAACCCCTTGTGTATGAGGCCTAAGAACCTCTTGTGAATGGGGCCTAAGAACCCCGAGATTATTGATATCGATTGTGTTGATATAGCTTATATGGATCCATGTATAGCGTTAAAGTGCAAAGGTGAGCATGTAGGTATGGCACGACGGTGTCATGGGTTACATGTAATAGTCCTTTGTGCGTTGTCCTCCTTCGTATGTATAAACGTATGCAAGATTATTCACTAAGCTTTGCTTACTTTTTTAGTTGTTTACCCTTTTTATAGGTTGTCCCGGATGCGGAAGAAAGTTAAGTAATGTAAGGATTGAAGTTAAAGATGCTTTTTGGATATTGATTGCTTTAGCTAAATGCGGATAATGAAATTGGTAATAGGACCCATAGCGACCCCTTTGAACTATCGGCTCTTTGTACTCTTGTTTTGTCCTTTTGGAAAATTATTATGATGTCTAGTGTTAGACTCGAGTTTTTGGGTATTTTAAATGGGTCGTTTTGTAGTTGTAATGTATCGATTTTGTTTAAATGTGTTTTGGAGAACTCATAATCCGTAACAGGTTTGGATGATGATTTTACGAATGAGTCATGCCGAAATTTCCAATTTTGAATGTCGTCTTTTGTAATGTGTCAACTTGGGTAAAATGACCCGTTTCGTTGTAAATGCTACACTTGATCAAATAAAAGCTTTCGGAATTTTAAATCACGTGTCTTTAACTCATTTTAAAGTTTGGTAAAGGGATTTAAGGTTTGAATATGACTGGTAAAAGATTGTGCAAGATTGAAGTTTGGATTATGATTTTCAAAAGTTTTAGACCTGCAGGAAAACTGCAGGCTGAGATCAGAAATATCCCACTGCGGCGCAGTGGGAGTGTTTCCACCTCCACTGCGGCGCAGTGGGGGCTTATAAAAAAAAAAAAATTTCTCTTATTTTCCTAAAATGAGTTCGGGTTCTTTCAAACGCAAATTAAGGATCTCCATAAGCAAGTTCGTGACCAGATTGTTAAGCATAATCTTCAATATCAAACGCGTGCAAACCGCCACCGTCGTCAACTTGTGTTTCAAGAAGGTGATTTAGTTTGGATTCATCTGCGCAAGGATCGTTTTCCACAGGGTCGTTTTGGTAAACTACATCCGCGAGCCGATGGTCCATTTCGGGTTTTAAAAAAGATCAATGATAATGCGTATACGATTGATTTACCGGGTCATTACAATGTTTCTGCGACCTTTAATGTTGCCGACCTGTCCCCGTATGTTGCTGATGATGACGACTCGAGGGCGAGTCCTTTTCAAGCGGGGGAGGATGATAGCGAGCTGGGCTTAGAATCCGAACCAGAAGACGAGCCCACTTGACATGAAGATTTGGACGTATGCGCATCGGTTGGGTCGGGCCTTCCCAAGCCGATGGGTTCTTTTTCTTTATCAAAATATTGTTTTCTTTATTAGTTAGGATAAATAAGGAGAGATTAGTTTCCATTAGAATTTGATTTCAATTCAAAGTTTCATGCCTATCCTTAAGGTAGGAGCCTATTTAACGGACCCTTATGTGAACCTTTATTTAGTTTTTTTGATTGATTTAATAAAAGTTGCCTTGCAATCTTCATATCTCCTGAGAGATTTTCCTAGTTGGACCCGAGTTCAACTATTCCAAACCCACCACGGTATTATATAATGATTCCTAATAACAAATCAATCGTTTATTTTTTATTTTAACGGCAGTATATATATTAAAAATAAAGACAAACTAACAAGGTACTAGTAGTAAAGGGTACAATAATAATTACAATATAGGATCACATCAAAAAGTACCAACCTCTTCCCAAGGCATTAACTGCGAGAAATTTAAAAGGAGTGAAAAAACTCGTATCAAAAGACACGAGAAAAACGCTCAACCAATGAAGACCGAGCCACTGGTTTTCACTTCGTGATGTTTTTGATAAAATCCCAACCATGACTATTGTATTATTAACTCATACCAAACAAATTGCTTATTTAACTAAATTTCATCATCGTTTCATAAAACCAAGTATACCATTGTATTATTAAGTCATTGATTTGAACCTATTAAATAATTTTCACGCAATATTTGAAAAAATTTGTCGTCCAATAAAAGTTCAAGTGACTTGATTGCTGGCAAATAACTATATGTGTAGACTCAAAACGAAAATGGAGAAAATAAAGTATAATGTATATGTTATAACTAGTCCTAATACCCGTACGATGTACGGTAGCTATATAAATTGTATCAGAAAGAAATTCGAATACGCCACATACATGATTCGTGAGTATAAAATAAATTGTGGTTAAAGTAAACCGATCATCAAAGCTATTTTATAATAAACAACAATGATAAATATAATATATGTTTGTTTGAGTTTTGGATTTACCTTAAATTTTTACCATCACATTAAAATCGGAACTTGTAAGCATAGTGGATGACGGCAAATAGCCTTGTGATTTCAAATCGTAAACTCAAATTTTTTAAGTATTCATGTTAATAACTTATTATTATAAGTAATATAAGCAATAGGAGTTGAAAGAATTGAGAAAGAAAAAGAAACAATTTTATTAATGAGAAAAGATTCAATTAAATAAGAGAACATAATGTACCAAATATTTAGGAGAATTCCAAATCGAAGTTACAACCGAGCCACAATAAGTAACTATAGCCAAAATTGGTCTTCAAATCTTCAAATGATATTTGGGAAGTAAAAACCCTTGGAAAGCCTTCAAAAACTGCTAGAGAGAAAAAGTGGAGGCTGGAGTGTCCAGATATCTTTTTAGGGTTGAGTGGGTGTTTGTATTTATACCCAGGAGAGAGAAAATCCGTCAGACCAGCAATTTCTCGCGCCACGATTTAATCCCTCGCGCCGCGAGTTTTGTTGAGAGATCGCGCCGCGAGATATTATACTCGCGCCGCGAGTTTTGAGCTCGCGCCGCGAGATACCCTTCTCGCGCCACGATTTATTCACTCGCGCCGCGAGTTTTGTTGAGAGCTCGCGCCGCGAGATATTATACTCGCGCCGCGAGTTTACTGGTGAGCTCGCGTCGCGATACCCTCTGGTCGCGCCGCGAGTTCCTCCTGGTTTCAGCATTTTAACTTTGTTTTCGACCATTCTTCATCCGTTAGTGCCTTTGGACCATTTCTAAGTCGTTTTCTACCATTTGTGAGTGAAATACCTGCCTTAGACCTGAAATCACTAGCAAATACCATAAAGCACCACAAAATATGTATAAACGGCTATCAACCGTGCCTAAAATATCCAAATAAGATGTGGGAAATATGTATATATTGAGACACATCAAACCTCCCCACACTTAAACCTTGCTTGCCCTCAAGCAAGTATGGACTTAGAACCAATCTCAAATTACCAAACAATCCACATGTCAAAACAAAATTAGTTAAATGAGAATTTATAACAAGGTCTACCGTTAACTGACTACAACACACTTACGGGCAGTGTACCCGTTCGCATGTAATATAGGTAACTGGCAAGACCAGGTTCGAACACAAGGACTGACTGTTGTACTAAAGGTTGTGAAAACTGTGAAACAAGTACAAGTTTGGTTTGTGACCGAGTTGTCACTTCGCGTATCAGGAAACTAAGAAATTAACAAGTAAAGTAAAATACTCAACCGGTGTCACTCGAGAGTATACGAAAAGATTTTTGTTGTAATCAAATGATTAAAAAAAGCCATCTATGTCGAATCCGCTACACAAGAAGTCTAGGTTGCATATGGTTAAGCTCAAAATTCTTTACATGTTGGTGATAATAATCGTGACAAGACAAAACACATTCGGCGTGCACTCCGTTTGTAAAATCGACTCAATCACCTAATCAACTCAATTTCTTGCAACAAGTGGTACCACCATCCTTATTACAATTCCTTGAACTAACTAGTTTGTTTGATTATTTAAATAACAATTTCATCTTTGTGAAAGAAACGTGGTACCACCATCCTTATTACAATTCCTTGAACTAACTAGTTTGTTTGATTATTTAAATAACAATTTCATCTTTGTGAAAGAAACGTGGTACCACCATCCTTATTACAATTCCTTGAACTAACTAGTTTGTTTGATTATTTAAATAACAATTTCATCTTTGTGAAAGAAACGTGGTACCACCATCCTTATTACAATTCCTTGAACTAACTAGTTTGTTTGATTATTTAAATAACAATTTCATCTTTGTGAAAGAAACGTGGTACCACCATCCTTATTACAATTCCTTGAACTAACTAGTTTGTTTGATTATTTAAATAACAATTTCATCTTTGTGAAAGAAACGTGGTACCACCATCCTTATTACAATTCCTTGAACTAACTAGTTTGTTTGATTATTTAAATAACAATTTCATCTTTGTGAAAGAAACGTGGTACCACCATCCTTATTACAATTCCTTGAACTAACTAGTTTGTTTGATTATTTAAATAACAATTTCATCTTTGTGAAAGAAACGTGGTACCACCATCCTTATTACAATTCCTTGAACTAACTAGTTTGTTTGATTATTTAAATAACAATTTCATCTTTGTGAAAGAAACGTGGTACCACCATCCTTATTACAATTCCTTGAACTAACTAGTTTGTTTGATTATTTAAATAACAATTTCATCTTTGTGAAAGAAACGTGGTACCACCATCCTTATTACAATTCCTTGAACTAACTAGTTTGTTTGATTATTTAAATAACAATTTCATCTTTGTGAAAGAAACGTGGTACCACCATCCTTATTACAATTCCTTGAACTAACTAGTTTGTTTGATTATTTAAATAACAATTTCATCTTTGTGAAAGAAACGTGGTACCACCATCCTTATTACAATTCCTTGAACTAACTAGTTTGTTTGATTATTTAAATAACAATTTCATCTTTGTGAAAGAAACGTGGTACCACCATCCTTATTACAATTCCTTGAACTAACTAGTTTGTTTGATTATTTAAATAACAATTTCATCTTTGTGAAAGAAACGTGGTACCACCATCCTTATTACAATTCCTTGAACTAACTAGTTTGTTTGATTATTTAAATAACAATTTCATCTTTGTGAAAGAAACGTGGTACCACCATCCTTATTACAATTCCTTGAACTAACTAGTTTGTTTGATTATTTAAATAACAATTTCATCTTTGTGAAAGAAACGTGGTACCACCATCCTTATTACAATTCCTTGAACTAACTAGTTTGTTTGATTATTTAAATAACAATTTCATCTTTGTGAAAGAAACGTGGTACCACCATCCTTATTACAATTCCTTGAACTAACTAGTTTGTTTGATTATTTAAATAACAATTTCATCTTTGTGAAAGAAACGTGGTACCACCATCCTTATTACAATTCCTTGAACTAACTAGTTTGTTTGATTATTTAAATAACAATTTCATCTTTGTGAAAGAAACGTGGTACCACCATCCTTATTACAATTCCTTGAACTAACTAGTTTGTTTGATTATTTAAATAACAATTTCATCTTTGTGAAAGAAACGTGGTACCACCATCCTTATTACAATTCCTTGAACTAACTAGTTTGTTTGATTATTTAAATAACAATTTCATCTTTGTGAAAGAAACGTGGTACCACCATCCTTATTACAATTCCTTGAACTAACTAGTTTGTTTGATTATTTAAATAACAATTTCATCTTTGTGAAAGAAACGTGGTACCACCATCCTTATTACAATTCCTTGAACTAACTAGTTTGTTTGATTATTTAAATAACAATTTCATCTTTGTGAAAGAAACGTGGTACCACCATCCTTATTACAATTCCTTGAACTAACTAGTTTGTTTGATTATTTAAATACTGGTGACTCGCGTCGCGATACCCTCTGGTCGCGCCGCGAGTTCCTCCTGGTTTCAGCATTTTAACTTTGTTTTCGACCATTCTTCATCCGTTAGTGCCTTTGGACCATTTCTAAGTCGTTTTCTACCATTTGTGAGTGAAATACCTGCCTTAGACCTGAAATCACTAGCAAATACCATAAAGCACCACAAAATATGTATAAACGGCTATCAACCGTGCCTAAAATATCCAAATAAGATGTGGGAAATATGTATATATTGAGACACATCAAACCTCCCCACACTTAAACCTTGCTTGCCCTCAAGCAAGTATGGACTTAGAACCAATCTCAAATTACCAAACAATCCACATGTCAAAACAAAATTAGTTAAATGAGAAGTTTCCAACCAAGCGGTGTTGAATACCAAAAGCAAATGCATTTAAAAACTAATGAGCAAAGTTTAAGACGAAATCAGAAAATTCGACTAATCTAAGGCAAAACCATCTTTCGGTTACAATTAGAATCCCACCTATGCTTGTGTTAACACCTCTTGAACATTTCTATCGTTCCAATTGATCTTAAGCTCGTTCTTACTAAGCTTATAATCCACTAGCAAGCTTCACACTTATTATTGGTAACATAAGCAATATTCCACAATGATTACCGGTATATTTGTCCACTTAAACACTCACGCCCTTGGTTTTCCATAAGGTTTTCATTACGTTATACTTATGAGTCCCTTGACACAACATACTCCTACGGTCTAGAATTGCAACTCTATCCACACATTAGGTGATTATACGAAAGTGCACTTTAAGCGTCCGGCCAGCGGTTCGCTACGGATACCTAAGTATCGTTAAGAGACATACGCCAGAACTCAAGGTTGGGTTGCATATCCAGAGACCATGCTCTAAACACTAACACATACGAGAACAAAATGTTTTATAATTTAATACCCGTGAGTTTCTATGAGACCCGCGTAACGAACTTTCGGACAACTCATCCCAAGTTGGAGGCTTTAGGTGAGTTAGGTAAAACGAAGTTACCCCAAGGACCTACTTATTCGAATCTCAAAGCCCACATTAGTACTAGACTATTGAAAAATGTTTTGCGCGCGTTCCCGCATGTGCCACCCGTTTGATGCCGAAGCACCCCAGACACCCCGATATAAAAACCCAACATAATGACTAGAGCCACAACCTATAACATAGGAATTAAGGACCGGACATCCGGTGTGCAAACCATATGTTAAGTCAAATTACCACAAGCATATATAATATATTTCCAGCACTTTGTGCACATAATTTGCAAAATTCAAATGGAAAACCTCAAGCGGTGCCTACCAATACATCATCTAGTGAAACTATTATTCACATTTAATTCATCATTAGGGTACAATTAGCAGGCAACCTAGATTATATTGAAGTTCGGAGCAAGCCTATGACCCCTTGGAACGATGAAATGCCACAAGCACTAGAAAAGGAAAGCTAAAGGTAACCAATCTCTAGTTTTATCCTAAATTAGCAAAATTCAAATGGAAAACCTCAAGCGGTGCCTACCAATACATCATCTAGTGAAACTATTATTCACATTTAATTCATCATTAGGGTACAATTAGCAGGCAACCTAGATTATATTGAAGTTCGGAGCAAGCCTATGACCCCTTGGAACGATGAAATGCCACAAGCACTAGAAAAGGAAAGCTAAAGGTAACCAATCTCTAGTTTTATCCTAAATTAGCAAAATTCAATATCCTCATTTATCGTCTTTGCATAAAACCTATAGTCTCAAAAATTTAAAAACATAACCAAAATGCTAGTAAAGGAAAGAAACTTCAAAATTTTTCATTTTTCCAGTTTACCATCCCCCTCCCCACACTTAAGTTGTACATTGTCCTCAATGGACGAATAACTAAGGCGAATAATGGGAAAAAGGGAAAAATGCAAAATGTAGAAAGGAACAATGAAAAACCTCCGGGTGAAAGCGAGAGATCACCATTGCAAAATTGGAGCCAAAATTCAAGTGGGTGCTGAACTGACTGCCAGCATAAACCCGCTTGCTTATTCAAAATTTTCATTTTTCCAGTTTACCATCCCCCTCCCCACACTTAAGTTGTACATTGTCCTCAATGGACGAATAACTAAGGCGAATAATGGGAAAAAGGGAAAAATGCAAAATGTAGAAAGGAACAATGAAAAACCTCCGGGTGAAAGCGAGAGATCACCATTGCAAAATTGGAGCCAAAATTCAAGTGGGTGCTGAACTGACTGCCAGCATAAACCCGCTTGCTTATTCAAAATTTCCAAAAGCAATCTTCCAGAATTCGACGTGCAAAACCCCAAAATTTTCACCTGGCCAGCAGTACCTCGCGCCGCGAGGTTTACCTGGTTCTCCAATTCCGAACTTTTCAACACACATTTTCTTTCATCAGTTCGACTTGACCGACTTATCACCTGTAAATCTCAACAAAAACACATAAAATAGAAAGAAAAGTACTGAAAACAATAAAAATAATGAACACACACGGGTTGCCTCCGGTATGGCTTTGGGAACCGGAGTGGTCACCATCGGCGGTGACTCCATTTCGATCTCTTCATCCAATTCCTCATCAATTTGCTCAACCTGCGGAGAACCGTCAGAAACGAAAGAATCACCACAAGGCGAGATAATTACCTTCCCGGACCGCGTGGTTATGGCATTAACGGATTCATTCCGGTGTTTTGGTGACTTGTACTTGTCGTCCCCGTTCTTCCATGACCCTCCTTGGCCTTGACTTGGATTTTGTTGGGTGTCGCTTGGAAGGTTACCTTGTTGCCTTTGATTGTTGCTCATTCTATCAATCCTCTTTTCCAAGTTTGAGATCAAAGCTTGGTTGTTTTTATTGCTAATGTCTATCTTGTCATGCAACCCCCCAATCTTTTCATTCAAGAGCTTAGAATAATTCTCCATTGAGATATTCCTTTTCTCTTGGGCCTCCTCTCGTTGGTCTTGTTTGTCAAGGAACTTAGCCATCATGGCCATGAGCGGCGATCCTTCATCTTGATTTTCCTCCTTCCTCGGAGGTGAGGGTGGTTGTTGTTGTTGAGGTGCCCCATTAGTATCATCTTTTTGCCATCTACCTTGAAAATTACCACCACGATTGTTAGAATAAAAATTAGAAGAGTTCGAGGAATTACCTTGATAGCGGCCTTGGTAGTTGCTACCACGTTGGAAGAGTGGTTGATATTGTTCCTTGGCGTTGGTTTTGCACAAAGTTCACATCTTCTTGTGCCATAGAATCACACTCATCGGGATGGTGTGGACCACCACAATGAAAACATCCCCCCGCCATCTTGATTTTCCTCCTTCCTCGGAGGTGAGGGTGGTTGTTGTTGTTGAGGTGCTCCATGAGTATCATCATTTTGCCACCTTTTTTTTTTTTTTTTTTTTTTTTTTTTTTTTTTTTTTTTTTTTTTTTTTTTTTTTTTTTTTTTTTTTTTTTTTTTTTTTTTTTTTTTTTTTTTTTTTTTTTTTTTTTTTTTTTTTTTTTTTTTTTTTTTTTTTTTTTTTTTTTTTTTTTTTTTTTTTTTTTTTTTTTTTTTTTTTTTTTTTTTTTTTTTTTTTTTTTTTTTTTTTTTTTTTTTTTTTTTTTTTTTTTTTTTTTTTTTTTTTTTTTTTTTTTTTTTTTTTTTTTTTTTTTTTTTTTTTTTTTTTTTTTTTTTTTTTTTTTTTTTTTTTTTTTTTTTTTTTTTTTTTTTTTTTTTTTTTTTTTTTTTTTTTTTTTTTTTTTTTTTTTTTTTTTTTTTTTTTTTTTTTTTTTTTTTTTTTTTTTTTTTTTTTTTTTTTTTTTTTTTTTTTTTTTTTTTTTTTTTTTTTTTTTTTTTTTTTTTTTTTTTTTTTTTTTTTTTTTTTTTTTTTTTTTTTTTTTTTTTTTTTTTTTTTTTTTTTTTTTTTTTTTTTTTTTTTTTTTTTTTTTTTTTTTTTTTTTTTTTTTTTTTTTTTTTTTTTTTTTTTTTTTTTTTTTTTTTTTTTTTTTTTTTTTTTTTTTTTTTTTTTTTTTTTTTTTTTTTTTTTTTTTTTTTTTTTTTTTTTTTTTTTTTTTTTTTTTTTTTTTTTTTTTTTTTTTTTTTTTTTTTTTTTTTTTTTTTTTTTTTTTTTTTTTTTTTTTTTTTTTTTTTTTTTTTTCTTATAATAGACTTATCGGCCAATTGAATTTTCATGTTGATGGGTTTAGGTTTTCCTAAGTTCAGTTTAGCATAAATAGATGAAGGCATTATATCAATACTAGCACCTGAATCGGTCAATCCCTTTTTCACAGTTAAATCACCTATTTTGCAAGTAACAGTAAAACTACCTGGATCCTTACGCTTTTCGGGTAGCTTACCCGTCACTGCTGCCGAGCAAACATTCTCCAAGACTTTTGTCTCCACCTCAACCAACTTTTTCTTGTTCATCAAGATTTGCTTCAAGCATTTTGCATATCCCGGCATTTGCACAATAGCATCCAAGAACGGAATGTTGATGTGCAACTTCCTTAGATCACTTATGAACCTATCCATTCTCTCCTTCATCTTTTCCTTAATCAATCTCTGTGGAAAAGGTATCTTTGGTTGGTACGGTTTCAACACGGGTTCCTTGACCGGTATGGCTTTGGGAACCGGAGTGGTCACCATCGGCGGTGACTCCATTTCGATCTCTTCATCCAATTCCTCATCAATTTGCTCAACCTGCGGAGAACCGTCAGAAACGAAAGAATCACCACAAGGCGAGATAATTACCTTCCCGGACCGCGTGGTTATGGCATTAACGGATTCATTCCGGTGTTTTGGTGACTTGTACTTGTCGTCCCCGTTCTTCCATGACCCTCCTTGGCCTTGACTTGGATTTTGTTGGGTGTCGCTTGGAAGGTTACCTTGTTGCCTTTGATTGTTGCTCATTCTATCAATCCTCTTTTCCAAGTTTGAGATCAAAGCTTGGTTGTTTTTATTGCTAATGTCTATCTTGTCATGCAACCCCCCAATCTTTTCATTCAAGAGCTTAGAATAATTCTCCATTGAGATATTCCTTTTCTCTTGGGCCTCCTCTCGTTGGTCTTGTTTGTCAAGGAACTTAGCCATCATGGCCATGAGCGGCGATCCTTCATCTTGATTGTCAACCTTCCTTGGAGGAGATGGTGGTGCTTGTTGTTGTTGAGGTGCCC
Organism: Erigeron breviscapus; assembly: GCA_034093135.1. Taxonomy (NCBI): domain Eukaryota; kingdom Viridiplantae; phylum Streptophyta; class Magnoliopsida; order Asterales; family Asteraceae; genus Erigeron; species Erigeron breviscapus. Next base: position 138,529,980 of record CM067168.1, on the reverse strand, counting down.
CATTAGTATCATCTTTTTGCCATCTACCTTGAAAATTACCACCACGATTGTTAGAATAAAAATTAGAAGAGTTCGAGGAATTACCTTGATAGCGGCCTTGGTAGTTGCTACCACGTTGGAAGAGTGGTTGATATTGTTCTTGGCGTTGGTTTTGCACAAAATTGACATCCTCCTTTACTACCGAGTTACACTCATCGGGGTGGTGCGGCCCACCACAATGGGTACATCCCCCGGCCATTATCTTCACGTCACGCTCAAGCCCACTAAAATTATTCTCCACCATTGAGAACCGTTCATCCATTCGATTCGAAAGCTTCCGAATTTCTGCAACTACCTCGGAGGTCTCGCCATCATCGACTCTAGCTACTACCTTTCGTGGCCTCTTATCCTTATTTGAAGACCGAGAGACTTGAGCTTTTACCATATCTTCAAACATTTTCCAAAGCTCGCTTGAGGTCTTGTAACTAATACTACCTCCACAAGTCATCACCATCTTGTCATAGTTCTCCCTACTCATCCCATCCATGAATATCCCTACAACCTCGGTGTCACTCACCCCATGCCCGGGACATTCCCATAAAAGATCCTTCATTCGTAACCATGCCTCAACTATAGATTCATCTTCATCTTGTTTGAAAGAACGGATAACAAGCCTAAGTTCTCTTTCCCGATTCGCCGGAAAGAATCTATCAATAAAAGCTTCCTTAACCGCCCCCCAAGTGATCAAACTATCCGGTGCCAACCCTTTTAACCATTTGTGAGCCTCTCCCGTGAGAGACATAGGGAAGAGCGTCATCTTGACATTTTCACCTTGATTCTCCCCATAATTGAAAAGATTGCAAATCATTTCAAACTTGTCAAGATGCTCATGAGGGTCTCTCTTGTGCCTTCCATCAAAGCACAAATCCTTAACCATTTGCAAGTGATTACCTTTCACCGCGAAAGTTTCACTCTCGGGTGTACGGATGGCCGATCGGCGAGATGTAGGTATGGTACGAGGGAGATCCTCGATCTTCATATTGAAGAGATCGGGAGGGTTTTGTTGTCCGGCCATGTTAACGGTCGGTTTGGGTGATTCGGGTGGAGTTTGAGTTTTGTCGGAGATTGGTTCTTCCTTTTCGGGAGAATAACCCCACTCGTTACTTCCCGACTCGTAGTAAGTCTCGTTAAGTATGTGGGTTTGGTAAGGAGTGGTGTTTATGAAAAACGGCTCGGATGATGATGGTTGTGATGATTTGGTTTTGGTTCGCTTTTTGAGTTTTTCGGGGTTGGATGTTGCCTTCACTAATGGTTTCCCGGAAGTTCGAGTGTTCATCCACTACCTGTGAATAATCTGCAAACACAACACAACAAACAAAAACCTTAATAGCACCTGGGGTACAATCAAAGCAAACTAAAATAAAATAAAGCAAGTAACTTTCCCGTGCAAGCACGAAAAAGGGTCGATTCACAGAGTCTCAACCTAAAGTACTTAAACCGCAGTCCCCGGCAGCGGCGCCAAAAACTTGATGTGTGAAATCTAGTTTAAAAATTTATAACAAGGTCTACCGTTAACTGACTACAACACACTTACGGGCAGTGTACCCGTTCGCATGTAATATAGGTAACTGGCAAGACCAGGTTCGAACACAAGGACTGACTGTTGTACTAAAGGTTGTGAAAACTGTGAAACAAGTACAAGTTTGGTTTGTGACCGAGTTGTCACTTCGCGTATCAGGAAACTAAGAAATTAACAAGTAAAGTAAAATACTCAACCGGTGTCACTCGAGAGTATACGAAAAGATTTTTGTTGTAATCAAATGATTAAAAAAAGCCATCTATGTCGAATCCGCTACACAAGAAGTCTAGGTTGCATATGGTTAAGCTCAAAATTCTTTACATGTTGGTGATAATAATCGTGACAAGACAAAACACATTCGGCGTGCACTCCGTTTGTAAAATCGACTCAATCACCTAATCAACTCAATTTCTTGCAACAAGTGGTACCACCATCCTTATTACAATTCCTTGAACTAACTAGTTTGTTTGATTATTTAAATAACAATTTCATCTTTGTGAAAGAAACGTGGTACCACCATCCGTTAAATCCACTCACCAAAGTAATTTCTATTAATTTGTATCCTTTACTATCATACCATGACCTAGCAAGAGTTGCTCATAGACAAACAACTAAAATAATACTTGCATTCAACTAGTACCACTATCGAAAAACACAAATATCACCAAGGATACAAGATTAAGTAGAAGAAATCACTTCAATAAGATCTTGACAAAATGTTAAGTAAAACCAACTTGAATTCAAAATATTATGCAACCATGACTAATTGTTTCACTTCATCTTCATAGATGTAAGGAGGTTTAGCTACTCATAATGAAAAAGAACAAAGATTCAATTAAATAAGAGAACATAATGTACCAAATATTTAGGAGAATTCCAAATCGAAGTTACAACCGAGCCACAATAAGTAACTATAGCCAAAATTGGTCTTCAAATCTTCAAATGATATTTGGGAAGTAAAAACCCTTGGAAAGCCTTCAAAAACTGCTAGAGAGAAAAAGTGGAGGCTGGAGTGTCCAGATATCTTTTTAGGGTTGAGTGGGTGTTTGTATTTATACCCAGGAGAGAGAAAATCCGTCAGACCAGCAATTTCTCGCGCCGCGACCCTATTTCCTCGCGCCGCGAGTTTTGTCGAGAGCTCGCGCCGCGAGATATTATACTCGCGCCGCGAGTTTACTGGTGAGCTCGCGTCGCGATACCCTCTGGTCGCGCCGCGAGTTCCTCCTGGTTTCAGCATTTTAACTTTGTTTTCGACCATTCTTCATCCGTTAGTGCCTTTGGACCATTTTTAAGTCGTTTTCTACCATTTGTGAGTGAAATACCTGCTTTAGACCTGAAATCACTAGCAAATACCATAAAGCACCACAAAATATGTATAAACGGCTATCAACCGTGCCTAAAATATCCAAATAAGATGTGGGAAATATGTATAAACGGCTATCAACCGTGCCTAAAATATCCAAATAAGATGTGGGAAATATGTATATATTGAGACACATCAGTCTCATATGAAATTTTTCGATGATTAAGAATTTCAAATGAAAAATGGCAAATAAAAACACCTTATACGTGTTTTTTTTATATAATTATTATTATTTGTTCACATGTTTTTTTTTTTTTTTTTTTTTTTTTTTTTTTTTTTTTTTTTTTTTTTTTTTTTTTTTTTTTTTTTTTTTTTTTTTTTTTTTTTTTTTTTTTTTTTTTTTTTTTTTTTTTTTTTTTTTTTTTTTTTTTTTTTTTTTTTTTTTTTTTTTTTTTTTTTTTTTTTTTTTTTTTTTTTTTTTTTTTTTTTTTTTTTTTTTTTTTTTTTTTTTAAGTTTTTAAGTGTTTTTTTTTATTGCTTTTTCTGAAGCTGGAGATGCAGTGTTCCAGTTGTTCCTGTATAGATAAAATATAGGTATACCGTGTACGAATCCCTTGTAATTAACTATGATATTTGAGAGGCAGTGGAAACTATCTCTTCATATTTGCTATGCTCAAATGTTTTAGCTTTTGAGATAAAAGTTTCGAAGATAAAGTTAGCCACAAATTTTTACGTGTCCTTTTTTTCTCCCAAACAATCTCAAGACAAAGTTGTTTTGTCTTCTACGTGATCCCTCTAATCACCTGATTTTTAGACAATTCTAACTACGCACCCTTAGTTTCTAACTATATGCATAGAAGTGGGATAAACCTCAAGTTTTCTACGAATGGTCAATGCAGTATAGGCTTTCCCATTCCTTATGTAGTTATTGACATGTCAATTAGAAATACGAGTTTATATTTGCAGAGAAAACTTGGTGCTTAGTGATGAAAGAGCTTTTATGACCCTGATAATTTTGCAACATTTAGGAGTGCTTGATTTTAGTTGCCAATTTAATTAGTTAGACATATCTCTTTGTATTTTATTGTGATTCTTGATTTGGCTTTGAGTTATAGATTTACTTTATTGGATTGTGATTGTGATATGGAATTCGTGCTGTGATTGTGATTGTGATTGTGATTGTGATTGTGATTGTGATTGTGATTGTGATTGTGATTGTGATTGTGATTGTGATTGTGATTGTGATTGTGATTGTGATTGTGATTGTGATTGTGATTGTGATTGTGATTGTGAATTGTGATTGTGATTGTGATTGTGATTGTGATTGTGATTGTGATTGTGATTGTGATTGTGATTGTGATTGTGATTGTGATTGTGATTGTGATTGTGATTGTGATTGTGATTGTGATTGTGATTGTGATTGTGATTGTGATTGTGATTGTGATTGTGATTGTGATTGTGATTGTGATTGTGATTGTGATTGTGATTGTGATTGTGATTGTGATTGTGATTGTGATTGTGATTGTGATTGTGATTGTGATTGTGATTGTGATTGTGATTGTGATTGTGATTGTGATTGTGTTGTGATTGTGATTGTGATTGTGATTGTGATTGTGATTGTGATTGTGATTGTGATTGTGATTGTGATTGTGATTGTGATTGTGATTGTGATTGTGATTGTGATTGTGATTGTGATTGTGATTGTGATTGTGATTGTGTTGTGATTGTGATTGTGATTGTGATTGTGATTGTGATTGTGATTGTGATTGTGATTGTGATTGTGATTGTGATTGTGATTGTGATTGTGATTGTGATTGTGATTGTGATTGTGATTGTGATTGTGATTGTGATTGTGTTGTGATTGTGATTGTGATTGTGATTGTGATTGTGATTGTGATTGTGATTGTGATTGTGATTGTGATTGTGATTGTGATTGTGATTGTGATTGTGATTGTGATTGTGATTGTGATTGTGATTGTGATTGTGATTGTGATTGTGATTGTGATTGTGATTGTGATTGTGATTGTGATTGTGATTGTGATTGTGATTGTGATTGTGATTGTGATTGTGATTGTGATTGTGATTGTGATTGTGATTGTGATTGTGATTGTGATTGTGATTGTGATTGTGATTGTGTTGTGATTGTGATTGTGATTGTGATTGTGATTGTGATTGTGATTGTGATTGTGATTGTGATTGTGATTGTGATTGTGATTGTGATTGTGATTGTGATTGTGATTGTGATTGTGATTGTGATTGTGATTGTGATTGTGAGTGTGATTGTGATGGTGATTGGAACTTCTTTAGCATAGTTTTATAAGATATGGGGTTGAGATGGTCCGTGAATTGTAGATTATCGGCTTTTGATTTTTGTTACGGTTTTATAAACCGTCTGGAGATGCATAAGTTTTTAAGTGTTTTTTTTTATTGCTTTTTCTGAAGCTGGAGATGCAGTGTTCCAGTTGTTCCTGTATAGATAAAATATAGGTATACCGTGTACGAATCCCTTGTAATTAACTATGATATTTGAGAGGCAGTGGAAACTATCTCTTCATATTTGCTATGCTCAAATGTTTTAGCTTTTGAGATAAAAGTTTCGAAGATAAAGTTAGCCACAAATTTTTACGTGTCCTTTTTTTCTCCCAAACAATCTCAAGACAAAGTTGTTTTGTCTTCTACGTGATCCCTCTAATCACCTGATTTTTAGACAATTCTAACTACGCACCCTTAGTTTCTAACTATATGCATAGAAGTGGGATAAACCTCAAGTTTTCTACGAATGGTCAATGCAGTATAGGCTTTCCCATTCCTTATGTAGTTATTGACATGTCAATTAGAAATACGAGTTTATATTTGCAGAGAAAACTTGGTGCTTAGTGATGAAAGAGCTTTTATGACCCTGATAATTTTGCAACATTTAGGAGTGCTTGATTTTAGTTGCCAATTTAATTAGTTAGACATATCTCTTTGTATTTTATTGTGATTCTTGATTTGGCTTTGAGTTATAGATTTACTTTATTGGATTGTGATTGTGATATGGAATTCGTGCAGCAAGAAAAAGAAAGAGCAATGGCAAATGAGATGATAGCGAAGCTGACTAGTGCGTGCTGGGATAAGTGCATCACTGGTACTCCTGGAAGCAAGTTCAGTTCCAGTGAAACAAATTGCCTCTCACATTGTGCTCATCGTTACATGGAGTTGAGCATGATGATAGTTAAACGTTTTCAGTCCATGCAGTAAGAAGAAGTCATTGGACTTTAATAGGAAGTCATCGGTTTTATTATATTTTCATAATTCGTACATGATATAACGTTTTCTCGTTGGTCTTACTATCAGTTTAACTAATGTCATGTATTAACACTTCAAAATGTTATGATTTTGTTTTGTATCTCTTTGAAGAGAATGACATTCTGTGCAAGCTCTATTATTGTGGTTGTGGATCCTTACAATCTATTTTAAGAGTTCATGCTCACTTTTGTGTTTTTGTTCATCATGACTCCTGGATTCTAGATCAAATGTCAGAGTATACCCCAGAAGTTGCAGCTTTTTAACGATCAGTTTGATTTTGAATGAGTTTATATAGGTCTATTGGGTCGAATGGATGAAATGGTTGAAAGTTACTTCTCGAAATCTACTGCTAGTCTGCTACTATACTAATGCACAGAACTTAAGTCATTATACTGAAAGATTCATATTGTTACTGTAAGAAATTTTCTGATGTGTACTTGTAGGAAAAAAATTAACGGGTTAACTTAACCTCACATGTTGATCATCCTAAACCTTTGACCTGTTGCAGAACTTCTTCGGCCAATCTTTGTCTCCATTAATATCTATAATAATTATGATGAAGGGGAAATAATATATCATGTTAAGAAAGTTCTTTGATCCACAAAACAGTATCAAAAGGAGGAGCACAAAACTATGTACATTGATATCTATAGTTCTAGAATCTCAAGATACAAATGCCACACATATACTGTAAGGCATAAGGGGTTGATTATATTCCCCAGTCTATACACAACTGAAATAACAAAGAAAACCCTTTTCGGCACAAAAAGAAGGGTAAACCACAACTATGAAACATAACCACTGCTGATGCAATCAGAGTTGACTAGTCATTGTCTATGTTGACCGGTCAATTGAGCTCCTCTGCTTCCACCCAAGCTGCCACTACTTACACCAATTGTCCTGTTCGAGTCTCCAAGACCAGATGCGAGTGAAGCAATATCACTCGGGAACTCCCAGCTTCCACTTCTCCGTCCCCAGCTGGACCGACGGTCAGTACGACCTAAAGCATGGGATGTCTGATCATATTGATCAACTCGTCCTGACCCGTCATTACCTGCAGGCTTCCTATTATCCATTTCAATGTCACTTGGAGTTTTTGGTACATTTGAATGTACATAACTACCCCCTGGAACACGTGATAAGATTTCTGGTTCTCTCTGCACCACAGCCCTAAAATTGTTCTTGGAAGGAGGAATGCTATGCCAAAATACTTGCTTGAAATTTTCAAAAATTCCTCTGTTGTATGGGTTTTCCGTGCGATCATACCGGTATCGGAAGTTCTCATATGTAGACTGCAAGATAAGGAAGAACAGGAGATACCAAAATGTTAGAAGATAGGCTCATCTAGTTTTGTTGCAAGTATATGGCTTACAAGTTGCAATGAATCAAATGAAAGAATCCATGAAGATTTAGTCTTTTACCTGGTTTGTGCTGATGAGATAAAGATGGAAGACCGTAAGACCACCAACAAACCAAACACATATAAAGGTATAAATTATCAGCACAATCGAGGCAGGAGTCTTGATTAATGCCCCCCATATCGATTTCTCCTCACTGTTCTTGATCTTAATGACATACACCCAGCAAAATGCAAACACATAAATGCAAAGCAGAGTTGCTGAGGAGACAAACATGACAAAGAATCTGTAATTGCGCTGCACATAAAAGATAACATCAATTATCATTCTACTATATAGAAAGTACACTTTCTTTGCAGATTTCATAAAATCTAATTATTTTGATGCAAAAAGGAAAATTCAAGTACATGAGGAGGAATGTCTTACCAATCCAATGCACTGGCCAACCCACGGGCAGTGATGATCGAATCTTTCCACACAGTTATCACATATAGAACAATGAGAACAACGTGGTGGTCTATATAGCATACAAGTATCACAATATTTGACTTTCACAGTCATCCCGTTGACAATTACTTCTTTAATGCGAGGTAAACGTAAAGGCGGAGTTTGGCCAGACCCAACTTCTATGCTCTGATCGCTAACTTCCGGTTCTGGAGGGTGTGTATTGCGAGGTATTATTCCGGGGTCTCTTGCAGAGGTGACTAGAAGCAACATTATAACCTGCCAACCACCGTCTGTTCATTAGTTTAACAAACCATCAATTGTAAAAGCTCTATCCATCGATTTATATCTACTAATTTACTTCATAAACATTCTCTTAAGCAGGAACTAACAGAGAAGATATGGGACCACCCAACCTTTTCTCATAGATTAAAGCATTACAATAGATAAACTAGCAAATTAAGGGAACTTACATAAACAGTATATACAATTGCTACGGCCATAACCAATATTCCAAGATGATGGTTCAACTCATCAAGCAATTTCCTGGCAACAAATACGCAGAAAACTGCAACTGGAGCAACTATGAGGAATATCGATAGGAAGACTGATCGCACGTCTGGCCCGAATGCAAATCTCCCCCCGAGGATAAATACCTGCAAACCAAAAAATACCACATTTTTAGTACAAATTGAAAAAATGCATGCTACATGAGTAAATATGTACATGTAGCTACAAAAACACAAGTTAATACTCCGCTGATAAGCACAAATCATCTCAAAAGCACTTTCACGATAAGAAAGGCCTTTTTGACACATTTTCTTTCTCATCTACTAGCTATAGAGCAAAATATGTAGCCAAAATATGTGACATCTATTATTCTAAAGGTGGTGTTTGTAATTGTTTATCTGCTGTACAAATAATCACTTAAAAATATGTTCAGCTGAAAAAATCCCCAAAGTACCGAAACATTAATATGTTCAGCTGCACAAATATGTTTTAAACTTATTCTTAATTTCATTAAGCTAAAACACAATCAGCCAATCAGATCACATGAATTACACAGCTTAAATAAAAAAACAATCTCCAAAACACAATCATATGTTCAATCAAATTAACCTTGAATTACAAATATAATAAAAATAATGAATAAATAAAAGTCAAAGAGCTTACGTTACTGCCTTTCCATGTTTGGTACAGACGGATCACCTCCGATGTTCCACCGGCGCCGGTGGCATCATCCGAATTGTTTGGCGGGTGTACCCCATACATCTCTTTCTCTCTCTTCTCTCACTAAAGTGGCTGTCAATATATGTCTTTCTCTCTCTAAAAGTATATAGCAATAGCTGTATGTAGAGAATAAGAGGGAGAGAGAGATAGGGGGTTTTGACTTTTTCCTACTCGTATTAGTTTTGGTGAGTTTCCATTGAAGTTAAAATTACAAGTGTTTTGAAAACCCGGCGACCAAATATTTATTTAATTAAAAAACAATCAATCAATTAATTAAATAATATTTAAAGACATAAGTTCAACAAACACCAACTGAATTTACCCACAACGTGGCGCCTTTTTTATTTTAATGAAAATAATAAGTATTGCTAGTTTATCAAACATTTTACAAATATATAATATGTGAAATGATCCAATTAGCTAATAAAAAAATAAATAATGGCACATAAATATGATTTAATTGGTGTAAATTATGTTAATAAAAATTTATTTATATAATGTTTGTAAATATAAAATTACTCTAAGATAATGTTTATCCCCAAGTGGCCAGTTATTGTCCTTTTGGGGGGAACTGGTGGAGGTGTTGGTTTGGAGACCCAGAATCGAATCTTGATTTCTTGTGATTTCGGGTATTTGCCTCTTGAGCGGATGACCATACATTTTATCACTCATGTTCTGCATGAAAGTGCTAGTTTCGATTCCCAACATACTGTCTACCTTAGATGTCAACCATTAACATTGCGACTCAAAAAAGAAAAAGTTAATGCTCATCCCTTTCAAACTATTTCCGAATGACATATGTATCATCAAATATACTTTGAAGTATTTTACAATACAATAATACAAAGGCTGTTTGATTATGCACAATAAAAAGAGAAAAGTAGTGTATAAATACCTTACGATCTACTTGATAAAATATATAAAACTTTCAAAAGATACTTCGTTATTGTACGGTATAGTAACAAGTTTATTAAAAATAATATAAAATGATGATAAAAAATCTTTCTATAAAAAGTTTATCTTATAATAATTTGAATAAAAGGTGGATATTTATTTTAAGAAGGGAATAATATGTTTTAATAATAACCACACTATTTCAGTTGAAACGAGGACAGCATGTTGACAAGCAAATATATGATAATATGATATTGTATATGATTATTTATATTTATCTTTTTACATTTTATTTTCTTTAGATATTGCTTTTTTGGTCAGTATTTTCATTTTTATATCATACAATCTATGGAATGACTAGTGAAGAACTAAAAATCGATGCTATCTCCATGTACGTGGTTGGTAAAATCAGGATGATTGATGATGCAATTATAAAAAAGGTAATGGCTTTATTATCTAATCTATACCTACTTATAAAAAAAAAAAATCTCTTTATTTTTAAAAATGTTAAAAGTTACTCTATGTGATTTGACAGAAATACCCCTTTTTTTTTCTTCTAAATCACATATTTTTTATTCACTAACTTAACTATCTATACTAATATACCTAAAATAAATTTAATAAAATAAATTACACTAGCAGTCCCCACCGCCACCCGTCACCACCGCATTACCGCCGCCGCATTGCGCGGACATCATGCTGGTAATAATGATAATTAAGACGCGATACAAGATAGCAAGTAGAATGAAGTTGCAAAGCAAATACATGATAGTATTTCGCAAGCCAAGTACGTAAGATAATAATGATAGAAAATCTAGAATATAATAATAAGGTGAACAAAGCTTGTCTCGCAACGTTTATTTAAACAATATAAAAAATTTGAAAATGATACCAGTAGTTAAATTGGGCTTTCAACTCGTTTGATTCATTTCTTTTCAAAGTATTACTTTTTTAACCTGAGAGAATTGCTTGTAAGACATTCCTTAAGGGTCATCTATAACTAAAACTATGTCGTAAAACTTATTTCCACTTAGGACATTTAAAGATATTTGAAACACAACTTATCTATTTATATGGGTTGGTTATTATAAAACTAGTATTAAAAAAACAAATAATACAAAATCTTGACCCTTAGATCATGATAAAATTGATGCACGAATATTCACGAATCACACCTCTTATCTATACTACTTTATAAAGCAAACTACCCCCTCCCCCTTTAAGTAATTAAGATTTTGAAATGACCATATTACCCCTCTTCTTTATTCACTAATTTAAACATCTTCACTTATTTACCTATAATACCCTTAATGAAATAAATTACAACATAAATCATCCAACCCTTAAAGAACCATATTAACCCCTCTTACATCAATTAATTTACATTCACCACCACGCCACCACCACCGTCACCGCCGCACATTGCCGCTATCACTGCCACCGTCGTCATACCTTCGTTGCTACCACCATCACCGCCGCATCGTGCGGGCATCCGTCTAGTATAAATAAAGCAAAGTTGTGATGACATCAATATTTTTTAAGGAAATCTTACTTGGCATCATTAGATGTTTTCTTATTAATTATTAATTTTTTATTTAATTAATTTATGACATCATCCTTTGAATTTTATTTTAATCTCATCATTAGGAAGTTTTTTAATCCCATCATTAAGAAGTTTTTTTAAACTATCAAGTCTAATATAAAATAACATTTTTTAATGATCCAACCATGTCATGTATTAAGAATAACATCTCATTATTTTTATGTTCATTTTCTTTTCAACTTAACCATGATCATTTCTTACAATTTAAGTTTATGGTACATTATTGTTTATAATTTAGTTTTTGTTTTCCTAAGTGTGTTTCGTTATTATTAGTATAAATTCAAAAAAAAATTATGATCATTACATTAATATCTTTGATATACCTGGGTATCACCCGGGTTGATAAGCTAGTATATATATATATAATATATATATATAATATATATATATATATATATATTATATATATTATAATTATATATATATATATATATATATATTGATGCACGATGATTTTCAGTAAATAAAAACTATTGTTTTATTTGTTTTACTTTTAATACTTGTTTTATTTTACATACCCTATTTATATTCGTTATTTATATAAATATTTAATAAATACTCCTATACAGCAATTCAAAAGCGAATACTTTATCCAAAATAAAACTAGTTAATAATAATTCAACATGTGTGCAAAACCACATGGAAGAATAAAGTGTTGAATTATTCAAGAGAATTTTGGTAAATATTTGAGGTTACGTTTATGACATTTGCACATGCGTTGCCAGTTGCCGCCCTCCCAACCACTTGTCCGCCTTACCTTTCAGACACCCTTATTAACACCTTGTTTTAAATTAACATCAATTTTTAGTTGGCAATTTATTTCGTAATTCAACTATTTTCCTAAAAATTTCCAAAAGCATAAATCTTATGGCCGACAGGGCCGGCCTTTTAGGTATGCAGAGGGTGCTAGCGAGCCGGACCCGGTATTTTTGGGGGCCCATAATTTTTTAAAAAGTCCGTTTATATATTCTTTCTCCTATATAGTAAATGATTGATAAGTATTCTTGGACCCATTTATATGATTTAAAATCATACAAACCTACAATTGATGCAGGCTAAAGCCTTTCTGAAACAAGTCCATGACAACTTTGACTTTATTGGACAGCTATCACTATCTAATTAATTAAACAACCAATAACTAAAGGAGGTCAATTTCTTTCTCAATATATTAAAATGTTTTGGATATTCTATTGACTATTCCAACAAAGGTTTTTTCCTTAATACAGATCGGTTCATTTCCTAATGCAACAATTGTATACAGAGTTGACTATTCCAGTGACACTAGCATCAACAGAAAGAAGTTTTTCAAAATTGAAGTTGTTGAAATCATATTTAAGATCTACAATGTCCCAAGAAAGACCGAATGGATTAGCAATGATCTCATCGAGAGCGATATACTAGACGACATGGATTATAAAGTGTTGATCGACAACTTTGCTTCAAAAAATGCAAGGAGAGCCGCACGATTTATTTAAAATATAAACTAGATTATATATCTTTTTTGTCATATTTTCTTTATCGTCATAATAGTATTTTTTTGTTGAAAACATTTATCGTTGCTATTATATGTTATTATTGACTCGCTATTTTAGAGGCCCATTTTTTATTCTCGAGCCTGGCCCTGAAAATTTTTCTCATTCTCGGAGACGGCACTGATGGCCGACTTTGAGTTTTAGAAAGGGCAAATGATTTGCGGTTCAACAATGTCAACGCCAATGTAGATGGGACCGTACATGATATTAAGTTTTAGACCCGTGTCATATACACGAGTTTTATAACATTATTAATATAAGAATTAGTATATGAAACAAAAAAAATACTTGTACGTTACAGTAAAAATATACTTAAAAAGAAATTGAGATATTTACATGTAAATATTGAATGATAAATCATATCAATGTTGGATGGTGTAGTGTAACATCCTATATTTTTAGGCCAATGAAAATTAACCTTTATTATAATTTTGACATTAAAATAAATTCCTAGAAATTAAATTTGAGTTATGGGATTGTTTTAGTTGGAACCTTAGCGGATAACGGGTATAATACCCCTTTATTTTGGTTAGGGGCGTGGCACAAGGATAATGTGTCAGCCACATATCCTTGGTGACTAACATATTTCTTTTCCATTTTTGCAAATCTCAATTCTTCATTTCCTTCAATTATCTTCTTTAATCTTCTAATCCTTATTACATCATATCAATTTCCTTGTCTTGATGATAATAACAATAATAATCATCTAAGCTTTCAAGTGAAGAATTCAATTGGGAGAATTTGTATGTGTGGGCTGAATTTTAAGAGCAAAGAGGGAGGAGAAGAATTTGTGATTTTAATCCTTGACCTTATTCTTGAATCCTTGAGGTAATGATTTCCCTTTAACCTAATTTTGCTTTCTTTTAGAAATTAGGGTTCTTGCTATTAATTGAATTGGGAAAAATTAGGGGTTTCTTTAAAATAAATTAATTGCTTCAATACAAGTTAGTATTCTTGAAAATTAAGCAAATTAGGGGTTTCTAGTTGGGTTGCATGAAAGTTTTGATGATTGTTAGTGAGAACAAAATTTGACTGGTTATGTCACTGATTTTGCAACAAGTTAAACACCTCTGTAAAAGACAATTCACTTGTTGATTCCTAAAAAGAAAATGTAGGTTTAAGTGTCATATTGAAGTGTCCACTGGAATGGGGTAAAAATATGGAGTAGAACTCTAGTTATGAATTTTTGAATTCAGTAGCGTCATGCTGATCTTTCAGCAATAATGATTCTGTGTCTATTTTTGAAACGAGTAAAACACACTTATACTGGTCAAATATTGTGTTGGTCACTGAAGATAAAATGTAGCTATATGTGTTAAATTGAAGTGTCCACTGGAATGAGGTAAAAATATGGTGTAGAACTCAAGTTATGATTATTTGAAGTCAGTAGGGTCAAATCTGTTTTGTCAGCAAGAACAGCAATAGTATTGGTTTTTAAAACGAGCAGAAGTCACTTTTGAAGGACAATTCACATATTGGTCACTAAAGATAAAATGTAGATATATGTGTTTTCTAAATTTGGCCACTGGAATCACCTAAAAATATTGAGTAGAACTCAAGTTATGCTTGTTTGAAGTCAGCTTGGTCGAATATGAAAATGATACTTTTTGTATGAAAGTGAGTTTGGCCATATGATAATGATATAAGAGATTCATGTTTTATAAATCAAACTAAGAACAATGTGAGACTATAAAAGATGGGTTTGGTGCTAAGATGCTATTGATTGTGGCTAGGTGGCCTAGTATGTGATTGATGATATTCTATGTACTTGTGAATCATTGCTAGGTTGAAGCATACGTATTGTGTACTTGCGGTCTTGTTGATTGTTGATTTTGGTTGTCGCGGAGGAGGTGAGTATTCTTGCATACCTTTATATATGCGTCGGGTCGATTACCATATGATGGTGGATTCCGTGTGTGGTAATCGATTTGACGTTAAGCCTAAGTAGAGGCTATATGATATGTATGAGATATTGATTGAGTTGATATGGGGCCTAAGAATCTCGAGTTATTGATATGATATGAATGAGATATTGATTGAGTTGATATGGGGCCTAAGAATCCCGAGTTATTGATATGATATGTATGAGATATTGATTGAGTTGATATGGGGCCTAAGAATCTCGAGTTATTGATATGATATGTATGAGATATTGATTGAGTTGATATGGGGCCTAAGAATCTCGAGTTATTGATATGATATGTATGAGATATTGATTGAGTTGATATGGGGCCTAAGAATCTCGAGTTATTGATATGATATGTATGAGATATTGATTGAGTTGATATGGGGCCTAAGAATCTCGAGTTATTGATATGATATGTATGAGATATTGATTGAGTTGATATGGGGCCTAAGAATCTCGAGTTATTGATATGATATGTATGAGATATTGATTGAGTTGATATGGGGCCTAAGAATCTCGAGTTATTGATATGATATGTATGAGATATTGATTGAGTTGATATGGGGCCTAAGAATCTCGAGTTATTGATATGATATGTATGAGATATTGATTGAGTTGATATGGGGCCTAAGAATCTCGAGTTATTGATATGATATGTATGAGATATTGATTGAGTTGATATGGGGCCTAAGAATCTCGAGTTATTGATATGATATGTATGAGATATTGATTGAGTTGATATGGGGCCTAAGAATCTCGAGTTATTGATATGATATGTATGAGATATTGATTGAGTTGATATGGGGCCTAAGAATCTCGAGTTATTGATATGATATGTATGAGATATTGATTGAGTTGATATGGGGCCTAAGAATCTCGAGTTATTGATATGATATGTATGAGATATTGATTGAGTTGATATGGGGCCTAAGAATCTCGAGTTATTGATATGATATGTATGAGATATTGATTGAGTTGATATGGGGCCTAAGAATCTCGAGTTATTGATATGATATGTATGAGATATTGATTGAGTTGATATGGGGCCTAAGAATCTCGAGTTATTGATATGATATGTATGAGATATTGATTGAGTTGATATGGGGCCTAAGAATCTCGAGTTATTGATATGATATGTATGAGATATTGATTGAGTTGATATGGGGCCTAAGAATCTCGAGTTATTGATATGATATGTATGAGATATTGATTGAGTTGATATGGGGCCTAAGAATCTCGAGTTATTGATATGATATGTATGAGATATTGATTGAGTTGATATGGGGCCTAAGAATCTCGAGTTATTGATATGATATGTATGAGATATTGATTGAGTTGATATGGGGCCTAAGAATCTCGAGTTATTGATATGATATGTATGAGATATTGATTGAGTTGATATGGGGCCTAAGAATCTCGAGTTATTGATATGATATGTATGAGATATTGATTGAGTTGATATGGGGCCTAAGAATCTCGAGTTATTGATATGATATGTATGAGATATTGATTGAGTTGATATGGGGCCTAAGAATCTCGAGTTATTGATATGATATGTATGAGATATTGATTGAGTTGATATGGGGCCTAAGAATCTCGAGTTATTGATATGATATGTATGAGATATTGATTGAGTTGATATGGGGCCTAAGAATCTCGAGTTATTGATATGATATGTATGAGATATTGATTGAGTTGATATGGGGCCTAAGAATCTCGAGTTATTGATATGATATGTATGAGATATTGATTGAGTTGATATGGGGCCTAAGAATCTCGAGTTATTGATATGATATGTATGAGATATTGATTGAGTTGATATGGGGCCTAAGAATCTCGAGTTATTGATATGATATGTATGAGATATTGATTGAGTTGATATGGGGCCTAAGAATCTCGAGTTATTGATATGATATGTATGAGATATTGATTGAGTTGATATGGGGCCTAAGAATCCCGAGTTATTGATATGATATGTAGAGATTCTTGGCGAGCGAGTTGAATTTACCGGGTGGATCGGGCGGGGGGAGGGGATCGGGTAGGCCCACGGTATTCAGTCCGGATACCCGTGGTCCGGCCCTTCGCTGTTCTAAAAAAAAAAAATATACTCCCTCCGTCCCACTAGATGTGTCCTAGTTTGAATATTCAAAGTCTTTATTTTTAAACTTTGACCTCAAATATATTTTGTTGTGTTATATAAAATTTAATAAAAGCTATACCATTAAAAAACACCTTTAAAACACAATCAATTCATATAACCTTTATCAAATATTATCTAACACAAGCAAAATTATTTAAGGTCAAAGTTACAAATGTTAGACTTTGAAAATTCAAAACATGACACTTCTAGTGGGACGGAGGTAGTATATAAGAAGATCTGTATCCTAAATATAATTTGATTTTAATTACTAATAACAACAATGATTATCCTAATTATAGTCTGATTACAATTATTAATAACAACAATATTACAATTAATTTGATTACAGTTAATAATATAAAATAAAATATTGATATAAATATGTAACCTCCCTAACTTTTAGCTATATTTTGTTATTAGATAGACATTATGAAATAAAGTATTAATTATTTTTAAATTGGGTTAAAAGTGTAAATTGGTGATGGAAACCAAAAAGTGTAAATTAATTTAGACATGTGTTGATTTAATTAATTTTGAGAAATTAAGGGCTGTGATTGGTCAATTAAGGTTAGGTCAGTTGCCTTTTAGTATATATTAATATAAGATAGAGGAAAAAGGTGGTTGTTGAATTGGGACGAATGGTGTAAATTCGAGTTTTTGTACAGTGAGGCCCCCCACTATTTGGTGGGAATGGTTTTTTTGAATGACAGTAAACTTAAAAAAGAAAAAAAAGAAAGGGCAAATGAATGAAATTAAAGAAAAGAAATAATAAATTTCAGCTTTTTTTTTTCTTCTTCCCATCATTTAATGACGACCCTGATTTTATTTTTTTTTACCAAATAAGGTTTTTATTTATGAAAAGTCAAATTACATTTTAATGAAAGAACTTTTAAATAATTAAAAGCAAGTTGAAGTACATGGGTAAGAAGTACCTATGTTATGTCAACAACTAAGAAATTAACTTTGTAGCATAATACCTTATAACTCTTTTTATTATGACTATTATGGACGCTAGATGTCGACATCTTCAACATTTTAACTATTCATAAAATATTTAAAATACATGGTGCGGACACACTTTTTTAATAACTAGTAAAATCCGGACCCGCGTTGCGGGACTTTAATTGTTCCGTTGTACCAGTTGCACCATTCTCAACCGGCTAATTGGAAATCATTATGTCATTAATAGGTTTGTTTCAAATATATATTTAATTTAAGGGCAAAATCACATTAAGTTACTTCGGTGCATTACGGGGTTTCACTTATTGTGATTAGGTTTTGTTATTGATGATTTGTCGATATATATGTTAGCTGGAAACTTTGACATATGAAATACATATTTGCCTAAAGTCAAAAGCACAAACGATTCTAAAAGTCTATAGTAACGAATACATATATTTTATATGCGTGATAAAACAAAAATCAAAAATGAAAGAAAAAAAAGTTAAATGAAAGTTTTCAATATAGTAATTAAAAACATCAAAGGAGAAAAGTGTGAGAAAAACTAAATAGCGGTACATATTGGTACGGAATATAGCGACGAAAATGTTGCAATATATTGGTTGGAATCTCAAAAAGAAAAAAGTGTACAAAAAACCAATAAGTAACTCGTATTTATAAACCCGAACGGAATGCGATGTAGCAAAATCCGGTTAGTAGTTCAGAATGTGTGGTGGACGAATAGTAACTCGCCACGTAGGCAGTTACTATTCATCATATTACTGTTCATGTTTGAATCTCTATTAATATAAAGATATAATATTTATGAACATAGGTTATATAGGGGTGAGTTAGATTAGGGACTCCTTAAATTAGGACCATTAGGGACATGTAACTTACACATGTGTAAGTTGTAACTTACACATGTGTAAGTCGTGGTGACGGTGGTCGCCGTCGCCGGAGGATCATGGTGGTGGTCGGAGATGATGGTGGTGGTGGTGGTCGGAGATGGTGAAAAATGAATGATTGAGAAGTGTCCCTAATGGTGCCTAAAATAAGGAGTCCCTAATTTAACTTTTTCCTAGGTTACATATATCTATATATGAAAGTTTCCCATTACCCAGGCCCAATTACAAAGTTAGCTCCTCTATGATAAGTCCCACACTCCACAAATTGTGCCTCTCTTCAGTCCATATGGGCTTTCTCACGGCCCAACCAAACCACCGTTCCTCTGGGCGCTTGCTATAGTTGCTTCCTGCCAATTTCCACGTTTTCTTTGACTTTTTCTCTGCTGATGAAAAAGAAACATCAATTCTGGAAGACCTTTTATTTTGTTTTTTTCTTTTTAAATAATAAAGCTAAACATATTTGACCCATGTAACATATATCATAGTTGTTAAAAAATAAAAATCGTAACATGTATCGTATCTAGTAATGTCCCAATTAAAATTTTAGGTATATCTATAGACACATGTACATTTTAGACATATCCTTTATTTTTCTTACCTTAATTAATTATCCGCTAAAGCTTATATATCTTGTTTGCAAAGTTAATGGAAAAAGTTCTAATTAAGGATACTTAATGTTCATGCAATCATTCACTTACGTATTATACCAACCAAGCATGCACCTATTATTTGGTGATGATCAAAATCTACTTTAATTTGGACGATAGGCATATGTATGTGTGGCTTCCTTTATTTCCCATGTTTTTTGCATGCCTCCACACATTCGATCACCGGTTAAAGGTTCATAAACACACTTTTTACAGGTCATTTCCCTACCAATGATCATAAATGATCATAACACCGGCCTTTTCATCCGGTAGCTTTATCTTAACTTAATAGTAGTAGTTATTTTGAATCTGATTAAGGCCTTCTCGTAAATTTTTTATGACTTTATAGTTTATACCAAGTGCAAATTAATTATCTAGGCTACCCACACATATATATATATGATGGATTCATTTAAACTGCATGTTGAAACACTCGGTCTATCGTGGATGTAATTGATTATTTTAAAGGAGGAAACAAAATTTAAATGTGAATGCAAACTAAAAACATAATTTGAACCATTATTTTATTTAAGATATATACAGCCCTCCACTGCGATTAATCATGTAAAGGGGGAAACTAAAGAAAAAAAAAACAATAAAGTAAATCCACGATAGGATTGAGATCCTTTAAAGTTGAAAATAACTCCATAGGAAAAGTTGAGAGATTTTTGACCTTTAGATTAAATTCAATGGTCAAGATCATCAACTTCACCTATAAAATTGCTTTCAACTTTAGAGGATCTCTATCCTCCACGATATATCAAGTCCATAGTTGTCGACTTGTAACTTTTGACTCGACTCGGAAACATGATTTTTTGACTCGTGACTCGAAACGTGACTCGACTCGTAAGAGTCATGACATTTTTATATAGTACATAATATTGTATAATTTTATATATGTGATGTGTTTTAAAACAAAATATAAGTTGATTATCTTAATTCATTTACAAAATGATTACATATTCGATAATTTTGAGTCATAAACATACAGTTTATCTCCAAATTCGAACTAAAAGTATCAAAAATACATATATAACACAAAATAATGTAACTATAAATATAATATCTAATATATAACCATATTATCCAACTACAACAATCATAAGTTTGCGACTCGTATTGACTCGGTCCAAGTTCACACAACGACTCGTAAGAGTCTGGACAAAAACGAGTCACCTAACGAGTCGACTCGTTTTCGGTGTAAATCGACTCGACTCGACTCGTGACTCGTAAGAGTTTAACAAACACATCCATGATATCACCTCCCTCAAACTACATGGACTAAATTAAAAACAAAAGAAGAAAAAGGGAACACAGCCACTAATACAATTAGCTGCATTATCCTTGCAAAATATCTGAATAGAAAATGATTGATCTTTTAAACTAGTTCTTCTATAAATCCTTTTAATACTGTATTTAATTTGGTATGGATTTTACTCATTTTGTTTAATCTTACATTCTCTCTTTTCTTTATAACAGTTGGATGCGCGTAAGATACAACAACGATAGCGATAGCGGTAATGATGGTGGTGGTGGCAGAAAGTGGTGGTGACAGCGGCGGCGACAAGTAGTGTAGACTATTAATGTAAAAAGTGTTAATTTTTATTTATTTATTTTGCAATGTCTTTTTTTGTTTAAAAAATGTTCTCATAAATAATTATATAATATTATATATATATGACCCTTATTTTGAGAACCCATATTTTTGTAAGAACCTTGAGAACTCTTAAATTATGGATTGGATCACATGTTTTTTTTGTTCATTCACATGTGAAACGTTATAAAAATATATGTTGCAGAAGAAAGTTTTTTCAAAACCTTATATATACCCATTTGTTAACATGTGAACGAAAACGTGAACATATTCATTCACAAGTTCACAAAAGGCTATTTTGAAGGTTTTTTAAAAAAGTTTCTTCTACAACATACTTTTTTATATCATTTCACATGTGAATGAACAAAAAAACATGTGATCCAATACATAATTTGAAAGTTCTCATGGTTCTTAAAAAAAATAGTTTTCAAAATAAGGAAAGTATATATATATATAAAAAGGTGCTTTTTAAAATTAAAGTGTAAGGAAAAAAAAAAGGAATGACAAATGACAAGAGTTGCCAATTTATCCAATCAAATGCGTTAAATTAGAAAGTGCAACCTGATCCCCCTTTTAGAAAAGTTCAAGCTTCGCTTTCGCACAGTAATTAACTATGTTTCGATCGATGATTAATTTCGTTTTTTTTTCTCTCTTAAATACGAAAAAAAAAGAATGGCAAATTAATAAAACTTCAGTTTTCTATTGGCCAGAAGATCGAACAAGCAGAAAGTTGTAACCGAGAAGAACGAGAAAGTCATAAGCATTACAAATTCTGAAATCAATTTCCATTCAAAGTACAAATCGTCAAGTATGCAATTGTCAACATTGCCTCCCGAGATACATATATTTAGCTTACGATATTGTAGGTTTTAATTTACTAGATATCTTCAATTATGCAAGCGCGCACTTAAACAAAAGATTGAGAAAAAGTGGCGATTGATACCAAAAAAAAATAAAAAATCATACGTAACACACTTCTCAATCAAATGAAGATAAGATTACCAAAGCAGATGATAATTGATATATTTAATCAGCTCAAATGGATGGGTGGATGACATATATATGTATCGAAAAGTGCCATTAAAGGTCCACCGTGTCAAGGGACACCTAAAAAGGTTAACTAATGAGTAATGATCAGTTTAAAATTACTTTTAACACATTAGTAACTAATTAAATTTGTAACCGTATCATCTCCGGCCGTAACGCGAATGTTTTACTTATTCGAATTTGCCTTTGTTTGGGGACGTGATTTTTTACTCTAAAAGTCTAAAATAAACAAATTACTCTAATTACATACACACCAAAACCATTCATCGAGTCAAGATTTTGACTCTCGAGTTCCCGAACAGTTTTCATGATATTAACAAGCTTAAAGTTATTAACAAGCTTAAAGTTTTAAGCTACAAAATTAAACTACACTAGTCTGAAGTTGTCAATTACCTTAAAAACTAAATAAATACATAAAAGTAGTACTAGAAATATAGAACTTTATAAACATTGTGGGGTTGACATGACTATCTTTGGCCGCGTACCATATAGAGTTTTAAAACTAATCTGTCATACACAACAAAATTTCCAATCAATGGTAAATTTATTATGTTGTGAACGATTGGTAAGCATGCCTCGATTTGGGTAAGTTTTTAGTTAAAACCGAAAGCCATACTCCAAGTTTGATTCGGTAATTTTCGGTGTTAATCAAAACAATTCCGTTTTTTCGGTTTTCAATTTGACTTTTTCAATTTTCACCACTCTTTTCGTTTTCGGTACTCTTTCACCCTTAATGTTAAGTGTTAATGAACAAAATCAGAACATGAAGATTAATCTCAATTAATCAATCAAAATACCTCTTGAATCTAATCTCAATTAGAAACAATCACAGCAGAAATAATCTTCCCTGCTAATCAGTGAAGATTCACCCAACTTAATATGTTGAATGTACTATTACAAGATTATTATGAATCTAACTTCTATATCAATATGATTGATATAGATATACAGAAATATGAATATATTTTGAGAGTAAAATAAAATAAGCAGCAGAAACGAATGAATAAAAATTAACCCTAAAAGGGTTGTAAAAGGTGTATTTATACACCATCAAACTTGAGTCTCTTTGTCCATCTTCAATCCTTTAAGTTCCAAGACCAGCAACTTTAGTCCCTCAGTTTATATCTTTTATCTTCTACAAGTCCAAACCTGTAACAACACTAATCATACAATGAGAAGTGTATAAAACATGTTTAAGAGGAATAAGATTATCATTTTAACATCCCCCTTAATCTTATTCTCAAAACAATCAAACAATTTCAATTTTTGACACAAAAAATTATGAGAATTTGTATCCAACCCTTTTGTAAGAATGTCTGCAATATTATTTGCAGCTTCAATTTTCTCAGTTTTGATCACCCCTGCAAGAATTTTTTCCCTCACAAAGTGAAGATCAATTTCAAGATGTTTTGTTCTCTCATGGAAAACAGGGTTGGAAGCTATCTTAATAGCAGATTTGTTATCACAAAATACCTTGACAGGAAGAACATTGTCAATTTCTAAGTCTTTCAAAAATTTTAACACCCAAATAATTTCACAAGTTACAGAAGCCATAGCTCTGTATTCACCTTCAGTAGAAGACTTTGAAATGGTATTTTGTTTTTTACTTTTCCAAGACACTAAAGAACCACACAAGAAAATGCAAAAACCAGTGACTGACCTCCTACTTGAGATGCATTTTGCCCAATCAGAATCAACATATGCTTCTAGAGTAAGATTAGAAGATCTGGATATAGATATACCTTTGCCAGGAGAGTTCTTTAAGTATTTCAGAACACTTAAAGCCACTTTAAGATCTGGATATAGATATACCTTGCATTATTTCTAAACAAATAGGGGGAATTTGTTAGGTCCAGATTTACTGGACTCGCTCCAGACTCGACTACTGGAGCTTACTGAAGATCTGTCCAGAATCTGACCTACTCCAGACTTGGGATCTGGAGTCCTTCTAAAGATTTGTCCAGAAATAATGGAAGACTAGTGAGCAAATACTTGTATAGGAAATCTGGAGTATTCTCCAGATGAGCTCACTGGACTTCACCCCAGTCCAGATCAACTCTACTGAAGACATTCTGACTGAAGTCAAAGACTGAAGTCTGAAGAAAGAAGACTTATCAAATGGCGGAGTCCACTGGAAAGTCTTACCAGATCTGTACACTGGAGGATTGTCAGTGTTCTAGACCTTACAAGTCTGAACACTGATATCGAGGATTGACTTTAAGCCTTTACACACTTTCCAAAGAACAACCCACTTGTTCTTTACCAAAGTATACGTGTGTTAAGGTGGTTGGATATAAGGATACACTTGCACTTGATGTGATTTTATCCTTATTCTTTATCCAATGCATTTAAAGTTCTTGTCGGTTCATTAAATGCATCCAACCATATTTGTACGGCACAGTGAATTTTGTTGCCTATAAATACAAAGTCATTTCTTTGAGAAAATCACTTTTTAGCAAATTGGTGAACTTGCTTAAATACTCTCGATCTAAACAGCTATACTTCACAACTCTAAGTATATCGATCAAAGGAGTTTATTTAGCAAGTATAGATCACTTGTAATTCAAAGATTGTTTAGATACTTACATACGTGTAATATCTAGGTTCCGCAACGATCTTGTATTTTGTTTATTCATCAATAAAGAAAATACACTTGAAAACTACATTCGTGTTCCACCTTTTATTTACTTGTTTAAATATTGCTTAAAGTCATTTATTACTTTGTTTATATTCTTGCATATTTATATTGAAGTAATACTAGTCCGATTCTAGTTCATACTTGTCTTGTTATTTTACACTCGTGGGTTAAACCATCGTGTGAGGGACTTTACAATTGGTATCAGAGCAGAAGGTTAATATACTTACCTAGATCTGTTTCACGATGGCAATCCCAGAAAATACTCAAGAAACTCATGAAACTAATGTTAATGAACCACCCACTGGAAATAACAATACACCACCTCCTCCTCCTCCTGCTTCTCCACATGTGCATGTGCATTACTCGAATAATCCTGTTCCTAAATTCAATGGGAGCAGTGATGAATTTGGTACGTGGAAAGCTAGGATAATATTGCATGTGACTGGTATTGAAAGGAATATGATGAAAATTTTAAACGAAGGACCTATGTGCCAAGACTTCCTATCAATGCACTTCTTGACCCTACAGGATCAAGAAGTGGGAGGGAAAAGAGAGAGGAACACTGGTCCGAAGAGGAGAAAAGATTAGTAAATCTTGATACACTTCTTAAAAATATGATCCTCGGGGCTGTTCCAGAAACTCTCATTCCCACACTAGTTCTCTATCCCAGTGCCAAAAGTATGTGGGATGAACTAGTAAACCAGCATGAGGGAGGTGATGATACTGTTGTTCCAGAAATAATGGAAGACTAGTGAGCAAATACTTGTATAGGAAATCTGGAGTATTCTCCAGATGAGCTCACTGGACTTCACCCCAGTCCAGATCAACTCTACTGAAGACATTCTGACTGAAGTCAAAGACTGAAGTCTGAAGAAAGAAGACTTATCAAATGGCGGAGTCCACTGGAAAGTCTTACCAGATCTGTACACTGGAGGATTGTCAGTGTTCTAGACCTTACAAGTCTGAACACTGATATCGAGGATTGACTTTAAGCCTTTACACACTTTCCAAAGAACAACCCACTTGTTCTTTACCAAAGTATACGTGTGTTAAGGTGGTTGGATATAAGGATACACTTGCACTTGATGTGATTTTATCCTTATTCTTTATCCAATGCATTTAAAGTTCTTGTCGGTTCATTAAATGCATCCAACCATATTTGTACGGCACAGTGAATTTTGTTGCCTATAAATACAAAGTCATTTCTTTGAGAAAATCACTTTTTAGCAAATTGGTGAACTTGCTTAAATACTCTCGATCTAAACAGCTATACTTCACAACTCTAAGTATATCGATCAAAGGAGTTTATTTAGCAAGTATAGATCACTTGTAATTCAAAGATTGTTTAGATACTTACATACGTGTAATATCTAGGTTCCGCAACGATCTTGTATTTTGTTTATTCATCAATAAAGAAAATACACTTGAAAACTACATTCGTGTTCCACCTTTTATTTACTTGTTTAAATATTGCTTAAAGTCATTTATTACTTTGTTTATATTCTTGCATATTTATATTGAAGTAATACTAGTCCGATTCTAGTTCATACTTGTCTTGTTATTTTACACTCGTGGGTTAAACCATCGTGTGAGGGACTTTACAATTGGTATCAGAGCAGAAGGTTAATATACTTACCTAGATCTGTTTCACGATGGCAATCCCAGAAAATACTCAAGAAACTCATGAAACTAATGTTAATGAACCACCCACTGGAAATAACAATACACCACCTCCTCCTCCTCCTCCTGCTTCTCCACATGTGCATGTGCATTACTCGAATAATCCTGTTCCTAAATTCAATGGGAGCAGTGATGAATTTGGTACGTGGAAAGCTAGGATAATATTGCATGTGACTGGTATTGAAAGGAATATGATGAAAATTTTAAACGAAGGACCCTATGTGCCAAGACTTCCTATCAATGCACTTCTTGACCCTACAGGATCAAGAAGTGGGAGGGAAAAGAGAGAGGAACACTGGTCCGAAGAGGAGAAAAGATTAGTAAATCTTGATACACTTCTTAAAAATATGATCCTCGGGGCTGTTCCAGAAACTCTCATTCCCACACTAGTTCTCTATCCCAGTGCCAAAAGTATGTGGGATGAACTAGTAAACCAGCATGAGGGAGGTGATGATACTGTTGTTACC
Source organism: Erigeron breviscapus (assembly GCA_034093135.1). NCBI lineage: Eukaryota > Viridiplantae > Streptophyta > Magnoliopsida > Asterales > Asteraceae > Erigeron > Erigeron breviscapus. Next base: position 138,502,804 of record CM067168.1, on the reverse strand, counting down.
CTGTTCCAGAAACTCTCATTCCCACACTAGTTCTCTATCCCAGTGCCAAAAGTATGTGGGATGAACTAGTAAACCAGCATGAGGGAGGTGATGATACTGTTGTTACCAGAAAAGTCTCCTTAAATAAAAAGTATGAGTCATTTTTTGCTCTCCCCAATGAGTCCCTTACTGGTACTTACACCAGATTTATGAGCATCATAAACCAGTTAAGAGGACTAGGGGTAGATAAAGACAAGGATATACTTTTGGAGAAATTTTGTGATATTCTTCCAACAAAATGGTCTCACATGATTCTGGTCTTGAGGCAAGGAAAAACCTTGCATTCCCATACTTTGTCAACATTGTATGGAGCCTTCAGATTCACTGAAGAAAATCAAGCCCAGAGGATTGAGGCAGAAAAAGATTCTTTTAATCATGCTTCCAGTAGTTCCACAGTGGTCACTAATACTGCACCACCTTGTGCGGCATTAATATCTTCTGAGAATGTATTTTCTATGAAGAAGATGATGTCTGAACTAATGGATTCTGGAGTCTGTAATGATATCTCTCCAGACTGTGATGAAACTGACAGTGATGACCTGGTTGCAATGATGGCCAAAACGTTTAACCGTTTTAAGGCCAGAGCAAATAGGCCCACTGGACTACATGCACCCAGTTCTTCCACTGACAAGACCAATCTGACATGCTTTAAGTGTGGCAGAAAAGGTCATTTCATGAAAGAGTGCAGGTCCAGTCAGTTTGTCTCCCAGTCTGGTCCAACTGCTTCTTATAACAAGCCTGATGATAGCTATAAGTTGAAATACAAAAAGCTTAAGGCTCAAATTGCTCTCTTGTCTAAACAGATTGAAGACAATAACAAATGCATGATAGCAACCACTGAAGAAGCATGGGTTCCCTCTGATGATTCATCAGTCGATGAAGAAGAGGAAAAAAAAAAAAAAAAAAAAAAAAAAAAAAAAAAAAAAAAAAAAAAAAAAAAAAAAAAAAAAAAAAAAAAAAAAAAAAAAAAAAAAAAAAAAAAAAAAAAAAAAAAAAAAAAAAAAAAAAAAAAAAAAAAAAAAAAAAAAAAAAAAAAAAAAAAAAAAAAAAAAAAAAAAAAAAAAAAAAAAAAAAAAAAAAAAAAAAAAAAAAAAAAAAAAAAAAAAAAAAAAAAAAAAAAAAAAAAAAAAAAAAAAAAAAAAAAAAAAAAAAAAAAAAAAAAAAAAAAAAAAAAAAAAAAAAAAAAAAAAAAAAAAAAAAAAAAAAAAAAAAAAAAAAAAAAAAAAAAAAAAAAAAAAAAAAAAAAAAAAAAAAAAAAAAAAAAAAAAAAAAAAAAAAAAAAAAAAAAAAAAAAAAAAAAAAAAAAAAAAAAAAAAAAAAAAAAAAAAAAAAAAAAAAAAAAAAAAAAAAAAAAAAAAAAAAAAAAAAAAAAAAAAAAAAAAAAAAAAAAAAAAAAAAAAAAAAAAAAAAAAAAAAAAAAAAAAAAAAAAAAAAAAAAAAAAAAAAAAAAAAAAAAAAAAAAAAAAAAAAAAAAAAAAAAAAAAAAAAAAAAAAAAAAAAAAAAAAAAAAAAAAAAAAAAAAAAAAAAAAAAAAAAAAAAAAAAAAAAAAAAAAAAAAAAAAAAAAAAAAAAAAAAAAAAAAAAAAAAAAAAAAAAAAAAAAAAAAAAAAAAAAAAAAAAAAAAAAAAAAAAAAAAAAAAAAAAAAAAAAAAAAAAAAAAAAAAAAAAAAAAAAAAAAAAAAAAAAAAAAAAAAAAAAAAAAAAAAAAAAAAAAAAAAAAAAAAAAAAAAAAAAAAAAAAAAAAAAAAAAAAAAAAAAAAAAAAAAAAAAAAAAAAAAAAAAAAAAAAAAAAAAAAAAAAAAAAAAAAAAAAAAAAAAAAAAAAAAAAAAAAAAAAAAAAAAAAAAAAAAAAAAAAAAAAAAAAAAAAAAAAAAAAAAAAAAAAAAAAAAAAAAAAAAAAAAAAAAAAAAAAAAAAAAAAAAAAAAAAAAAAAAAAAAAAAAAAAAAAAAAAAAAAAAAAAAAAAAAAAAAAAAAAAAAAAAAAAAAAAAAAAAAAAAAAAAAAAAAAAAAAAAAAAAAAAAAAAAAAAAAAAAAAAAAAAAAAAAAAAAAAAAAAAAAAAAAAAAAAAAAAAAAAAAAAAAAAAAAAAAAAAAAAAAAAAAAAAAAAAAAAAAAAAAAAAAAAAAAAAAAAAAAAAAAAAAAAAAAAAAAAAAAAAAAAAAAAAAAAAAAAAAAAAAAAAAAAAAAAAAAAAAAAAAAAAAAAAAAAAAAAAAAAAAAAAAAAAAAAAAAAAAAAAAAAAAAAAAAAAAAAAAAAAAAAAAAAAAAAAAAAAAAAAAAAAAAAAAAAAAAAAAAAAAAAAAAAAAAAAAAAAAAAAAAAAAAAAAAAAAAAAAAAAAAAAAAAAAAAAAAAAAAAAAAAAAAAAAAAAAAAAAAAAAAAAAAAAAAAAAAAAAAAAAAAAAAAAAAAAAAAAAAAAAAAAAAAAAAAAAAAAAAAAAAAAAAAAAAAAAAAAAAAAAAAAAAAAAAAAAAAAAAAAAAAAAAAAAAAAAAAAAAAAAAAAAAAAAAAAAAAAAAAAAAAAAAAAAAAAAAAAAAAAAAAAAAAAAAAAAAAAAAAAAAAAAAAAAAAAAAAAAAAAAAAAAAAAAAAAAAAAAAAAAAAAAAAAAAAAAAAAAAAAAAAAAAAAAAAAAAAAGTTTTAATGCAAGACTAAACTTTATTGAGGGTACTTCATCTGGCCCTAGACAAAATACTAAACCTTTTGCAAAGAAAGACAAATTTATTTCTCCAGTTGAGAAAAAGAAAAAGGTTTCTAAACTATCAACTCCAGTAGTGTTTTCAACAAAAACTACTGTTGAAGTAAGTGAACTAGACCAGATTGCCCCAGGGACCTATAAGGGAGGGTCCAGTGAACCCATCAGTCGATGGGTTCCCAAATCTAACTGATAAATATCTGGTGTATGTGTAGGGCGATCGAAAGAAGTATATCTGGTATCTTGACAGTGCAGCTGGCAGGACTATGACCGGATGTAAGACCCTACTGGAGGAGTTCACCATTTCTGATGGACCCTCCATCACTTTTGGAAATGATGGTTGTGGAAAGACTGAGGGATATGGTGTTCTGAACAATGGACAAGTCAAGTTTACACGTGTTGCATTTGTGAATGGTTTGAAATATAACTTGATCAGTGTAAGCCAACTGTGTGATGATGGCTATCAAGTCTTATTCAATGTTGCTCAAGGCATCGTATTCAACAAGGACTGGAAGGTAGTGTTGATTGCTCCCAGGAAAGGGAACGTATATGTGATGGACATGGAAAGCTCTCCGTCAGAGCAATGTTTCTACACTCAAGCTGATGAAGACACAAACTGGTTATGGCATAAAAGGTTATCCCATTTAAATTTCAAAAACATTAATAAGTTGTCCAGAAAACAACTTGCAGATGGGATACCTTCAGTTTCCTTCAAAAAGGAAAGGCCATGTCCAGGATGTGAGATGGGTAAGCAGAAACGTGCCAGTTTCAAGACCAGACAGAATTTCAGCATTACTGAACCTCTTCACATGCTTCATATGGACCTCTTTGGTCCAGTGAATGTTCAGACTCGTGCTGGTAAAAGATACACCCTGGTGATAGTAGATGAATTCTCCAGATATTGTTGGGTGGTCTTTCTCAGGTCTAAAAATGAAGCTGCTGCTGAAATCATCTCTCTTATCAAGCAGATTGAACTGAAGCATAAGCGAAAAGTGTGTCAGTTAAGAAGCGACAATGGAACAGAGTTCCAGAATGCAACTCTGGAGAAATTCTGTACTGACACTGGCGTCTCCCAGAACTTCTCATCAGCACGCACTCCAGAGCAGAATGGAGTGGTAGAAAGGAAAAATCGAACGTTGATAGAAGCTGCCAGGAGTATGCTAGCTGAATCTGGTCTTCCTACCAGTTTCTGGGCTGAAGCAATTGCAACTGCTTGCCACACCCAGAATCGATCAGTGTACGTGAAGCGACACAAGAAGACTTCCTATGAAATATTGAGAAATAGAAAACCAAATATTGGTTATTTTCATGTTTTTGGATGTCCAGTTTACATCCTGAACGACTCCAGTCAGCTAGGCAAATTTGATGCCAAAGCTGATGAAGGATATTTCTTAGGATATTCAGCCATTCGCAAAGCCTTCAGAGTTTATAACAAGAAACTGGAGAAAGTACAAGAATCCATACATGTTACTTTCGATGAATCAAATGTTGCAATCAACAACAAACCAGCCCTTGACACACCCCCAGTACTTCCAATTGTCTTTTGTGAATCTGATCCAATAAACGACAAAATTGAAGATTCACCAGACACAGTTTCCAGTCATCCCGATCTGGAACCTGTTCAGAAAAAGAAACTCTCCAGTAGTACTCCATTCTATCCCTCTATTATTTTCAAATTACCTTCTGAAATTAATATTGGTTCAGATGTGCGTACTACTCCCCCAGTATCAGTGTCAGTTGAGAATGTACCAGAAATCCAAACTGAACTAGTACTCCAGGAAATACCTTCAAATGAAGAATTTCATGATGCAAATCGTGATTTGAATGACTCAGATGAAGATACTGAAGTAATCTGGAAAGATCCTCCTCCAGAAGCAACTCCAGAGGAGACTCAACTGAATTCTTGCACTGATATTGTTGTCAGTAACAATCCTGGTCAATACTCCAGATGGACAAAAGCTCACCCTATTGATCAGATCATAGGTGACTCCAGTCGTGGAGTTCAGACCAGAAGAGCCTCCAGTGATCAATGCTTATATGTCAGTTTCTTATCACTAAATGAACCAAAGAAGATTGACGAGGCTCTGGAAGATCCAAACTGGGTGACTGCTATGCAAGAAGAGCTTCACCAGTTTGAAAGGAACAAGGTCTGGTATCTGGTTCCTTTCCCAGTTGGAAAGAAAGAACCAATTGGAACAAGATGGGTCTTCAGAAACAAAGTAGATGAAGATGGCCACGTAATCAGAAACAAGGCCAGACTGGTAGCACAAGGCTACTGCCAGTCAGATGTCGACTTTGATGAATCATTTGCTCCAGTGGCTAGACTTGAAGCGATCAGAATATTTTTAGCATTCGCTGCTCATCATCAGTTCAAGGTCTACCAGATGGATGTAAAGAGTGCTTTCTTGAATGGAAAGCTTGAAGAAGAAGTTTATGTCAGACAACCTCCAGGTTTCGTTGATGAAAAGCATCCACATTGGGTATATCGTCTGGACAAAGCGCTGTATGGCCTCAGACAAGCCCCACGTGCCTGGTATGACACTCTGACTAAACATTTATTGAAAAATGGTTTTAAACGAGGTGCAATTGACAATACCTTATTTATTCTTCATGAACAAGGTAATCTGTTAATGGTACAAATTTATGTTGATGATATTATTTTTGGGTCTACTGATGAAAACATGTGCCAGAAATTTTCGAAAATAATGTCTACTGAATATGAAATGAGTTTGATGGGTGAATTAACATATTTTCTTGGACTCCAGATTAAACAAAACAAAGATGGCATCTTTATTAATCAGGAAAAATATGTTAGAGATCTTTTAAAGAAATATGATATGAACTCTTCACCATCTAAACCAACTCCAATTTCTGCACCACTGACACTGGACTCTGATCCAGATGGTAAACCAGTGAACACCACTGTCTATAGAGGCATGGTTGGTTCACTGATGTATTTAACTGCCAGTAGACCAGATATTATGTTTTCAACATGTTTATGTGCCAGATATCAGTCTAATCCAAAAGAATCTCATATGCTTGCTGTAAAGCGCATACTGAAGTACCTTAAAGGTGTCCCCAGTCTAGGTCTTTGGTATCTGGTTCCTTTCCCAGTTGGAAAGAAAGAACCAATTGGAACAAGATGGGTCTTCAGAAACAAAGTAGATGAAGATGGCCACGTAATCAGAAACAAGGCCAGACTGGTAGCACAAGGCTACTGCCAGTCAGATGTCGACTTTGATGAATCATTTGCTCCAGTGGCTAGACTTGAAGCGATCAGAATATTTTTAGCATTCGCTGCTCATCATCAGTTCAAGGTCTACCAGATGGATGTAAAGAGTGCTTTCTTGAATGGAAAGCTTGAAGAAGAAGTTTATGTCAGACAACCTCCAGGTTTCGTTGATGAAAAGCATCCACATTGGGTATATCGTCTGGACAAAGCGCTGTATGGCCTCAGACAAGCCCCACGTGCCTGGTATGACACTCTGACTAAACATTTATTGAAAAATGGTTTTAAACGAGGTGCAATTGACAATACCTTATTTATTCTTCATGAACAAGGTAATCTGTTAATGGTACAAATTTATGTTGATGATATTATTTTTGGGTCTACTGATGAAAACATGTGCCAGAAATTTTCGAAAATAATGTCTACTGAATATGAAATGAGTTTGATGGGTGAATTAACATATTTTCTTGGACTCCAGATTAAACAAAACAAAGATGGCATCTTTATTAATCAGGAAAAATATGTTAGAGATCTTTTAAAGAAATATGATATGAACTCTTCACCATCTAAACCAACTCCAATTTCTGCACCACTGACACTGGACTCTGATCCAGATGGTAAACCAGTGAACACCACTGTCTATAGAGGCATGGTTGGTTCACTGATGTATTTAACTGCCAGTAGACCAGATATTATGTTTTCAACATGTTTATGTGCCAGATATCAGTCTAATCCAAAAGAATCTCATATGCTTGCTGTAAAGCGCATACTGAAGTACCTTAAAGGTGTCCCCAGTCTAGGTCTTTGGTACCCCAAAGGCTCAGGCATGGATCTAATGGGTTATTCAGATTCAGATCATGCAGGTTGTAAGATAGACAGGAAATCCACTACTGGTGGATGTCATTTCCTTGGTGGCAAACTGGTCAGCTGGACCAGTAAAAAGCAAACTTCAGTTTCATTGTCCACTGCTGAAGCTGAATATGTGTCTGCAGCCAGTTGTTGTGCTCAGATACTCTGGATGAAGAACCAGTTGCTTGATTATGGTATTAAGTATTCAAAGACTCCAATCTTTTGTGATAATACCAGTGCCATTGCTATCTCAAACAATCCAGTCATGCATTCCAAAACCAAGCACATTGATCTAAGGTATCACTTCATTCGTGATAATATTGTGAAAGGAAACATTGAACTCCATTTTATCCCCACTGACAAACAACTCGCTGACATTTTTACTAAACCACTGGATGTCAAAACATTTGAATATCTTGTTGGTGAGTTGGGAATGTTAAACCCTTAAATCTGGAACCTTAGTATTGAACGCCATTGTGTACTACTAAGGATCTTTGATTTAAAGATTCATAAATTTATTTCTGGATCAACATTCCAGGGGGAAGACTTTGAAAGATATATTTTTCTTAAAAATGTTTAAAGTTCAAAAGGAATTTATTAATTTATTTTCTCACTGGACAAAATTTTCTTACTGGACAAATTGTCCAGAAAATATTACTGGTGCTTTGTAGATGTGTCCCTCTCACTGGTAACTAGATAAGTTGAAGTGCGTGTTTGAGTTGACTTATGTCTCCTTGTAAATATGTCCCTCTCATTTGTCTATATTAGTTGACGTGCATGTTTGAGGTTACCAGTCTTTCAAAATGGTTTTCACTGGTACTTTACTGGAGTGTCCCTCCAGTGTACCATCAGTACATGCTTCACTGGACTAATCCACCAGTGATACTGGAGTGTCTAGTCAACCTTCAGATGGACTGAATTATGTCACAATACTTTTTAAATACTTGGTCATTGTGTGTGCCACGTAAGCAAACTTTTTCAAAGATATTTATCTTATAAATCCTACGTGGCATGTAATTTTTCAAACGAAATGATGATATTTTTACATTGGGAAGATAAAAAGAACAAGTTGTTAGTTTTTGTGGGCGGTAAACCATCACACATTAATGTGTGATGTGATGTAATTAATGCGGATCTCAGAACCCGATCAAAAAATTGTATTTGATAAATTCAAATTAATCGTTTGAGTTCCACATTATTTCTCTCCTATATATACCCACTTTCACTTTCAATTTCATTTACTTCGAACATTTACTCCCAAATCTTACTTCCTTCATTCAATTCTTCATTCCTTCATTATTTTCCAATCATAAAACTCTCATATTTACTGCAATTCATTAAATTCTTCATAAGCCCTAAATTTATTCAATTTCATTTACTTCGAACATTTACTCCCAAATCTTACTTCCTTCATTCAATTCTTCATTCCTTCATTATTTTCCAATCATAAAACTCTCATATTTACTGCAATTCATTAAATTCTTCATAAGCCCTAAATTTATTCAATTTCATTTACTTCGAACATTTACTCCCAAATCTTACTTCCTTCATTCAATTCTTCATTCCTTCATTATTTTCCAATCATAAAACTCTCATATTTACTGCAATTCATTAAATTCTTCATAAGCCCTAAATTTATTCAATTTCATTTACTTCGAACATTTACTCCCAAATCTTACTTCCTTCATTCAATTCTTCATTCCTTCATTATTTTCCAATCATAAAACTCTCATATTTACTGCAATTCATTAAATTCTTCATAAGCCCTAAATTTATTTTCTCAGTGAGTTTACTCAGGTCTGTATTGCAGTTGAATTATCATGACCAGAATGAGCTGGCCATCGAACTTCCTTCTGGCATAAATTACAGGGAAGTGTGCAGGTTGATGGGGCATACAGAAATTGTTGATGACCATGGCCAGTTGTTGAGAAAGGGTACAATTTATATGAGCAGATTGACAGATTCATGGAGATTTTTCTTCACCCATTTGGTTGAGTGTATGGGAGGTAGTTCTGGGGGTCTTGATCAGATAAATCAAACCCAGCTCCAGATTGCCTATTGTTTGTGGTTCGGGATAAGAGTGGACTTCGCTCAAATTTTGTTCAATGATTTGGTGGATAGACTGAAAGCAAAAGGGAGAAAACCACACGTTCCATTTATTCGTTTTCTTTCCCTTATGTTTAGAAGTGCTCTAGGAAATGAGTACGATTATGATACTACTCATTTCTCAGTGAGTGAGTTTTTGAGGGACCTAAACAACCTTCAATCAAGAGATGGTGAGGTAGATATTCCTCAGTCCATGCTCTCATTTCAAAGGGTGGAAGAGATTGTGGCACCAGGCAGAGTACAAGTTGTTGGAAGCCCTGGTGAAGACCAAGATGTTCAGGTTGTCGAGATGGTACAACCTATAAGGCAAGTGGCTCCAGTAGAAAGTGTGCAACCGAATGTTGAGCTTTCCAGGCGACCCAGATCACATAGGCGTCTGATGCGAGGTGGAGTCCAGGTAAATCCATCAACCCATCCTGGTGATATAATGAATGTTGATGGATCTCCTATCTTTGAAGAGGAGAATATTGATTCTTTTGTACAAATTGAACAGAGAGTGGATACTGAAGTCCAGGCTGTTGTACAAGAAGAGGTTGTTGAAGAAATAGAAGATGTTCAGACTGAAGAACATGCTTCTGGTGAGCAAGAGGCTCCACTGGACTTAAATGTTGAAGCTGGTGAACAAGGAAATGTACAGTCTGGTGAACAGACAGTTGGGAATGTTCCAGAATGGGATGATATTGACTCCCCAATGTCTGAAGGATTCGATGTGAACTTAAATTTTCTGGGTGAAGAAGTACAAGAAGAAGAAATACCAACACCTACACCAGAAATGCCACCACCAGAACCTAGTATGCCACCACCACCACCATCAATTCCACACCACCACCAGAACCAAACATGCCACCACCACCACCACCACCTTCAATTCCAGAAAACACCCAATACTTCAATCCAGCAACCACTCAACCTTCTGAATCTCAACCTCCTCCTCGTGCGCCGGAGTCACCAGTTGCAACGTCTGAAGCTGCAACTGAAGAGGACTGGGCACAAGTACCAGTAATGACCAGATTGACTTCTCATCTGGAACATCCCAGTGGTCTCTCCACTTCTTCTTCAACCGAGGTCCAAGGCCTTCTTAGTAAGGTGGCGGACCTGGAGAGATCACTCCAGTCATCATCCCAGGTTGTCTCTGATTTCAAATCTTTGTTATCAAACAACTTAGCTTCTGAAATGAATACATTTGCTGGCAATGAGAAGCTAGTTTTCGAGAAACTGGATGAGCTGGTACTGGCCACAAATATCAATTCTCAAAATATAAGGGTGGCAGTACAGGGGTTTGAAGAAAGGATTGTCAATTCTGTTCAGACTGCAGTGGATAGTCAAATTGTTCAACCACTGGCAGGTCTGAAAGAAGAGATAGAGAAGTTGGTTACAAGGGTTTCCTCACTGGAAGGCAGACCCATTCTTGATCAGACTGTTATTGCAAGAACAATAAGTGAAGAATGTACAAGGGAGTTCAGATCCAGTATGCTTAAAGAAATCACTGAAGAGATTTCTGGATCTGTCCTTCGATCTATTCAAGAAAGTTTGTTGCCAGAAGTTGTGAAAATGATTGAGGTTGAGCTGCCAAAGGACTTGCCAAAAGAAGTTGAAAATATGAAAAAGGAAGTCCAGGAACTCAAGAAGATTATGGCTGATACAAATCCAGAGACTGGAAGAACTTATGGTTCTCTGGACAGGCATATGATGGAAGCTTTATGGAATGATCTAAAGTCCAGGACTAGAGATCCTTCCAAGGGGGAAAAATCGACTGTTCCATCATCTGGTGTCCAAGAAGGTTTGATCAGAAAGAGGAAAGAAGATATTGTTAGGGCTGTTGCAACTGAAAGTGTTGTGCAAAGAAGACAAGTGACTGGTACTGATGCCAGTGCACGATTAGCCCAGAGAGCACTCGGTACTGAAGCCGTTGTGCAGACAGAAGAGGCTACTGGTACTGAAGCCAGTGAGCCCCAGTTTGAATCCTTCCCAGATATTCCAACTACACTAAAGGCTGTTAAAGGAAAAGAAAAAGTGGTGTCTGGTGAAGAGGAAGAGCAAATTGAAGATGTTGATAATGAGACTTCAAGGAAGTTACAACAACAATGCATTATGATTGAAATTTTCAAGAATAATCAAAGAGATGAACTGCTGGCCCATCACAGGGATATGGCAACAATGGGTACTCTGGACTCCTACAATGCTGGCAGGTTAGGCATTAATATTGAAGTGTTTAAAAGGATGAAGGATGACCCTAGAGTTCATCAGTGTCTTGATGCATTGAATGATGTTCATATACGCTCGTTCTACGCTGAAGAAGAACAGGTATATGATTCTTTGATTTATGGTGTTACCATTCCAGAGTTGATCAGGCAAAGAAAGGAGGAGCTGGTAAGCCTCCAGAAAAAGATTAGAAAAAATGCTGGTGCTCTGGAGTTGGAGTATAGAAAAAGATTGACTGGTCTGCCAAAGCTCACTGCCAAACAAGTCAAGGCAATAAAAGATGCTGATGTAAGCACCTTCATTCCTCTGGATACTACTCTGAGAATAAATCGCCAAGAACTCCAGTCCACTGAAGGACAACAGAGTGGTGTATCTAAGGAAACTGAAGAAATGGTTCAGATGGCAAAGCAGAAAGCAAAGTATGATGATATGATGAATTTCAGGGCCAATGCCAGAAAGATTGTTGATGCTGAAGTTAAATTGGCTGAAAATCATCAAGGAATGACCAGATTCAATGTAAAGTTGACCAGAGAGGGTAACTTTACAGATGAAAGGAAGGATACTTCAGTCCAAGCTTTTGGATGGACTGAACTGAAGGAGATTGGAATGACCTTTAAAGGTAAAACTGATTTGTCTCCAGATGTTAAGGCCTTTATGAAGAGGATTGAGAAGGTCTGGAAAAGAATACAACAAATGGAAGCTGTGTTGGGTCTGAGACCACCAGTGTCTGTTCCATCATCTGGTGTCCAAGAAGGTTTGATCAGAAAGAGGAAAGAAGATATTGTTAGGGCTGTTGCAACTGAAAGTGTTGTGCAAAGAAGACAAGTGACTGGTACTGAAGCCAGTGAGCCCCAGTTTGAATCCTTCCCAGATATTCCAACTACACTAAAGGCTGTTAAAGGAAAAGAAAAAGTGGTGTCTGGTGAAGAGGAAGAGCAAATTGAAGATGTTGATAATGAGACTTCAAGGAAGTTACAACAACAATGCATTATGATTGAAATTTTCAAGAATAATCAAAGAGATGAACTGCTGGCCCATCACAGGGATATGGCAACAATGGGTACTCTGGACTCCTACAATGCTGGCAGGTTAGGCATTAATATTGAAGTGTTTAAAAGGATGAAGGATGACCCTAGAGTTCATCAGTGTCTTGATGCATTGAATGATGTTCATATACGCTCGTTCTACGCTGAAGAAGAACAGGTATATGATTCTTTGATTTATGGTGTTACCATTCCAGAGTTGATCAGGCAAAGAAAGGAGGAGCTGGTAAGCCTCCAGAAAAAGATTAGAAAAAATGCTGGTGCTCTGGAGTTGGAGTATAGAAAAAGATTGACTGGTCTGCCAAAGCTCACTGCCAAACAAGTCAAGGCAATAAAAGATGCTGATGTAAGCACCTTCATTCCTCTGGATACTACTCTGAGAATAAATCGCCAAGAACTCCAGTCCACTGAAGGACAACAGAGTGGTGTATCTAAGGAAACTGAAGAAATGGTTCAGATGGCAAAGCAGAAAGCAAAGTATGATGATATGATGAATTTCAGGGCCAATGCCAGAAAGATTGTTGATGCTGAAGTTAAATTGGCTGAAAATCATCAAGGAATGACCAGATTCAATGTAAAGTTGACCAGAGAGGGTAACTTTACAGATGAAAGGAAGGATACTTCAGTCCAAGCTTTTGGATGGACTGAACTGAAGGAGATTGGAATGACCTTTAAAGGTAAAACTGATTTGTCTCCAGATGTTAAGGCCTTTATGAAGAGGATTGAGAAGGTCTGGAAAAGAATACAACAAATGGAAGCTGTGTTGGGTCTGAGACCACCAGTGTCTGTTCCATCATCTCCATCTCCAAAGAGGAAGGCCACTGAAGATGCACCAGGGCAGCCATCAAAAAGAAGGGCCTGAATCTTTTAATCATGTACTTATTATAATTAATTGTCTTATGAAAGTTGTAACTATTTTCCAGTTGATGTTAGTAATAATAGTTGCAATTTTTAATTTCATATAAGTAAATGATCAGATTTAGTCTAAGTTAGAACTTAAATGATGAAACTGAAACACTCATGATCTATAAAGTGTTCTCCAGTAACTTAGATTTTTTAGACTTAAATCGACTAAGTGTTTTCCAGACATACAAATTTGTATATCTATAAACACTTGCATTATTTCTAAACAAATAGGGGGAATTTGTTAGGTCCAGATTTACTGGACTCGCTCCAGACTCGACTACTGGAGCTTACTGAAGATCTGTCCAGAATCTGACTTACTCCAGACTTGGGATCTGGAGTCCTTCTAAAGATTTGTCCAGAAATAATGGAAGACTAGTGAGCAAATACTTGTATAGGAAATCTGGAGTATTCTCCAGATGAGCTCACTGGACTTCACCCCAGTCCAGATCTACTCTACTGAAGACATTCTGACTGAAGTCAAAGACTGAAGTCTGAAGAAAGAAGACTTATCAAATGGCGGAGTCCACTGGAAAGTCTTACCAGATCTGTACACTGGAGGATTGTCAGTGTTCTAGACCTTACAAGTCTGAACACTGATATCGAGGATTGACTTTAAGCCTTTACACACTTTCCAAAGAACAACCCACTTGTTCTTTACCAAAGTATACGTGTGTTAAGGTGGTTGGATATAAGGATACACTTGCACTTGATGTGATTTTATCCTTATTCTTTATCCAATGCATTTAAAGTTCTTGTCGGTTCATTAAATGCATCCAACCATATTTGTACGGCACAAAATTCACTGGTGAATTTTGTTGCCTATAAATACAAAGTCATTTCTTTGAGAAAATCACTTTTTAGCAAATTGGTGAACTTGCTTAAATACTCTCGATCTAAACAGCTATACTTCACAACTCTAAGTATATCGATCAAAGGAGTTTATTTAGCAAGTATAGATCACTTGTAATTCAAAGATTGTTTAGATACTTACATACGTGTAATATCTAGGTTCCGCAACGATCTTGTATTTTGTTTATATTCTTGCATATTTATATTGAAGTAATACTAGTCCGATTCTAGTTCATACTTGTCTTGTTATTTTACACTCGTGGGTTAAACCATCGTGTGAGGGACTTTACACAAACAAACTTTTCAATACCATATTTCACACTATTATTAACAACAAAATCCTTATATTTATTAACAGGAAAGACAGAAGCTCTCTCTGATCTTCTAAGAACAGTAGTGTTATCATTATTAATAATTTCTTCATTATTATCCACATTTACAGGTTGATCATATATGAGTACACCATCATCTTGAATGATATCATTATCAATTCCCTCAGATTCATCACTACTAGCATCATGAGTTGCTGTAGTCTCATTCTCACTGGTAGAGTTCATATGAATACTGCCAGAGTGAGAAGAGCTACTGCCATCTCCACCTGTTTCTCTCACTTCATCATTGGGAGATGAAGGGTACTCATATGAATCAAAAAAGTTCAACTGATCTAAATTACTTTCTGTATTTAGGTCAGAAGTTTTGAAAGTTTGTTTGTCTTTTAAAGGAAAAATGGTTTCAAAAAACTTGACATCTCTTGAGAAAATCACTTTTTAGCAAATTGGTGAACTTGCTTAAATACTCTCGATCTAAACAGCTATACTTCACAACTCTAAGTATATCGATCAAAGGAGTTTATTTAGCAAGTATAGATCACTTGTAATTCAAAGATTGTTTAGATACTTACATACGTGTAATATCTAGGTTCCGCAACGATCTTGTATTTTGTTTATATTCTTGCATATTTATATTGAAGTAATACTAGTCCGATTCTAGTTCATACTTGTCTTGTTATTTTACACTCGTGGGTTAAACCATCGTGTGAGGGACTTTACACAAACAAACTTTTCAATACCATATTTCACACTATTATTAACAACAAAATCCTTATATTTATTAACAGGAAAGACAGAAGCTCTCTCTGATCTTCTAAGAACAGTAGTGTTATCATTATTAATAATTTCTTCATTATTATCCACATTTACAGGTTGATCATATATGAGTACACCATCATCTTGAATGATATCATTATCAATTCCCTCAGATTCATCACTACTAGCATCATGAGTTGCTGTAGTCTCATTCTCACTGGTAGAGTTCATATGAATACTGCCAGAGTGAGAAGAGCTACTGCCATCTCCACCTGTTTCTCTCACTTCATCATTGGGAGATGAAGGGTACTCATATGAATCAAAAAAGTTCAACTGATCTAAATTACTTTCTGTATTTAGGTCAGAAGTTTTGAAAGTTTGTTTGTCTTTTAAAGGAAAAATGGTTTCAAAAAACTTGACATCTCTTGAGAAAAATATCTTATAATCAGAAATAGATAACAATTTATAACCTTTTTTTGAGTTAGAATAACCCAACAAAACACATTTAGTAGATCTACTAGAAAATTTATCAAAATTATTTAAGTTTTTAGAGAAACATAGGCACCCAAAAGATCTTAAGTGAGAGAGAAAAGGGACTTTATTATAAATGAGTTCATAAGGAGATTTCCCAAGAATCACAGAAGATGGCAATTTGTTAATCAAATAGCATGCAGTTAGAATGTATTCAGACCACAAATTAAGAGGAATACCCCCTTGAAACATTAAAGATCTAGCCACATTGAGTAAATGTCTATGCTTTCTCTCTACAATACCATTTTGTTGAGGACTATGAGCAATTGTAGTCTGATGAACAACACCATTCTCTTCAGTAAAAGTTTTAAAAGATTGATTGATAAACTCAGTACCATTATCACTTCTCAAAGTTTTAATGGTTTTTCCAAATTGATTTTTAAGTAAATTAAAGAAACTGGTCACATTATGAAATACTTCATCTTTGGATTTCAAAAGATATACCCAAACTGCTCTAGTAAAATCATCAACAATAGTTAAGAAATATCTAAAGCCACCTCTGCTAGTGACTTTATAGGGTCCCCAAACATCCAAATGTATCAATTCACCTAGTTCATAAGACTTATGCTCACTTAATGGAAAAGGATCTCTTGTCTGTTTAGCTTGATGACACACATCACAAATATGACTCTTTTTATGTTTAAAATGAAGAATAGGATGCATTTTATCAAGAACAATATCAGCAGGGTGTCCTAGCCTACAATGCCAAATAAATTTAGACACATTGCAAGAAATATCCTTATTAATACCTTGCATACAATCTATCACATAATAAAGACCTCCTGATTGTTTACCAGTCCCTAGAACTTTCATTTGAGTCAAATCATGATACATAAAGTAGCACAAAATTTCATCAAAAGCAACAAGAATTTTACTATCTTTTGCAACTTTATGAACAGACAATAAACTTACACAATAATCAGGAACAACCAAAACATCATACATAATCAAGAAGCTAGTGATTTGAAGATTTCCAATTTTCTTTATGTATGCAAAAGTACCATTAGGATGAGCAACTCTAATTTTTAAACTAGAGACATCAATAACATCAACCATATTTTTATCAGTATAAGTTATATGATTGTTTGCCCCTGAATCTGAAATCCACCCTTTCCTAGTGTATTTAGGTTGCATATTGTTATTAGAACAAAATTTTTTTTTAAAGTGTTTGTGAAATTTTTGCTAGGATTATAAATCACACCTGCCATATTAGAGTGAATATCCTGGGAAGAACTGGGATTATCTTTGATCAAATTCATGATCCTGGTCATTTGCTCATCAGAAAACTGTTGTGAAGAATTAGAAGTAGAGGTGGAAAGCAGAACTATTGTTGCTGGAAAATCTTTTGTTATTTTGAGTAAATGGTCTCTTTTTTCCAAAATCAGGTGGATAACCAATTAGCTTAAAACACTTTTCAATAGAATGCCCATTAAAGCCACAATGTTCACACACAACAGAAGATTGAGTTTTTTGAAAACCAGAAGATTGAGAAGTTTTGTTATTATTTGTAAAATTCCCTTTGAAATTACTTTTTCCAGCAAACTTAGAAACAAAATTTTTTTTAAAGTGTTTGTGAAATTTTTGCTAGGATTATAAATCACACCTGCCATATTAGAGTGAATATCCTGGGAAGAACTGGGATTATCTTTGATCAAATTCATGATCCTGGTCATTTGCTCATCAGAAAACTGTTGTGAAGAATTAGAAGTAGAGGTGGAAGCAGAACTGTTGTTGCTGGAAAATCTTTTGTTATTTTGAGTAAATGATCTCTTTTTTCCAAAATCAGGTGGATAACCAATTAGCTTAAAACACTTTTCAATAGAATGCCCATTAAAGCCACAATGTTCACACACAACAGAAGATTGAGTTTTTTGAAAACCAGAAGATTGAGAAGTTTTGTTATTATTTGTAAAATTCCCTTTGAAATTACTTTTTCCAGCAAACTTAGAAACAAAAGCAGAAGAAGATAAACCCCTGTGAGACTCATCTCTAGAAATAACAGAACAAGCAGTTTTAAGATCAGGCAAAGGATCTCTAGTTAAGATATTACTCCTAACATTCATGTAAACATCATCAAGACCCATTAAGAATTGCATTAGTTTAATCAATTGAGTATGTTTAGTGAAATCCTGAGCAGCATGACAAGTACATCTAGGCAATTGAACAAGAGCATCAAACTGTTTCCACAGAGCATTTAACTTGTGATAATAATCAGACAGAGGCATTCCATTTTGACACAAAGAGTTAATCTTATGATGCAAATTAAAAATCACAGAGCCATCCACTTTATCATAGGTTTCTTTTAATTCTTGCCATATAAGAGAAGCCTTTCTGGAAAAAATTTGACCAAGATACAGTTCTTCTGAAATAGAATTCAAAATCCAAGAAATAACCACAGCATTACATCTATCCCATTGTTTTCCTAGTACTTCATCTACATTAGATCTTCTACATGTACCATCAATAAAACCAACTTTATTTTTAGCCTCTAAAGCAAGTAGCATAGCACAACTCCAAACTTGATAATTTTCAGTACCTTTCAATTTTATAGACACAATCGACAGATTACTAGAATCATTAGGATGCAAGTGTAAAGGACTGCCTAAATCCAATTTACTTATTCTAGTTACACTATCATCACTTTCAACATCAGACTCATAACCATAACCAAAATTACGAAGATTATCATAATCCATTTTTAACAAACATTATCAAATAATTGCACTTAACAATCAGCAGTTAATCTCAATTAACAACCAAGAAACAAACAATTAATCTCAATTAATTCACAGAATAAAGAAATAGACACCTAATCAGTAATAAAATAAATCAAGAAAAATGAAATATATATATATATATATATTGAAAATATCTTTCTCCCACAAACGTGCCAGGGACAGGATTCCACACCTCTCACGGAGATAGGTCAAGTTTAACACGAATGTTTTTATGAGAGATAAGAAGAAAAAAAAATTTGATATAAATTTTTTTTGATATAAATTTTTTTTGATATAAATTTTTTTTGATATAAATTTTTTTTGATATAAATTTTTTTTGATATAAATTTTTTTTGATATAAATTTTTTTTGATATAAATTTTTTTTGATATAAATTTTTTTTGATATAAATTTTTTTAGATAGGTCAAGTTTAACACGAATGTTTTTATGAGAGATAAGAAGGGGGGAAAATTTTGATATAATTTTTTTTTTGAAATAAAAACAAAAAATAATAAGGAGATAAGGAAGAAGGATGCAAACAGTGCTATCGGTTGAAATTATTCAGCGGAAGACGAGATCTACTTCCCAATCGATTCACTTAGTCGATTGAACAAGCAGAAAGACGATCTGAAACAAATTTCAATCGATTCGCTTAGTCGATTGAAAAAATAACCAGATCTGAAGTAGAAACCCTAATTTATTTATTATTCAATTATTTTAATTGATTTTAGGGTTTTTAAACCTTCAACCAAAATAACACCAGATCTAGAAGAATATTCTTCAGAGAATGTAGAATATAATCAAAATCGCCCAAAAAATCCACACAAAAAACCCTAATTTATTTATTATTCAATTATTTTAATTGATTTTAGGGTTTTTAAACCTTCAACCAAAATAACACCAGATCTAGAAGAATATTCTTCAGAGAATGTAGAATATAATCAAAATCGCCCAAAAAATCCACACAGAAACCCTAACCCTAATTTTCTAAAAAATTAGGGTTTTCTTCGATCGAAACGAACAATCAAATCAGAACGGTGATCGAATGATCATACGCCGCTCTTATACCATGAAGAAAATCAGAATATGAAGATTAATCTCAATTAATCAATCAAAATACCTCTTGAATCTAATCTCAATTAGAAACAATCACAGCAGAAATAATCTTCCCTGCTAATCAGTGAAGATTCACTCAACTTAATATGTTGAATGTACTATTACAAGATTATTATGAATCTAACTTCTATATCAATATGATTGATATAGATATACAGAAATATGAATATATTTTGAGAGTAAAATAAAATAAGCAGCAGAAACGAATGAATAAAAATTAACCCTAAAAGGGTTGTAAAAGGTGTATTTATACACCATCAAACTTGAGTCTCTTTGTCCATCTTCAATCCTTTAAGTTCCAAGACCAGCAACTTTAGTCCCTCAGTTTATATCTTTTATCTTCTACAAGTCCAAACCTGTAACAACACTAATCATACAATGAGAAGTGTATAAAACATGTTTAAGAGGAATAAGATTATCATTTTAACATCCCCCTTAATCTTATTCTCAAAACAATCAAACAATTTCAATTTTTGACACAAAAAATTAAGAGAATTTGTATCCAACCCTTTTGTAAGAATGTCCGCAATATTATTTGCAGCTTCAATTTTCTCAGTTTTGATCACCCCTGCAAGAATTTTTTCCCTCACAAAGTGAAGATCAATTTCAAGATGTTTTGTTCTCTCATGGAAAACAGGGTTGGAAGCTATCTTAATAGCATATTTGTTATCACAAAATACGTTGACATTGTCAATTCCTAAGTCTTTCAAAATTTTTAACACCCAAATAATTGCACAAGTTACAGAAGCCATAGCTCTGTATTCACCTTCAGTAGAAGACTTTGAAATGGTATTTTGTTTTTTACTTTTCCAAGACACTAAAGAACCACACAAGAAAATGCAAAAACCAGTGACTGACCTCCTACTTGAGATGCATTTTGCCCAATCAGAATCAACATATACTTCTAGAGTAAGATTAGAAGATCTGGATATAGATATACCTTTGCCAGGAGAGTTCTTTAAGTATTTCAGTTCTCTTAAAGCCACTTTAAGGTGAGAGATTAAAGGCTTATGCATAAACTGACTTAGACAATGCACAGTATAAGCAATATCTGGCCTAGTATGAGTCAAATAAATCAACTTCCCTATCAATTTCTAATATTCAGTTATATTTTTAAGTACAGGATCCTTAACAGAATCTTGACCAGAAAGATGCACATTAGGATCAAGAGGAACATTAACAGGTTTACCAGCAAGAAGACCAAAATCAGACAAAAGGTCTAAGCAATACTTCCTTTGGTTAAGACAAACACCATGTTTGGTATAAATGACTTCAATCCCTAAGAAATATTGTAAAATGCCCAGATCCTTGATCTGAAATTGAGTTCTCAAATATTGTTTGAACTCATCAATTTTACTTTCATCATTACCAGTTATAATTATATCATCAACATAAACCAATAAGGCCATAAATACATTCTTTTCTTTCTTAATAAACAAGGAATAATCACTTTTGCTTTGTTCAAAGCCAATTTTAACCAAAGCTTCAGTGAGTTTAGCATTCCACTGCCCAGGTGCTTGTTTTAAACCATATAAAGATTTGTTTAACTTGCAAACCCTTTTATCATCTTTATCAAAGTAACCTTCAGGAAGATCCATATAAACAGTTTCATCTAAGTCTCCATACAAAAAAACATTATTGATATCAAGTTGGTACAAATTCTAACCCTTTTGAACAACCAAGTTAATCAAACACCTAACAGTAACAATTTTGACAACATGAGAGAAAGTCTCATCAAAGTTAATCCCCATTTGTTGAGAATAACCTTTTGCAACAAGTCTAGCCTTATATCTTTCTATCTCACCATTAGACTTATACTTTATTTTATAAATCCATTTACAACCTATTGGTTTTCTACCTTCAGGTAATTCAGTTAAATCCCATGTATTATTTCTATATAAAGCATGTATTAATTCAGTTAAATCCCATGTATTAATTCAGTAAAGCCATGTATTAATTCAGTTAAATCCCATGTATTAATTCAGTTAAATCCATGTATTAATTCAGTTAAATCATGATCTCATCAAAGTTAATCCCCATTTGTTGAAAATAACCTTTTGCAACAAGTCTAGCCTTATATTTTTCTATTTCACCATTAGACTTATACTTTATTTTATAAATCCATTTACAACCTATTGGTTTTCTACCTTCAGGTAATTCAGTTAAATCCCATGTATTATTTCTATATAAAGCATCATGTATTAATTCAGTTAAATCCCATGTATTAATTCAGTTAATTAATCCTATTGGTTTTGAAAAGGAAAGTTAGTTGCTTATTTATATATATATGATCATATATGGGGTACGTGGTGCCCATATCACCCTAGCTCAACCCTTTGCTTCCTATATAAAAGGAGCAACCTATGATATCATATTCATCACTCATTAAAACTATAACAAGAGAGTAAAATAGCATAGCACTTACCTTTAAACAACATTTACTTTGTGAAAGAGGAATAAGAAAAGAAATAGTATAATATGATGACAGGAAACTTGGCTCATCTCACTCTTGCATTTGGCCTTCTTGGTAGTATATACTTCCTTCATTTCAGCTGCTTGTACAATTCATTTATGTTTTATCTCATATATGCTTAATTTAGACAGCACTTGATTAGTTTGTGATGTTAACAATCTTTCCCTACGTACAATTAATTTCAGGAAATATTGTCTCATTTATGGTATTTCTTGCACCTATGTAAGCATCAATTTATGTTTCTTATCTATTATTTCACCCTCTTTACTTAATTTTATTTAGTTTTGATAATTTCCATCTAATCTTACCAATGCACACGTACATTTTAATAAAATTGATGCAGACCGACGTTTTATAAAGTTTACAAAAAGAAATCAACCGAAGGGTTTCATTCAGCGCCGTATGTGGTGGGCTTATTCAGTGCCATGCTTTGGATATATTATGCATTGCTCAAGAGCAATGTTGTGCTTCTAATCACCATAAACTCAGTCGGTATCTTCATTGAGACCGTGTACATTGGTTTATTTATCTTCTACGCCCCAAAGAAGGCCAGGGTATGCACTAGCTAGCTAATATCTATATATATAGTTTACGATGATATCAATTTAATTAACAAAACAGTTATTTGGCAATATATATATGCAGATGGAAAGTCTGAAGCTAATCGTATTGCTAATAGTTGTTGGGTTCGGATTGATCGTTGGCCTGACTCAGTTCTTTGCAAGTGGAGTCACACGTGGCGTGATAGTCGGATGGATTTGTCTTGTTTTCTCTTTATATGCGTGTTTGTAGCACCTTTGGGAGTTTTGGTAAGCGCATATATATATATATATATATATATATAATATATATATATATATATAATATATATATATATGCATTCATGAATTGAGAAGAGGGATATATATCATACTTGAGACACATGCAACAACTTTTTGTGCATTACACCTTACTATATACGATCGAGTATATTTATAGTATAGTATAGTATATATATATGACTTATTCACATTATTTTGCAGCGACAAGTGATTAAAACAAAAAGCGTTGAGTACATGCCGATTCTGCTATCTGTAGCACTCACCCTCAGCGCTGTTATGTGGTTCTTTTATGGCCTACTTCTCGGTGACTTTAATATTGCGGTATGACTAATTTAAAGAATGCAATACCTCGATTCACTTTTTTATATTCCCTCCTATATATTTAACGATCTTCCTATTTATAACACGTATCTACAGATTCCAAATGTTCTCGGATTCACTTTTGGTATCATTCAAATGCTATTATACTTTGTCTACAAAAACAAGAAGCATGTTATCGACGAAAAGACATCCAAATATGAGGAAAAATATGCTGAAATGGAGGAGCAAAAGAACCCAAAACTTAAAGATCAGAAAGCTATCGATGTTGAAAAACTGAACAATTTGTTGCACACAGAGATTCTTCCAGTGGTCGCAAAAAATCCTCATAACTTTGATCATGTAGTTGTTGAGCCGCAAGCACTCCAAAATATGCCAATTTACACCATTAAAGTTGAGGCATGAAACTATATACTTGATTTCAAGCAAAACAAGGGACATACATGTCTGTGTAAGAATGACAAAAGTTTCTCTTCTCAAGTGTACGTAGTTTTCTGCAATTTGTAAATCATTTCGTTTGAAGTTTTCTTATAATATGTAGCATTTCCTATTGAGATTTGGTAGGCCCATTTACACTCCACATCCTCCAATCCATGGCCAACCTTGCAAAAAGAAAATCCACACAATAACTGGCTAAATACTAAAATACACTATACTACTATAGCTACTTTTCGTGTTAATATTTGTCCATCTTTAATAGGCCAAAAGTAGAAAGTCAAGCTCCACTTGTTCACAGTTTAAAAGGCCAAATTTTAACAATGGGCAGACTTAGGCCGGACTAAACTTAAAAGGCCCAAGGCCCAGCCTCTTAGAACACGAACTCGGTCTCTGTGCACCTCTTCAAAATTTAAAAGAGCGTGAGTGCGTATTAACTGATGAGAAATTGAAAATTCATGTATTCGTTAATTTTTCGCGGGCCGTGCTAGTTTATCACATATGTATATATGTATCCGACCACCAGAAAAGACTTTGAAATATTTCCGTGGCGTATCCATTCCCTTGGCACATCGAAAAGGGAAAAACAACCTCTCAAACGTTTTGGTGCTTTATAAGATGACTGAACCGAGCAAGTGGAACCTAAATCTGGCCAAGATCCGTCACCGCCACCAATACCCGGCTTCCCCACCACCAGATTCCACATCCCCTCAAAACCCCGAACACAGAGACGAAATTTATGTAATTCATATTTAACGGTTGTTAGTGGTTTAGACCAAAAGTGTTGACGAAGCACGAAAGTCAGGGATGAAATCTGTAATTTCGTGAAGTTAGGGATGAAACCTGCAATTTACGACCAAACCCAGGGACGAAATTTGTAACTTAACCCAAGTATTATTAGTTATAATAAGTAAATGATGAGAAATTGAGAATGATAACTTAGGTACTTTCAAAGCAAAATTATAATTGAAATTTATATTTTTAGTTTCTTGATTATTTTAAGTATACGCATATAATTTTTCATTTATTTCTGAAAACAATTAAGTTTTATATATGCTATTATAGGGGTGAGTTATTTTGAGAACCACTAAAAAAAAAGAACGCGAGAACCAATCTTAGCCCTTCATTCATCAAGATCAGGAAGGGCATGATTGTCATTATGAAAAAACTTGTCCAGCTCTCTCTCTTTCTCTCTCCTTTTATTAAATTAAAAAATATCTAATTCATTAAAAATCTTTTATCTCACAAACCGTACATCGTTAGACGGAAAAAAAAAGCATGGGTAGTCTTGAAATTTCGTCCTCTTTCATTAGAGATGCAATTCGATATACTTTTGAAGATTTTTTAAATTTTGTTTTTTTTTCATCACGTTCATCCTACACATGTGTAGAAAAGACCTGGAACTGGTGAGTTGTATAACCTGCCCATGGGTAAGTACAACCTACACATGGGTAAGTTACTTATAAAGTTCAAAAATGATGAGGACGCATTCTAAAACCCTAAATGCTAAACCCTAAACCCTAAAGCTTAATTGCTAATCCGAGGGAAAAGCTACATTCTTAAACCCTAAAATCTAAACCCTGGGGGCTAAATGCTAATTCGAGGGGGGAGTGTGATTACGGGGGCCTTCGGCCCGCGCTTTAGGGTTTAGGGTTTGAAGTTGTAGGGTTAGCCGTGGCTAACCCTACAACTTCAAACCCTAAACCCTAAAGCTTAATTGCTAATCCGAGGGGAAAGCTACATTCTAAAAACCCAGAAAAATCTAAACCCTAAATGCTAAACCCTAAAAACCTAAAAAGGATGAAGGTTCCCACTCTACAACTTTAGGGTTTAGGGGGACGAATGTATACGGTACGCTTTAGGGTTTAGGGTTTGAAGTTGTAGGGTTAGTCTAACGGCTAACCCTACAACTTCAAACCCTAAACCCTAAAGCTTAATTGCTAATCCGAGGGGAAAGCTACATTCTAAAAACCCTGAAAAATCTAAACCCTAAATGCTAAACCCTAAAAACCTAAAAAGGATGAGGGTTCCCACTCTAGGGTTTAGGGTTTGAAGCCCGAGGGTTAGCCGATGTAGTAGGGGGCGGATGTGACAGTCCAGGATTTGCACACTTATAATATGATTAGTTTAGACAAGAATGTAAGAACAGAAAGTAAAGAACATGAACAAGAATAAGTTCAAATGCAAGAAACTATGCAAGTCTAATCATATGTATCATTGATTAAACGATGAATACATGGTCGATATTACAACTTGTCTTACAAGAATACAAATGAACTAAATAATTGCTAAGTCTAGACACACTAAAAACTTAAGCAATTACAAGAGAAAATAAAGTGACACACACTTTGTGGTGACAAACACAAAGTATAAATGATGCGGCTGTGTTGCTTTATATAGGGGAGGAATTAGGGCAACACAACCTTACACTGATCGTGTTAGAATGGTGGTTGTCGACTTCTCATAGGCTCGTTGTACTTGGATCCAGGAGCCTTTGTCTTCTTTACCAAAACGGGTATGAAAGAGAAAACCCTTGTTTTGGTCCCAACTGTACCTTTGCCATATAAGGTAATATTTAGTTGGAAGAACCACCATGTGACTTCTTGTCTTCTTGTGATTTGAAAACTTCCCGCCTTGACACACAATTGGGAAGTAAACCACCCGCTGACGAGAGTCACTGACTTCGCTGATGACTCGCTGACGACACACGTCAGCGACCAAGTCTGGTCAGCGAATCCGTGACTCAACAATCTCCCCCTATTCGCTGAGAAGACTTGCTGAGTAGACTAGACTGGATAAGAATAAAGGAATGATGAAAAGATGTCTTATATATCAACTTTAAACATTACAAGCTGATGCATATAGCATTTACATTGTAAGACATCTATAAATTGGCAGCTTCAAATTCCCAAGCTTCCTCTTGCTTGGCCATCCTGATCGCTGGGTCATCCCTTCTATGAGGCTTTATCAATTCTTCATCCAACTTGCTGATGAACCATCTGTTGTTGGATGTTTCAGCACACCTTCTTCTTATGCTTACGATGAACCCAGTGGACGCTTTTTCAAGTTCATCCAAGCGAAAGAACAGTTGATTGTTCTGGAAGTTTGTGAAGAAGATGCCAGCAGGACTTTTTATCACTCTCCCTTCCTTAAAGAAGCTTCTGGGAGGAAGTTTGGTGTTTAGCAGGGCATCACCAGTGATAGGAGGAAGGTCAACAGCTATGGTTCGATGTTCTTCTTTCCTCTTTCTTTGAATCCTTCTTCCTGCTGAGGAAGAGATAGCTGCTGGAGTACCAAACACTTGCCTCAGCATGGGCAAGTCTGCTTTGAACTTGGTTTCATACTCCCTGGCTTTTTCAAAATAATCCTTTAGCATCTTCTGAAGCTGAGCATAGCTGTCAGCCTTCTTGTCTTTCACTATCATGTAAACCTCAAACCACTCGGAGGCACCCAAGGTGGTTGCTTTGACTCCTTCAAGTTTAACAGGCTTGTCAGCACCTTCTCTTAGGATCTTCAGGTTTGTCTTAAGACCCATTTTAGCTTTGAAGGCCTCAGCAGCAACTATCCTTTGAGGCCTCTTTCTTTCCTTCATAAGTTTCAGCCATTTAGCCTTTTCTTTCTCAAACTTGGCTCTCTTCTCACTGAGTTGCTTCTCAACTTCTTTATGCTTCTACCTGTATAGAGCTTCAGCACCACCCGCTTTCAGCAGCATCCTTTGCTCACCATCCAGCTGATCTTTTTCAAGGAGAGGTAGCTGCTTGATATACTCAAGATTCTTTCTTTCATTTTCTTGATTCTGCTTGATCCTATCCAACTCCTTGATAGCTTCTTCTTGAGTTTTTCCATCAGCAGTCAGTGCCAGTATATCTATCACTTGATGTTGATGGCCTGCTGAGGTTTGAATAGAGAGTTGAGCAGCAGGAAGAGAAGATGGAGTAGCGATCACTGGAAGAGCAGTGGGAGGCTTCTTGAAGAATCCAGACTCAGTGAGCTGTTTTCGACGAGTGTCAGAGAGAGGAGTAATTTCAGCATTTGCCATATATCGTTTATGAAAAACTGGAAGCATTTCCTTTGATCTATCTCTTTCCATTTCTCTGGCGAAACCAGCTTCCCATGTTGCTTTGAGCACTTTGGGGTCAAACTCTTCCCCTATATCATCAAAGGCTTCAATGTGACCTACATCAGCAACAGGCCGAGGTACATTGAACATCACAATTTGTTGCTCCCCCTCACCACCAGCTGGGGAAGCTTCAGCATCAATTTCTTTTTCAATCTCCCCCTCAACACCAGCAGGGGGAATTTCAACATTAACTTCTTCTTTTTCAGTAGACTCCCCCTCAACACCAGCAGGAGGAGCTTTCAACATTTTCTGGTTCAGCAACTGTAACATTTTCAGAGACCATGTCATCAGTGTTTACCACATCTACATCATCGTCCACAACTTCCATATCACTAGCTTCTTTCTCATCAGCATGATTGTAAGAATCAAGCTGAAAATCGTCAGCAACAAAATCACCCAACTCAAAATCACTTTCATCATCAGCATTATCATCTTCAACCATTTCTTCATGCCCACCACTAGTATTTTCAACAACAGACACATCACCAAAATCAACATTGCTTCTCTCAGCATCTTCCACCACTGCTTCACTACCACCAGCACCTTCAACAATTTCATCACGAGAAAAATTCAAGGGAATTGGGGAATTTGGTGCCTCTGTCTCGTGTGTTGTAGCACTGAAACGTCATCAGCCGTAGACCGTGTTGTCTCTAGCATCACCTGTGATCTGGCTGCTGACAACGACTCAGAGGGTTGAGAAGAGGGAATTATTTGAGTGGTAGACTCAACTCTAGTGGGCTGGGGTGACCCTTGTACTTCACCAACCTCTCCTACAGAAGATTGAGGTGGCTGCTTGCTGTTACCCTTTTTCTCGTCAACAACCTTTTTTGAGTTTTTCCATCAGCAGTCAGTGCCAGTATATCTATCACTTGATGTTGATGGCCTGCTGAGGTTTGAATAGAGAGTTGAGCAGCAGGAAGAGAAGATGGAGTAGCGATCACTGGAAGAGCAGTGGGAGGCTTCTTGAAGAATCCAGACTCAGTGAGCTGTTTTCGACGAGTGTCAGAGAGAGGAGTAATTTCAGCATTTGCCATATATCGTTTATGAAAAACTGGAAGCATTTCCTTTGATCTATCTCTTTCCATTTCTCTGGCGAAACCAGCTTCCCATGTTGCTTTGAGCACTTTGGGGTCAAACTCTTCCCCTATATCATCAAAGGCTTCAATGTGACCTACATCAGCAACAGGCCGAGGTACATTGAACATCACAATTTGTTTTTCCAAGGCTTTGATTGCTTTGGTGTTGGTTTCGATCTGAGTTGTTAAAGGGGTGATGAGATCACTTAGCTTTTTGACTTCAGTAGCAGCGGAAAGACTGGTAGAGGCTGCTTACTTTGCCGAGTAACTGGTGGAGTTGCTGGTCTTGCAATTGAAGCCACTGATACACTTTCAGTTTCAACATTTTCTGGTTCAGCAACTGTAACATTTTCAGAGACCATGTCATCAGTGTTTACCACATCTACATCATCGTCCACAACTTCCATATCACTAGCTTCTTTCTCATCAGCATGATTGTAAGAATCAAGCTGAAAATCGTCAGCAACAAAATCACCCAACTCAAAATCACTTTCTCATCAGCATGATTGTAAGAATCAAGCTGAAAATCGTCAGCAACAAAATCACCCAACTCAAAATCACTTTCATCATCAGCATTATCATCTTCAACCATTTCTTCATGCCCACCACTAGTATTTTCAACAACAGACACATCACCAAAATCAACATTGCTTCTCTCAGCATCTTCCACCACTGCTTCACTACCACCAGCACCTTCAACAATTTCATCACGAGAAAAATTCAAGGGAATTGGGGAATTTGGTGCCTCTGTCTCCGTGTGTTGTAGCACTGAAACGTCATCAGCCGTAGACCGTGTTGTCTCTAGCATCACCTGTGATCTGGCTGCTGACAACGACTCAGAGGGTTGAGAAGAGGGAATTATTTGAGTGGTAGACTCAACTCTAGTGGGCTGGGGTGACCCTTGTACTTCACCAACCTCTCCTACAGAAGATTGAGGTGGCTGCTTGCTGTTACCCTTTTTCTCGTCAACAACCTTTCTTGAGGTTGCTGATGGGCCGGCTGGGTTTCTAATGTCCTTGGGCTGTGAGGACGTCTTAGCCTTTGTGGTTAAGCCCTTTGGTACTCGCTGCTTCTGTTTTGGGACATCAGCAGGAGGTGAAGTGGATGTAGATGTAACTTGTGCTTTATTGGTCTTTTTGGGAGCTTTGGAGGCTGCTGGGGGGTTTGCCAGCGAACCAGCTCCAGTTGCTTTTTATATACGTCAGGATAGGCGGAATAAAGTACCTGTTTCATTGCTGGAGGAAGCACAACATATTTAGCATCAAATAATTCAGTGTCACAAGCAGGTACCTTGTACACTGTGTTGGAAATCCGTGGTGCGAAAAAGACAGTAGCACCAGTTTGAAGATATTCTTCCTTTAGTTCATGCTTGAAAATCAGCGAGAGAAACCGAGTGAAGGGCACTGGCAAAGTCAATGAAACGACCGTTTGCCAGTGCATATATCATCTGCATCTGGGCAGCAGTGGCTTGATCAAATGACCCACTGTTCCCACCAAGGCATTGAATGACATGAGAAAAAAGTAACCTCCATACTCCAGGCAGGAACTTTTTCTGAGGGTTGCTGTGAACAGGTTGAGGTGGTTCCGTGTTTGTTCCATAGCCTATGGAAAGCAACCAATCTTTCCATACTTCAGTGGATACCAAGTCAGCAAATTGTCTTTCTTCAGATTGTGAAGGAAGACGAAGAACATCTCTTAACAAATTAACAGAGATGGTGATGGTGTGTTTTCCTTTCATAACAGTACCGGAAATAGTGCTGCTAACGAGGTTGTAGTCACATGTCCACCAAAATTCCCTCAACAGATGGACACACATCTCTTTTGGATCTCTATAGATGGCCCTTCTAGCCGGACATGCTCTTATAAAATCAAGCATTTGATAGTAACCTTTAACTTGGGAAGGAATTTCAAGAGATCCAAGGTAGTTATTTGGTTTAATAACCAACTTGTGGGCTTGAAAGGCTACATGATTTGATGGAACAATGCCTTCAGGATCGAAAACCTTGGACGTAAGATAGAGAGGAACATTTTCCAAGGTTTCTTGATGTTCAGGATTCTCGGCGATTTCTGGTTGTTGTTGTGGTTGAGATTTAGGTTGATTTTCTGGTTGTTGTTGTTGAGAAGATGAAGAAGCCATTATTTAGATAAGATTAAGTGATTGGAAGAAGAATATGAATAGCGAGAGGAGATAGAGAGGCTTTTGAGAAGTTTGAGAGATTTGGAGACTAAGAAAATAAGAAGGTGAATTTTTTGAAAGTATAAAGAATGGAGATTGAAAAAGATTTGAATATATATAGCATGGATATGGGCCCTATAACTGCAAACGT
The DNA here is from genome assembly GCA_034093135.1 of Erigeron breviscapus. NCBI lineage: Eukaryota > Viridiplantae > Streptophyta > Magnoliopsida > Asterales > Asteraceae > Erigeron > Erigeron breviscapus. The sequence continues at coordinate 138,471,870 of CM067168.1, read as the reverse complement.
GAACCGTCACGCATTCTCTTTCATACGTAATATATATGAATACGTATTTAATAAATTTAAAATTAGTGGTTTTGTATATATATAAAGTACAAAATACTAATATTTAATTTAAGAAATACGTTCAAAATACATATGTGAGTAACGTATAAAAAGGATTTTGATGTGACAACTTGTACCATTTTTTCAAAGATACTCGAGTTTTACGGCGGGTACAGTGTACAAGTTGCCCATTAGGGAGAAAATCGAGGTAACCGATTGAAATTCTTATTAAAATATTAATAAGTATACTTAGTGGATATGCTCACATGATAGAGTAGTTGAGATCTAAATATATCCACTGACCAAGTTAGAAAATTTGATTACCCCATTTAGAAAACATGTATTAGTCAGCGACTTCATGATAAACATTTGCTGCTGACCAACTTTATACAATTTTTGGCAAATTGTCAGCCATCAACGGATTTTGTTTGTCTTTACCAGCAGCCGTTTGCTGCTGGACTAGATAGAGACTTTTAGCTCTCTATTGCTTTTGTTTTGCTTTTTCCCAAAGCAACAGGGATCAACGGTTTTGAGAAGTCTTTACCAGCAGTCGTTTGCTGCTGGACTAGATAGAGACTTTTAGCTCTCTATTGCTTTTGTTTTGCTTTTTCCCAAAGCAACAGGGATCAACGGTTTTGAGAAGTCTTTACCAGCAGCCGTTTGCTGCTGGACTAGATAGAGACTTTTAGCTCTCTATTGCTTTTGTTTTGCTTTTTCCCAAAGCAACAGGGATCAACGGTTTTGAGAAGTCTTTACCAGCAGCCGTTTGCTGCTGGACTAGATAGAGACTTTTAGCTCTCTATTGCTTTTGTTTTGCTTTTTCCCAAAGCAACAGGGATCAACGGTTTTGAGAAGTCTTTACCAGCAGCCGTTTGCTGCTGGACTAGATAGAGACTTTTAGCTCTCTATTGCTTTTGTTTTGCTTTTTCCCAAAGCAACAGGGATCAACGGTTTTGAGAAGTCTTTACCAGCAGCCGTTTGCTGCTGGACTAGATAGAGACTTTTAGCTCTCTATTGCTTTTGTTTTGTTCAGCAAGTAAGACACACTTGAACTTGCTGAGAGAAATTTTTGACCATAAGGTCACTTTTCAACTTATAAGAGAGATGTAAGTTGAGGCATTAGCAGACATGACAAGTCATGTTGCTGATTCACCATTCAGCATTCCCAACTTGCTGACCAGATATTTGAATCTGGTTTCATCTAACGGTTTAGTGAAAATATCAGCAAGTTGGTCATCAGTGGGGATGAAGTAAATTTCAACATCCCCTTTCATGACATGGTCACGAATAAAGTGGTACCTAATGTCTATGTGTTTGGTCTTAGAATGCTGAACAGGATTATGTGTGATAGCAATTGCACTTGTATTGTCACACATAATGGGAATCTTAGAGAATTCTAAGTCATAGTCAGCGAGTTGGTTTTTCATCCAGAGGACTTGTGCACAACAACTCGCTGCTGATACATATTCTGCTTCAGCGGTGGAGATGGATATTGTATGCTGTTTCTTACTAGACCAACTAGTCAGCTTCCCCCCCAACAGTTGACATCCACCACTGGTGCTTTTCCTGTCTAACATGCAACCAGCATAGTCAGAGTCAGAATTTGCGACTAAGTCAAAACTGGAGTCTTTGGGATACTAGAGACCCAGTGTGGGGGTACCTTTTAGGTACTTGAAGATTCGCTTGACAGCGAGAAGATGAGACTCCCTAGGAGAGGCTTGATATCTTGCACATAAGCAAGTAGCAAACATGATGTCAGGACGACTCGCTGTGAGATACATCAGCGAGCCAATCATTCCCCTATAGAGAGTGGGATTCACATGCTTACCATCAGGATCAGCATGGAGATTATTAGGAGGAGACATAGGAGTGGCTTTAGTGGTCACATTGTACAAGTCGAATTTAGCCAGCATGTCTCGAATGTACTTCTCCTGGTTAATGAAAATCCCATTTGGGAGTTGGCGAATTTGTAGACCAAGAAAGAAAGTTAACTCACCCATCATGCTCATCTCAAAATGAGAAGACATCAGTGAGCTGAACTTAGAACAAAGTTTCTTGCTGGAGGAACCAAAGATGATGTCATCCACATAGATCTGGACATAAAGAACATCAGCACCCTTCCTATAGATAAAAAGAGTGCTGTCAATGGATCCTCGCTGAAACTTGTTAGATAGAAGAAATTCAGAAAGAGTGTCATACCAGGCTCTAGGAGCCTGTTTAAGACCATATAGAGCCTTATAAAGACGATAGACATGGTGTGGCTTGGCTGGATCCTCAAAACCAGGTAGCTGCTTAACATAAACTTCCTCATCGAGTTTTCCATTAAGGAAGGCACTCTTAACATCCATTTGATATAATGTGAAGTTTCTGTAAGCAGCATGTGCCAAGAATAAGTGTATAGCTTCTAATCGGGCCACTGGTGCAAAGGTTTCATCGTAATCAACACCTTCTTCTTGAAGGTATCCTTGTGCAACCAGCCTAGCCTTGTTACGAGTAACAACACCATCTTCATCCATTTTATTCCTATAAACCCATTTTGTGCCAATGGGTTCTTTGTTAGCAGGTAGAGGGACAAGAAACCAGACATGCTGTCGTTTGAACTGGGTAAGTTCTTCTTGCATAGCCTCTACCCAAGAAGGATCAGCCATTGCTTCTCCAATATTCTTAGGGGTGATCATTGACAAGAAATTTACATAGAGACATGTGTTTCTAGTCGCTGACCGAGTAACAATCCCTTTAGAAGGATCACCAATCACTTGGTGAGCTGGATGACTAGAAGTCCATTTAAGTGCAGGAACACTTGATGAACCTAGTCGAGCGTCAGCGGAAGATTGAGAGATGGGTCCAGCAGAGAGATTATTGTAAGGAGAGAAGTCAATGGTAAGAATGGGTTCAGAAGTAAGATCAGTAGAGCCATTCGACTGATTTGAGTTATCATTGATGTTGGAGTCATCAGCTGACTCCATATCATCAGCATTAGCTGATGCATCATGAAACTCTTCCTCAGTAGAGTCATCAGCATGCACGTCATCAGCCAGTGATCTAGGTTTGGCTGATGCTGCATGGATTGATCTTAAGATAGGCTCAACTGGCTCAATCGAGTAGATATGAGCAGCAACTTGCTCTGGTTCAGCATCTGCTGAACTATCCTGTTTGTTATGCTGATTATTATCAGGCAGCGAGCAAGGTGCATCAACAAATGAGTCAGCTTCCTCAGTGAGAGGATCAGCGAGCTCATTGAAAATGACTTCTGATGAAGAGGTTTGGATGTCCTTAAGAGCAGATGAACTTTCATCAAAGGTAACATGAATAGATTCATCCACCTTCTGAAGGCGAGTATTGAATACTCTGAAAGCCTTGCTGATGGAAGAATAGCCAAGAAAGTAGCCATCATCAGCTTTAGGATCAAATTTTCCTAGGTGATCCTAAGATGAAGACGGGACATCCAAAGACATGGAAATATTTAATTTGAGGTTTCTTACCTTTCAAAACCTCATAAGCTGTCTTGTCATGTCTTTTGACAATAAGACATCTATTTTGAGTATGACAGGCAGTGCTGACAGCTTCTGCCCAGAACTTACTAGGCAGGGAGGACTCGCTGAGCATAGTACGTGCTGCCTCAATTAGAGTTCTGTTTCTCCTTTCAGCAACACCATTTTGCTCAGGAGTTCTGGTGGAAGAGAAGTTTTGTGAGATCCCTTGATCAGCACAAAAGGATTCAAGAGTGTGGTTTCTGAACTCAGTACCATGATCGCTTCTGAGTTCTTTAACCCTTATGCTGTTGAGGTTCTCCATTTTCTTGATGAAGTTGATAATCTCTTCAGCAGCATCACTCTTAGAACGAAGAAAAATAGTCCAAGTATATCTTGAATATTCATCCACAATTACTAAAGTGTATCTGCTACCCTTTAGACTTTGGACATTAACAGGACCAAAAAGGTCCATGTGAAGAAGATGAAAGCAGCCAGAGACAGAATTGGCCTACTTTAGTTTTGAAAGTGGCTCTGTGGCTTTTACCTTTTTCACAAGCACCACAGAGTCTATCCTTTTCAAACGAGAGATGAGGAAGGCCACGAACAAGGTTCTTTTTGGCCAGTGAGTTGATGGTTTTGAAATTCACATGCGACATACGCTTGTGCCATAACCAATTGAGTTCAGCTGCTGACTTAGCAAAGAAACAAGTCTCACTATCAGTTTTGATAGGAGTGAAGTCTACCAGATATACATCTCGTTTTCTTGGAGCGACCAAGACGACTTCCTTGTTTACATTTACAACAGTGCCTTGATGCTTATCAAGAATCACTTTATAGTCAGCATCACACAGTTGGCTTATGCTGATAAGATTATGCTTCAAACCATTTACATAAGCAACCTTGGTGAACTTGATGAGACCATTTGAGAGAAGACCATATCCTTCGGTTTGTCCAGTGGAGTTATCACCAAACACTACAGTAGGGCCAGCAGCCTCGACGTAGTTATCCAGCAGGGTCTTAGTGCCAGTCATGTGTTTTGAACAACCACTGTCCAAGTACCACACACCCTTTCCCAGCGAGCCCTGCATGGATATAACAGAAGGATTTAGACTGGTTTACTGTTAAACTCGCTGACAGCCATGTCAGCGGGATTAAAGATTTGAGTTTCAGAGGATTCCTCTCTACTGATAGTGTCATCAGTAAAGAGAGGAAGAGGAGCACTAGGGTCAGTATTCTCATCTTTTGGAGAGTTATCAACAGGTTTATGAGCAGGAAGCATGTCACGATCAACCACATAGGTGAAGTATTGATCAGCAAAGGTGACAGTGTTTCCAGTATCTAGAACAGTCAAGTTGCTGACTTGATTGTTGTTCCCATACTCGACCAGAATGCTACCTTGACCATTAGTAATGATCTCTTGAGACCGAGGAAAGGAGATTCGCTGAGCAGCAATGTAGTCAGCAATATTTTCCTCAGAGAGAATAGTTGTATCTCCTACACTATTTTCAAGTTCAGCGGAAGAAGAACTTTCGCTGACTATAGTGGAGGAGGAAGCAACCGTTGAGGAAGGAGGATTGGGTTGAATGACAACCTCAGGAGCATCCCTGGAGTTGTCACAGTCAGAAGCAACATGACCTCTGCTGCGACATATGTAGCATTTTTTAACAGAGGTGCTGCCTTTTTGATTTTGAAGGAAGAATTCCTTCAGTTAAGAGGAGAGATCATTAACTTGCTGAGCTAGCTCGTTAATTTTTGGGTCAGAGGAGGAAGATGCCCTTTTCTTTTGCTTTGACTTTTGCTTGTGCTTAAGTGTAAGATGAGGCATCTTAGGAGCAGGACCCAAAATGGATTTTCCTTTTGGATCCTCAGACTGAGAAGTAGAGGGACTTTGTGATCCCTTTACTACACTCCAAGCTTGTTTAACAGCAGGGTGAGAAGAAGAAGAAGGACCCTGCTGAAGAGACTGATGCACTCTTTTAGGAGTGATCGGTCTGGGTTGCTGATTAGGTGTAACTGACCTCATTTGCCTATGAGGTAGGTACTGCCTATTAGGAGTAGTAGCTCTCACTTGCTGATGAGGCAAGTGTCCTCTTTGAGGAGTGATAGGTCTTACTTGCTGATGGGGCAAGTATCCTTTTTGAGGAGTAATAGACCTATTTTGAGTATTAGGCATTCTTTCTTTTTGAGGAGTTTTATGCCTCAAAATAGGAGTAGGCATAGATCGGGGTGCCTGCTGGTGGACCTGTCTATCAGCAGGTCTGACCTGTGAAGGTCCTACTTGCTGATATCTAGCGTCACCGAACCTGACACGTCTTTTCATAAGACGATCATGCTGAACAGATTTACTGTCAGCATGTGCAGGTGCTTTATGAGAGTTTGAGGAAGAAGGGGTATGAGAAGCAACTTGTTGTGGTTACTGACTGACTGAGCTAGCACGCTGAGGCGTGCTGTAGTCATAAGGTACAACAACTGTGTTTCTCTTAAAAGGTTCAGCAGCTTGTAGAGTAAGTTGCTGAGGAGCGACTGGTTTAAAACCATCGCTGCCAATATCTCCCTCAAAGGATTCCCCAGAAGAGTATTGAACTCTTCCTTCATTAGGCATCATGCCAATGATGGGAAGATGAGGATAAGGATTGCTAGTGCTAGCACCATTTTCCTCGGCAGGGGTAGATGGGTCGCTGGTGGTGGTAGAAGTAGAACCAGCTTCCATCTCATTATGGTAATCGTTACGACCCCTAACGAAATACCATTTTCTCATTTCTTCAGGAGAAATGACAGCAGAAGGAGGAATGGAGATTTCAGGTTTCACGTCGTCATTGAACAAGTCAGAGAGAGTGGCAGCGACTTCAAAGTTACCGCCAATGACTGCCTGAACTTGGGCAGGGACTTGTTCATTTAGACACTGATGATGAAACCTGGAAGCTTTTGACCAGGAGGTCACAATCTTTTTAAGATTGGCAACTTCAAGCTTGAGTTTTTCATTCTCAAGCTGAACTTTTTGTGCCAGCAACTCATGAGATTGGAGTTCAACATGAACATTCCTCAGCTCATTGAGTTTTTCAGTTTTGTCACTTAACTCTAAGGAGACAGAGTCAAGTTTAGATTGGATATCAGCTCGTATAGATTCAACGAACTGAATATCACAAAGAAGAGATTCGAAGATTTTAGGTTTATCTTCATCAGAGGCAGAAGAATGAGCACGTACCTTTTTAATGGTGACATTTACCCACTGACTAGAAGAGACTTGGTCTTTAGTCAGTGCATCACCATCAGCGAGTGCCATAAGACACATGGCATCAACGTACTCTTCACTGTCTGAATCATCTGATTCAGCCCAGTCATGTTCTTCAGCGACCAGCCCTTTCGCTGGTGTTTTTGCCTCCTCCATCTCAGCAACCTTTGCTTTGATCTGATAGTATTTGTTCCTGTACTCATCAGCAGGTTTAGATGGGTTAGTTTTAGGAGCAGCAGGAGTTGGAAGAGCAACTCTGCACTCCTTTTGGTAGTGTCCCTTTCTACCACATCTCCAGCACTCCTCTTGAGTTTTGTCAACAAGAGGCTTATATGGAGCAACCGAATTACGGTTGTTCCATTTACGAGAGTACCTCTTGCCAGCGACCAGGGCAAAGTCCATAGAGTCGATGAACATCTCTTGTTTCTCATCAGCATCGAGATCATTAACAAGAGATTGAATAGGAGGTGGGAGATGGGAGAAGCTGGCACCATTATTGAGATTAATGGGCTCAGCAGAGACAAGGGCAAGGGGGTCAAGAACAGAATAAGCAGAAGAAGAGGTAGAAGAGGAGGGACCAGCACTATGTTGTGCGTCAGCAGCAGCTCTTAGAGTTTGAGCAAGAGCTCTCTCTTCAAACTGAAGCATGCCAAAGAGAGACTCAAGATCAAGACCATTGAGTCGCTCAGTGGTCCTAAGGATTTGTCTCAATCCTTGACACTTGATAGGTAGACTATCAATAAATTTGTGGCACACCTCAAAGTTGTCATGGGTGATACCAACATTGGTCATGTCATTTAACAACCCTTTAAATCGGGTATAAGTGCCATTGAGACCTTCAGAAGGGAGAGAAAAGAATTTTTCATAGGCTCTTTTAAGATCAATCTTTTTAGTGGCGATTGTAGCAGCAGAGCCCTCATACATGCTACATAATCTATCCCAGACTTCTTTAGAAGTAGGATATTTGATGATGAGCTTCATGATGTCAGTAGGAAGAGTGGAGACAATCATGTTTTTGAGCCTGGAATCAAGATTTACCAGTCTACGCTCATCATCGGTCCATTGTACCTCTGGTTTGACAATGTCAATCACAATCTCAGGAGCATCAGCAGTTGCTCCTGGTGTTCTTTGTACCAGAGTAGGTACGTATGGACCTTTGGTCATTATTGTTATCAGGTAGGGTTCTACACCAACTATGTGTAGAAGCATTCTTTCCTTCCAAGATCCAAAGTCATCAGGCTCGAATCTTGGAGGAACAGACACGTAACCAAAGTCACGTGTGTTCACAAGAGTTGGTATAGAAGTCATGTTCTTGTATTTTAAGAAAGAAGAAAAAAACTTTGATAAGAACAGAACAGAATTTAGAAAGAAAAAAAAGTATGCAAACGGATCTTGTTTCAATGATTTAGAAACGATGGCTCTGATACCACTTGACAGTCCAGGATTTGCACACTTATAATATAATTAGTTTAGACAAGAATGTAAGAACAGAAAGTAAAGAACATGAACAAGAATAAGTTCAAATGCAAGAAACTATGCAAGTCTAATCATATGTATCATTGATTAAACGATGAATACATGGTCGATATTACAACTTGTCTTACAAGAATACAAATGAACTAAATAATTGCTAAGTCTAGACACACTAAAAACTTAAGCAATTACAAGAGAAAATAAAGTGACACACACTTTGTGGTGACAAACACAAAGTATAAATGATGCGGCTGTGTTGCTTTATATAGGAGAGGAATTAGGGCAACACAGCCTTACACTGATCGTGTTAGAATGGTGGTTGTCGACTTCTCATAGGCTCGTTGTACTTGGATCCAGAAGCCTTTGTCTTCTTTACCAAAACAGGTATGAAAGAGAAAACCCTTGTTTTGGTCCCAACTGTACCTTTGCCATATAAGGTAATATTCAGTTGGAAGAACCACCATGTGACTTCTTGTTTTCTTGTGATTTGAAAACTTCCCGCCTTGACACACAATTGGGAAGTAAACCACCCGCTGACGAGAGTCACTGACTTCGCTGATGACTCGCTGACGACACACGTCAGCGACCAAGTCTGGTCAGTGAATCCTTGACTCAACAGGATGTATACGGTACGCTTTAGGGTTTTAGGGTTTAGGGTTTGAAGTTGTAGGGTTAGCCGTTAGGAAACCACTAAAAGGTTTGAAGTTGTAGGGTTTAGGGTTTGAAGTTGTAGGAAACCACTAAAAGGTTCATTCTACACATGTGTATGACAAGTGGAAACCACTAAAAGGTTCATCCTACACATGTGTAGGACAAGTGGAAACCACTAAAAGGTTCATCTTACACATGTGTAGGGAAAGTAGAAACCACTAAAAGGTTCATCCTACACATGTGTAGCACAAGTGGAAACCACTAAAAGGTTCATTCTACACATGTGTAGGACAAATGAAAACCACTTAAAGGTTCATCCTACACATGTGTAGGACAAGTGAAAACCACTAAAAGGTTCATCCTACACATGTGTAGGTCATCAAAGAATAATAACTTACACATGTGTAAGATGAACGTGATGGAAAAAAAAACAAAATTTAAAAAGTCGTCAAAAGTATATCGAATTGCATCTCTAATGAAAAAGGACGAAATTCTAAGACTACCCATGCTTTTCTTTTCGTCTAACGATTTACGGTTTGTAAGATAAAAGTTTTTTAGTGAATTAGATAGAATTGTATTAATTTAATAAAGTAAGAGAGAGAAAAAAAGAGGGAGTTGACAAAAGTACCCCTCTAGTGTTGAGAGAGTTTTTTTATTTTTAATCTGGTCCATCCATTTTTTTTGATCCAAGGGTGTAGATGAGTTCTTGAGTTCTTTTTTTTTAAGAGTTCTCAAATAACCCTTCTCTGCTATTATAAACATATAAGTTATTTCATTTAATTATTTACAATAAAAAATATATTAGCAATACTATATCATTATATATTTTGCATCTCTTACACTACCATCTACCGACATACAAAATCAATGATTGGTAAAACCGGGTGTCGACATCTCTATCCATGCATCGTCGTTGAAAGTCTTAGAATTTAAAACAGTGATGTAGACTTCGGTTTTAACTATTATTATAATCATTATTTTTGTTGAGAAACTTTATTGTCATACATAACGCAAGTGCCATGCCGATTGTGAAAAGTACTAACGAAAGAGATGCACATATATATTTTTTAAAATGGTAGATTTGGGTTCAACAGCTAGTATTCTCGGAAATAAAACTCTGTTTTTAATTCCGAAGTATTTTTACTCACATCTTTATTTGAACCCAAAAACTCAAAATCTCGATCTAACATATATTAAGTAGTCATAAATATAATCATATAGGTATATATTTACGTACAATTAATATTTAATATTATTGATACATAAAACAACTCTTAAACCACTATCAAAATGTTCTAATGATTAGACGTCTTGAAAGTTATAATTCTAAATTACTCATGAAGATTAAACCAAAAATATTTACGTTTATTATTGTCGTAGATTCTTTCTTTTTCTTTTTTTGAATTTTTCACATTTTTAGATATATAAACATTTATATATATATTTTTTTGAACAACATAAAAACATTTATATTAAACATTTATATTTAATTTGTCGTGTTTGTTCTCAATCTCAGCTTGCATTTAAGTATGGAGATATTTGCAAAAGAATAACATAAGAATGTACGTACATCTGAGTTATTTATTGTAGTGCACGTAACTATTGTCAATATGTCATCGTTGAGACAATGTATTATTTTCTTGGCCTCAAAAAAGGTGTTTCGTAGCCTTTTGGTACTTCTTTAATACACCATTAAACGCATGTGATGTGGTTCTAAAGTTGTTTGTCGTCTTGAGTTTTTTAAATTCATGCATGAAATTAAACATACTTAAAGTATTAGACTATCTCAGATATTCTTAGATTTTTCTTTAAAGGTCTATATTAAGTACCCGTGAATATCGAGAGGTTTAATATACATTGTCTTAACAGGGTCGGTGTTAAAGAGTCTTTTGTAAAATAGATCCCCAATTTAAAACCCTCGATGAGAAACCTATCAACCAGAAATCTGTAAAGGAAAACTCACATATGTCCATCATAAGTGGAAATTAAATACATGTGACCAAACCTAAATATGCTTAGGATAAAACTCGAACCTAAAACGTTTTGTAAGAAAATAAGTGTCCTTACTACTAGATCATTTGATGATGGTTCTTAGATATCTTTAATTTGAAGTATATCTTTAGCCAAAGATTTTTGATACATATTCTTATATGATATCAAACTATCAATAGTTTTTTTTATATGTAATATGTTAAGATGTATGGTGATGTGAAAATTGTAAGGATTTGTAAAGATATATGTTTGTATAGTTGGAGATAGAATTAAGAATTTTAATGATTTTTAGAATTTGTAAGGATATAATCTAGTAGGTGATATGACAGCTAATACCGGCTAAATACGGAAATAGTCTTATATGTAAGGGACGGTTTCGGGCCGGTCAAGTTTGGGACTCGGGTTTCCGGGCTCGATGGTCATCGCTACTTCAAACTAGATAGAGATCATAATTAACTTGCCTTTGTAGCCAGCTTTCATACAAAAAGTCCAGTTTCAACTAGTACGTTACCCACGCAATGCGGCGGTGGTCGTGTCGACGACGATGTGGTGATGGGGGCCATTGTTTGTGGTAGATGAGGCGTCGAGTCGTGTAGATAATTGATGTAAAAGTAATTGATGTAAAGAGTTAATTAAGATATTTTAAAAGATAAAGGATTGGTAGTGTAATTTAATTATTAATGTTAAGGGGGTGATGTAGGTGAAAATATTTTAAGAGTTCCTAAGTGAAAATATTACATATTTTTCAACACTTCCAAAAATAAAGTGCTATTCTTTTTATAATATAGTATAGAAGTATCGATTACGTCTTGCAAGTTGCAATTTATAACTAAAATAATTTTATGTACGTATACCTAACGTATTGAAAATGGGTCACCACCTAAATCTCATGAGCAAAACCATATCGTAAATATACTTATAATAGTATTATTGAATATGTACAGCCTAATGGTTACAATCGTAAACAAAAAAACGTGGCGTAACATATTCATTTGGAATGCACGATTTAATAACTTAAATTAGATTATAATATTTGTGAAATGTTTATTTGAAAACTAAAATTTCTATGAAAACTAGAAAACTGGTCGAAACACACTGTGATCTGAATATAACACAATGTGTTTTAATTGTGTTTTTTTTAAAACACAATGTGTTTTTATTGTGTAATCTAAAAACACATTGTTTTAAGTTTTAAATCACAGTGTGTTTTTGATAGCGCGTGAAATTAGAAAATTGTTCAAACACACTGTGATATGAACTTAACACAATGTGTTTTCTAAAAAAAAAAAATTAAAACACATTGTGTTAAATTCAAATCACAGTGTGTTTTGGCCAGTTTTCTAGTTTTCACGAAAATTTTAGTTTTCAAATGATCACAACCCTTTTATATATATTATATGAAAACAAAGATTAGATAGATGTTGCTTCTTAATTGTTTATACCCTTTTTCCCTTAGGCTGGCCTGTGATTGTCTGATTGAATTTCCTTGTAATTTGATGTTAACTACTGCAAATTTAGTAAGTTGGGGAATGTCTAGTTGTACTAATAAGTAGTTGTTTGTACATATTTGGTCGCTGATAATATATATAGAGATCCCCCTTATGCCAAAAGTTTATACAGTACCTTTTCATGATACTTCTTAATTTTTGAAGTTTTCTTTTGTTAATTAGCTTTTCTGTATCGACACATTATTGGTTTTAAAACAGGGTCCTGAACTCCGGCCCATATACATATGTTGATACACATTCTAAATATCATTATTAGCTTTTCTGTATCGACACATTATTGGTTTTAAAAATTGCAATTTTTTTGTTGATACACAATATAAAACATATACTGTTTCTATAAAAATTTTGTGTGGACGTGATTTTATAAATGTGTAATAACAGAAAGAAACTGTGCCGCTTTTCGCAGACCTTACTCTACCTAAGTAGAGAGACTGCTTCCAGTTTCTACCTAAATGATAGAAAAGACTCCCATAACCTCTATCTCCAGAGGTCAGGGTGTTTGCCACTGATCCAACCATCACTACAAGAAAATATGGTATTACCGACGGCCAAAATCCGTCCCAAATCGTCTTTAGCGACGGATTTCTGACGGATTCTGGCCGTTCCTAAAATCGGCCTCGGTAATATTTAACGACGGATTTTGGGACGGACATAAATTTTACCGACGGATTTACGACAGACATATTTAACGACGAATTTGGGACGGTTTAATTAACGAAGGATTTGGGACGGATTCATTAGCGACGGACTAATTTAACGACGGATTTGCGACATGCGTTTTACCGACGGACACATTTGCGACGGATTTCCGACGATTTATGGTCGATGGATCCAGATTTAGCGACGGAAAATTCTGTCCCTAATCCGTCACTAAAATTTTTTCAAAAATAAATAAATTTAAATACAGTATACATATACAGTAGGTATACATATACTGTATTTATACTATATGTATGTATTGATGTATCCTGCATTCCTGTGTATGCACTATATACATATTTAATAACTATGTATGTATAATGTATTCTTGGGTATATCTATTTTCTCAAACAGAATACAAATTAAAATTAACAAACATCAAGAAATATATATTACAAAAACCTGTTACCATAAACAAAAATATGTATCCATAAACAAATCTGTGATATTATCAAAAATAGGATGAATTCTATAATATATATAAATATAAATAATAAATAAATAATATATATAAAAGATACATATTAAAAAATTTAACAAATAATTCCATAAACAATATATAGGTACAATTAATATACATTACGAGTATGTTATATAAAGAAGTCAGATGGTTGACTTGTGAGTTAAGCACTAGTGCTCACATTAATGATGCAAGTACCAAGCAACGCCCTATTCAGACTGAGATCTGTATGAATCTTATATATACTCGTATATAATATACAAATATGTATAAACGGAAGACAAAGTTGGAAAAGAGAAAAGGAGTTTTCCGGTGGCTAACGGTGGTAGATGCTTGAAGAAAAGGGACCGATGGGTCTTTTTTCTGGTGGTTGGAGACTGTTCTAGTCAAAGAGGGAAAGGTTTTTCCAGATCGAGGGATGTTTTTCTATTTCCCGGCGAGATGTGGTTTGTCGTCATTTTTCGGCGAACCAGAAAAAAGAAAAGAGGGAAATAAGAGAGGATGGGAGAAGAGGGATAGAGGATTGGAGGGGTTTCCGGCAGTCGGCTTTTCTGGGGACATGAGTTTTCCGGCCGGTGGTGAAGAGAGGATAAGAGAAGAGGGTTGGAGGGGTTCATAAATGTGGGTGTATAATTTTGGGAAAAGGAATAAAATGCAAGGAAGGGGTTGTTTGTTACGGAGTATTTTATATAAGTATTTAATTTAATTTAATTTTGAGTGGAAGTGGGGGATATTTGATTTTTTTTGGGAAGAAAATGGAGGGATATTTAATTTTTTGGGGAAAAAAGTGGAGGGATATTTAAGTTTTTGGGAGTAAAGTGTAGATAAAGTTTATGTACACATAGAGATATATAAGTATATAACTACTTTTTATTTTATTTCGGCATAATCATATAGTATAGTATAGTAGTAGTACTATAGTTTAAAATCACAAAATTTATAGTAAATAATATAAAAGAATAATCTGTTTAATATCACATACAGATATATATGTTGTTATATTTTATAGTATTTTATATGCAGCATAAATAATCTGTTGGAATATTTATCATATTTAATGAATATAATCTATTTATATAATCTGTTTTGAATATATTTTATAAATTAGGTTGTCTTTTAGTTGGAAATGATCGTTAACTTAGGATGTAATTTAGGCTACTTTTTATTAAATAATATACGTATATCTAGCTATAATTAATCTTATCATGTACACTTTGATTAAATTTTATGAGATCATTAATTTTATTTTTAAAAATCAAATTTATAAAGTGTAAAACTCACACAACTCTGCGACTTTATGTACAAACATTAACTTTCGAGTATAAAACTACATATACAATCAACTCGGTTGAACGTGTAAACGCTACAAACAAATCGTTTATTGGTGCGTAGATCGTACCATTGAAAAAAACAAAAAATTTACATTTGGTCCGTCCCAAATCCGTCCCTAATAGCGACGGATTAGGGACGGCCAATTGAATTTTTATTTTTTAAAAATCAAATTTTCGCGAAAACAAACGAACATTCATTCCTAAATACTGTCATACAACTAAATGAACATATTTAAAATTTAAAAAGTGTAAAACTCACACAACTCTGCGACTTTATGTACAAACATTAACTTTCGAGTATAAAACTACATATACAATCAACTCGGTTGAACGTGTAAACGCTACAAACAAATCGTTTATTGGTGCGTAGATCGTACCATTAGAACTCTAATTGTATAAATATACTTGAACATTACTTGTATATGCAAATCATTGCTCGTATACTCGAAAAAACAAAAAAATTACATTTGGTCCGTCCCAAATCCGTCCCTAATAGCGACGGATTAGGGACGGCCAATTGAATTTTTATTTTTTAAAAATCAAACTTTCGCAAAAACAAATGAACATTCATTCCTAAATACTGTCATACAACTAAATGAACATATTTAAAATTTAAAAAGTGTAAAACTCACACAACTCTGCGACTTTATGTACAAACATTAACTTTCGAGTATAAAACTACATATACAATCAACTCGGTTGAACGTGTAAACGCTACAAACAAATCGTTTATTGGTGCGTAGATCGTACCATTAGAACTCTAATTGTATAAGTATACTTGAACATTACTTGTATATGCAAATCATTGCTCGTATACTCGAAAAAACAAAAAAATTACATTTGGTCCGTCCCAAATCCGTCCCTAATAGCGACGGATTAGGGACGGCCAATTGAATTTTTATTTTTTAAAAATCAAATTTTCGCCAAAACAAATGAACATTCATTCCTAAATACTGTCATACAACTAAATGAACATATTTAAAATTTAAAAAGTGTAAAACTCACACAACTCTGCGACTTTATGTACAAACATTAACTTTCGAGTATAAAACTACATATACAATCAACTCGGTTAAACGTGTAAATGCCACAAACAAATCGTTTATTGGTGCGTAGATCGTACCATTAGAACTCTAATTGTATAAATATACTTGAACATTACTTGTATATGCAAATCATTACTCGTATACTCGAAAAAACAAAAAAATTACATTTGGTCCGTCCCAAATCCGTCCCTAATAGCGACGGATTAGGGACGGCTAAATTTATCCCCGTCGTAAAAAATTAGATTGGGTCCGTCTCAAATCCGTCCCTAATACCGACGGATTAGGGACGGCCAAATCAAAGTCCGTCGCAAATCCGTCCCTAATACCGACGGATTTGGGACGGATATATTATATTAATTTATTTGGATTTCTTTTACTATTATTAAATTCATCCGTCGTAAATCCGTCGATAAAATAATATATTAGGGACGAATTTCCGACGGTTTTTATATCTGTCGGTAATCTGTCCCTAATCTGTCGTAAATATTTTTCTATGATTTTAATTGGTTGGTTGTCTGAAATCCGTCGGAAATCCGTCTGTAATTTGGGACAGATTATTTTTCCGTCGCAAATCTGTCGGTAATATCAATTTTTCTAGTAGTGCATGCTGCTTGTGTAATAATTAGGGTCTATTATCAAGGAGCTCTTTCTTACTGTCAGTTTTTTTATATCATAGACACACCCAAGAACTACCACTCACAATAAGGCATCTTCTCCATCTCTTCTTCAAATTTGTTTATTCTATTTTATTTAACCCAAATATTAATAAAACTATTTTTTTTTACATAAATAAATGCATTACATTACTAAAGATAAAACATTACAATACTTTTAAATAAAAAGATTACACTTCTAAAAATAAAACATTACAATACTAAAAACAATACTTCAAAAAAAAAACATAGTCTTATGAAACAACCTTGGGCATCGAAATCGCGTAGGTTGTATCCTGGTGGACGTCTGACTTCGTAGACCGTCTTCTCCGAGTCAATATGTTTTTGCACATTTCGTCATGATAAACTGCGTCTTGCAAGACAAAATGGGCCTCACACACGTTCCCCAAAAATCAGAAAAACGAAACTAGCTAGCATTAGCTCAATGGTTGAAAGGACATCGATCCCCCATTCAAAAGGTCTTGTGTTCAAGATTTGGGGTGGACATAGGAAGTCCCTCTATGAGGGATTGACTTGGGTATACCCAGGTTCTAGTATGAGGGGGCAAAGTTTACCCCTATTAATCGTCGTGCCTTCGAGCAGATTAGTAGGGGGGTTTTTCCTTCCATCGGGTATTTGGAATAGGAATTTCTATCTCGAGGGAGCTCTTTAACGCGAACCCGATTAAGACAACGTATGATGGACCTTCCGCTCTTTACAAGGTGACCTAGCAAAACAATACATTGTTATTTTAGATAATTTGGGTTGGAAAATTTATTTAACATCATCGATCCTTCATAGAAGACTAGCTAGATTAATTGAAATGGTCGTTTTTCAAGGGTGTTTTGTCAAACAAGTTTTCGGGAAAAAAAAATTTGTGCAACCGGGTAAACCGGTATTGGCACTACCGGTT
>CM067168.1:138432563-138453400 GCA_034093135.1 Erigeron breviscapus | reverse complement strand
AATACTACATAGAAAATACATGTTATAAAAAGGTTAGTGGAACCCCATGTGGTCTCTATGTTGAGGCCGCCCCCCCCCCCCATGTGATGGAAGATTTTGGATCCACTTACTTATAACACATGGAGTCATAGTTTGTTGACAACACACATAACATAGGTTGTATCAATTCTTACATGCAATTGTAAGATTTTCTCTCAACTTCTCAAGAGCAAAAATACTCTCTTTTTTTCTCTTTTGGGTTCGGCAATAAGGAAGGAAAAAGGGAAGGGTTTTCAAGTTCAAATCCTAGCATAGTTTGGGTGTTTGTTGATAGTTTGGGGTATACAAGCTTGAGGTTCTTCTAGGTTGAAGACTTGCCACTTCAAGATCATCATCTCCTTCATATCAACCTTCTCATAAGCTTGGAAGAAGGTAGTCTTCTAAAACACCCTATGGTTGTTACTTTTGTATGTATGTTATTCATATACATGGATCCTTATTGTTTGGGTTTTCTTTAATAAGTTAAAATTTGGTTTTTAACTATATACACATATTGAAAGGTTCAATTTTCCGCTGCGTTTTAATATTATAAGGATAATATTACTTTGATAAAAACCCAAAAATCCCAACAGATTCTTAACATTCATTCAATCCAAGCTTATAACGGATCATGTCTATGTGATTTCCAACGAATATAAGTTAGGTTATACTTTTGAAAACATAATTTGAAGCATGAGAATGGTCTCCCTTTTTATTATTGCATTATTTTGTTAAGTTCACAAGTAATTGTAGTTTAATCAACTCAATCAAGATCAATCAATCAATCGGTTTTATATTTATGCCTAGTTTAATTAACTTTGTAGATTATTTAACACTTTCCTTTGATTCCCTGTGGAAACGATACTCGACTTACCCTTGCTAATTAGTGGTATTTAGTTTATATTTTTGATCGGTCCAACGACATCGATCAAATTTTGTGTGCAAAGTGTTAAAGTTTGTTTTAAATTAGTTTAGTTAAAAATTTTCAGAAAAATACAAAAAGAATTAGTTTAGTTTTAGTAGTAGTTTGTTTATTTCTTTCTTTTAATTCTTGTAGTTCAGTGTTACGCTAGGTGTGTTGATTGTGTGCAGGTTGTAGGTCGTGTATGCATACGAGGTATTCCAAGAAGAAGTCACCTTTGTTGTTTGATCCGGAAATTGAGAAAACAGCTAGGAGGAACCGAGTACTTCACCGTGCAAACATGAGTGATCCCGGTAATCCACAAAGAAACATTCCACCTACCGGAACTCCACCACCAATCATCCAACCCACCGGAATTCAACAAGAAACCAACCTTGACCCAAACAACCAACTTCTAAACCAACATCAACAACAACACCCACCCCGATCCGTGAGGAGTGGTTTCACAACCCCTCACCGATTTGGAACACCAACCTATGTTGGAGATGGATCACGGTATACGGAGGAGTCGGTGTATGATAGAGTTGACAATTGGGATGATGGGAGGTTCGATGATCATTCGGATGGGTATGATTGGAATGATGGGGAAGATTATGTGCAACCACAAAACCGCCAATACCCTCAATATAACCAACCTCAATACATCCACCAAGGACCAAGAGTTCCTCATGGTCCACCACCACGCCAATACCGTCGTGGAGTCCCACCCAACCATCAACCACATAACCGTGCCATGCCAAACATGAACTATCAACCTCCACCACAAGGAGTTGATAGTCATTTCTGACCCGCCATAGCCATTAATGCTTCACCTATAGTACCACCGGTGTTGAGGGGTAGAGCTTTTGAAGTTAGACCTCAATGTTTGAGCATTTTACCGAGTTTCTATGGGAAGGCATCGGAAGAGCCTTATTTGCACATATCGGAGTTTGAAGCAATATGTGGCACCATTGGAGGCCAAGGTTTTTCACCGGATGAAGTCAAACTAGTCTTATTTCAGTTCACTTTGAAAGATAAAGCAAAGCAATGGTTCTTAGCATTGCCATCGGGTAGCATCTTTACATGGGCTGAAATGCAACAACAATTTTTGGATGAGTATTACACCATGCAAAAGACTAGTGATGCAAGGACTTCCATTAGAACTTTTCAGCAACAATCGGTGAAACATTTCATGAATCATTCAAGAGGTTTAATGAGTTGTTGAGAACATGTCCACACCATGGGATTGCTAAATGGGAGTTGATCACGACGTTTTATGATGGATTGTTACCGGAAGAAAAACGAGATGTGAATTCAATTAGCAATGGAACTTTCTTGACTAATCCCGAAGATGTTGATTGGGAATTCTTGGAGAAGATGAGTGTGAATTCCAAAAGGCAAGCACAATCTAATAGGAGAGCAAGGCATCCAATAGCTTCTACTTCATCAACAAGTGATCAAGCCACCAAAGATCGACTTGAAGCATTGGAACGAAAGTTTGCCAAGTTGGGGAAAGCTGAAAATAGAGGTGTTGCTCAAGTTTCTCAAGAATACCCGATTTTTGAAAGTTGTGATGAGCTTGGACATACGGCTTTGCAATGTCCATTGATCCCGGAACAAGTTGAAGAAGTGAATCAAGTGTATGGAGAAAATAGGCAATTTGACATGAACTCCAACACTTATCATCCGGGAATGAGAAATCATCCCAATCTTAGATATGGGAATTCTTCAAATCAACTCAACCCGAACTTTCAAGGAAACAACCAAAACAGTGGAGCACCATCTCAACCATTCCAAGGCCGGAACTACAACCAAGGGAATTACCAAGGTGGCCAAAATCAGGGAGGATTCAATAGAGGCTACCCAAGGAACTATCAACAAGGTAATAATCAAGGTGGGCCTTCGGGAGGTAATGATGTGTCAACCCGGGAAATCATGGAGTACTTGAAAGAGATGGATAGGAAAAATGAGATTCGGGATAAAACGGTTGAGAGTTTGCAAAAGCAAGTGGGTCAATTGGCGGAGGATGTATCGGCATTGAGGAAAGATCCGGGAAAGCTACCAAGTGATACGAAGATCAATCCACAACATCAAAGTGGCGGCTCAAAGAATGTCAAGAATGTGGAGATAAACAATGTAAGTCTTCTTCGTAGTGGTAAAGTTTATGATAATAAAGTTGTGCCTCCATCATCACTTGTTGATGGTGTGGTGGAGGATGTTGATGAGAATGAAGATAGTGAGCATGAACTGGAACTTGTTCTACCTAAACCAACTAAAAAAGTGTCTTTTAAAGAGGTAGAAAACAATAGGTCTAGTGAAAAATTTTCTGAAAAACAAGGAAAGGATATGGAGGGTAATACCATTCCTTTTCCTTTGGCTTTGATTGATCCAAACTTAGGCCTACACTTAAGAAAAGAGGTCCCCATGAGGAAGAAATGTGGGAAATTTTTAAACAAGTGAAAATTAATATACCTCTTATTGACATCATCAAACAAGTTCCAGCTTATGCTAAATATCTTAAGGAGTTGTGTACCCAAAAATGGCACCATAAGCTTCCAAAGAAAATTGTTTTAAATGAAGAAGTTAGTGCCGTTGTGATGGGTATACTCCCACCTAAACTCCAAGATCCGGAGCGCCTTTAATTACTATTCAAGTTGGTGATTTTAAAATGAATAAGGCACTTTTGGATATGGGGGCGGGTGTGAGTATCCTACCGGGTATTTTATATGACCAATATGACTTTGGACCCTTGGAAAAAGTCGACACCACCTTGGTGATGGCTGATTTGTCCCTAAAACTCCCTAGAGGAATTGTCCAAGATGTCATTGTTAAAGTGGAGGACTTCTATTACCCCGTAGACTTTTTGGTACTTGATTTTGCACCAAGCGGTAATGTTAGGCAGCCCAATGTCATCATGGGTAGACCCTTTTTGGCAACCGCTAATGCATTAATTGATTGTAGGAGGGGTACGGTTGAAATAACTTTTGGCAACCGTAAGATAAGATTGAATGTTTTTGCTAGTGTTCCTAACCCCGTAGTTAGTGACGAATGCTTTATGGCGGATGTCATTGATGAGTGTATTCCTCATGAAAATGAGGAAGACACACGGGAGACTTGTGCTTTGGTTGACAGGTTGATCTTGGAGCATAGTGAGGCATTGAAAAAGGAGGAGAAAGAATGGGAAATCATGGCCGTTCAAGAAGGTAGACCACCATGGACTCATTTAGTGGAAAGTCTACCGGACCATATTGACACCCATCTCAAGCCATCAATTGAGAGTCCACCACAAGTGGAATTGAAAGAACTCCCATCACATTTGAAGTATGCATTTTTGGGAGATGAGAAGACTTTGCCGGTGATCATTGCATCAAATTTGGAAGAAATGCAAGAAAGAGCATTACTTAAGGTGCTCAAGGAATACAAGGCGGCTATTGGATGGACAATTTCCGATTTGAAAGGAATTAGTCCATCAATTGTGATGCATAAGATTATCACCGATGCTGAAGCAAAACCTTCACGTGATGCTCAAAGAAGATTGAATCCCCATATGCGTGAAGTGGTGAAGAAAGAGGTACTAAAGTGGTTGGATGCTGGAATTATTTACCCAATTTCGGATAGTACATGGGTAAGTCCAACACAAACGGTACCTAAGAAAGCTGGAATTCAAGTGGTGAAAGGAAATAGTGGTGAGCAAATTGCAACCCGACCCATCACCGGGTGGAGGGTATGCATTGACTACCGAAAGTTGAACACCGCTACTTCAAAGGATCATTTCCCATTGCCATTCATTGATCAAATCATCGAAAAGCTTGCAGGTCAGAAGTTTTATTGTTTTCTAGATGGTTATTCGGGTTATAATCAAATTGCTATCCATCCCGATGACCAACACAAGACCACATTTACATGCCCATATGGGACTTTTGCCTTTAGGCGAATGCCATTTGGGTTATGTAATGCTCCAGCCACCTTTCAAAGGTGCATGATGAGTATCTTCTCGGATATGGTCGGTGATTCCCTAGAAATTTTCATGGATGATTTTTCAATTTTTGGCCAAACCTTTGATAATTGTCTCAATGAGTTAACTAAGGTTTTGAAAAGATGTGTTGAGACAAACTTGGTTTTAAGTTGGGAAAAGAGCCACTTTATGGTTCAAGAGGGGACGGTTTTGGGTCATGTGATTTCAAGTAAAGGCATGGAAGTTGACCGGGCCAAAATCAAAGTGATTTCTACTTTACCTCCCCCAACCAATGTTAAGGGTGTCCGTTCTTTTCTTGGACATGCCGGGTTCTATAGAAGGTTCATAAAAGGATTTAGTGTCATTACCAAACCATTGTGTAATTTTTTGTTGAAAGATGTGCCATTTGTGTTTGATAATGAATGTTTAAAAGCTTTTGAAACCTTGAAAGAGAAATTGGTTAAAGCCCCCATTTTGCAATCACCTAATTGGTCTATGCCATTTGAAATCATGTGTGATGCAAGTGACTTTGCCATTGGGGCTGTTTTGGGACAACGGGTGGACAAGAAACCGTTGTGATTTATTATGCAAGCAAGACTTTATCGGATGCCCAATTGAATTATACCACCACCGAAAATAATTGCTTGCGGTTGTTTATGCTCTTGACAAGTTTCGTTCTTATATTTGTGGTAGCAAAGTGATTGTGTACACAGATCATAGCGCGGTTAAGCATTAATGGAGAAGAAAGATGCTAAGCCAAGGCTAATTAGATGGGTGTTGCTACTACAAGAATTTGATTTGGAAATCCGAGACAAGAAAGGATGTGAGAACGTGGTGGCGGACCACTTGTCAAGAATTCAAGCTATGGATGATGATTCAACCAAGGAGATTAATGAGACGTTTCCGGATGAACATTTACTAACCGTTTCTGTTGTCCCTTGGTATGCAAATATTGTGAATTTTTGTCCGCAGGTAAGATACCGGAACATTGGGCAAAAGAAAGAAGCAACAATTCCTTGCACAAGCCAAGCAATACATTTGGGATGAAGCCGGATTTGTTCAAAGTTGGCCCGGATCAATTGGTGAGAAGATGTGTTTCGGATGAGGAGATTCAAGAGGTGTTGACTCATGCACACTCATTTGCATGTGGAGGTCATTTCAGCGGTCAAAAGACAGGTTATAAGGTTCTTATGTGTGGTTTGTGTAAGTGCACGTCTATGTCAATAGCAGTCTAGATTGTTTGGGCTTATATTGTTATATGTCTTTGTAATGTGATTGTCATTAATGAACTTAGTATTATGCATAGAATACTAGATTAAGTTTAAGTATTGAATGTATAGTAAATCTGCTAAGTGTGAATTGCGAGTTCGCAATTCACAATAGGTAATACGACCCCGTATTTGCAGGGTCAAATACGAGGCCAATCACAGAATGCGACCTCGCATTAGTGACGGGCTGGGCTGGGTTTGCGAGGCCGATGTGCTGAAGCCCATGTCGGGTGTTACCTATATAAACCGAACCCTAACAGAGTTTAGGGTTGAACATTTGTCGAAATATCAAGCAGGTATTGCAGGTTATAGTCGTCAAAGGTTGTTCCGCTAGCCCGAAGAAGATCTGCGAGGCCGCAGATGATCTAGGGGCTTTCTTGTTGATCACCAAGTTATTGTGAGGGATTCCGCACCTCAAGATAACTGGAGCAAGCTATTTACGATCCGTACCAGGGGACTTACAATTGGTATCAGAGCCTCTTGGTTTAATACCGGAAGGTTATAGCTTGTTGGTGATAGACAATATTGATTTAGGGTCGTTTAGACGTGATTCTTTCACGAGTTTACGACCGGAAATCTTGTTTGTGACCTCGATTTGTGTTTGCAGCAGTCGAAGGTGTTATTGTTGGTGTTTAGGGTTTCGAATTCAAGAGATCTAAGGATTCCAGCAGCTGTTGCGACCTCGCGGGCTCGTATTACCTCATCCAGCTCGTATTGCGACCTGGGTAGCTAATTACGACCTCGTCAGTTCAATTGCGACCTCGTGTTTCGTTTGCGACCTCGTGAGCTCTTTAAGACCTCGCCAGTTCAATTACGACCTCGAGTAGTTAATTGCGACCTCATTTTTCTTCACGACCTCGTGAACTTTTACGACCTCGTTTTTATAAACAGTTCGTGAATTTTGCTAGCTCGGAGAAAATGATGTCTCAATTACCCGCAAATTATCAATCTTTGCTGAATCAACTAATTTTGATGGATCACGAAACCGGAAAGGCCAACTCACCGCCCAAGTTGATAAGCCTTGATAGATATTTCAGTTGGAAGGGCAGATTCGAGTCATATTGCAGGTTAATGGATGTGAGGATGTGGATATGTATTGTTAATGGTTATGTTCATCCCACTGTGCAAAATGACAAAGAACCTACTGGTTCGGGTGGTGGAAAAGCGGTTTCGTATGAGCAAATGACTGTCGATCAAAAGAAAGATTACGAAGCAGAAAGTAAAGCTTTAGGATCACTCCGAATGGCTCTCCAAGGGGAATTCTTGCACTTGTTTGAAATGTATGACAGGAATAGAAGAGATGTAGAGAAAGGGTGGGATAAGAACGGGAAAAGTATACGATAAGGAGAGAAAAAGATGCGAAGCAAAACGAGAGTTGTAAGTGGGGCTAAGACCTGGGTGGCAGGTGGAAAAGCAGCTTCGTATGAGCAAATGACTGTTGATCAAAAGAAAGATTACGAAGCAGAAAGTAAAGCTTTAGGATCACTCCGAATGGCTCTCCAAGGGTAATTCTTGCACTTGTTTGAAATGTATGATAGTGCAAAAGGCTTATGGGATGCACTCAAAGAGCATTGTGAAGGTGATGATGATCTCAAGAAGAGAAGGAAGGATTTGCTAAAGAAGCAGTATTATGTCTTTTACTAGCTTCAAAGATGAACCTCTTGATGAGATCTTGATTCGTTACAGTCATCTGCTGGTTGAGCTTGCATATTTTGGGTACAAACATGATCCAGAAGATGTCATCGAGAAGTTGTTGGAAGCTCTTCCAGCTAAGTGGGAAGGGTTTGTCACTTCAATCCAACAAAATCCCGAATTCAGCACATGGACTCTGGATCAGATCATTCGAAAGCTGAGAGGTCAAGACATGAAACGAAAGTCGAAGGAAGCAGGTAGCAGTGATTTTGTTCAGCGTCCTGAACTCTATCATAGCAAATCAAGCGTTCCTTCTGCAAAATCTCCAAATGGAGGGATTACTGCCTTCTATAGTGGAGATGATGACAAGATGAAGATGTCAACGGATTCTGATAGCAACTTGATGTATGTAACTTCTCCAGAATCGGCCATGATAGTGCATAATGGGGTTCAGAATAGTAGTTCTCCAAGTTCGAGTTACACAGGATGCCGATGAGCATAAGATCTGCTGAGGGACAATTGGGCATGCTCGCTTCATTTGTGTCTGCTCATGAAAAGTTAATTGGAGGAAAACTAACTGATCCTGATTTGGTAAGGGAGGATTACAAGCAAGTTGATCCAGATGATTTGGAAGAAATGGATCTGAACTGGCAATTAGCTATGTTAACATTGAGAGTTCAGCGTTTCACAGATAGAACCGGAAGGAAGGTTGTGAATGGCAAAGTAGGGTTTGACAAGACCAAGGTGAAGTGTTATAACTGTGATGGTTTTGGACATTTTGCAAGAGAGTGTCAGAGGCCAAGACGGGACAACAATTCATCTACAGGCCGTCAGAACTTCAATCAAAGTGGTTCTATAGTGAGTCAGAATTCCGGACATCAATATGCTAATACTGGGAACCGAAGCTCAGGAGAAGCGGACAACTCAAGAGCCTTAGTTGTTCAATCTGATGGTACATATAATTGGGGTTCGACTAGTACCGATGATCAGAATCATGCATTCATGGCAATAATTCAAGACCTTGATGAAGAAATGAATGATCTTGCAGATAATTCATTTGATCCTATGGTATGTGCCAATGATCATGGTAGTGTTCATCAGAGGGTAGAAGAGGAACCTGAATCATCAGAACCAGTAAGAGCTGAGAGCGAAGATGTCGCCAAAGCTGAGACGAGCTTGATGGCACATCTTGAAGGTGTTGAACATAAAGAGCCACTAAGGAGAACTAAAGGATTATGGTTTGTCGATAGTGGATGTTCAAGACATATGACTGGTGACAAGAGACTGTTAACAGAGTTTACACCTGTTAAAGGGTCTTATGTTAGTTTTGCTGGTCCCAAGGGCGGAAGTATTTCTGGTATTGGAAAAGTCGTCAATGGGAAGATTAAAATGGATAATGTGAACTTTGTTGAGCAGCTGGAGCATAATCTGATTAGCGTATCTCAAATATGCGATAAAGGGAATCCTGTTCACTTTACAGAAAGGGAAGCTCTTATCTTGAAACCAGGATATGTTATTCCAGAGGAATGGATTTTACTGAAGGCTCCAAGAAAGAAGGACATCTATGGTCTTGAATTAGGTGTAATTGATTCAGTGGAGCCAGTTTGTTTGCTCTCCAAAGCTTCTGAAGATGAGTCTCTGCTATGGCATAGAAGGATGGGTCATATCCATTTCAGAAAAATGAATTATATTACAAGCAATGGATTAGTTCTCGGTGTTCCAAATAAGAGATTTATGGTAGAGGATAAATGTGTGCCGTGCTTAAAAGGAAAACAGACTAAAAAGCCACACAAGCCGAAGACTCAGAATTCTATTGCCGCTCCATTTCAGCTACTACACATGGATTTATTTGGGCCAGTAAATGTTCGGAGCATAGGGTTTATGTACTACTGTCTAGTAGTTACTGATGATTATTCTAGATTCTCGTGGGTATTTTTCTTGAAGACCAAGGATGAGACTGCTCAAATCCTCATGGAGTTCTTGGAAAGAGTTAAAAATCAGTACAACACAAGAGTGAAGAGAATCAGAAGTGATAACGGGACAGAGTTCAAGAATCAGATTATGGAAGTATATTGTCTGAGCAAAGGAATTGAGCATCAATTCAGTGCACCCTATGAGCCTCAACAGAATGGAGTAGCAGAGAGGAAAAACAGGACATTGATAGAGACCGCCAGGACTATGCTAGCTGATTCAAGGCTTCCTACTATGTTTTGGGGGGAAGCAGTGAACACTGCTTGTCACGTGTTAAATAGGGTTTTAACTGTTAAAAGATTTAATAAGACACCTTACGAGCTTTTAAACAATAGAAAACCGAATTTAACCGGGTTGGAACCTTTTGGAGTCCCATGCACATTTTTAAAAGTTCGTGACCAACCTAAATTTGCCGAGAAAGGCTGAAGAGGGAATTTTTCTTGGTTACATTCCGGGATCTCCAAATAGAAGGGTGTACAATATTAAGTCTGAAATAGTTGATGTTGGTTACAATGTCGTTATTTCTAGCTATAATCCCCCTGTACATCAAGGGTCTTCTATCCTGTTTAATTATGATGATGTGTTTACCTCTTTTAATGGTCCTATTTCTTTTGGTGCAGGTAGTTCAGAGGTGGATGATGTAGTATTGCTACGTGATCAGAATATCGAAGCAAAGTCAACTACTCCTTCTGAATCCGCGACTGCTACAGCATCAAAGAATAATGAGGTATCAAGAAAAGATCAAGATACTGAGCTTGTGTCAACTTCTCGCAACATTAATGCAGATGGTTCATCAAAGGATACTGAAGATACAAGTGCACAAGAATTAGAACCAGTTACTCCACTTCCTCATGGAGAAATAGGTTCAAATTTGGGTGTAAATCTTCAAGTTGATAAAGCTATACAGCATAGAGTCAACAAGTATCATCCAGTTGAGGACATTATTGGTGAACCCAGTGCAAGGGTTAAGACAAGAGCTCAAATTAATAAGCTATCTGGTTTATTCGCAGAGATGAAAGAAACCGGTATAGTTGATGAATGTATGTTCAGCTGCTTTGTATCTCAAGAAGAGCCAAGTAATATTCAAATGGCTTTAAAAGATCCATCTTGGGTTGAAGCAATGCAGCAGGAACTACTTCAGTTTGACAAACTCCAAGTCTGGGAGCTTGTTGATCTACCTCCGGGAGAGTATCCTTTCGGCACCAGATGGGTTTTTAGGTGCAAAAAGGATGAAAAAGGCATCGTGACACGTAATAAGGCTCGACTAGTTGTTCAAGGTTTTGCTCAACAGGATGGGTTAGACTACACTGAGGTGTTTGCACCGGTTGCTAAGGCTAGAAGCTATTCGTTTGTTTCTAGCATTTGCTGCTTTCAAGGACATTAAGGTATATCAGTTGGATGTCAAGAGTGCGTTCTTATATGGTACTGTCCAGGAATTAGTGTATGTTACTCAACCGCCAGGGTTTGAAGATCCAGATCATCCTGATAGAGTCTATCGACTGAATAAGGCTTTGTATGGATTACATCAAGCTCCGAGGGCATGGTATGACAAACTGTCGAAGCATCTTCTTGAGAATGGTTTTGAAAGAGGATTGATCGATAGTACGTTGTTTACCAAATGGAAGGGAGAGGATTTCCTACTTGTACAAGTTTACGTGGATGATATTATTTTTGGATCATCAGACGAAAAGATGTGCAAGGAATTTGAGCTGATTATGAAGGGACTTTTGAGATGAGCGCTATGGGAGAGATGAACTTCTTTTTAGGTTTGCAAGTTGAACAGAAAAAGGACGGATTCTTCATTCATCAGACGAAGTATGCACAAGATATCTTGAAACGATTTGGCATGGAAGATACTTCACCTATGGATACTCCTATACAAAAGAACCATCAACTTGGGATGTTTTCTTTCAATGATCTAGAAGTTGATCCTACTCGTTATAGGGCCATGATAGGTTCATTGATGTATCTTACAGCATCAAGACCAGATATCATGTTTGCGGTTTGTTTGTGTGCTCGTTTTCAGTCATGTCCCAGGGAAAGTCACATGAAAGCTGTTAAGCGAATTCTTCGCTACCTCAAAGGGCAACCAGTACTAGGTCTCTGGTATTCAATTGGGGGGGATTTTGAGTTCGTGGCTTATACTGATGCTAACTATGGAGGCTGCAATTTTGATAGGAAATCGACTTCAGGTGGATGTCAGTTCTTAGGGGAAGATTGGTTTCATGGCAATGTAAGAAGCAGACTTCTGTTGCGATCTCGTCTTGCGAGGCGGAATACATGGCAGCTGGTGGATGTTGTTCACAGGTTCTATGGATTCAGCAACAACTGCGTGATTACGGTCAGAATTTTCTTTGTACTCCCATAAAGATAGACAATGAATCCACCATATCCATAACCAATAATCCTGTTAAGCACAGTAGGACTAAGCACATAGACATAAGGTTTCATTTTATACGTGATTGTGCTGAAAGAAATTAATAGTCCTAGAAAAGGTGCCGAGTGACTTTAATTTAGCTGATCTGTTCACTAAGGCTTTTCGACCGAACTCGTTTGAGTTGTTAGTCCAATTGATTGGAATGAGAAATCTATAGTGACAGTGTCTCTCAAAAGGAACTTTGTAAAATGAGTCAGTGTTTGTGTCGTAATGTATGTGTGTCATATAGTGTCAGAAAAGCAAAATAAAAATGAGAAAAATCAGAAAAGAAAAAGAAAATAATAAATAGAGTAAGGTCACTGCGTCAAGACGATTAGACGTGACGATAATTTAGCTTTTAAGCCTACTTAATTGTACTTTAAAATGCTTAGTTCAGTGATACCATTATATGATGTATCAATAGGCACAAAGTACCAAGGTTTCCTTATAATCTGAACTTAAATGTATACAATGTTCTTATGGGAAACGTATTCAGATATATGGCTGATAATGCTTGTTCTTAAAATAGACAAGTCCTTTAAATCTTATGAAAGATCTTGCATTGTCATTATGTATATTTGGTCTTTAAAAGGAAGGTCTCGGGTACATATATGTGTATGTATTGCTTTTTCGGATGTATATTTGTGACAAGATATGCAAATATCTAATAAAACAATAAATCTGTTGAAAATATGAAGCTAATGTGGCCTTTGAGATTCGAACAAGTAAGTCCTTGGGGTGTCTTTGTATACCTAGCCTACCTAAAGCTTCCAACTTGGGATAGGTTGTCAGAAGGTTCGCTACACGGGTCTCATCGAAAGTCACGGGTTTTCATAAGTGCTTAAAATTAATGTCACAAATATGCAAGTACTTGGCATTATGCAATGTTGAGTATATTTCCGTACGTGAGTCAAGTTAAGTCCGCTTTGCGCGTGAGGAATCACCGACCTGTCACCGCTGACTTGATTCTTAAAGACTTTCTCACTTTACTCACCAAATGTCTTAATCTTAGTGCTTGTGTCGATTGTGAGAGTGTATCTGAATATGGGGCACATAAGTTCGCAAACATGATTAAGTGACATATTAGGCTACTCGGGTTGCATGGTGACTGTCCTTGGCCAGGGTATGTCGAAAGTGTCACAACCAAAAAGGAAACTGGAAGTACCGAGTGTTTAAGAGGACAAACATATTGGTAATCGTTTTTGGATCACTGTTCATAACTAATAATAAGAGAATTATTTCTCGCTAGTAGGCTTATGTAACATGCTAATCTGATCTAATCAGCAGTAACTTTAGCTCTTGTAACTATGTTATTTGTTTATGTTTAGTGTGTGTGTGTGTATTATGTTTTTCGTGAAATGTTTAACTTTTGTTTGTATTGTATTGTTTAAATAAAAGTTCCTATTACACGAGAGATATAGTCAGAATAGAATCTAGTTTCCAAGAGGACTCAACTACGTTCTTATGGAACACTGAATAAACGAGTAGGGTAGTTTAAGCGATAGTGTTGTGATCAAAAGCTAAAAGAAAGTATGTCACATTAACAGAATATGGGTTTAAGGAAAAGAACACAGAGTTGTTGATTTCAATAAACGGATATTGAGTTAATGCTTTTGCATTGATTCTTAGAAAGAAGATTTTCTTAAGAATGAACACAGAGATGTTCATAGTTTTGAATTTTATCTTTAAAAGAATCATTTTATATCTAGAAAGAAGATTTTCATTAGAATGAACACAGAGTTGTTCATAGTTCTGAATTTGATCTTTGAAAGATTTTTGAATCAAAAAGATTTGGAACAGAGATTCTAAATAATTTTGATAAACTATGTGCAAAATTTGAAAGTGCTGACAGTGAATTATTTGACCTTAATGAGACTTAGGTTAATAATAGACTGTTAAGTAGATTCATTTTTGATTTATTTAACACACACATCAAATCTATGTGTATTACTTGTGTGTTGAGATGTGCAGGACAACGGACATATATTCGTTTTTGTAGGTTGTCGAGCAAGATCTCACCATGGAAGCAAGATATGGATCATGCAAATCCATACTGAACAAAGATAAATACTAGTTTGATGTGGTTATCATAGGAGTATTTATAATTGTTTAACCAAGATGAATACTAGTTTGATGAGGCAATCATAGGAGTATTTCATATGGTTTTGGGATTTTGCATTATCAAATTTCATTTGCAAAAATATAAGAGATTAGGTTTTAGTTAGATGTTTTTACAGAGTTAAAGACAAGTGACGTTAGAAACAGAATTTCTATAAGTTTGTATAATGAAGGATATTTTGTTGGAAGACCTTAGATTAGGTTATCCATAGAATAATAAGACAGGGTTCTTAAGATTCTAGATAAGTATCGATAGAATGATAAGACAAGGTTCTTAAGATTCTAATTTTTCTGATAAGTTGACGGATAAACAAGGAGTTTATAGGTCAATGATTTTGAACAATAAGACAGAGATCTTACGGTTTAGATTTTTTGAACAATAAGAAGTTTAAGGTTCTTGAAGATTTGTAGTTCTAGACTAAGATAATGTCATATGTTTATGACTTATGATAGTGAAGAATAACAAATTTGGAGAAGAAAATGAAGAATGTAGTTCTAGATTAAGTCGTTACTATCAAATGTAATAGTGATGAAATAATGAAGAATAACATTATTTATTTCTATCTTGTTTTAAGCTTGTATGTGCAGGTATTAGCACAAGGAAGCACAATGATTTATATATGTCTCCATATCTTCAAGACATTGAGACTTCGAGACATGATTTAGATTGCTTATGAAACAGGTTCCATGTTCCTGAAGTTTGTGATTCAAGTTTCAAAGTTTCTGGTTTTCATGGAAGTCAACTAGTTCAGGATTGATTGTTGGAAATTTTACCTCTCTATCACATGCCGGTTAGGCAAGGCGAGCAGGGACTCGAGATATGCTTAATTCGGAGAGATTTATTGTTGAGGGGGAGAACTACAACAAGCTATGGTGCATTAGTTGATTATCATGACGATACAGAGAGTTTGAAGTTTGCTTCTCAAATCTGAAGTTTCAGAAGATCAAGTTTCGGGTATGGCAAGTATATTTGTTGTCTCGAAATGATTATTTTTCAGTGTATTTGCAGAGAAGTCAATCCAAAGGAAGGGTTTCTAAGCAAAAGACTGAAGTATTCAAGACAATGCTAAGAACATCAGGTTTTTACAATATATTATTTATATAGTAATTACAGATGTTGATAGCAAGGTCATTTAGTTGAAGATCTTAGATATAGAAATAATTGTATTTTAATATGAAAGATTATCAACTAGGTTATGAGAAACCTTAGACATAGACATTAAGTGAATGTAGAAGATTATTAAAATCTTAGACATAGACATAATGTGAATGTAGAAGGTTAAATAAATCCTTAGATATAGACTTAATGTGATTGAAGAAGATTAAGAAATCTTAGTCATAGACGTTAAGTGAATATGAAAGGTTATTGACTATATTATGCCTTAGACATAAAAATGTCATGTTTGAATGTGAAAGGCTACATAGTTAATATTTTATGCCTTAGACATAGATATATTGTTTGAATATGAAAGGTCTTTGTTACCTTAGATATAGAAACATATATGAATGTGAAAGGTTTAAGCATTGATTATTTAGATCATATAGTTATGAAAATATGTCATAAATTGAGGAGGAGTACCTAGTCAATTATGTTTTCATAAGAATATGAAGTATTTAATCAATATTTTGTTCTATCATAGTTATGTATCCCAGTCATAAATTGAGGGGGAGTACATAAGAATGATGGTTGTTATTATGATTAGTCATCGTTATACTTCCTAGTCATAAAATTGAGGGGGAGGTATAAGAATGAAGAATCAATTTTATAACTGGTTAGAAATATGGATTGTTGCAAGTGGTACAGATTCGGGAAAGCTAAATTCGAGAAAGTTTTGGAAAGATTGATCGTTGAAAAGTTAAAGAATTTTGTGTAAGTTTATTAACTTTTTCAGGTTAAGACGAAGATCGAGGAAAAGATGAAAATTTGATGCTTACAAGTTTGATCTTTTAAATTTTCATATTTCCAGGAAGTTCGTGGTAATCGTTGATCAATTATTCAGAAACTTTGACGAAATTTTGATTTTAAAGTGTGCAGGAGGTGATTACGACCTCGTAATTAGCAAGAGGCAGAATACGACCTCGTAATTGGTCGATTGGGCCTTGTGCAGATACGACCTCGTAATTGGGCCGGGTTGACCCAGATCCATTCGGGTCAAGTGGGTATATAAACCCATTATGCCAAACACGACCTCACATTTTATTTTATCAATATTAAGCTTTACGACCCCGAAAATACTACTTTGCTACCCCGATTTTGATTTGATAGATACAATTAGATCGAGAGTTTTTGATTGATATTTTTGTGTTCATCTCGAAATTCTGAATCTAGGTATACTATCTAATCGTAATATAGTTATCCATGCAACAAGAAAATCAAGAAAAAGGGTTTCGAAATTTTCAAATTGGGTTTCCATATTTTCTTCAATTTTGATGTTTTCTGGGTAAAAATAAGAGTTGGGGTATCTTTATCGTTTGAATAAAGAAATAATTTTTACCAGTTTTGGTTGGGTAAATCGCGAAATCGCGTTGGGGAAGACGAACAGTGCGACGGACTTCGCATTTGGGGTTTTGCTAGCCCAGATTTGCGACCTCGTAAATGTCAATTTATTTTGACTTGTTTGACTTTCGGAATACGATGCCGATTTACGACCTGATCAAATACGTGGCCAAATTGGAAAATACGACTTCGTATTTTAGAGTTTGGTTGACCGTATTTTGACCTTGAAATACGACCTCGTACAGGGATACGACCTCGTATTTTTGACTTAACAGATTTTCAAAAGTTTATTTTTATAAAAATTTGAAAATGAGTTAATTTATATTTAACTTAATTACAGGGATAATTTAAGTTAATTTAACAGATTTTCAAAAGTTTATTTTAATAAAGATTTGAAAATGAGTTAATGTATCTTTAACTAAATTACAGGGATAATTTATGTTAAACTATCTATAACTAAATTACCGAGATAATTTATGTTATGTTGTAAATTACAGAGATAATTTATGCTTTTGACTAAATTACAGGGATAATTTTAGTTGTTTATGTTATGCATATGAATTTTTATGTCTATTTGAGTAATTAATTATTTGTTATTGATTACAGAAATGGCAAGAAATTTCATAGCAGGTCATAATTATGTGATGAACTTCGATGATAATCAGGAAGGAACTGCGTATTATCATGAGATATTCGCTTTCTTCAGAAGATCAAGGATTCATCATGTTCTTACACATTCTCCAATCATATATTTAGATTATCTCAGAGATTTCTGGAATAATGCTAACTGTGTGAAGGTAGGAGATGTGTATATATTTCATACCATAGTTGCTGGGCAGCAGATACAGTTCACAGCTGCTGACCTCGTTAACATTCTTAATCTGGGCACAGTTGAACAAGAAGGTGGTGTTACAGGTCTCACCAAGTTCAGACATGAAGTCATTCAAGGTGCTTTTAGAAGAATGGGGTTTGCTGCAGATATGTCAAGTAAAACTCTGTTCAAGAAGGGTTTTTATGGCAGGTGGAGGTATCTTGCGCATGTGTTGCTGGTTAGTTTAAGCAACAAGAAGTCTGGTTATGATACGTTGAACCAGGAAGCCCAAGCACAGATGGTGGGCTTGGTATTTAACAAGCCGTATAGTTTCTCGAAATTCTTCTTCGATGAGATGAAGAAACAGATCACAGCCACAGGAAAGAGGAGGTTTTTGATGTATCCTCGGTTCGTGATAATCAATGCTCGACTTCCAAATCTACCTGCTGTAGGAGAAGTGAAGCAAGTGAGCTCGATCATCCGACGTGGTTATGATGAGTTTGTGTCTCGATACCATAATGATCCAAATGCACAAGATGTTGCATTATTTGGTGCCATCATCAATGCCAACTACATAGCACCTACTGATGGGGTCATATCAGCTTATGAAGGGCCTCAGCCAGAGGGTTGTGAAGCTGCAGAGAATGTTGAGCAGTTACATGACGTAGTGGTTCAGGCAGATGCACCAGAAGAGCCTGAAGTTGTTGTACAGGTTGCAGATGATGTGATAAACCAACCTGGAGCCAATCCTGAGATTGTAGATGATCTATTAGAGCAAATGGCTGATCCAGAGGGTGATATTGCTCAAGTGCAAAGGTACAATGCTAATGTTGATGACCTAGTAGATGTGGACCTTGACCGAGATATAGATGATTATGTAGCTGGAGCTGCAGTTGGTTCTGAAGCAGCTAGAGCTAGTGGGTCTGGTACTGAAGAAGCTAGTGGGTCAGGAGCGGGTCAGGCTAGTGGATCTGGTGTGAATGCTGAAGGTAGAGGAAAGGCTGTTGCTGATGTTCAAGCAGACAGAGAGCCTTCTATCCATTCTGATGATGATTCTAGCAGTGATGGTGATGAAGATCCTTACAGATCTCATGCATTCATCAGAGTTGGATCTAAGATGGTTCCTAAACCTACTGAGGCAGCTCAAGGAAGAAGAAGGAGAGAAACGGATGAAGATTGGGTGCCAGAGCAGCCTATGCCAAAGAGAACTAGACTTGTCAGGGAACAAGAGACTTCTGCTGCTACTGGTGGTTCTCAAAGCGTGCCTATTGTTCTTGAGACTACACAGCCACAACCACAACGACAAACAAGTGAAGAAACTAATCTTGGTGATCTGCAGAGACAGATGAATGAGATGAGAGGTTTGATCACTCGTTTTACTGGTGAGCTTACGGTTGTTAGTGACAAGAATAAGTTTTTGGATGGGCAAGGATGAGGTGGTAGTGTCCAGTATGTATAAGAAGTATTTGGCTCTAGATGAGAAGGTTATCAGGATGGCAGATGCATTGAAGAAGGGAGTCAAGATCTCCGAAGAAAAACTTCATGAGCTCATCGATAACTATCTCAAGGTTAGAGCTGAGAGAGACAGCTTAGGTTGCAGAGGTGATGAGCTGGCTAAGGCAAGGCATGATGATGATCAGAATGAAGATCCTGATGCGGCCAGAGCTACTCAAGAGCTAGGAGGGAGTTCTATTTTAAGAACAGAGACTCAAGGAGAGTCTAGCAGCTGGAGCTCAAGAACAGATGTCTACAGAGATAAACATGGTAGTTGAGCTTGAGGCACCTCAAACCAAACTCCTTACAAAAGATGTTGACAGTGATCAATTAAACAAGGGTAAGGATTTGGTAGGGCAATCTGATGCTATTGCTCTTGATGCTGATAATGCTAGTGCTCAGGATAGTGAGTCTACCAAGACCGACTCTACCAATAATACTTCTACCGAGTCAGATTTGCATCCAATTATTGTGCATAGACTGGAGAAGAGATTGGGCTATGATCCACAAGCTCATATGAGAGCTAGAGCAGAGATTGCAGATTATTATTATGATCCAGGATCTTTGAGGGATCAAGAGAAGAGAAGGTTAGGGTTAACTCATACTCCTTCATCAGAGTCAGAGTCAGATTCTGATTTCGAGACTGAGACTGAGACTGAGAAGGAGCAGAGCAGGAGCAAGAAGAAGAAGCAGAGGAAGTAGATTGATGACAAAGACAAGACAAAGACATAGGTATGTTAACGTCTAGAAGCTATTGCCAAGGGGGAGTCTGTAAGTGCACGTCTATGTCAATAGCAGTCTAGATTGTTTGGGCTTATATTGTTATATGTCTTTGTAATGTGATTGTCATTAATGAACTTAGTATTATGCATAGAATACTAGATTAAGTTTAAGTATTGAATGTATAGTAAATCTGCTAAGAGAATGCGACCTCGCATTAGTGACGGGCTGGGCTGGGTTTGCGAGGCCGATGTGCTGAAGCCCATGTCGGGTGTTACCTATATAAACCGAACCCTAACAGAGTTTAGGGTTGAACATTTGTCGAAATATCAAGCAGGTATTGCAGGTTATAGTCGTCAAAGGTTGTTCCGCTAGCCCGAAGAAGATCTGCGAGGCCGCAGATGATCTAGGGGCTTTTTGTTGATCACCAAGTTATTGTAAGGGATTCCGCACCTCAAGATAACTGGAGCAAGCTAATTGACGTTATAAGGTTGTGGTTTGTTTTGGCCTAGTATTTTTAAGGATGCCGCTGAATTTGTTAAGAAATGTGTTAGGTGTCAACAACTAGGTAGTATCACCAAGAGGAATGAAATGCCCATGCAACCCATTTTAGTTGTTAACATTTTTGATGTGTGGGGCATTGACTTTATGGGTCCCTTCCCTAATTCCTTTGGTAATTACTACATTTTAGTGGCCGTAGATTATGTTTCTAAATGGGTAGAAGCCATTGCCACTAGAACCAATGACCATACCGTTGCTGCTAAGCCGATTCGCCCATCTGCATCCTCTAAAAATGGTACAGGTAAGATGAGGCTTTGGTGAAATAAAACATCATAGAAGGGGGACCATCCAATTTTACCCTTAACATTACACCAACTGCAATAAAACATCATAGAAGGGGGACCATCCAATTTTACCCTTAACATTACACCAACTGCAATCGTCTCTGCACTTGTGGAAACACAAGGGACTGCCCTTGGTCAAGAGGGCTTGATTCGTCAAGACCTCAATCTGTCTCTTGCAGGTGAGACACTAC
>CM067168.1:138419590-138431563 GCA_034093135.1 Erigeron breviscapus | reverse complement strand
TCTCGTGCTGAAATCAAATTGGCTGAAGATCATGAAGGCATGTCTAAGTTTGAAGTAAAGTTGACCAGGGAGGGTAACTTTACTGATGAAAGGAAAAGTACTTCAGTCCAAGCATTTGGATGGAGTGAACTGAAAGAAATCGCTTTAACGTTCAGGGGGAAGACAAATGTGTCGACTGATGTTAAAGCATTTCTGAAGAATCAGGTCATGTAGACGCCCACTTCGCGCACCATGCCCAGGGGGGCCCCCCGGGGGAGGTTCGGACGAATCATTCTGACCTCGGCCACGCACAGTTCCTCTTGGCTCGCTGCGTCGCAATCTTCTTTCCTTCCCTTGCGTCTGTCCGCAGCAAGTTATTGAACGTCGAACTCGAAGCACTCATCAGCCGCACTGAAGCACATCCGACGCAGCCTCTCGTCATGACAAGTTATACAACCTTTTCGAAGCCTTGGACGCTTTTACCGTCCAAAGTAGGGCAGAATGGATCGGTCTGCGAACAAACCGACTATGAACGAGCTGAGCGCCTACCAGTGGTCTCACCCTGGACACGATAGATTCTCCACTGCTTTCTAGACACGGGGTAATTATCCACTCTTCCACGACGCAACGTGTGTCCGTCCCGCCCTTGGATCGACTCGGATGGACAATTTATTACACTATACAAGAAATGCCTCTCTGTCGTACTGGGACATTGCCATCCAACTGATTACACTCTGACGTTTACCGCACGGCTGAACCTTGTCACCAGGAGATGCGCCCGCCCGCCGATATACTGTACGTATCTAGCAGCCGGGGAAGATTTGGCACCGCACAACCTCCGATTGCTTTCAGAACCTTAACGAGTCCAACGTCTGGTAGCCAATACTGACCTCTCGT
This sequence comes from Erigeron breviscapus, assembly GCA_034093135.1. NCBI lineage: Eukaryota > Viridiplantae > Streptophyta > Magnoliopsida > Asterales > Asteraceae > Erigeron > Erigeron breviscapus. The sequence continues at coordinate 138,430,687 of CM067168.1, read as the reverse complement.
TGACGATCTCCACCGACGCTGTACCAGTGCACCGCTCTCGATCTAGGCCGGGCTCACATTGTAAGCTATTTGCTTAGACTCGATACCTGGTGGCCTGGCACTTATAGCTGAGGCCACCCTGCCCCGATCTATCCGCGCTTGAAGGAGAGTGCCGATTGCTGCCCTGCTGCAAGTTCATTTACAAGCCGCCACCGCGTATAGAGACCGGACATCGCCCGCATGCGACAGGTCTTCGAAATCGAAGACAAGGCTGACGTTCCGAGGGTAAGCGGGACCACTTGTCTAACGAAGCTGCAAACTCCCAAACAAGAGATTGCACGGCTAGATGCACACCGTAAGAGTGCAATAGCCGTTTCCGAGGGAGTATACTGACTAGAATCCAGTGGACGATTGGCTGCCGTTCAGACATATGGGCAATCCGCTTCTTCGAACTTTTGAGTGCACGCTTGCCACTTGGTGCCGAGCACCGGAACTGGTATATCGCCGCGCGGATCAGACTTTGGCTGACAGAGTGCGAGCTTCGTCATCCCCATTGTCGCAAATCTTGTGGTTCGAAACGCCGTGCCTCTCGAGCTCTCCTTCATAAGGGAGGAAGGAAGTCAAGTGGTTTATCCGTTGAAAGGACGGACCTGGGGACACCGGTCGTTATGTTGTCTTTGAGCTACTCTGGGGGTCTCTGGCCAATTTTGCCTTACTCCGAGACGGAACGGCGTCTACGACCGGCATCGACGTGACACGAACTTGCGAAAACTGATCCGCGAGGCATTGAGCTAACACTCGCACTTGGATTCAACTAATCTTGGATATACGCACTCTGCAGCAAACAGACTCGCCATCCGGATTGGGAAACACAAAGTTCTCAAATGGCTCAATATACAGCACCTCGGCACTGACACTCATAGCTGCCCGCGCTCGGCGTTGATGACAGCTTCCTCAAACCTACTCACTTGCGCCGCTTTACTGTGAGGTCGTGAACTACCAGGGACTCACAGCCCTTTCTTGACACACGGCCACGATTCTCAGTAACAATGGCTACAGATCAACTAGCGTCCGTTGCTGGACTCTTCAAGAGGAGTATCTTTCCAAAAGCAGGTGAACTTCACTTTGACAAATGGAGTGGCATTGCCCGTCGGACGAATCGAGGAACAGGAGAGGGACATGGCGTACAGATTTTACATATCGGCCCAGTCTTGCCGCTCTGGACTTTTACCGGGGGTGAATCTATTCAAGTGAAAAGCGTCGTGATCAGACTACGCAGCACGACGGTTGCCGGTCAAGAGCGATCGGCTCCCCGTCTTTCTGGTCTGGCATCTCTGTAAGCAGAACAGAACAGCCGCGTAGAGTACCTAGCGGGACTTTGGTCGGGACCGTAATCTTTTTGACTTGCTCCGCTTGTTCAGAACTACGGAGTCTTCAGAGCGACTACCACGGAACGGGCGCTCGGGATACGGCGCCCTCTGGTCTTGGGCTGCGAAATGTAAGGGGTAGATTTCAAAAGGGTGGATCGGCCTCAAACGACTCACAGTAACATAGCAACAGCTATCGAATGCGCTGTGATGCTCAAAGGGTCGCAATACTTTGGCGAGGTCACCGACGGCCATTTGGACTTTCCGCACAAACAATGACCACTACAATGCCACGATCATCGTTGGCCAGTGACCACCGCCCCAAGTCGAGAACCAGAAGAGATAACTCAAGCTTCTCGAGAAGCTCGTTCCCGAGCATTGCAAATGGACCTGTGGTTGAAGGATGGACCTGGCCGAGGGGTTCACGTTTGGATTGCAAGGACTATGGCGACGACCTGGGTAGTACACGAGTGGGTACTTGGTTTACGAATGTGGGCGAGGCTGATTACGGCATGTAAGGCATCCTCGGTAACGCCTACTTCACTGGAGGAAGGACCTCAGAAGAAATTGGCATGTTCGATTAATGCCAAATTCCTGCAGAGCGATCGGGACCTCGACATGCAAGAGTGAGTGCACGGAAAGAAAGTAGTAGACCGGTGGGTACACAGAGAGGCGGCTCTGGGATCCAAGAGGAACAACATTCATCCTGATAGTCGGAAGAAGTATCGTGACTTCGACCCGAGTATGAAGTTGCGATGCGAGAAGTGGCCGAGTTCAAAGTGACTGCGAAAACAAGGCGCAGACCATGACCCAGGAAGTTGAGTTCAGGCTTCCAGCCATTGTGTTCCATCTGACGAGCTTTGGTCGTAGCTACGCTCTTACGGGAACAAGCCTCGATCTACTTCGTGTTGCAGACAACATGCGTTATCGGCCACGAGACGCATGCGCGCCCAGGCGAGTTACTATCGCTCTAGACAACGTTGTCATGAAAGTGTTAAGCAGCGACTCACGACACTTGCGCATCAGTGAAGCTGGACATAGTCCTCGCTCTTTGAATTGCGTTTGTCCCTGAGTTCGGCTGCGCTGTCGAGGTTTGTGTGGCATTTGAGTCGACAAGGAAGAATGCGTAGAGTTCAAGGAGGTCGGTTAGCATCTGTTGAGCACGCCACGACAAGCTGTTTCTCCCAGCTTGGGACTGTCACTGCGGGCATGACAAGGACCAAAGGCAAGAGGTAGTACATGCAACAGAGACATCATGATCTGGTTTCGAAGGCTCAAAAAGCCTCTAGTAAAATAAACTCACGCAGTGCTAAAAGCATTGACGAGTCCAAGCAGGCAACAGCCTGACAGTCGGGCGCTATACGGGTCTTCGGCCAGCCCGACCCACACCCTTTCCATCGACTACACTAAAAGAATCAGCACTGATACAGTGATCAAGCCATGCATATTGTGCTCAGACGCCGAGCGGAAGGACCAGAGGAGCATTGTCACTGAATTGTGCCGGCCCCAACGCGCCTCCGGGAGGTCGCCCGTCCTCTTGCGAGTTTAGCGCTTACATCTCCGGCGAGATCTTCACCTGAATGTCTCACCAAACACCACCGTCCAAGAGCCCGTACTTATTCGCTCATGTGGAATGACGACCATGCAGCATGCATGCAATTCGCTTGCAGTCTATGTATCCACGAGTGTTGTGCTTCCGCTGCCTACTAAACACGTGTCATGTCATGCTACCGCTGCTGACCATGATATGAGATGGTACCATGCGCGGAAGACTTGGAAAATGGCATATACGCAGGAGTGATCATGAACCAGCTGAAGTACAAGCAGAAACAATCTTCTTTGTATCCCCTGCAGCATGATGCCCGTCAATGCTCTCTACTCCAATGGAACTCTATTCGAATCCAAAGCCTGTTGATGTTGGAACGAGGCTGAAGTTCTTCATGTATTCTCTGCGTGAGAGGCCCGCAGCCTCGTTGAGTTCAACGAGCTGAGGAGGCGCATGCGCATGCTTTAGCCCCGGTGGCACACGTAGATCAAGCTACGTTTCTCAGGCTGCCTGCGTCCTTCTGTATATATGTACAGGGCATAGCGATGTCGTCCGCCGCCGGGACTCGCTCGCCGCACTCCAACGCACTCCAACGTTACTGCAGAATGCTGGCGACCTGCCATCCACTATGCGCCATATTAAGATATTGAGCGAGGCCACAGATCCCGCACCGAGAACGAAAGCTCCTCTGCCACTTCTTCGAATGCCCTTCGGCCTCGGGTGATCAAGATGGCGGAACATTCAGCTACTCTGTTAGAAGATCAAGCCTTGTACGGACTGCCTATGCAGAAATATCAGCGAGGTATCGTCGATGTCTTCGATCTCGAGGAACCCTTTCTTCACTCCGCCGCGAGCAGCGACGAAACAGAGAAGCCGGTCCTCTGAAACAGTTTTGTCACCGAGGAAGGGAACTCAAGCAAACCCCCTGGGAACCTGCAACACGCTTCTGCTGACGAGCATCAGTTTAGCTCAATCGGCTATCTGATGCAACGAAGGGTCGGAGACTCCAATCCGTCCGACAAGATTAATCTTGGAGCACAGGAGAAATCGGCGCTTACGCGAATCGCGGCCACGGGTGGATGCCTGTCACCTTGCAGCACCTCTTCTTTGTTGTTCACTCGATCCTCACCTTGAGCCTCGCCGCCGCGTCCTTATGGAGTCTCAAAAAAGTCCAAATGCATCCCAATGCTTTTGTTGCGCCAAGAGCATGTCAACGCATTTTGGCACTCTTTTTCCTATCTATATCTGCCGACTTGCTTCCGTTCTAACGCACTTTTCTTCTCCTGGATTGACCTCGACGTCAGCGCATGGAACCATTCTTCCAGTTATCTTCTTTGAGGGCGCACACGCAAAGACCACTACTTCTGGTTATCAGTTCCGTTTCTGCGAATTTACCCATACAGTCATTTAAACGAGGACCTTGGTCGTTTATCGCATCTCAATCGCCTTTTTGCTTGTTCCATGGTTCCGGACCCCTTTCCAAGCCTTTATCTTCGCTGTAGGACATCCGATTTCAAAGAAGTTCCTGCTTCCTCACGCCCCATCTTACACTCCACTCTGGGAGCAAGAGCATAGTGCATCAACTGCGCATACGTCTTAACATTGCCTGGTTCAATGAGTCTCTCCCTCCGTACATGACGAGGAAGTACGTGCTCGCTGCTTTGCGGCCTAAAGAGGATATATCCTATCACTCGGTGTTGACTATCAATTCACAAGCTCAACGTCCTCTACGGTGTCGACATCGATTGCGAACGCGCGACCCCTGGAACGAGACCAGACCCAAACGAGGTACACAACCTGCATCAACAGACGCGCTGGATGCGATTTCTACCCGCCCAATCATACACCGATTCGCGACGGAGAGCTTCCAAAAAGCTCAGAATCTTTGCTTCCACTACGAGCCAGGTAGGTTCCGACTATAATTCCTCCACTTCTGAATTGTCCCCAATTGCCCGACACTTTTTGGGTGTCGTTGGGCCAGTCGTCATCGACCCCTGGGTTCTCGATTCTTACGTCCGAGATCGCGAGGAAGAAGAATCTACCTCTCTCTTCTGCAGCGCTTTCTACTGCCAGCAAGAATCGAGGCCACGTGGCGTATCCTCGCAGGATGTCACTCTGTGAGAGCTAGGGGCGAAAGAAACTTTACCTACGATATGGTTCAATAAAACGATTTCGAGGTCATTACCAACGAGGGCGGAGCAGGCACCGTTTACGATACGCCATCTACCTACCCACACTTACTTTCCGAAGCAACGGAACGCTTGCGTTTCCTGCCCAACCTGGTTGAAGATGTTCCTCCCATGGCCGCATTCGCCATAGCACTGTACCCGATACTGCCGAAGCATACCTGGACGTTGAAACTCTGCAGCATCATATACGACTGCGTATCGTTTGTGGTCGCTCGACGACTGGCCGAATTTCCTGATCTCCGACATTGATCCTAGTACCTGAGCGGCCTGGGCACCGGATATTACTTGGAAGCTGGTGCAGGTCGTACCCGTATTTCGTACATCGTGCTCGGGATCTTGGCTCGTCGCGTGTCTACTTGCTGGCTTTCGTCCTTATCGTTGGGTCGATCTAGCAAACTGCTTTAGGACCCAGGAAGCATCTCTATGTGATGGCTCCTTTCAGACGAGTCCCGTAGCAATTGCATCTCTCACCCAACTCAACCATCTCTAGATCACGCAACTAGACGCAAAGCCTTATGAAACGCCTCCCAAATTCGCATTACGAAGCAAGCAGCGACCCACATAGACAAACGCTGATGTTTGGATTGCATCCCTCATATCTTGTCGACGCGGACTCAGCCACGCCTCGTTCGAAGCTTCTGCGACTCGTCCTCAAAGCTGCCATTCGATCGATCGAGCTGCATGCTCTGACTGGCGCAGCCTTTGTAGGTTTCCAGCGGCTTGCGCTGGCTGCCTGGTTGGGTCTTTTACAGCTTCGCTCGCTCCTAATGGCTTGGCCGCTCCCAACGACATCGACGATTGCTTCGCCAGATTTTGTGAAACTATACATTCCCAGCGTGACAGCAACACTGTTAGGCTGTTTGGATGGTATGACCGACTGGTATGCCTTTTGGCGCCTGGGAAGAACTTCACAAGAGAAACGCAAGGCGAAAGCGCTCAGTGGACCTCACTACACAGCGTACCACCTCAACTTGCTTTCGTCTAGCTGGAAAAGCTCTTCATGTCAATCTTGCCGTGATTGTTCGGTCTCGATCTTGCCAATGTTCTCGCGGGTGTCATTTGGGCGGTTTGATGTTTGAGGATTCGGTAAGCGGCAGTGGACCGACCGCAATGCAGCCATCTAAGCACCGGCCTTAAGTTCATCAATGCGACACTATCCAGCTTTCAACTCAATGATACCGAAATCATCTATCGGAGGCTTATGATGACTGCACACATTCTATCAACTATGTCGAACATCACAGCTGGCGACGGAACTGCCAACCTTGGGTCATGACCAGTACGCTACCTGCCAGTCGGGCTGCCCGTTACGGAAAGATTTTTCTGCCTACGAGGTCCAAACGTATGGTTCGGCACTGCCTACCACTGTGCACCACTGGAGTCTGATTCCATACTACGTCCATCTCCCCGACGTCGGTTCCCTTACAGCCGTTTCAATCTCACTTTTCCCAGTGTCGCTACCAATGGTCGATGCAACCTGCATCTGGTACGGAGATAGCTTCAGGGATGCGACGAGAGGTCTGGTACGTTCAGAACCCTCCATATCCTCTGGACGCTATGCTTGGAATGGGTCACTATGAGTGGTGATCTATCCTTCAACAGCACAGATTTGCTGGCTGTATTCGCGCTGACTTTGTCGACATTGCGCGCAAGACTGGATTCACATGATACCGGTCCTACACACGCTGGAACGGACAGTAACCGGAAGTGTATCCCCGACTTATTACAATTACGTCTCGAGTCATTGAATCAGAACTCATCGACTGCAAAACCCGAACGTCTCCAAGGGGAGGCACGAAGATCGAAGTAATGGGGGACGGTCGAGTCGGCGTCTGTGCCAGCAGGAGCCCACAAACCTCGTCCACCGAGGCCTCTTATCAAGCAAGCAACCACTTTGTAGGGAGTAGTGGAAGCGACATGGATAGAATGCACCAGCGATTTATTGACTCGTCAAACTATAATGGCACAGTCAGTCATCTAATCGTTCGTCGATCCAAATGAGGCCGGTTCCTACCTTCGGAAGATGTTTCTTCGGATTCCAGACCAGAATCGCCGTTGGGCTGCACATCGTCATCGCCCAGAACGTCCCACTGCGTGTTCGAGGGGTCCGCGGCAGACAACACCCAAAACGACAGGAAGCACGCTCGTCCGGAGATTCGCATCTTCATTTCGTTCCCTGCCTTCGTGGTCTCTGTGGCCATCCTGTGCCCTACAACTCACAACGATCTGCTCTACGCAGCACGGCCGGGTAACAGTTCTGCCACAATTGCTACAACAGTTGTTTTCATCATGGCATATGTTGCGCCAGCAATGCTCTCAAGCCATGTCGACACCCGATGAGAGGATGATAGGGGCTGAGCGCAAAAGATGGCAGTGGGTTACGGTGCCATCTTGGACCAGCTGGAAGCATCACGTGGCGTTTTGAGGTGAACAGTGCCTGCTCGGACAAATCGGAGGGACATCGAGTTGCGGAACACTAAGGACGCTAAGACGCGTTATTGTAACGTAGGAGTTATTTTGCAACCTTCTTTTCTTGCCGGTTCCGTCAAAGATTGCTGGTCGCAACAGCGGATTTGAATACACTGTGACAGAAAGAGCCTCGGAGATGCTCTTGATGACTACAAGATCCGAAAACATGAGCAGATGTTCTAATCTCTCACAATGATAACCAAAAAGATGTACAGCAGCGCCGGTCTTATTTGAGCTTCACAGGAAGTGCTGGCTCCGATGTGTTGTGATGGCGTATCTGTCTATTCAATCTATTCGCAAAATCACTCTCAACGTCCCGCTGATTCTGTAAAAACATTACCAGGCCTGAGTTCGCCTTCAATTGACTCCATCTATCTAAACGTCCGTGGCTCTTAGGATCTGACAACAAGTTCTGACTGTCCTCCGAATCTCGAAAACCTGCTTTTCTCCTCCAGATCTGCCATACCTGTAGAGACAAGAAACGGGATTGGCCACAGGCGCTTGGATGAAGCAAAATCGACAAAGCCCAACCCGCCTCCGATTGCCGGTGAAATCTGGATAATAACAGCGGCAATGCTCCTGCAAGAGGACTTGCCGCCGGATGCGCTGCTGTGAGTGCGGAGAGAGAGAGTCGCAGCCGGCGGGGATATGAGTCTCGAAAGAGGTATGGGATGAGTAGAGAGAAGCGTAATGGCGTTGCCCCATACTTAGGACTGCAGTGCCGTATGACGGGGATCAGAAACGAATCCGTCTGCGGAGCGTGCTGTAGTCGTGGCAGTCCAAACTATCGGCAGGATTAGCTTGAAAGCTTCTCTCGGCTCTGTGTTCAAGGCTGCTCACTACCGATCCAGAGAGCGAAATGTGACCAGAAACTGAAAGATCATTGCAGGCACCAACCGATTATTCCAGGCTTGAGGACTCGCACACCCGTCTCGGGCTTTTTTAATCAGCATGCCAGTCGAGATCTGCTCAATTAAATATTGCAGAACCGCGGCCAAACACAGCGCCACGACTCGCGGTATGAAGCCAACCGATACGCTCTAGACCGATCCATAGGACTGTGGACAAGACTGCAGGGGTAAGGTGATGGGATGATGAAACAACTGGAAACGACGGGCGAAGGAAATCAGCACGCCGAAACCAAAGCAACGATCGATCGGTAAGAATCATTCGAATTGGGTCCAGCACCGTACACGCGGAAACATTTGTGATAGCGTGCCCCGCTCTGTGAGGTCTTGGTTGCTAGGCTTGCCGCTCGACGACGCGGCGTCGGGGGATCTAGCGCTGTATGTTCGGAGACATCCCCCCCGGAGATGACCGAAAGAAGAAAGCCCGCAATGACAATTGACAGATGAGGTGCTGTGTACATTCCAAACAAGAGCAGTCACAGTATAGCCCCCGATCAAGGTCCGCAGGGCAAGCACCAAGTATGCGCCGTCCCAAGAAATGCCGTAGTATGTGGTTCGTAGTAGTCAGCGCTCCAGATGTCGGGGCAAACAAGTCCCTTCTATAACACAAGCAGGGGACCACAGCGAGTCCGCCAGGAAACGGGCACGGATGGCAACGCACAGCGAAACGTTTGGAGAGGCCGGACTCCGATAAGGAAGAGTCGCAGGCAGGCAATGCGCAAACGATAGACCCAGCGAGCCGCGCCCGTTCTTTCTGTCAATGAGGAGTCCAGATTGGTGAGAAACGCGATGCAGAAGAGTAAAGCGACATGCCAGATAAGCTGAGTTCCTGGTGATGTTAAACTCTTGGGACGACAGCCTGTTGCCTGAGTGTAGAGTGATGCCGTCGCACTGTGGTAGGGTCAGTCTTGGGAGATACACTCTAGGGGGTGTCGTTGGAGGGACTAACCAGATTGCAGCGAAGAGGTGCCGCATAGGAGACATATATCTGCGGTAGCAGAGGCACAGTTCATAGGGTTGTTGGGATCGTCTGGCGATAGGGAATGGGAGAGAACGCGCGGCCATTGGCTTTTGTGAAACACACCGTCGTGGAGAGATGGTCACTTGGGTCTGCATTCGATCTCGAGTTGCTGTGGCTTCGGAGTGGCCAGAGCTGTCATGGAGCTGTAGTAGCCATGAGCGACTTATGATTGCTTGGGGTTTGTTGTCTTGGTCGTAGTGTCGTAGAAGTTGAGGGAGGTGAGTTCTTTCCATGCTCCGGAACCGCGAAGAATCTCGAGATACTTTTATGTTTTCTCTTGGTGCACAGAAAGTCACCTGTTGGAGGCTCTCATAATGAAAGCTCCTCTGGCCATTGGGATATGACAATTTCCATGTGCTTGTGTTTGTTTGCGTCCGTCCAGCCAGGCTGAGGTGGCTGAGATGTTAAGAATTTGGGACTTGTACTGTTCCGATGATTGATAATCGTGCTATAGACCGTAGCCATGCAGCCCTGTAGTCAGTCCATGGGGTACAAAAAACTCAGCCCTGCGTTGAAAGTGTGCCATTGGTAGTATTGTAGGAGACAGTAAGCTTGAGCTGAATGGCCCCACCGGCCGACCGCAGCCGCGGCTGATGCTCGTGCAGCGCACATCTGATTCGAACACTTTTGGTAATTCTTCGCTATCGCCGCAACCTTACCCGTTATAGAACACATGGGCCGCCGCCTCATACCTTGAGATGAGAGAGAGATTATGATAAGGAAGATGCAGTGCAATTGCTCTAGATTTGCCATTCACACCGGAAGGACTGTTCGCTCAGCTGTGATGCGAACGTCCATAGATGATTCTCTACCATGGGAGAAACATTGCATACAGTAGCTCCAAACCAAGTCGTGGCTATCGTGATTAGCAGGCTCATCCTGAGCCGAATCCGTCCGCATCTAGCATGCGTGAGGAGGGTATACATTTCCACACTACGGTTGTAAATGATCTCACGGACGTGCTCCGCGGAGTGGAGTATCTGCAGAATACAACCTCAGGATGAGATTCAAAAGTGCTTGGCCTTCTGCGACCCAGCTCGGGCGGGTCTTATCGCTCAAAACTCGTGCTGGGACTGTGATCACAGTTGGCTCGAAGGCAGCAGGAGCTGAGGGAAAGGGGGAAGGGAATTGAGTCAGCTCGACAAGGGATTTGGGCCAGCCCGACTCCAGCCTGCAGTGGTGAGATGCTTCCAGGAGTCTACAGTGTAGCACGGAGATGGTTGTACAGCGTTCGGGCAGTACAGGGATGCAGGTCTGTCTGAGAACGAGAACAAACTCTGCCAAGCCTGCTCCTGCCTGATAGCGCATGAGGCTATGTTCTTGCTTCTTCTGATGTCCTGACAACATGTATTCACATATACATTATATCTTTGGGGTTGCCAGTCAAGCGGGCCATCTTACTTGAAGATCAAACCACGATTGCTATAAGCTCTAATGTATGTTCATTAGATTCAGAATATAGGCACGAAAGTAAGCCGTCTCGAAGGCCGGAGGAACAAGTTCCCCTGTCCCGTGTCCGTTAGCGAGCTCATGGATTATCAAGCTCGTGAGCTCCTATATTGTGGCAATGAGCAGCTGCGTTCAAACATTACTAAACGACGACCGACATGACGAAGTA
>CM067168.1:138248507-138418590 GCA_034093135.1 Erigeron breviscapus | reverse complement strand
AAGCTCCCACATTCTCATTTTCAGATGTGGTGGGTCAGCTCACTGAGGTCATTTCAACTCACAAGGTTGAGAACTCAAAGCTGACTGAATGCTTGGAAAAGATCCAAAAGGATCAAGAATTGACGGATAAGAAGGTGGATAAAATGTCTAAGGAACAGACTGCACTTAAAGAGAGTGTTGTGAAAGCAGTTGACCTTATGCAAAAGAACCAAGAGAAGCTGACAGAGTCCCTTGAAAGTCTAACTAAGAAAATCAATGAAGAAATGGAAAGGAACAAAGGGACTCTGGGTCAGATCGAAAATGCTGCAACCAGATTCACAAGGAAAGTAACTGTTGAGCTTCAAGCTGCTAATAAGTCACAGTTAGATTTCAAGAAGGATTAGATTGAAGCCTCAACTAGTTTCAAGAACAAGGTTGCACTCCTCAATAATGATTTTGCTGAATTGAGAAGAGCCTGTTGTCTTACAAATGTAAAGATTGATGTCCTTAACAATCGAATTCCAGACTTCTTTGCCACTCCTGTGAGTTCTTTTCCTGGTGATGATGACAAAAAGGGGGAGAAGGGCTCCACTTCTAAGAAAAAGAGAAGTGAAATGAATAAAGCAGAAATTGAAAGGCAAAGAGCTGAGGTGGACAAGGACATTGAAGCTTATTTTGAAAGGGTGAGACAAAGAAATAACCAGGCTGATAGGAGGATAATTGTGTATGGTTCTAATGTGGTTGGTAAGGACGAAGAGATAAAAATACCAGAATCTGAGTCTGGTGGTACAAAGAATGTGAATGAAGAAGTTGAAAAGGAGAGTGATACAATTGAGGGGGAGACCACTGATGGTGTTGAAAAAGTAACTGGAGGAATAAGGAAGGAAGTTGTGGTTGAAAAAGATATAAGGAAGGATGTTGGAGTTGAAAAATTGAAAAGAAAGATGAAGTCTATCCAAGCTGACCCTGTGCAAGCTGTGCCTGAACAAGCTGTGCAAACTGACACAGCTCCCAAAGAAGTAAACATTGAATCTTCTTCAAGTGATGACACAGTCACTCTGTCTCAGTTTCAATTGAAGAAAAGGAAAACTGAAGCTGGGTCAAGTGGTTTGAAAGTCTTGACCCAAGAAGAAAAAGATTGGGAGCTGGCTGCTCAAAATGCACCTGGACTCAAAATGACCTGGACTCAAAATGACACTTAAACAGGCTTATAAGTTGGTAGTGGAAGACAGACTAGAAAGAGAAAGAGTTGCTGCAACTAAGTCTGATTCTGAAATTGCCAAGGCTGTTCAAGAACAATTGAATAAAGAAGATGAAGAAGATCTTGCAGCCATTGGTACTAAAAAGAAAGTTGTAAGCAAAGGCAAAGAAAAGAGGAAAATGGTGGTTCACTCAAAACCATCACAGAAAGTTAGAGATGTGGGGCAGAGTGTGAAAGCCCATAGTTGGTTTGATGCCTTGGAGAAAAGAAAGGTAACTGAAAATATCCATTATAGAAGGCATCCAGAACCAATCCATCAGGTTATTTTGAAAAGACGAAAAGGAAAAAGCATTCCAAGCATAAGGCTTACAAGGAAAGGTTTTGAATCTAACTGGGAAACCTATGATCTTGACAAGCTGCTTGATCTAGGTTATACAGAATGGGTTGAGTTGCATGACCACATCACTGGTATGCCTGGAATCCACAAAGAGGCTGTCTTGGAAGCCATTGAGAAGAAGTTGGCTGCTATTGTGAAATACAAAATTGATATCACTGGTCTTCCAAGACCAAGAGCATATGATTTGGATGATGAAGATGAGTCAGAAGAGCCACTCAAGAAGAAGAGGAAAAGAAATGTTAGGCTCGAAGCTCCTGAAGGTGATCACACAGACTTCCTCAGAAATTTGAACCCTTCAGAGTTTCTTGGGTTATTATCTACTGATGCTCTAGACAGACTTCTAAGTCATCTTAATCTGTCTCTACCTGCTGGTGTGGAAAATGCAAGAAGTGGAATGCATATTACTGAACCTGAACATGGCATGTATTTTGTGGATACAAAAGGGAATCTTGTATTCCAAAGAACTGCTGAGCTAAACGAGGTACCAACTATGCACCTTTTTACCTTGTACAGATTTTGTGTTGCTTTCAATGAACAAGGTAATGGGTATGAGCAGTTCCTTATTAATGAAGGACTAGATAGGAAGGTAGATGTGACGATTGCTCCATCTTTTGAAGTTAAACAAGAAACTGTAGAATTAATTGGGGAATAGAGTCTTATTGTAACACTTTGTATTTCTCTAATATACAAGTAGTTGTACAAATTCAGTTGTCTTGTTAGAATTTCATATCAGATTGAAAAGAACCCAAAAGATTCAAAGGGTCACAAACTGTTAGTCATATTTTTCTTTGATTCTTTGTAAGCTGTATGTTAAAAGTGTAGTTAGGTTTTGTCATCATCAAATAGGGGGAGATTGTTGAGTCCCAATGTTTGTTGTAAATTTAATGATGACAAATCTGACCTATAAACACTTAGTAATCTTTTGGTTCTTGTAATCTGATCTGGGTCAGACTAAGCTGACACAGCTTGCGATATGTAACTGACCCAGATCACGCTTCATGTTCATAATTGTAATACTATATGGAAGCAAGTGTTATTCAAGCTGCATCAACAACATTAAAGCATTCAATCCAAGTCGAAGAGGAGGATTGAAGATAGAGGACCAAACTGTTAGTGGAAGACAGATTGGAACTAGCAGTCAGCTTGGAAACACTTAGGCAGATTGGTGCCGTGACAAACCGCCCAATCTGTGTCAACAATCAAAGTGAAGATAACAACCTGGATTGAAGATAAGGACTATGACGTGACTAGGAATATTCCTAGTATCCAGGTTGGTGGTTGTTTACATATGCGTGTCCACACTCTTATTGGACGATGAAGAATGTGCAGCTGTACGTGGGGGACCACAAGTACGATGAAGGCACGATTGTTTATTCTTCTGATCGTCCAATACAAGAAGACTACGTGGTTGATTTGGACACCAAGTGACGAGGAGCTTTCGCCTATAAAAGCAACACTCCTTGTATGCATATGTGTGGCATTTTCCTGAGAATCATTCTTCACACAAAGTTTCTCTGCTCTTATACACAGCTTAGTCTGTACGAGATCAGCTTGGGCTGACTCTCTTGAGCTGAAACTTATTGATTGTTGTTTGTCATTTCATAGGGTTGTTTAGATATTTGTAGGCTATCTTTATTCCGCAACAACCCTGTAATTCTTTGTATAGATTATTTCTTAATAAAGAGTTACATTTGAAAACCGCAATCTGTGTTCAAGAATGCTTTTATTTTCTACTGCTTTACTGTTTTAATGATTCTTGTTCTTTACATGCATTAAGTATTTTGAGTCTTAAAACGTTGCTTAAAAGTTTGTAAAGTTCGAGAAAAGTTGTATTCACCCCCCTCTACAACTATCCTGTGTACAATATACTTTGGTATATTGATACACCGTGGGACGTATCATGATGTTATGAAGCTCAACCCACTTTGTATACCCCAACTGACCCAGCTTGTCTAAGTCAACAACTTCACTACTCTTTTCAAAGCCAAGTTTTGTGATTCTGATGCAAGGGATAGATTGCCCTCTCTTCCTCTTCATGGAGCAATCTGTAATGGGTTTTGGATATCTTCTAAATTGAACCATTTCAATCAGCAACCTTTTGTCCATCATGTCCAACTCACTATGGTACTCCACACTTGCAGCAACATCCTTCTTCTTCTGCAATGGAGTTGAGTGGACTACAACCTTTTTCCCTTTTCCTTTCTTTCCTTTGGTACCAGTAGCGGCCAACTTTTCTTCTTCAAGTTCTTTGTCAATTTGAGCTTGAGTTGCTTTTGCTACATTAGTATCACCAGCATATTCTTTCTCTAAAGTTTTCCTTCTGTCTTCCTTTATCATTATTTGTGCTGCCTCAGTTGACACTCCAAGAAATTCAGCTTGTATCTTGGCAACTTCAAAATCTAACTCTTGTCCAGTAAGTTCCTTTACAACACTGGGACCAGATCAATGGTCTTCAGGCTTTTCCCTTGAACCTCTTCATCCAGTTGGATCAAGAAGAGGACTAACCCCAAGGGACATGAGTATATATGGTCCATCCTTAAGGATTTTCAACATATACCTTTCAATCCCACCAAAATGCAAAAGCATTCTAGCCTTCCATGTACCGAATGTCTCACTGTTTCCATCAAATTTTGGAACAGGAGTGTTAGAGTAGTGTACATGGACATGGTTTGGGGCAGTAGGAGGAGGAGGGTTGGTGTTAACATTTTGAAAAGGTTGTGCATTTGTATTCGAGGGGTTTTCACCTGAACCAAAACCATCTCCACCTTCAGTAGTGTTCATCTTAGCAGATCTAGGCAAGTTTATTAGCCTTCTGCTCTGATACCACTTGTAAGTCCCAACTCGTTAGATGGTACTACTGAAGACACCTCTATGTCGATGGTGGAGTTACTTTGCAATATATGCACTGAACTGGAGACGACCAGTTGCAGTGTGTATATACCAAGTTCTAGATAGATTACTTATATAAAAGACAATAAGTAAAGAACAATGCAATAATACAAATAACTTGTAAGATAACTTGATGAGACAATATGTATTTTTCAATGTGTAATTTATTTATTGATATTAAACAAATTACAAGGTTGATGCGGAACCAAGATAATACACGAATGTAAATATCCTAACAACCTATGAAATACAATTGATCTATACTCGGAATTTCTCAAGACAATCGAAACACTTAAAGTTGTGAAATGTTCCTTTTAGCGATTGAGAGAAGATTACACAAGTTAATATTGCAGGTTTGCAAAGTGTGAAGTCTATCGAAGTTTATTCGAAGAAGTAATATTCTTGGTTGTGCAATGACTTGTATTTATAGGCAAAGTTAACATTGGGATGTTAACTTTAGCCGTACAAATGTGGTTGGGAGCATTTAAGGAATAGCATTTAATTCCTTAAAAAGCAGTGTAAAGTCGCATGTTAAAGTGACTTTACATAACCACCTTTATGTACCTTTTAATACTTAAATAATAAGATAAGGCTTATTATCCGGGTAAAGGTACATAAAGCATATAAGTCAATTCCTCGTAATCAGTGTAAAGCTTTGTAAGGGCTTTCCACTGATGGTCTCCAGTTTGTAACTGACTAGAATGCCAACTGGGCTTCGCTGCCATTGTCATTCTCTATCTTCCATTTGTTGTCTTCGACTTCAACTGGAATGCTTCTTCAACTTGGTCAGTTCTCAACTGGAGGAAGTCTTCAGTTGCGTTAGCTGTACGGTGCAACTGGACTTCAATATATTTCTCGACAAATCATCTTGGTCACCAGTTTCACTAGTCTCCAGATGCAACTGGTGACTGGTCAGTGTGAACTGGTGACTGGCCAGTTCTAGGTGAACTGGTCCTAACAGTGTCAAAATGAGACAACTTCACAAACTGCATGCTCTATTTGTGAAATTGTGAATGCATCTGTGCAAACTGAAAGTGAAGTTGTGCATGTTTCTGTTCAAACTGATTGTGATCTAGATGATGTGTTTGATGTCAATGATGTTGATGATTATTTCTTCCCGACTGCTTCTGAGACTGAGTCTTTTACCAAGTTTTCTGAGGGAACACAATCATACTTGAATGAAATTGATGCTTTCAAACAAAAGTTTGAAAAAGAAAAGGAACAAAAGTTGAATGTGCTAAAGGAACTTAATAAACTGAAAGTGGAATTCGAATTTCAGAAAATTGCACTTCAATCTTTTAAAGAGAAAGAAAAAGCATCAATTCCACTCAAGAGAAGTCCTTGTCCGTTTAAGATAAGTGAAGCAAGTGTGAAGTTGGAAACTGATGACATGTCAACATTTTTGGAAGGAAATCATGATTTTGCTCCTGAATTTGAAAAACATTTTGTTCAAAAAGAGGATAAACATGAATTTTATCTAAAGAAGATTCCAAAGTCACACTCTTCACAACCTTCACCATTTGATAAGTTCAAAAGACCAAAGACCACCACACAACAAAAGACCAACCCATCACCCAAGACTGACTCAGGACTGAAACCAAACAAAGGTCCCATAGTTTCTAAGAATTCAAAGACTTCTAGACAACCACAGATGTATAAGGTTAAAACTGAACTAAGATTCAAAAAGAAGTCAAAACAAGTAGTGGTCCAAAGACTGTCAAGAATGAAACTTTCTCATTAGGTAACAAACAACCTCAGCATGTTAGGTATTCTAGTTTTCCTAGGTATTCTCAAACGACCTCTAAGTGCACTTTACAGAGAGTTAGAGATACAGTTTCAGGAATAACTAAATACAAAGATCAGTATGGTTGGTTGTCACCTAATAACATCAAGAAAGTGAACAAGACCACAAAAACCATCAAGAAGAAACCTGTTAAGAACGGAAATAACAAATTGTTTGCTAACTCAAAGAATGTTCGTGTTTCAGGTGACTTGTGCTTAACTAGTAGCAGTAAATGGATTCCAAAAGATAGATTTTTGCATGCTTCTAGAAAAGTCAAGCTTGATGGAAATACTACCCATGTCAAACAAGTGTGGATTGTCCGTAGATCAAATTCATTAGATAGTGCTAATACATCTAGGACTAGTCCTGCTTGTCTCAAAACTTGTGTATAAACCTTTACATTTCTTTGCTTGTAATTCGTATTTCTCATTTGAACTCGTATGTGTGCTTGTTTGTTATGTTGAATAAAATGTTTGTTTGTGTGTCCATTTTTGTTTTATGATTATTTTTGTTTTGTGTACTTGCATGTTATCCCTCTAACCTGCAAGGACCCAATCTACATGGGTACCTAAACATATTCCTTGTCCTTGCAGGAATATCTCATTTGTGTATGGTATGTTGACTCGGGATGTTCTCGTCATATGACTGGAAACAAGTCCATTCTTACAAACTTTGTTGAGAAGTTTATGGGAACCGTCAGATTCGGAAATGATCATATTGCTCCTATTATTGGTTATGGAGACATTGTTAAAAATGGAGTCACTATCAAGAGAGTTTCCTATGTTGAAGGATTAGGACACAATCTTTTTAGTGTTGGACAATTTTGTGCCAATGATCTTCAAGTATTATTCAGGAGATATGAATGCAAAGTGCAGACTGAAGATGGTGTGGATATTCTTACTGGTACAAGAGACAATAATTTGTTCACTATTGATCTCAACAACATTCCAACTAATTCTTCAGAGATTTGTCTTCTTTCAAAAGCAACTGCACAAAATTCTTGGTTATGGCATCGCCGTCTTTCTCATCTTAATTTTCAAACGATTAATGCTCTCGTGGATAAACAACTTGTTGAAGGTCTTCCAGATTACAAATATGAAAGTGAACATGTTTATCCAGCTTGTGCAATTGGAAAGATGAAGAAAGCAACACACAAACCAAAGAAGTTTCTAAGCACAGAAGGTCCTTTGCACCTTATTCATATGGATTTATGTGGACCAATGAAAGTTCAAAGTATCCATGGCAAGCGATACATTCTTGTGATTGTCGATGATTATTCTCGTTATACTTGGGTATTCTTTCTTCATGCAAAGAGTGATGCTCCGAATGTGATTATTGATTTCATCAAGAAGACCCAAGTAAATCTTAAATCATCGGTTAGAATTGTTCGCTCAGATAATGGCACTGAATTCAAGAATTCAACAATTGATTCTTTCTTCAAGTCCATGGGTATTACTCATCAATTTTCCGCTACCAGAACACCTCAACAGAATGGAGTAGTTGAACGTCGAAATCGAACTCTTGTTGAAGCAGCTAGAACAATGCTTACTTATTCTAAGTTGCCTCCGAATCTATGGGCTGAAGCTGTTGCTACTGCTTGTTTCACTCAAAATAGATCAATCATAAACAAGAGGTTTGATAAAACTCCATATGAGGTGATTAACAAAAGAAAGCCCAATGTGAACTTCTTACACATATTTGGATGTGTTTGTTATGTTCTCAATGATCGAGATAATCTGGGCAAATTTGAACCAAAAGGAGATGAGGCATATTTCATCGGTTATTCGAGAGAATCAATAGCTTATCGTGTATATAACTGAAGAACCAAGAGAATCGAAGAGAGTATGAATGTTAGATTTGATGAACTCTCGGGAATGGTTCTTGAACAACACAGTTCATGACCCGAACTTCAAAGTCCACAAGCTTCCGCAACAAAAACTGATTCTACTGTCAAATCATCATTCTCTACTCCAACTACACAAGATTTGGATATCTTGTTTGAAGAATTTTTCCAAGTTCCGACGAAAGTTCCTGAATCTGAAGTGAATACAAATGAACCATCCAGTTCAAATTCAAATGAGATGGATTCCAATGAGTCTTCACCATCACAATCATCAGATGTTAATTCTTCATCTGATTCTCCTCCACCTACTGATACTTCAGAGTTGCATACTCAACCTCATAATATCTCTCAAGTGACAAATCCGTCAATCAATCCTGAAGATTATGATCCCGACGACTTTGTTGAGCCAATTGCTACTTCATTTGAACAATTGACAGAACAACATTCTCCTGATTTTATTGATTCTGAAGAATCTGGTGATCCACTTGATCCAATTCCTCACACTACCAAATGGACAAGAGCTCATCCAATTTCTCAAGTCATTGGTAATCCAACAACTGGAGTTCAGACAAGATCCGCATCCATAAATGAATGTCTGTTTGTGAATTTTCTGAGTATTGTTGAACCAAAGACAGTGAATGAAGCTCTAAATTGTCCAGATTGGGTGAAAGCAATGCAGGAAGAACTTAATCAATTAGAATGTCTTGAGGTGTGGAAATTGGTTCCCAATCCTTACAAGAATAAGGAGCCAATTAAGACCAAATGGATCTTCAAGAACAAAAAGGATGAAACTGGAGTTGTTGTACGCAACAAAGCACGATTGGTTGCAAAGGGATATTGTCAACAAGATGGAATTGATTACGATGAGACATTCGCACCAGTTGCACGAATTGAGGCCATTCAGATGTTTCTTGCCTATGATGCCTACAAGAATTTCACAGTCTACCAAATGGATGTCAAAACTGCCTTCTTAAATGGGATTCTCAAAGAAGAAGTGTATGTTGAACAACTTGAGGGATTTGTGAATTCAAAACATCCGGACTATGTTTACAGGTTAGATAAGGCTTTATATGATCTGAAACAAGCCCCTCATGCATGGTATGATGCTATATCTTCTTATCTTGTGAAATCTGGTTTTAGCAAATTGTTTATCAAACGACAAGGGAGTGACATCATTTTAATCCAGATTTATGTTGACGACATAATTTTTGGGTCAACTAACCCTAAATACTGCAAGAATTTTTCTGCTTTAATGATCAGTCAAATTTGAAATGAGCATGATGGGTGAATTAAACTTTTTCCTTGGTCTTCAAGTCAAACAGTTGTCAAATGGTACTTTTATTTGTCAAACTAAGTACATTCTTGACATGTTGAAAAAGTTTGATATGAATGAATTGTCAACCAATTGGTACACCCATGGAAGCTCGAACAAAAATTAATGCTGATTTAAATGGAAAATCTTTTGATCAAAAGAAATATCGCAGTATGATAGGGTCACTCATGTATTTGACTGCAAGTCGCCCGGATATTATGTTCGCCACATGCATGTGTGCCAAGTACCAGGCCAATCCCAAGGAAAGTCATTTCCAGGCCGTCAAACGGATTTTCCGATACCTGAAAGGCACTGTGAACCTTGGTCTCTGGTATCCAAGGGATACCAGGTTTCAGTTAATTGCATATTCGGATGCTGACCATGCAGGTTGTAAGCTTGATCGAAAAAGTACTTCTGGGAGTGTACAGTTTCTAGGGGATAGATTAGTTAGTTGGTCTTCGAAGAAACAGAATTGTGTATCTACATCTACTGCAGAAGCTGAGTACATTGCTGCAGCAAGCTGTTGTTCACAAGTTCTTTGGATGAAGACTCAGTTGACTGATTATGGATTTCAGTTCAACAGAATTCCCATCTACTGTGACTCTAAGAGTGCTATTGCTATTTCTTGCAATCCTGTACAGCACACAAAGACCAAGCACATAGATGTTCGGTGCCATTTTCTTAAAGATCATGTCGAGAAAGGTAACATCGAACTCTATTTTGTCCCGACAGACTACCAACTTGCTGACCTTTTCACCAAACCTCTGGATGAACAAAGCTTTAATTTTCTTAAAACCAAGTTGGGAATGCTAGATTTACAAACTTAAATGTTTTCATGCCATGTATTCTATGTTCATTTTCTGTTTCAAACATTGATGTGTCTTACCTGTTATTACATGCAATGTTTGAGGGGGAGAAAAATGGTAGAATGCATGATTTAGGGGGAGTTTGTAAATTTACTATTGTGATATATGCTTAATTTGAGGGGGAGTGTGCAAATGCATGTGAATATTTGTTTACTTATAAAGTTTGTGTAATATTTTTTTTGTTTTGTTTTATTTGTTTAAAAAAAAAATTTCTTTCTTTATTTGTTTGTGTGCTTGTTTTTAAAATCTGAAAAATCAAATACAAAATTAGAAAATTTTAAAAAGGTAAAAAGATTTTTTTTATGTTGTTAAATTATTTTCTTTTATCTCTTATGTTTGTTTATATAAGTTTTTTTTGTTTATTTTGTTTTTAGTTTGTTAAAACCCAAAAAGGAAAAGTCTGATGTGTAAAATCGAGTTTGTAAAATTTATAAACAAGTACCCATAAAAACCGACTACTACACACTTTCAGGCAGTGGACCTGATCGCATATAGTATAGTAACTAGTAAGTCCGAGATCGTTCGCAGGGATTGGTTTTGAAATAATTGTTCGCTAAAGTAGTTTTAAAACAAGGATGGAACCGTAACCGAGTTGCTACCTAACTTTGACAATTTGAAATTAAAGAAATTGAAATGACAAGACAATTAAAAGTAAAGAAAGTTCAGACAATATAAATAAAGATCATCCACTTCGAATCCACTTGACTTCAGCTATGATTGCACACGATAAAGATCAAATTCTTTAGAGTTGACAAGATAATCGTGAAAGGATAAAAATGCTCGCGTGGTACCACCAACCGCTCGCAAATCACCCAAACACCTAAGTTGCTAGTTTAATTACCTAAGCCGGTACCACCAATGCCTAGAAAATCTCCCCAACAATTAGTTTGCTTGATTATCCAATTACCAATTATGCCTATGTGAATGAAAACGTGGTACCACCAACCGTTTCTAAACACGTTTACCGATTAATTCCTATTATAGATTTGACATTCACCGTCATACCATGAACCGGTGACAATCGACCATAGACAATCGAATTGAAACGATAAACATATTCACCTAGTACCACTAACGATGAACACATAAACCATCAACATCAAAAGAATAAATCACAAGGAATTAATTGATAAAGATCACGACACAACGATAATTGAATCAATACTTGAATTAAAATATTGCAATCATATCATTCGTCAAGTTTCATCAAAGTGGATGATTAGAAATCTAGCCACTCATGCTAAATTGAAATTCATAAAAGAAATTGAAATGACAAGACAATTAAAAGTAAAGAAAGTTCAGACAATATAAATAAAGATCATCCACTTCGAATCCACTTGACTTCAGCTATGATTGCACACGATAAAGATCAAATTCTTTAGAGTTGACAAGATAATCGTGAAAGGATAAAAATGCTCGCGTGGTACCACCAACCGCTCGCAAATCACCCAAACACCTAAGTTGCTAGTTTAATTACCTAAGCCGGTACCACCAATGCCTAGAAAATCTCCCCAACAATTAGTTTGCTTGATTATCCAATTACCAATTATGCCTATGTGAATGAAAACGTGGTACCACCAACCGTTTCTAAACACGTTTACCGATTAATTCCTATTATAGATTTGACATTCACCGTCATACCATGAACCGGTGACAATCGACCATACACAATCGAATTGAAACGATAAACATATTCACCTAGTACCACTAACGATGAACACATAAACCATCAACATCAAAAGAATAAATCACAAGGAATTAATTGATAAAGATCACGACACAACGATAATTGAATCAACACTTGAATTAAAATATTGCAATCATATCATTCGTCAAGTTTCATCAAAGTGGATGATTAGAAATCTAGCCACTCATGCTAAATTGAAATTCATAAAAGAAATTGAAAGAGAACATATTGTACCAATGATTGTTGAATGTAAATTGCAAGACAGAAAATTAGATACGATCTAGATGGGTGTTCTTGAATCTTCAATGAATCAAATGATGAAATCTTGACATGATCCTTGAAAGAATTCACGGTAGAATAGCTCCTAGAAAGAAAATTTGATTCCTTCGGAAATAGGGTTTATTTTTCTATTTATACCTCCCCAAAATCTGATGCAAAAGGCTGAACCATTAGGTTCCCCGTACGGCTGACTGCGCCGCAGTGAGGATGGTGCACTCCCACTGCGGTGCAGTGGGATACCCCTGGAATTCTGATCTTATGGAGACTGCGGCGCAGTGGGGCAACATCCATCCCATTGCGGCGCAGTGATAATCCACTGGAAATTAAGGTATATTTCTCGACCCTTGACTGCGGCGCAGTGGGGCTTCACTCTTCCCACTGCGGCGCAGTGTTAAACCTCTGGAAAGCATGTCTTTGGTACCAACCGACTGTGGCGCAGTGGGGCAACACCCCTTCCACTGCGGCGCAGCTCAATCTTGCTGAAATCTTTGGTTCTTCTTTATTAACAGCTCTATCAACATCTTGGCCTAAAATCGTCAGAAAATGCACCAAATGGACGCCCAACCTGGTAAGAACCTGAAAGCACTAACAAACACCATAAACGCGCCAAATGCATACAAAATTGACTCAAAACACATACAAAAAAAGGCCAATAATGATGTGGGCGATCTATACAAATTGGTCACATCAAATCCCCCACACTTGAGCGTTGCTTGTCCTCAAGCAAATCTGGAAATTAAGCAAAAAGCATTCCTTGGCACGAAGCTATATAAACACATTACGGTTATAAAAAAGAAGCCAAATCAAGTATGTCGATGACAAGGAATTAATTGATAAAGATCACGACACAACGATAATTGAATCAATACTTGAATTAAAATATTGCAATCATATCATTCGTCAAGTTTCATCAAAGTGGATGATTAGAAATCTAGCCACTCATGCTAAATTGAAATTCATAAAAGAAATTGAAAGAGAACATATTGTACCAATGATTGTTGAATGTAAATTGCAAGACAGAAAATTAGATACGATCTAGATGGGTGTTCTTGAATCTTCAATGAATCAAATGATGAAATCTTGACATGATCCTTGAAAGAATTCGCGGTAGAATAGCTCCTAGAAAGAAAATTTGATTCCTTCGGAAATAGGGTTTATTTTTCTATTTATACCTCCCCAAAATCTGATGCAAAAGGCTGAACCATTAGGTTCCCCGTACGGCTGACTGCGCCGCAGTGAGGATGGTGCACTCCCACTGCGGCGCAGTGGGATAATCCACTGGAAATTAAGGTATATTTCTCGACCCTTGACTGCGGCGCAGTGGGGCAACATCCCTCCCACTGCGGCGCAGTGATAATCCACTGGAAATTAAGGTATATTTCTCGACCCTTGACTGCGGCGCAGTGGGGCTTCACTCTTCCCACTGCGGCGCAGTGTTAAACCTCTGGAAAGCATGTCTTTGGTACCAACCGACTGTGGCGCAGTGGGGCAACACCCCTTCCACTGCGGCGCAGCTCAATCTTGCTGAAATCTTTGGTTCTTCTTTATTAACAGCTCTATCAACATCTTGGCCTAAAATCGTCAGAAAATGCACCAAATGGACGCCCAACCTGGTAAGAACCTGAAAGCACTAACAAACACCATAAACGCGCCAAATGCATACAAAATTGACTCAAAACACATACAAAAAAAGGCCAATAATGATGTGGGCGATCTATACAAATTGGTCACATCAAATACCCCCACACTTGAGCGTTGCTTGTCCTCAAGCAAATCTGGAAATTAAGCAAAAAGCATTCCTTGGCACGAAGCTATATAAACACATTACGGTTATAAAAAAGAAGCCAAATCAAGTATGTCGATGACAAGGAATTAATTGATAAAGATCACGACACAACGATAATTGAATCAATACTTGAATTAAAATATTGCAATCATATCATTCGTCAAGTTTCATCAAAGTGGATGATTAGAAATCTAGCCACTCATGCTAAATTGAAATTCATAAAAGAAATTGAAAGAGAACATATTGTACCAATAATTGTTGAATGTAAATTGCAAGACAGAAAATTAGATACGATCTAGATGGGTGTTCTTGAATCTTCAATGAATCAAATGATGAAATCTTGACATGATCCTTGAAAGAATTCGCGGTAGAATAGCTCCTAGAAAGAAAATTTGATTCCTTCGGAAATAGGGTTTATTTTTCTATTTATACCTCCCCAAAATCTGATGCAAAAGGCTGAACCATTAGGTTCCCCGTACGGCTGACTGCGCCGCAGTGAGGATGGTGCACTCCCACTGCGGTGCAGTGGGATACCCCTGGAATTCTGATCTTATGGAGACTGCGGCGCAGTGGGGCAACATCCCTCCCACTGCGGCGCAGTGATAATCCACTGGAAATTAAGGTATATTTCTCGACCCTTGACTGCGGCGCAGTGGGGCTTCACTCTTCCCACTGCGGCGCAGTGTTAAACCTCTGGAAAGCATGTCTTTGGTACCAACCGACTGCGGCGCAGTGGGGCAACACCCCTTCCACTGCGGCGCAGCTCAATCTTGCTGAAATCTTTGGTTCTTCTTTATTAACAGCTCTATCAACATCTTGGCCTAAAATCGTCAGAAAATGCACCAAATGGACGCCCAACCTGGTAAGAACCTGAAAGCACTAACAAACACCATAAACGCGCCAAATGCATACAAAATTGACTCAAAACACATACAAAAAAAGGCCAATAATGATGTGGGCGATCTATACAAATTGGTCACATCAAATACCCCCACACTTGAGCGTTGCTTGTCCTCAAGCAAATCTGGAAATTAAGCAAAAAGCATTCCTTGGCACGAAGCTATATAAACACATTACGGTTATAAAAAAGAAGCCAAATCAAGTATGTCGATGACAAGGACTTTGGTGAAGCAGTTTTAATCTTAAATGAAAACCCGAAATGTTTGACAATATCTGAACAATCCACAAGCCTCAATAACACGACTAAGCAAAAGTGAAACAAATGAGCCTATCAAAATCATCCTACTCCAACGAACTTACTATTGGGGTTGAATATATATGAATAATCACTCATTGCTCGGTCGTGATGCATATCTTACCATAGGCTTGAACAAGGATCATAGCTTCACCGACATGGCGTGAGCACCAAGTACATCATCAAAATATGGCATATAAATCGGTTGTAATGTTAGGCTAAGGGTATTTACAATGGGATTTGGGAAATTTAGGTTAGTGTTAACAGGAAATAACAAAAGTATAAGTTATGTACAAAATAGTCTAATCAACCCTTACCATTGATTGCCACCAACCCATAAGATGCTATCCCACGAACACACCTCAAAAGTAACAAGCAAAACCCGACACCATTATGGTGTATCATTCTTCAAACAACTTAGGAACAACCAAATCTTCCATTCTATTCACGAACCAAATGATACAACAATTCTTTTGACATATAAAAATGAGAAGTACCCACTAGTAGCCCAAGTTCTTTTCTTTCTTTTTTTTCTTATTTCATTTTTTCCTCTTTTTTTGCTTTATTTGAACCATTTTTACTCTACTAGTAGGCACCCTCTTACAATGATGAACAATGTCTATAACAATATACTTCCTTTGAACAATCCAAGACATTCCCCAATAACTTGACCAATCGACGTATTCCCATAGACCAAGAATATTCCAACTGATAACCCACTGAAGCTCTCCCAAACCGCCCAAATAAACCAATGACAATCAATGGCCCCCCAAAATTAGACTATCGGTATGGCGAGGTAAAGTTTACATATTTAAGTGGATTTATACAAAGGAAAAGGCTAAGTTCAAAAAGGGTGTCTAAATGTATCTTGCACTAAAGATGAGTAGCCACAGTAGCCAGCTACACAAAACATGTATGTACATGTATAAAAGTATGTATACTAAAGGTAAAAATATACATAAGCAAGGGGTGAATAGAAAGAAAATACGGGTCAAACCTAGTATGCCAATTCGTCATCCAATGTACTTATATCACAAAAGTGATCTCACTGCGGTCTCGTAACGATCACCAGGCCAAGTTCTAGCTCAACACATCACCGGCACACTCATATCAAAAAAGTAACCCGGAAATGGAATAAATTAACCTCAAATTTGCACATCTTAGTGCAGAGTTCGAAATGGAACCCTTACTCCTGAATAAATCCAAGAGCCTAAGAGAGGGACATAATTACAAGGCAATCAAACCAAAACCGTCAACACCTAGCACATCTATAAATGAATGATGAATCTCACAACTTTTGGGTGTTTGGGATATTTGAGTATGCAAGTAATGTTATCAATCCACAAGGATTAGCCCAATAACCGTTCAGAACACATTTCGCCGATTAAATTTGTACCAAGGAAAAAATTTTGTAGTAAAATTGCTCATTAAGTTATTATGAATTAAGTGACAAAAGCAATTTACCACAAGGACAAGCTCAACACAAGTTTCAAATCATATCATCTTCCGTCATCCTACCAAATCGAAACAACCAATCTCAAACATGCACATCATAGTTCAGAGTTCAAGATAGAACCCTTACTCTTGGATAAAATCCAAAAGTCTATGAGAGGGACACATTCACAAGAACGGTTAAATCGACAAAAGCAAAACAACAAAAGAGATATATCCGGTTGCTTAAACCTATTTGCCACCCCCCCACACTTAAGATGGACAATGCCCTCAATGTCCAACATTCGGTCAAAACTAAGGTAAATAGGGGTAAGCAAATAGACAGAAAGAATGAGAACACATACCGGATCATGGACACATTCCGTTTCAAAACAAGTAAGTCGACCCCGCACCACAAATTGCTCTTCCTAAAAAGAAAGTCCAATTTGCTTGACGGGAGAAACAGACTAGTCCAAAATGGAATGTGCGAGAGCTGTGCGCGAAACAATGTCAGTAAAGATACCAATTAAAAATGTTGCGCTGAACTTACTGCCAGCATATGCATGTGACATCATAGTGAGCTACTAACACGATCACACAATCAAACAAATCAATGCCAACGAATGTAGGTGAGAATGAGAATCCAACGGGTCCTCCCCCACACTTGGGTTCCACTAAGTATTTCCATCAATTTGGATCAAACCTGCTCAATTACACATCACAAGAACACATCCCAAATAGCCATACAAAGTGCAAACTAAAAAGAAGAATGTCATGCAGAAATTAAAAGAAACAAAGGAAAGTACAAATGTTTCACCACCCCGTAGGGTAGATACCAGACAATGATAACTAAAACAATGACATGAGAATACCAACATAACCAAACATCATACGATTC
The DNA here is from genome assembly GCA_034093135.1 of Erigeron breviscapus. Lineage (NCBI taxonomy): Eukaryota > Viridiplantae > Streptophyta > Magnoliopsida > Asterales > Asteraceae > Erigeron > Erigeron breviscapus. Next base: position 138,401,044 of record CM067168.1, on the reverse strand, counting down.
CATCCCACGGTACCGGATGGGAATCATCTCCACTACTCCTGGTGACCATGGTAGCCATAGGGTAGTCCAGGTTTTCCAAAAATACTCGTCACCCAATCTTGCTCCTCCTCCTGAGCTGAACCCGAACCACCTGCATCTCCTCCCGAATGACCAACATCAAATCCTGAATGAGCACCTGCATCAAAACCTGCAAAAGATGGAGAAGCACCGCCATCATGGCCACCCTGAAAGACCCTAAACTGCACTGGACCTCGAGGAAAACCTCCAAAATCATGGGGTGGTGGTGACATGTTCCCCGGGGCAGTCGTATGAGAGAAAAAGGACTGACCCCCCTGACGATAATCGGGGACATAAATAGGCGGTGGGGAGAACTGAGGAATCAGGTCAGGTCGAACAAACTCCCGACCGTGATACTGAGCATCCCACATCGGCTGATAATAATCTAGGCTATAGTTAGTGTGGGCCTGCTGTGATCCAACCCAGGTGAAATCCTGGTCCACCCTCCTCTGATATGCATCAAATTCTTGCTGACTCTTCTGCTAGGACTCATAAATATTCTGAATAGTGTTCCCCAAGAGTGTAAGGTCAAACGAGCGAGGGACGGGAATGCTACGACCAGTCCTCCTCGGTGGCTCCTGTAGAGCATCAGCCATCTCAACATCAGCCTCCTCCAGATCCGGAGGTGGTCCCTCAACCTCTCCCTCATCATCTAACAATCTTTCCGGCTCATTCCCCTTCTTTTTCTTCACTATCTTCGCCCTCATCAACTCATTATAAGAGAAAGTCTCTTGATATACGGGCAAGGAAAGATAAGTTTGGCACTCATCCGAATCAAACACTCCCATTCTCTTGTAAATAGTAGTAATGAAATGACCAAAAACCAATTGTGCATCAGAATGGTTGCACATACGGTCCAAAAGCACAAGAGGCGGCAAAGCAAACTTTCTAGGAGAGCCCTCAGAAAATAACTTAAGTAACCATAGATCATTCTGGTACGCCTTCTCCCAATGAGTAGACCGCTGAACCAAGAAAGTCACGAGCATACGGTGGAGTAACCTCAATCTGACATTCTTAATCTTCGACACACTAACTGAACCAGAGGAGCTCCACGTCTCTCCTCCCGTGATCCTTGTGTAATAGGCTTCAATCGACTCTCCATCCCCCAGGTCAGCTTTTGTAAAATACCCCTTTTTTAGAATAGCCCTCAGAGCTGGGCTCTGCAATTCTTCCCTCGAATACATCCCAACATAATGACCAAACTCAGCAATTGACAGCTTCCTCTGCTGTCCCCACAATAAAACCAGACAATTCTTTCCTCAAAAATGTCTTTAACCTTCCCCAGTTCCTTCTTCAGTTTCAAAGTCGAGTAAAATTCCAAACATAACTCACGATAAGCTGGCTCACGGTTAAGAAATACCCGATTCCAAATATCACAGTTCACATCACGCCCCCTTGACTCACCTCCAACTCTCAAACTCATAGAAAACCATTTACGAATGTCCTCCTGGAACCCATATAATTGAGCTTGTACAGGAGGTAAATACCTTGCTGGACAAACGGCATGCTTAGCAAGCTTAAACATTTGATTTCTGCAAATGTTCTTATCGGGCTGCCTAATTCCCTCAAATGATAGCCAAGCATGTCTCTCATTCAGTTGACCTTCAAAAACGATAAGCGGCACCTCCACCTGTTGCCTAGGGGTTTTAGTAGGAACATCAGCGGCTTCACTAGATTGCCCTTCGCCCTCCTTTCGCTTAGAAGATGGATTCTGCATTCACAAACATTAAAGCGAATAAACGCGAGTAATAGGAATGCAAAGTTGGAACCATATTTAAACAAACGAAAAACTTGGCAGGAAATTTCCCCCACTATGGCGCAGTGGGCATGAACAACCCTCACTGCGGCGCAGTGGGGTTAAAAACACAATAATACAGACAAAAATCACTGCGGCGCAGTGAGGCATCACACCCCTCACTGCGGCGCAGTGAGGTACTTTTCTGGGCAACAAATTAGGGTTCATCACGACTTGGCATAAAAAAGGGGGTAAATCAAACAAACAAATTCAGGGAATAATGAAACAATAATCTCCAACCGTTATTCAAAACTACAATAACCAACATATACATCCCCCACACTTGTTCATAACAAATCCCCAATTTTTCCAAAACCCTAATTTCAAAATTAAAATCAATAATGGGTGAACAAGATGAAAGATTTAACATCCAATTAGCTTCTATTGCCCACAAACATCAAAACCCCTAAATTAATTCTAACATATAAACCCTAGAAATTGAAAATGCAAAATAAAAGAAAAATACAAAGGATTAAAGATTGAAGAGAATGAATGATCTAGATGGGAAATAATGGATGTTTGGTTTTTGTTTTATGTTTTCAGGTTTTTAGAGAAGAGAGAAAGAAGTAAGTGAAAAAGTAAAAAGAAATGAGAATTACCCACACTTACCTGCCATGTACTCGACCTACCCGGCCCCTCACTGCGGCGCAGTGGGGCTTCCTCACTCCCACTGCGGCGCAGTGAGGAGTTTTCCACAAGTGACCAGAGGTTTCAGGATGCGGCGCAGTGGGGAATTAATCTTCCCACTGCGGCTCAGTGGGAAACCTCTGGAATTTTCTTCACAATTTTTATGCATCAAAAGTGAAACAACGTACCCAAACTGCATCAAATCGAAACCACACCTGCACTTACTACTAAAACAAGATTAGAACTAACTAATTTAAGGAAAGTAAAAGGCGATAAAATAAACACGGGTTGCCTCCCGAGAAGCGCTTAAGTTATTAACGAGTCCTTAGCTTGACTCGACCAACCTTCAAGTTTCAAGTTCAAACACGGGGATCTCCTCAAATATCCCCTCGACCTGCTCTTCTTCCAAATATAGCTTAAGTCGATGACCATTGACAATGAACGAACCTTCACCATTTCGCTTAAAGAACTCAACATAACTCGACGGGTATACGTGCTTAATCTCAAACAGTCCAATCCACCTAGAAGTTAGTTTAGGTTGCTAAATCTTAAATTTTGACAAGAACAACAACACTTTAGCTCCAACCTTAAACTCCTTCCTACGAATCCGCTTATCATGCCAAATCTTGGTCCTCTCCTTATATAGCCTCGAATTCTCATAAGCACCTAACCTAAGCTCATCAAGCTCATGGAGTTGCAACATTCTAAGTTCACGTGCTTCCATCAAATCTAAATTCAAATTCCTCAAAGCCAAATACGCTTTATGCTCTATCTCAATAGAAAGATGGCAAGTTTTGCCATAGAGCAACCGGTATGGCGTGGTGCCAATCGGCGTCTTATAAGCCGTCCTAAACGCCCACAAGGCGTCATCTAACTTCTTTGACCACACCTTGGGGTTATCCCCAATAGTTTTCTCCAAAATCCTCTTCAAGGCCCTATTTGTGTTTTCCACTTGACCACTGGTCTGTGGATGGTACGAGGTAGAAAAATAGTGGACAACACCATACCTCTTCATCACTTTGGCTAACTGATGGTTTGCAAAATGGGTTCCACGGTCACTAATCAAAGCTCTAGGGCAACCAAAATGACAGAACAACTGTTTCAAGAAATCAATGACTACACGCGCGTCATTCGTGGGCAAAGCCTTGGCTTCGGCCCATTTAGACACGTAGTCAACGACGACAAGAATGTACTGAAACTTATTAGACGGTGGGAATGGTCCCATAAAGTCTATACCCCAGACATCAAAAACCTCACATACCTGAATGCTCTGTTGAGGCATCTCATCCCGTTTAGTGATGTTCCCCTGTCGCTGACAGATGTCACAAGTCTCAACCAAAGTCTGGGCCTCCTTGAAAATTGTTGGCCAATAGAAACCTGCATCAAAAACTTTCTTACCCGTCACTGAAGGACCATAATGACCCCCAGTTGGCCCGTAGTGACACGCATCCAAAATTTCTCTTGTCTCACTTCCAGCAACACATCTCCTAACCATACCATCTGCACAAACACGAAACAAGTATGGATGGTCCCAAAAATAATACCTAACATCCGATATGAGCTTCTTCTTCTGCTGGGAAGTGAAATCATCAGGTATCTCACCTGCAACCAAATAATTAGCTATATCTGCATACCAAGGAGCTTCATCAGAATTAGAGATAAACGTTAAAGACTCATTGGGGAAGTGATCATTGATCTCCCCATCACGAAGTTCCTCCCGTTGAGGATCTTCCAAACGACTCAAATGGTCGGCAGCCAAATTTTCAGCCCCTTTCTTATCCTTTATCTCAATGTCAAATTCTTGCAACAAAAGAATCCAACGGATGAGCCTGGTTTAGCATCCTGTTTCGAGAACAAGTACTTAAGGGCTGAATGGTCAGTGAAAACTATGGTCTTACTCAAAACAAGATATGATATAAACTTATCAAACGCAAAGACCACTGCAAGCAACTCCTTTTCTGTAGTGGTGTAATTTTGCTGGGCGGGGTTCAAAGTTTTACTAGCAAAGTAAATGGGCTTGAAATGTTTCTCAACCCTTTGCCCTAGCACAGCTCCAACAGCATAGTCACTGGCATCACACATCAACTCGAAAGGCAATTCCCAATTTGGAGCTACCATGATAGGAGAATCAGTCAACTTCTCCTTCAATACCTGAAAAGCACTCAAACAAGCATCATCAAAAACAAAAGGAATGTCCTTCTCCAACAAGTGGGTCATAGGACGAGTAATCTTAGAAAAATCCTTAATAAATCGACGATAAAAACCTGCATGTCCAAGAAAACTCCTTACCCCTTTCACATTGGAAGGCGGGGGTAATTTGGCAATTACATCTATCTTAGCCCGATCAACCTCAATCCCGGCCTTGGACACTTTATGCCCTAACACAATTCCCTCAGTGACCATAAAATGGCACTTTTCCCAATTCAAAACAAGGTGTGCCCTCTCACACCGTTCCAACATCCTATCCAAATTACTCAAGAAAGAATGAAAAGAATCCCCAAAAACTGAAAAATCATCCATGAAAACTTCCATGGAAGTTTCAAGCATGTCCTGGAAAATAGCAATCATGCACCTTTGAAAGGTGCCAGGGGAATTACACAAACCAAACGGCATTCGCCGATAAGCAAAAGTGCCAAATGGACAAGTGAAAGTAGTTTTCTCTTGGTCCTTGGGATCAATGGGTATTTGAAAGTACCCGAAAATCCATCCAAGAAACAAAAATATTCATTACCTGCAAGACGTTCCAACATTTGATCAATAAAAGGAAGGGGAAAGTGATCCTTACGGGTGGCATCATTAAGCTTATGGTAATCTATGCAAACCCACCAACCCGTAATAGTCCTAGTGGCCAAAATCTCCTTATTATCATTTTCAATGACTGTCATGCCCCCCTTTTTGGGCACACAGTGGACAGGACTTACCCATGAACTATCAGCAATAGGAAAAATGATTCCTGCATCAAGAAGCTTAATCACCTCTTTCTTAACTACCTCCTTCATATTAGGATTCAGCCACCTTTGTCTCTGGACAACGGGCTTAACATCATCAAGAAAATCAATTTTATGCTGGCAGAAATTAGGACTAATACCTGGGATATCTGTGGTCTTCCAAGCAAAAGCCCGCTTGTGGGCTTTAAGAACAGACATGAGACGGTCTTTCTCGTTACTCGAGAGTGAGGACGAGATAACCACTGGAAGAGAAGACTCACCTGATAGATATGCATACTCTAGATGGTCTGGAAGCGTCTTAAGCTCTAAGTCAGTAGGTGGTACATCAACAGAGTTAGGTACCCTTGAACTCCCGTCAGCAACTACCTCCTCAAAAGTCTCGTCCTTGGGAGGTGATTCATCCAAGCTCAGTCCATGACCTCTGCAAACAAAGCTTCATCAGTAATTTCTCCAGATCCTAAATTAGCGATCTCTTCCTCTCCAATATCTGTCTCCATGAATTCCTGAAATTCTTGATCTAATGCATCATCAATGACATCAATCCTGAAACAAGTCTCATCATTAGAATATGAATGCTTGATAGACTTTTCAACATTAAACACAATCCTATCAGTGCCTACGCCTAAGGAAATCTCCTTATCCTTCACACGGATGATAGCATCCGCGGTATTAAGGAATGGGCATCCTAGAATAAGAGGGACCTTCGTATCTTCCTCCATCTCGAGGATAACGAAGTCAACTAGAAAAACAATGTGGCCAACTCTGACGCTAATGTTTTCAGCAATCCCGATGGGATACTGAAATGAATGGTCAGCAAGTCTTATACTCATGCGAGTAGGGCGAAGGACTCCTAAGGACAACTTGGCATAAACCGAGTAAGGCATCAAATTGATGCTAGCCCCTAAATCAGCCAAAGCTTTACAAATAATAGTTCTAATAGAGCAAGTGATAAGAAAACTCCCTGGGTCTTCAAGCTTTGGTGGAATGTGGTTCTGCAAGATAGCAGAACACTCGACATTAAGAAAAGTAGCCTTTGCCTCTTCAAACTTCCCTTTGTCTGTCACAATCTCCTTAATGAACTTGGCATAATTGGGCATCCCCTGAATAAGATCAACTAAAGGAACATTAATATGAACATTCTTGATCATGTCCACAAACTTGTTATAATGCTCCTTCAGCTTTGCTTTCCTGAACCTCTGTGGAAATGGTATCTTTGGCTTGTATGGTTTAACCTCTGGAGCCACAGCCGGTTTTGGTGGAGTGACCGGAGTCTTCACGGTCGGATCTTCCTCCATCTCTATCTCTTCATCAACATCAGCATTATCACTCCCGTTATCCTGCACATCTGAAACAACAACATTAAGAATAGGAGGTGGGTCATAAGACCTACCAGTACGAGTGGTGATGGCTTTGGCTTGCTTATTACGGACTGGAGGTGGAGTGTATATCTGTCCCTGACTAAACTGTCGTGAATTAAACTGAGGTCTAGGATTCTGTTGTGTGTTGCTAGGAAGAGTCCCCGTGGGCCTAGCAAGAGCTGCCATCCTACTTTCGAGATCCTTGAAGTTAGCACCCTGATTTTTCATGTTGATCTCCACCTTCCCGCTTATCTGATCCAACCTCTCACTCAAAGCCTTAGTATCATCCCTGATCATTTGAATGCTAGTGTTTGTTTCAACTTGATTACTCTCCAACTGCTTCATCATCTCCCTCAACTCGGCATTAGGATCGGCATTAGAAGAAGAAGAACCTGATCCTTGCCCTTGCTGAGTCTGCTGTTGTGGCTGATTCTGATAATTATCTCTTTGCCACCTGTTACCTGAAAAACGAGGAGCATTATCCTGAAAAGAAGAGTTATAAGAAGGATTACCTGAAGGCCGGTTCTAGAAACCGGTGTTGCGGTGGAAATTCCCTTGGGGTTGATTCTGAACATAGTTCACATCTTCGGGTGCCCGATTTGGACACTCATCAGAATAGTGCATATCACCACAATGATCACACCCATCGGCTACGACCTTAACATCCCTCTCAAGTGCACTAAATCTAGTCTCTTGAGCAGTAAAGCTCTTATCCATGCGCTCAGATAGCGCCTTAATCTCTCCAATAACCGCTGAATCATTACTAGCTTCAGCCTTAGCAACTCTCCCTTGATTAGTTCCCTTCTTCATCTTCCTTTAATTCTTCATAAATCGTTCATCATCCACCGTGGAGTTATCCTTTGCCATGTCTTCCAAGATCTGATAACCTTCATTGGGTGTAATGTTATTAAAACTACCCCCAAAAGCATATCCCAATTCTCGTTTAGACTTCTTATTTAACCCATCAAAGAAAAGCTCCACATATTGTTCCCTAGTCAAATTGTGACCTAGACAATTTCTCAACATTTCCTTGAAATGAACCCAAGCACCTACAACATCTTCTCCATCATCTTGTTCAAAAGACCTAATCATATTCTCCAACCTTCTTTGAGTTCTGAGTGAATAAAACTCACCAATAAAAGCCTCCTTAAGTTGGTCCCAAGTAGTTATTGAATTCTCTGGAAGATCATTGAACCAATCAAGTGCTTCTCCGGTGATTGAGATGGGAAATGTCTCAAGTTTCACGACATTCATTTGATTTTGACCATATTGATAAAGTCGAGCCAACTTTTCAAACCTATCCAAGTGTTGGTAAGGATCCCATTTCCTTTTTCCATCGAATTGTTGCTCTTCTATGCTCTTGAGATGATTTCCTTTCAAATTGAAGGTGTGATCAATGGCCGGGGGTCTAATGGCAGAGCCACGGCTAGTTGGAATAGTTCGAACCCTCTCGCCATAGCGAGTGTCATTTGGACCCCTTGGTTGTTCGTCACCCATCTTTTCTTGCTTAACTTGTAAATTGAAGAATTCGTCTAAATAAAACCATTCCTCGTCCGAATCAGGAGTGGGTTTAGCTATAGGTGAGAACGGTGTTGGTATTGGTGTTGTGGGTTCAGTGAAGTTAAACCGACGCCCTCTTGGTCTTCTCGGAGTAGACAAAGGACTATTCAAAGGGAGACCCGAAGAACGCAAGTTCATCAACTAAAGAAATACCTGCAAACACACAACTAACACAAACACGTCAAATGCACCTTTGATAAGAAAAGAAAACTAAACTAATAAAACAAGTAACTTCCTCACGCGTGAGAAAGGATCAAACCACTAAATTAACAACTAATTAGCACACAATCCCCGGCAGCGGCGCCAAAAACTTGATGTGTAAAATCGAGTTTGTAAAATTTATAAACAAGTACCCACTAAAAACCAACTACTACACACTTTCAGGCAGTGGACCTGATCGCATATAGTATAGTAACTAGTAAGTCCGAGATCGTTCGTAGGGATTGGTTTTGAAATAATTGTTCGCTAAAGTAGTTTTAAAACAAGGATGGAACCGTAACCGAGTTGCTACCTAACTTTGACAATTTGAAATTAAAGAAATTGAAATGACAAGACAATTAAAAGTAAAGAAATTTCAGACAATATAAATAAAGAAATAGAAAGAGAACATATTGTACCAATGATTGTTGAATGTTAAATTGCAAGACAGAAAATTAGATACGATCTAGATGGGTATTCTTGAATCTTCAATGAATCCAATGATGAAATCTTGAGATGATTTCCTTTCAAATTGAAGGTGTGATCAATGGCCGGGGGTCTAATGGCAGAGCCACGGCTAGTTGGAATAGTTCGAACCCTCTCGCCATAGCGAGTGTCATTTGGACCCCTTGGTTGTTCGTCACCCATCTTTTCTTGCTTAACTTGTAAATTGAAGAATTCGTCTAAATAAAACCATTCCTCGTCCGAATCAGGAGTGGGTTTAGCTATAGGTGAGAACGGTGTTGGTATTGGTGTTGTGGGTTCAGTGAAGTTAAACCGACGCCCTCTTGGTCTTCTCGGAGTAGACAAAGGACTATTCAAAGGGAGACCCGAAGAACGCAAGTTCATCAACTAAAGAAATACCTGCAAACACACAACTAACACAAACACGTCAAATGCACCTTTGATAAGAAAAGAAAACTAAACTAATAAAACAAGTAACTTCCTCACGCGTGAGAAAGGATCAAACCACTAAATTAACAACTAATTAGCACACAATCCCCGGCAGCGGCGCCAAAAACTTGATGTGTAAAATCGAGTTTGTAAAATTTATAAACAAGTACCCACTAAAAACCAACTACTACACACTTTCAGGCAGTGGACCTGATCGCATATAGTATAGTAACTAGTAAGTCCGAGATCGTTCGTAGGGATTGGTTTTGAAATAATTGTTCGCTAAAGTAGTTTTAAAACAAGGATGGAACCGTAACCGAGTTGCTACCTAACTTTGACAATTTGAAATTAAAGAAATTGAAAGAGAACATATTGTACCAATGATTGTTGAATGTTAATTGCAAGACAGAAAATTAGATACGATCTAGATGGGTATTCTTGAATCTTCAATGAATCCAATGATGAAATCTTGAGATGATCCTTGAAAGAATTCGCGGTAGAACAGCTCCTAGAAAGAAAATTTGATTCCTTCGGAAATAGGGTTTATTTTTCTATTTATACCTCCCCAAAATCTGATGCAAAAGGCTGAACCATAAGTTCCCCGTACGGCTGACTGCGCCGCAGTGAGGATGGTGCACTCCCACTGCGGCGCAGTGGGATACCCCTAGAATTCTGATCTTATGGAGACTGCGGCGCAGTGGGGCAACATCCCTCCCACTGCGGCGCAGTGATAATCCACTGGAAATTAAGGTATATTTCTCGACCCTTGACTGCGGCGCAGTGGGGCTTCACTCTTCCCACTGCGGCGCAGTGTTAAACCTCTGGAATGCATGTCTTTGGTACCAACCGACTGCGGCGCAGCTCAATCTTGCTGAAATCTTTGGTTCTTCTTTATTAACAGCTCTATCAACATCTTGGCCTAAAATCGTCAGAAAATGCACCGAATGGACGCCCAACCTGGTAAGAACCTGAAAGCACTAACAAACACCATAAACGCGCCAAATGCATACAAAATTGACTCAAAACACATACGAAAAAAGGCCAATAATGATGTGGGAGATCTATTCAAATTGGTCACATCAAAGTCCAAAATCAATTTAGCCCAACATGTGTGGTTAGCCCAAGACCAGTCAAGATCCGGGTTAGCACGCGGGTCAAACCCAGACCCGTGACCCGAATTTGAGGTTTAAAAGGAAAATGGGCGGGCCAAACAATTCATTTCAAATTCAAATCATTTTTTTCTTTCTTTATCTTTTCTCTCAAAACCGATCAAAATATCCATCAATCAATCAAACTTTCTCATCTCTCTTGTAAGAATCAAAGTGGGTGTGGTATTATTGTCTTATTTGGGTTGATAATCATCTCAGTTCATCGATCATATCATTCTCTTTGAGGTAAGATTTCTTGTTTTTATATTGCATTCAAACTGTTTGATTAAATGCTTGAATGAACAGTCATAATTGTTATGCATTATGTGATGATTGAATGTGAATATTTGATGTTTTAGTTGCATGATTAGGGCTATTACTTATTGTTTAACTGAATTTTATGCCTTAGTCTGCTCTTGTTTGGATTTTCTGGGTTTGAATGATAAAGGGCTGGGTAAAAATATGAACGTTTGATCAAAAGTGCCATTTGCAGAGCTTTAAGCTCGGCAAATGCGATGTTTGTTCATGATAATCTTCAAATCTTCATATTTTCTGGTTAACATGTTCATATTTTTCTTAAACAAATTTTTGATCAAAATAGTCATTTGCAGAGCTTTTAGCTTGGCAAATGCTTGTTTTTATCAAAAAGTGTTTGTTTTTAACCAAGTTCTTAAAACAACCTTATGCAGAGCTTTTAGCTCGGCATTCAATACATTTTGGCTTTCAAAATTTTTTCCATAGTCTAAACCCAACTGTTTGCAGAGCTCTGAGCTCAGCAAACAGTGCTTTTGAAACCAAAATTTTTACAAAGTCTAAATTCAACTATTTGCAGAGCTCTGAGCTCGACAAACAGTGCAATTGGTTTTTCAAAATTTTTACCAAGTCTAAAATCAACTGTTTGCAGAGCTCTGAGCTCGGCAAACAGTACATTTTGCTAAAAAAATTTCCAAGTCTTTAAACTACTATTTGCAGAGCTCTGAGCTCGGCAAACAGTACAAATTGGATTTTCAAATTTTTGTAAGACTTGAACCTTTCATTTGCAGAGCTTTGAGCTAGGCAAACTTCAATTTTCATTGAAATTTTCCTTTAATCAACTTCAATTTCATACATTTAAGAAAAGTTTATTTGAAAAGCTCATTTGCAGAGCTCTGAGCTCGGCGTTTACGAGAATCAACTCCAATATACGATGACTTGACACCTGTGTGCCTGTACTGTTCCATTCTCGTGTTTGCCGAGATGTTTGCTCGGCAAATCATACATTTTGTCAAAAATTTTGGCCAAAACCCATTTTTGGTCTTTATTAATCTCTGGGCAAAATTTTGAGAATTTTTTTTTTAAACTCCCTTTTGCCGAGGTTTGAGCTCGGCAAACAGTTCAAATTGGTTTTTATTTTCTTCAAAAAAAAAATTCTTCTTATTCTAAGTTTTTTTTATTACTTATATTTCATTTTAAAATGTATGTATGTCTGTATGTGTGTATTGTGTTTGTCTATATAGTATTTCATAAGTGTTGGGGTAAGAAGCAAGGTATCGAACGCCTTTGTGTACTACCTGAAACACCCCAACCACGGCGGAATGATGAGATGTACAGAAAGTCGAGTATTCAAATCAAAGGATAATAGATAACATTCACCACAGCTTTAGTTGATAAAAATAATTTTACAATGCACAAGCATGTGAACCAATTCCCAAGTACAATACGTCTACTATACTTGGATATTGAGTCCACGAAACAAATAACAAATACATGAGATGATATACTACAATGATCAGGGCGGATTCCATTGCCCGTCACAAGGTTTGATCTTTAACTCCAATGTGCAATGCAAACAATCATGATGCATATAATTCCTCAAAGCTTACGCTAATTCCTGAAAAGCATGAAGAAAAAGTGTCAACTACGAAAACGTAGTTGGTGAGTGCATAGGTTTGCAAGTAAACCTCGTTACATATCCATTTCAAAATAGTTGAGAAATCCAAGGTAAATTATAAAGTTCTCATTTGTCACATTTATCGTGACAGAAAAATATATCAATCGATTAATCATTCATTATACCAAAACCATTTGGTCATCAATACTTCAATATTGCCAATTTCAGCAACTTTCAAGATTCCATATAAGGTCCAATACCCAAACCGTATGTTCAATCCACAATTTCCATCCAATATAATATCAATACCTCTTGGTCAATGGTAAGACTACGATGACGTAATTTGATGAGATTGTTCTTGAGCCACTACTAAGACCGGTTATGTCCCAATAATCAGATATAATGTCCCAAATGATAAGATAATGATAAGCACATGCTGTCAATCACGTGCATAAAGATAACCAAGGGTCGTGCCATGGAGACGCCCATAAATATATAGTAGTTAGAGCACCGCGAGGCCAGACTGGCGATGAAGTTGGCCACCAAGGCAGACCAAACATCCCACCGTTACCTATAATAGTGGATGAGGGGACAAGTCCTAGTTGCGCAACCCTCTAACTACAGGCCTCAAATGAGTTAATAGTAGTGAACAGGGGACCACCGTTTGACAGTACTCAAGCTCGTCATATAATATATGACATGTTGAACATACAATATAATTCCCATATCGTTATTATTATTTCAAAGAATCATTTCATAAGAGAAAGTCATTTTAATTAATCATGTTTCCCCGCAAGTAAAACATATAAAAGAGTTTGGAAAGGGGGCTATGACTCACCTTGATATGCCGCATATTATATTCACTTATCCAAAATGGGTACTTCCCATCTATAGCTTCCTTGATCATATATCCGTCATATTCCCCAATCACATTTCGAGCCAAGACTATCCCTACGATAGGACTAATATACGTAAGTTCCTATCTTAAGCCATCACTAAGAAATGCCACTTTCATTATGTTGTCATAATTTTGGGATCCAAGTATATTGTTAATATTTGCATCTTTTTGGTTGTAGAGAGTGTTGGTGTAAAAGGGTCACTTTCATTATACATGTAGTTATAAGTTATTAGGATTTTGGTAACTTGCCTTTGATTATCATGGTTTCCATTGTGTGCTTTGCTTGATTATAATATTTGACATTAGTAACTTCATAATATTAATATTTATGAATACTTTCTGATTTATAACTATTTATTTAATTTAATATTATTTAATTAATTATTTATTCATTTTCTTGATTTATTAACCAAATAATTCTTTAAAAATACTTTTAAGTACCTCACTTGTCTTTATAATTTGTGGCTAATTATATTTGGGTTATATTCTGATTATTATGCTTTTTAACTTAGAATATTGTGATATATATATTTATTTATGTAATTTTTCTATTAATTTAAAAATAGTTATTAATTAGTGATTTTCACTTACTTAATTATTTCTAATTTATATGACATTTGTTCTTTGACTTAAAATGATTTTATTCCAGTAGGTTTTAGTCACTTTCATCATTGGTTGTGATTATGTAACCAATTTCATGATTTATATACTTTATTTATTTATTTATTTACCTTTTAATTATCATTTAAATTTAATAATTAATAGAAATTCTTAGAAATCACCACATAACTTTTTGGCTAAAACCTCAGGCCTTTTAGGCAACTTTTATCATGGGAAAATCATATCAATTCAACCTCTCTTGTGTCTTGCTCATTTTGAGGATTCTAAGCTTATAAATCGTTTACCGAAATAGTGATTTAAGCCTCATTTTTCGAGCAATTCAAATGCGTCAAAATGAATTTTCATCCTTATTTCATTATTTACAGAATGTTCATTATATTTTGGTGTCTTAAGTCGTGATAGTGGTGGTGGTGTGATGTGTGCAAATTAAAGCTTTCGGTTAGTGCTTATATGAACCGAATTAGTGATTTGTAGGCTTGTCTTTGCCATTTAATAACCAAGTTAAGTTTTATAACTTTTATTTGACATATTCTCAGTAGGTTTATGATACTTTTTGTTACGAGATTGTTGGAGTTGGTTAGAGTTGCAATCTAGTGACTTTTAGCTTATTTTGTTGTGAAGAAGTTTTACTTGGAATTTTCTGTTTTAACACTTATTTTCATAAAATGTTGAGTAGTCATTCTTGGTTAAATTGAATTATTTGGACGTTGGTGATTTTTATACAGAGACATATATGTGTCCTATATTTATGTGAATTTTTGCTAAATTTTTAGACATTGTTTACTACCTCTAAAAATTACAAAACCAAAGTTGGTCAGAAAGCTTGCTGCTGTGCGACTCAATATATTTTATAAAAGATTTCTATGATGGACATTTAAGAAAAATCTCCCAAATTTATTTTAAGTTAGGGACACTTTGAACTCAGTTCATACCAAGTTTAAACTTCTGAAACCTATTAGTTAAGGAATTAAAAATCGTCAAAGTTGACTCAACATTAAGACAAAAATCCAGTTTTGACCACTTTTGGTAGAAAAATCATATCTTTGGTTTGGTTTAGTGTTTTGAGTGATTCCAGTTGGAGGTTAAACATAACTCTTTTATCTACAACTTTTATTTTGGAAGTTTTGCTTGAAACGGCCCTCACATGCCCAGTTTATCCGTCCAAAGACAGAAGAATAATTCTGTCAGAAGCATTTGGGTCCAAACAACACACCAATGACCATTCTTGCTTTATTAACACTTGAGTTCATCATTTACAAGATTAATACTTTATTTCTATACCTCTTAACATCAAATTTCCAGATTATTATACCTCTTTTAACATATTTTTCACTTAATACAAGTCCATCCATCTCATAATCCAACAACAAGATTCAACTTTCTTAGATCTAACATGTATTCATCCAAATCAACACTTTTCAATACAAATCTTTATAGATCTAACTTTCAACAACATAAAAACATCTTTTAATGAAAAATCTCAGAAATATATTCTTCAAAATATACAAAAACATATAGATCTATGAAAAGGAAAATCACTTTAAAAGCTACTAATCTATAACAACACTTTTGGGTCTTAAACTTGTTGAATCCTTGGATCTTTCTCATAGATTTCGACATGCATATGCATGAGGAGAAAGATCCTATCAACTTTGTCTTCATCAAGTGTATATAACAAAGAAATCAAGAAGAAAACATAAACTTTTGATAAAACCTTTGAATATAAACAAGAACAAGATTAAATCTAGTAAAAAGGATGAAGATTTATACCCTCTTGGATTCGGTTTTGATGATGAAAAGGGACAGAAAATTCGTGGCTTGAGATGCTCCAAAAACCCTTAATCTAAGCTTAGAACAACCCTTAAATATATCTTGAAATAATCCTTGTTTAATCCTTAACAAACCCTTATTATTAATATGGTATAGATATGATTTTTGCCTTGCCTTTTTCCTTGTTCTTGAACCGAAAATGGAGAGGAGGAGGGGAAGAAGAGGGTGTTTTTGAGAGAAAATGCATGTGTGTGTGTTGGGAGTGTGAAAGAAGTGGTGGTGGAGTGAAAGGGGTATTGGGAGTGTAAGTAAAAAGGGAGTAGTTAAATTTTGATTGGGTGAAGTGTATGGGGAGAAGGGGGCCGGTTTTAGGGTGGTGTTTTTGGGAGGGATTTTGAATTTTTGGAGTGTATTTTAAGTGTGTATGTATTTGTATAAATTGCAAGTGAGTATGGGTGCATGTATGGTTTATTAGTATTTAGGATATAATTATGTACATATGTATGTATATGTGTGGCCGTGTATATATGTATGTATGTATATACATTTTTGTGTTTTAAATTTGTTTCTTAACTCTTGTCATGAACTTGTATTTATATTGGACATATTTATATACGTATTATTATTATTCAAGCACCTTTATGTGTGCATATTAGTTTATAAACATATTTTTGAGTTAGGCATGTTATTTTGATGTCATGTTTACTCAAATTGACTTGATGGTTAAATTGTTGGACGTTTATAAGAGTTCTCGGTCGTTTATTCCAATCCGAGAGAGTTGGAAGATAAGGAAATTGTCTCAATTATATATTGAAAAGATCGTATCACTTCATGGCGTTCCTTTGTCTATTATCTCTGATCGTGATGGTCGTTTCACTTCACAATCTTGGAGATATTTTCAAGACGCCCTAGGCACTCAATTGCACTTGAGTACGGCTTACCATCCACAGACTGACGGACAAAGTGAACGTACCATCCAGACTTTAGAGGACATGCTTCGGGCATGTGTCATCGACTTCAAAGGTAGTTGGGATACCTTTTTGCCGTTAGCTGAATTTTCATATAACAACAGCTATCACACTAGCATCAAATGTGCGCCTTATGAGGCTTTATATGGACGAAAGTGTAGATCTCCTGTCTGTTGGCTTGATGCTGGAGAACGTCGTTTATTTAAATATGGACTAGTTCAGAAGACTACTGATCAAATTGTTGAAATTAGGGCACGGCTGAAGGCGGCTCAAGATCGCCAAAAGAGCTATGCCGACTGTAGACGGAAACCACTTGAGTTTCAAGTGGGAGACAAAGTCATGTTGAAAGTGTCGCCTTGGAAAGGCACTGCACGTTTTGGCGTACGGGGGAAACTTAGTCCTCGTTATATCGGACCATTCGAAATTGTTCAAAGAATTGGTTCCGTCGCTTACAAGCTCGATTTACCTAAGGAGCTAGAACACGTTCATCACACATTTCACATTCGAATCTTAAGAAATGTCT
This sequence comes from Erigeron breviscapus, assembly GCA_034093135.1. Classification (NCBI taxonomy): domain Eukaryota; kingdom Viridiplantae; phylum Streptophyta; class Magnoliopsida; order Asterales; family Asteraceae; genus Erigeron; species Erigeron breviscapus. The sequence continues at coordinate 138,383,809 of CM067168.1, read as the reverse complement.
GACTGATGAGACTTTAGTCGTACCTGTCGAAGAGCTGCAAGTGACTGACTCTCTTCAATTCGTTGAAGAACCTGTCGAAATTTTAGACCAACAGCTCAAACAACTTAGACGTAGTCGTATCAAATTGGTCAAGTTCGTTGGAACTCAAAACATGGTCCCGACTCGACTTGGGAACGTGAAGACTATATGAGGGATAACTATCCTCATCTTTTTACTGAGCAAGACTTGATTTCGGGACGAAATCCTTAGAAGTCGGGGATGCTGTGACAACTCGTAACTAATTAACATCGGGTTAGTCCTAATCTCAATTAGACAGTCATTTGACGTGGAACTTATTAGACTTTTGGACTTTTGACTTAGTCAAATTAGACGTATCTTGTTGACGTAGACTATTAGCTATCTAGACGAATGCCGAGTCTTTAAAATAACTTTAAATTAATATTTAAAGGTTATGTCTCGAACAAAATAATTAGACTGTCTAGACTTAATATTATAAAGTTCACTTTGACGAAACTTTATTGACTTGTCTTAATTAAAATGACACGAGGGAAAATACCCTTACTTTACATTCTAACCTTTTGGTCAAACGGTATTTAATCGTAAGCATTTTACCGAATTAAGGGTATTAAAAATATCTATTTTTAGGCCACATGGGCCGGTTCCACAGTGTGTGGAGGGAAATGAAACAACAAACAGCTTCCCCCCCCCCTTTTTCTCTTTGTTCTGTCGACACACACATAGAAACACACACACAAAACACTCTTGTCTCAAAAATCAAGTTCTTAGCCAAGAGAAATCTGTTGAGAAAAATCAAAGGGGATTCAAGGGGTAATCATATTTCAACAATAATTTAGGGTTTTGGCATCATCATCATCTTAATCTTCACCATCTTCATCAAATTCTTCAAGAACACAAATTTTGGTAAGTTAACTTTTTTATTCAATCTTTTGATCTGATTTAAATTCAATTAAGGGTTTGTTTTCAGTTTTGATTATGGAATTGGAAGCCTTTAAACTTGTTATGAAATTAGGGTTTTGATGATAAATGGATATTTTGGCTTAGAAGATGATTTTGGTTTGTATAAGTGGTTAGATGGATTTTGTTAGAAGTAAGTATTTGAGATCAAAAATGCTTGGAATTGCTTTGGATAATGAAATGGATTGTTTTCGGGTTCATTAAACATGTTTCTAGTCGTCATATTGAAAAGACTTGATTATAAAACGGTTTGGCTTTCCTGCATATTGCACCTGCTGGTGCTGGCTGCAGAATGAGGCCACTGCGGCGCAGTGGCATGGGCTCAGCCCACTGCGGCGCAGTGCCATTGTACTGGTCCCTGGTTCGATTTAGCCCACTGCGGCGCAGTGAGCATGGTTCGGGCTCACTGCGGCGCAGTGGATACCTTCTGGGAAAATTTTTGCGCGTAAATTTTTAAACGTTAATAACTTGTAAATCCGTAAGTCCAAATAATTTTATTTACTTTAGTTGATAAAATGAAAGTTTGAAACACGTTCTCGATAAAGGCATTCTAGGATTGATAGCTAAGTAGTTGTACGTAGGATACTTGTCGTCGTGAGATTTGATCCTCACCATTCGTGCTCATATCCTAGGTTTTGGATAGACGTGGAGACTAGACTGCTCTTATTCTCAGACTGCTCATACTTTTAGCTCTTGATCGCTAAGGTGAGTTTATGGCGCCCTTTTTCCTTTTACTTTGGGCCTGAAAAGCATGTACTGTATACACGACTACTTTATAAATGATTTGTCTTTGTCTATGCCATGAGATTTGGTAAATTAAATCATTTGTCTTATGTCTTGCCATGTTGACGGCTGTCTGAAAATGTGTATACCTGTCTTATGAAATATTGAACTAAATGACTTTGACTTGCCATGTTGTCGGCTGACTGAACTGTTCTTTGTGTTTGACAAACTAAAATGATCCCCCCTTCACGTGGTTATCACCATTATGAAATTCTAATGGTTGTCTTGTCAGATTTTGTTCCTGACTGTCTTTGTCTGGTCCGCACCCCATTTTAGACGGGAGACCTGTGCGAGGTATACTGGTCCGCACCCCATTATAGACGGGAGACCTGTGCGAGGTAGACTGGTCCGCACCCCACTTTAGACGGGAAATCCTGTGCGAGGGAAATTGTCTTATTGTCGGACTTTGGTCTGGACTGTCTTGTCTTAAATAACTACAACAAATGACGATTGATCTTTTAGTCAAACACACTGTAAACTCACCAACTATTTCGATAGTTGATCCTCTCAAATTTCATGCTTTTCAGGTGACCATCAGTAAGTCTTGGAATCGTACTTGGCATAATCGGGCCAATCTTTTGACTTTGGACGTACAACTAGCATCAGACATTGAGGACTCTCATGCTTTTGGCTTTAGTTGTATTTGACTGTCCAACTTATTGAACTTGTATTCAGTGGGCCCAGTTCCAAATGAGGATGACTTGTATCCGTATTTTGGGGTCCACACTTTGAACGATTGTACTTGTATTGGTATAAATGGATGTAATCTCTATTAACCTTCTGATTAGTGCGCAATTCTTTGTTAACCCTGTATTTCCGCTACAACGGGGTGTGACAAAACTGCTGGTGCAATTGTTCCCGAAAAGTATATATTTGATTTGTGGGAATCAATTGAATATGTGAAAGGAAGTAAGAGATACAAGACTGCAGACTACTTCAAATTCTCTCTACAGTCAGAAGATAATGTTTTCAAATGTAAATTCACTTTGGATGAGTTCAGAAATACAATTTGTTTTCCTGAGTATGAAGAATATGAAGAACTCCCATCTGTTGAAGAAATGTTGGCTGGAGTTCATTCTTTAGGATATGAAGGAGAGTTGGCTACGATGAGAGACTTTAAAAGGATGAATATAGCAACTCTCTGGCATACGATGTATAATGTGCTTTGCACTTGTTTGATGCCATCCCATAAAGGAATTGATGCATTGACAAAGCATTCTCTGTCAATTTACTATGCAGTCACTCATAATGTGCAATGTGACTTTGCGAAGATTATATGGGATAAGATGATCCAAGTTGTGAAGGGAAAAGATGTACAGGACAGAAAATACATTCCCTTTATCAGATTCTTCACATTGATTATCGAAGATGTTCTTGATAATGCAGAAGATATTCCAAAGTTGGAAGACAGCTTTAAGTATGTTATTGCCATGTATAAGTCAAACATGAGAGGCACAGGAAGTGAAGTCGCTAGACCTTTTCCAATTCCACCATTTCTACTTAATCTGGTTTCTGCTCAGAGTCCTCACCTTAGGGCTTATAGAGAGTGGTTAGCCACAGCGATGGGATCTGAAAGCCGACAAATTTCTACCCAAGCTGTGAATAGGTCGCCAAGTGAGGGTCCTAGGTCAACTAAAAGAAAAAGAGGGGTTAGTGATGAGGGGACTTATGGGCAGAAGAAAAGAAAATCAAAAAGAGTTATGTTTGATGAAGAAGCTGTTACACCTGAACCTGTTTCTTCACCTGTTTCTCAATCTACACCGAATATTACTTCACAAACCAAACCATCCATTCACTCAACACAATCTCCACCAACCGTACAATTTTCGCAATCTTCACCTTCTACACCAATACCATCCGTTGTTTCTCCAATTCCACCGACACTTTCACCATCTCACTCTTCACCTGTACTTAATCCGACACCGCTTGCTTCAGCACTACCTAATGAACCAACTCCACCACCAGGTAGATGACTTAAAATGGCTGCTAGAAGTGCACCATCAGGTCTACATAAGGCATCAAAGAAGAAATCCAAAAGAAAACATAGGTCTTCTAAATCTGCAAGCCAAAGATATGAATCTACTTCAGCAGATTTGAATGAACAAGTTAGTGCCTCAGCTGAATTAGATGTTGAGCAAGCAACTTGAATTGTTGATAATGTCTTATCTGAGTTGGATACTAAGAATGTTAGCACAGGAGATGATGTTGTGCAGGAGGAACAAGGCGGGATTGAGGGAGAAGTTGAAAATGTTAGAGAGGTTGAGAGGTCTGGGTTAGGACAAGGGCATAAAGAAAACGTTGGCCCTCTGATAGTTGAAACCAATGTGTCTAGCCGGGATGACAACCCTAGGATGGAAGTCGAGAACTCCCCATTCTCGCTTGCACCAAACTCTCCTCGCCATTCTGACTCCTCACAACAGGAGTTAGTCTCACAAACGCACGGGGAACAGCCACGTTCACCACACTCTCCTCATTTGGAGGATGAGAGTGTTGAAATTAGAGAGGAACAGCCCCACCTCTCGACTTCATTTCGTGCACAAGAGTCTAGATCTCCTAGGTACACGGATTCACAAGCACAGTTTAGTACTGATGCCGGAACAAGCGGAGAGGGACCCACTGTATGTGACCCTCAAGGACAGCTTGGAAATCCTGCCTTAGCTAACATTATGCCAGCTTTAGCCGCAGGTAACAGTTCTCAAACCGAGACTGGGGACAGTATGAACGCCGAGGTGACACTGTTGTTCCTCAGGATCAACCTGAGACTGTATTAACGGGCATTCTCAGTGACCCCGGTGTTGTTAGAGGTGTTACCCAACAACAAGTCCCGGACAGTGATTTATCACAGTCTAGGACACAACCCGATTCTGGTTGCAAAGCCACTGAATCTCAAACTGCTGGTGAGGGTTTAACCCGAGGATCTGCAGGAAATCCTGAATCAGCTATGCTGAATTTAGGTCACACCACAAGTGTGCAAACAACCCCTGGGTTGGTTACTCCATCTCAAACACCAACACAAAGAACACAAACACCTTCTCAAATATCACCAACAACAAAACAACAAGAAAAACACAAAGCATGTGATCATTTGTTGGATATTTTAAGGTCTGAAGGTGATTTGTTGACGATGACTGAAAGGGGGGTATTAAATGCTTTGGAGGTACGAGAAAGAGAACTTGCAAATGAAAGAAGAGTCAAGGCCTTACAAGATCAAGTTCAATCTCAAAAAGCAGAGTATGATGCAAAACTTGCTGCATTTGAGTTACGTCTGTTAGCTTTAGAATCTTGCCAACCGGCCTCGGTTGCTTCTCGACAGGATGATCCTGATTCTGATGATCACCCCGAGGGGGAGAACCAAGGAGAAGGTCAAGCGAATACTGGAAATACTTCGGCAAGAGTTGACGTAAATGTTGAGGAGGTGGTGATGACAGAAAGATCTGAGGAAGGAAATCAAGATATTATTGAAGAAGATCAAGCTGAGATTGAAAGATTAACTACTATTAGAGCTAGATCTGATAGAATGTGGAAAGAGCTTGCTGATATAGCTCAAGCTGAAACTCAAGTAGAAGTTGATAAATTGGTTAAAGATTTTACTGAAAGATTTAACGAAAGAAATAATGATGATGACCCTGAGGAGATTGAAAGAATTGCTGAAATTAAAAGAAAATTTAATGAAGTTTTTGGAGCTGATAGTGATGAGAAGAAGAAGAAGAAGAGAATGAGAATGTTGAAGTAATTGAAGAAGAAGGTTTTGTGATTGAAAATGAAATTGTTAAATATGCTGAAGGCGAAGCAGATATTAAGGCTGTAAAAGATAATGTAATCTTGGATGAGCCAGAGATAGTTGAGACTCTAGTAAACGTAGAAGCTGATGAAGAACCAATGTTTGAAGAATTTCCAGATCTTGACTATTTTGAAACAGGTTCTTCAAGCAGAAAAGAAGTTGGAGAATCATCTATTCCTGGTAGCACAACTCCACAGCATTATACTTTTGAAGATTTTAACAGTTTTGATGACTTGAGAAAGACTCCTGAAGCTGCATCTCAGAATTTCATGAAGTCAACATATAAACAAGTGTTAAAAGAGGCAATCATATCCGAAGAAGTGTTTCCTGATTATTTTCCTTCTGAATTGACTGAAGAACAAAGAAGGTTTATTGATCGAGGATACTTCTTGAGGGATAAAGAAAGAATGATTACTCTTGGTGTTAAGCCAAAGGAGGCAGCAAAGAAGTCTAGATATCTGGAAGAAAGAGCATATCCGATATTCTGTGGAGCTACTAAAGTTACTAAAACTAAGAGACCAGAGTTGGATTCGATGTACAAGTTTAAGGAAGCAAGGCAAGTTGAAGAGTACAAAGAGCTTCTTAAACTTACAAAGCAATACAATCCCAAGTTACTCGAAGAACAAAGAAATCACAAGAATTTGGTGCTGGTTAGAGTGATTCTGATAAAAAGGGTTTCTATCTCTGTTCCATGTTTTCATGTGAAAAGAGACAATAATAAGATGTACAGATTTACAGAAGCCCAGTTCAAGCTATTGCCAGTTGATGACATTATCTTTCTCTATAACCATTTCCTGAATGCAATGCAAAGATATCGTGAAGACGTTATTGCCTTTGAAGCTGTAAAAAGATACATGTCAAGCTGCATTCAATATGCTTCATTGGAAGATTTTCAGATAGGCTTTGAAGTTGTCAAGAGGAAGATCAATGTTCCGTATCCAGATCAGAGTCTTTACACAGAAGATATTGAACAGCTCAGTATTGGTCATGTTATTAAAGAACCATCCTTCGGTGTTGTCTTTTTGAATAGCCGAAAGAAGAAGATTTTCATTCGCATGGATGAACTTGCTTCTTATTCTGATGGAACATTAGAGTTTTGCAAGAATGTTTTGTTGTGCTTGAAAGAAGATGATCAATATGAAAAGAAAAATGAAGTATTTGATAAAGCAATCTCCAAGATCAATCAAAGACTTGAATACCGAGACAGCATTAGAATAATGAGAGAGGCTAAGAATGTGCAGAAGTCTAAGTATGTTGTACGTCGGAGAGGAGGTTTCTGGATCAAGTACGAGCCTAGTCATCTTCCAGGTCCACAAAATATTCCACCAAAGAACTTTGAAGCAAACATGATTGTTCCTAATGACAGACCTGAAGGAGACAACTGGTTCTGGCATCCAAACAAAGACAAACCGAATACAAGAGCTTGAAGTTTGACAAATACTGGATATTTTTGACAAATCACTACTAAGGGGGAGATTGTTAGAAATATAATTGTAGTAGTTGATTTGTTTATCTTTATGTATATTGTACTTATATTGTAATGTAGTTAATATGGAAGGGGGCATAGTGTAAATTGTCCATATGTATATAAACCCCCTCCATAATGCATTATGTAACCTTTCACCCCATTAATGCAAACTAATCTTCCCTGCCATCTCTACTTTCTCTCTCTACACTCTCTCACTAGAACCTCCATTAACACACACTAAACACACACTAAAACTCGAATTCTATATTTTACAGATTGTTCCGTGTCATTTATCAGAAGAGGCAAACTTAGGATAAAACCCTTTTGTTCTTTGTATATTCACCCCTTGTTTCGTAAAAATTTGTTATGTGCATGTTTTGTTATTGTGCCTAGTAGCTAACTACACTGGTTAGTGAACCACCTGTTAAAACCCTTATGTTGCACTCACTTTTAGTGCAAGAAACAATAGAAAACTTGTTGTCACTAGCCTGTTCTTTGTTATTAAATCCACCCTTAATATACACCTTTTCCTAGCCATACCGATAGTCGAAGTCCTAGTGGGTCATTGGTTGCCTATGTGAGTGGATGGTTTGGGGTTGTCCTTTATGTTGGGTTGGGATATTCTCGGTTACTGAGAATAGATTGATTTCGTCATGCTTGTTTGGATAAAGTCTGGATCGTTCATTTCAGCATATGATTACATGATTTGTCACTGTTTCAACATTATTAAGAGAATACCAATTAGTCAGAGTAAAAGTAGCTCACACAAAAAAAAAGAGAATAAAAGAATGAAAAACAGAAAAATAAAAAAAATAAAATGAAAAGAGCTTGGGCTGTCAGTTGGTATTTCTCATTTTTGGTCAAATCATTTTTGAAAGTTGGTTCATCAATTACACCAACAAAAACTTCATTGTTACTTAAATTTATCGAGTTGAGCTGGTACATCTTTATAAACCAACAAAAGGATCTTGAAATACTATGTTCCTTGGTATCATTATTGGGTTGGCAAGTTCGTTTAAGCCAACATGGTTAGTTTTGGTTGATTGAGTTGTTTATTGTCATACACCACAATGGTGTCGGTTTTTAATCGTTCTATTGGGGGTATTGTCGGGACAACTTCTCGGGATTTGGACCGTTGGCAACTAATGACATGGGATTTAATGGATTAGACTATTATGTGAAAATTTTGTTAAATGTTGTGTTAATTTCTTTTAACTTTTTGTTATCCCAAATTTCCATACCAATTTAAATACCCTGTTTAGCCTCAGATGTTTATTACAACCCTTGAAAGACCTCTTCTGATAGACGTTGTGGTGCTTGCATCATGGCGGTGAAGGAACGAACCTAGTACAAGCCTATGGTAAAAGATTATGCATCACGACTAGGCTTTGAGTGATTGATACAATATTTCAACCCCAATAGTTTGTTAGTTGGAGTAAGTTAGTTGAGATGTCCTTCTTTCATTTGATTAAAGTGCTTAGTCGTGTTTTCGAGGCTTGTGGATCATTCAAATATTGTCAAACATTTCAATTTTCATTTAAGATTAAAACTGCTTAACCATTCTCATTTGTTTTCTAACTTTCATGGTTTAGCTTCTTTTTGAATATTGTCATGTGTTTGCAATCGAGAACCAAAGGAAAGATTGTTTTAAATTCTGAATTTGCTTGAGGACAAGCAAAGCTTAAGTATGGGGGAATTTGATATGTCCATTTATATATATATTCCCATATCGTTTCTAAGTCATTTTAAGCTTAATTGTGTGCAAATTACATATATATTCGATGCTTTGATGGTATTGTTAGTGATTTCTGGCTTAGAACAGGTAAAATGGTTAGAAATGGCATTTGGAAAGTTAAAAGATGCATTAAGATGGTTCATGGACGATTTCGTGTGAAGACCGAGTGAAAAAATACAAGTTTTGTGAAGTCTGAAGACATATGCGGCGCATGGCAAGGATATGCGGCGCATATCAAGAAAGAATTTTGGGCAGAAAGTTTGGAAAAATCGAACCAAAGTGTTTATGCGGTGCACAGACTTGGCGTGCGGCGCATAACGGGCAAAAAAAAATATGGAATTCAAGTTTATGCGGCGCACAGTGATTTTGTGCGGCGCATATCGGGTGCTTTATTTTGGAAACTTGATTTTGTGCGGCGCACAGAATGTCCATGCGGCGCACAAATTAGGTCGGCAGAAAACCCTTTTGGATAATACTATAAATACAAAGCCAAAACCCTCCCATTCAAGAGACTTTTACCACCAGATGAATTTAGGGTTCTTTGGAGACTTTTCAAGCAGTTTTTACATCTTTGAAGATCATAGGATTGCTCGTGAGATCCAAGGCATTCAAACATCGTAATTCTTAACTTTTCGATTGTTTTCTTCACTTTGGTACAAGATGTTTTCTATTTCTTTTACTCGTTGTGATATGATTATGATTATGAGTGGCTAAACACTTCATCATCTACTGAGATGAAGTGACACAATAAATATTGGTTGCATATTATTTTGAATTCAAGTTGATAATTAAACGTTTCATCGAGATCTTAATATATTGAATTCTAATTATTTATTCTATTGATTGTTGATGATGTGTGAATGGTTTTAGTGGTAGCTAAGTCCAGGAATTCATTGTTCTAGTTGATTTGGTAGAATCAATAGGTGTTAATTCGTGGTAGCGAGTTGATAAACAACAATAGGTAAGAGAATTCAACGTGTTAACGGTTTGGTAGAATCGATAGATGAAATTGTTTAACAATAACAAAACAAATTGGTCAGTTAGGTAGATCTTAATAGAGAAGGTGGTAGCCGGATCTTTAGGATTGAATCAATTGGTTAATGGGTTTGGATTGGGTAATAAGCTAGGTGGCCAACTAGTGAGTTCTTTGTCTAAACTTGGTTATTAAAATCAACATATTTGAATTGGTATTAACTTAATGCAACCAAAATGAAATGAGTCATGGAGTCGAGGTAGATGATCCTTTAAATTATTGTTTTAAATCAATTTTTACTATCGTTTTAGGACGATCCTTGCCCTGGTAACACCGGAATTAATTATTTACTTTTGCAAAGTGACAATTCGGTCACAAAAACCCCCCTCTTTACTTGAATTACTTTGTGTTAACAATTGCTTACTTAGTCCTTGTGTTCGACCTGGTCTTACCACTTAGCTATACTATATACGATTGGGTCCACTTCCCAATAGTGTGTGGTAGTCGTTATTTGGTATTACTTATTTAAAAATTTATAAACTCGATATTACACATCAAAGGGACAGCTTTCATCTTATGTATCCATGGCCTACCTAAAATAATATTGCAACCAGGTAAAGAATCAATTACACAAAATTTTTGCATCGAATTTACCCCTTCGACGTAAACTGGCAATTTGATTTCGCCATAGGTGTTTTTTGTTTCACCACTGAAACCAACGAGGACGGTAGATTTTCCACCAATTTCTTCTTCAGAGATCCCCATCCTCTTAAACGTTTCTAACCTTATGATATTGACTGAACTGCCATTATCAATTAAGATCCTGTGTACAAAATGGTTAGCAACATACAGAGTAACAACCAAACCATCATGATGAGGATCCTGAACGCTATCCATATCATCTTCTTCAAATGTTACTTTTTCCATGCGTAGCACACTGGATCTCTGGATTGGCTTATCTCCTCTTTCAGATTTTGCTTCCTTTGCATTTCTCTTTGCTGCTGAAAAAGATGTGCCACACACCTCTGATCCTCCTGCAATATAATTAATGATTCGAGCGTTAGCTGGAGGTGATTTGTGCCTTGGTGGCTGTTGTTGCTTGCCCAAATCCTTGACATTAATATTCTGGGCTTTCTTCTTTCCAAAGAGTTCTGTCAGATGTCCTTTACTAAGGAGTATCCCGATCTCTCGTCTAAAGGCATAGCATTCTTCTGTAGTGTGCCCAAAATCTTCATGATAAGCACACCATCTTGATTTATCCTTGCTGGCATCAGGCTTTGGATTCCTGGGTGGCCATCTGGCTTTGTCCCCAAGATTCTTCATGGCTGCTACTATTCCTGCAGTGTCAACAGAGAAACAATATTTCGATAATTCAGGATATTGAGGTTCTCCCTGTCTTTCTGTTGCTACTGCCCTCTGCTGTACAGCTCTCGTGTAGGGTTTATTTTTGCTGGGTCAGAACACTGGAGTTTTTGCCCTTCGATTTGGACGTTCATACGTTGAGGGAGCTTCCATCCTCTTCCTCATCAATTCGTCTTCCTCAAGTCTGATAAATCTCAAGGCACGATTTCTTGCTTCATCTAAAGATCTGCAAGGCGTCATGACAAGGTCCTGATAGAATAAAGAATCCTTGCTTAACCCCATCTTTAAGGCCTGAACTGCAGTAGTCATATCTAACTTTGGAATTTCCAACGATTCTTTTGTAAACCTGTTAAGATATTCTTTTAAAGATTCATTAATTCCTTGGGTGACTTGATAAAGATCACCCGTTATTTTCTCAACAACCCTACTACATGAAAAATGTAAATTAAATTGATTAATAAGTTGCGCAAAAGAAAATATAGATCCAGTGGGTAAATTAAGTAACCACTTCAGCGCTGCTCCTGATAATGTGGCCCCAAAACCTTTGCATAAACATGCTTCTCTTAAATCTGTTGGGATCGGGACTGTCTCCATTTTCTCCAAGTATTGAGCCACATGTTCCTGAGGATCTGTTGTTCCATCATATGTTTTCATATGAGGCGCTGAAAACTTCTTTGGAATTTCCACATTGGCTATGGCGGGTGCAAATCTGGAAATTCTGTATGAAGATGGATCTGCTTCTAGAATTGGTTGACAAAATCCCGGAACTGTCGAAATCAGTTCCTTGATTTTCTGCAACTCTCTCGCCACGTACGCATTTTCCATATTATCCTGCATTTGGTTAGCATTATTTTCATAATTAAAGGAGAGAGGAGTGAAACCTGGGACCCCAGAAGATGATGGAGGGGTTTGTTCGTTATTTTTCGAGTTATTTCCTGCGTGAAATAAGGAACCAGATCCAGGTTTTGGAGGAGGAGGAGAGAACATGTGACCCATTGACTGAGTCACTGGAACTCCCATTCCTCCAAAACTAATACTCCTATTGGTTAAAGGAGAGTTTTCTGGTCTCTCAAGATCTTGGATTTTGATCTCTTGAGGCCTAGGTTCTTGGCTCCTGCTTTCCATCATCCTTGACTCCAAGCTATCGAATCTAGAGATGTTCTCTCTCTGTGCTTTCTTCATTTGTTCCTGAAGAACCCTAAACATAGAAAAATATCTGTGTCAGCACTAGATTCATGATGTGTGGTTTTTACCTGTGAATCCAGAGATGGTTCTGGATATGGTCGTGGCGCTGGAGGCATCGGGCGATTTGGATCATATCCTGATGAGGTGTTCTCAATAGCCTTTCCAGTATTTTTACTATTATTATTTTTTGGAGGCTTATTGATCAGATTCTTCAGAGTTACAGATCCAGAAGCAGCAGAGGAAGCATTTTGAGAAGTCGACATTTTTTGTAGATCGGTTTGAGAAAGTTTTTGAAACTGAATATCTAGGAGTGTAATTAAATTGCAAAAACACCTTTTTGCCCCACGGTGGGCACCAAATTGTTTCGGGCAAAAATTACCTAAGATAATTTTAGAAAGGATTAAAGATAATTTAAGAACCGATGATTTGTAAGTGGGATTCGGTGTTTTAGGATCTTCAAATAAAAGTAAAGTTTTCTTAAAGATAACAATTTAAACTAAGAGTTTTTGCTAAAAAGAGTTTTATGAAAGTCTTTGAGACATAAATACTTTGAGAATCTAAGAAAACTGTTGAAGATAAAACTAAAGTAATGAAATGTAAAGCTAGGATCTTAAAGATAAATGAAAATAACAACGACACCAGAATTTTGTTGACGGGGAAAAACCCTTGATTCAATTAAGAAATCTTAGGTAAAAAACCCCGGGAGGATTCAATCGACCCTTCCTGTGTTCTTTTATTATTATTTGTGGGTGATTACAATAATGATGAGAGTGATTTGATCGAGCTAATGAGCGTAAAAGAAACAAGAATGCAGTGAGTAAGTGTGTGTGAATACAAGTGTGAGAGCAGTTATCCTAATATCGATCAATCACCTCTTATTTATAATAGAAATCCCTAACTAACTATCCGAAATATCTGGGATCTTCCGTGTGGTGCTGTTCAACGTGCAGGATCTTAAAGCTCCAGGATCTTAAAGCTCAGGATCTTAAAGCTCAGGATCTTAAAGCTCAGGATCTTAAAGCTCAGGATCTTAAAGCTCAGGATCTTAAAGCTCAGGATCTTAAAGCTCAGGATCTTAAAGCTCAGGATCTTAAAGCTCAGGATCTTAAAGCTCAGGATCTTAAAGCTCAGGATCTTAAAGCTCAGGATCTTAAAGCTCAGGATCTTAAAGCTCAGGATCTTAAAGCTCAGGATCTTAAAGCTCAGGATCTTAAAGCTCAGGATCTTAAAGCTCAGGATCTTAAAGCTCAGGATCTTAAAGCTCAGGATCTTAAAGCTCAGGATCTTAAAGCTCAGGATCTTAAGGCTCAGGATCTTAAAGCTCAAGATCTTAAAGCTCAGGATCTTAAAGCTCAGGATCTTAAAGCTCAGGATCTTAAAGCTCAGGATCTTAAAGCTCAGGATCTTAAAGCTCAAGATCTTAAAGCTCAAGATCTTAATGCTCAGGATCTTAAAGCTCAGGATCTTAAAGCTCAGGATCTTAAAGCTCAGGATCTTAAAGCTCAAGATCTTAAAGCTCAGGATCTTAAAGCTCAAGATCTTAATGCTCAGGATCTTAAAGCTCAGGATCTTAAGGCTCAGGATCTTAAAGCTCAAGATCTTAAAGCTCAGGATCTTAAAGCTCAGGATCTTAAAGCTCAAGATCTTAATGCTCAGGATCTTAAAGCTCAGGATCTTAAAGCTCAAGATCTTAAAGCTCAGGATCTTAAAGCTCGGGATCTTAAAGCTCAGGATCTTAAAGCTCGAGATCTTAATGCTCAGGATCTTAAAGCTCAGGATCTTAAAGCTCAGGATCTTAAAGCTCAGGATCTTAAAGCTCAGGATCTTAAAGCTCCGGATCTTAAAGCTCGGGATCTTAAAGCTCAGGATCTTAAAGCTCGAGATCTTAATGCTCAGGATCTTAAAGCTCAGGATCTTAAAGCTCAGGATCTTAAAGCTCAGGATCTTAAAGCTCAGGATCTTAAAGCTCAGGATCTTAAAGCTCAAGATCTTAATGCTCAGGATCTTAAAGCTCAAGATCTTAAAGCTCAGGATCTTAAAGCTCCGGATCTTAAAGCTCGGGATCTTAAAGCTCAGGATCTTAAAGCTCGAGATCTTAATGCTCAGGATCTTAAAGCTCAGGATCTTAAAGCTCAGGATCTTAAAGCTCAGGATCTTAAAGCTCAAGATCTTAAAGCTCAGGATCTTAAAGCTCGAGATCTTAATGCTCAGGATCTTAAAGCTCAGGATCTTAAAGCTCAGGATCTTAAAGCTCAGGATCTTAAAGCTCCGGATCTTAAAGCTCGGGATCTTAAAGCTCAGGATCTTAAAGCTCGAGATCTTAATGCTCAGGATCTTAAAGCTCAGGATCTTAAAGCTCAGGATCTTAAAGCTCAGGATCTTAAAGCTCAGGATCTTAAAGCTCAAGATCTTAAAGCTCAGGATCTTAATGCTCAGGATCTTAAAGCTCAGGATCTTAAGGCTCAGGATCTTAAAGCTCAAGATCTTAAAGCTCAGGATCTTAAAGCTCAGGATCTTAAAGCTCGAGATCTTAATGCTCAGGATCTTAAAGCTCAGGATCTTAAAGCTCAGGATCTTAAGGCTCAGGATCTTAAAGCTCAAGATCTTAAAGCTCAGGATCTTAAAGCTCGGGATCTTAAAGCTCAGGATCTTAAAGCTCGAGATCTTAATGCTCAGGATCTTAAAGCTCAGGATCTTAAAGCTCAGGATCTTAAAGCTCAGGATCTTAAAGCTCAGGATCTTAAAGCTCCGGATCTTAAAGCTCGGGATCTTAAAGCTCAGGATCTTAAAGCTCGAGATCTTAATGCTCAGGATCTTAAAGCTCAGGATCTTAAAGCTCAGGATCTTAAAGCTCAGGATCTTAAAGCTCAAGATCTTAAAGCTCAGGATCTTAAAGCTCAGGATCTTAAAGCTCAAGATCTTAAAGCTCAGGATCTTAACGCTCAGGATCTTAAAGCTCAAGATCTTAAAGCTCAGGATCTTAAAGCTCAGGATCTTAAAGCTCGAGATCTTAATGCTCAGGATCTTAAAGCTCAGGATCTTAAAGCTCAGGATCTTAAAGCTCAGGATCTTAAAGCTCAGGATCTTAAAGCTCAGGATCTTAAAGCTCAGGATCTTAAAGCTCAGGATCTTAAAGCTCAAGATCTTAAAGCTCAGGATCTTAAAGCTCAGGATCTTAAAGCTCAGGATCTTAAAGCTCAGGATCTTAAAGCTCAGGATCTTAAAGCTCCAGATCTTAAAGCTCAGGATCTTAAAGCTCAGGATCTTAAAGCTCAGGATCTTAAAGCTCAAGATGTTGAGTAGAAATGAGACGTGATCTCTATGTTAATAACATCACATGCCAAGTAAGAATTTATCATATGCGAAAACCAGGTATTCTCTTCTTAAAATATTACTTTACTATTACTTATATCTTCTGCAAAAATAAAGGCAATATTTAAAATGCATACTACATATATAAAGGCTAACTAGCACTATACCCGTGCGTTGCTCGGGTTATTCTAGTATTTGTATAACTTACATAATATAAGTTACACTTTAATAAAATATCATCCCGCAGTCCAATAATCGACGAAAACTATAAAAAAAAAAAATTAAATATAACTTATGATATTAAACATAATTTACGATATTAAGATAAGGGAATGATCAATTATCCTAAATAAAGAGCTTAAAAGTCCTTTTAATAATAAGATAATGATAAGTGATAAAAAAAAAAAATTAAAAAAAACAAAAGTAAAGAACCCTATAATTCGTTGGAGTTTAAATGTTCACAATAGAAAATATAAATAGTTTTCTCCAAAGTGAATGTTTGATATATTAATTAGCAGATAAAAGTTGGCTATATATAGCCTAAAAAAATATATATAATAATAAAAAGTAAAAAAAATAAAAATAAAAAATAAAAAACTGCTAACAGGTGCCTCAAATTTAATCAAAGAAATCCCTATGAATCAGGGATACACGAAGTGACTATAAACACGACTAATTTAGAAAATGCCATAACAAAAAAGCTAAAGACCCGAACAAAGTAAAGACTTGGTCGTCTCTTATAATCCTTAACCTCTTAATATGCATTGTTATTATCCACTTAAAATGTAAACAAACTATCCATAAAAAAATGAAAGAATTGCATAGTCTAGAAGAACTATCTATACTTATATATTATAAAGCAAATAGCCCCCGTCTAAATTTTAAGTTTCAACATTTACTTTTCTAAAATGTCCCCCTATCTATTCTATATTTACCTATGTAACATCCTGAATTTTTAAGGCCAATGAAAATTAACCTTTATTATAGTTTTGATATTAAAATAATTTCCTAATATTTTATTTTTGAATATGGATTTAATGAGGGAATGTGGTTGACCCGGCTTGGAGTAGTGTGGTGACGAAATGGGGACAACATACAAGAGCAACATAGATTAGAAGTTTCGTGTTTGACAGGAGATGAATGTCGTTTTATTTTCGGCCTTTTGAATATAGTCTCCCGTTTGACCGAATTAATTAGAAAGAATGTGAGGTGAGCTTGGAGAAAAGAATAAGAAGTTGAATGAAGCGTTAAAAGAAATCAAGAAGAGTCATTCCATTCACGATTTAGAATCCATTGGAGTGGTCTTTACTTTAAAATTTGTGTATGTTCACCTCTATGTGTCAAGTTTATCATTGTTTTCAATCATATGAGTCTTAAGTATTTTCTTTTCTTATCGAACAACGAAAAATCAACAACTGTTTAATAAGTTGATTGACTCTTTCAAAAGATTACGTCTAGGAAGTTTGGTGTCGCCCCGAGGTGGCTCATGAGAATACTTTACAACGAGAACCTAAACAAACGAGAAGTCAGATCACATGAAATATTTTCTAAATTATTATGCAATCTTACTAGACGTCGTGATAGAACTTAGAATCCTCTCCCTAACGAATCAAATTAATTTTTGCTCCATAAAGCTCATAAATACGAATATTTCTTTCACCGGTACGATAAAGATGTATGAAGAGTTAAAGAGAGAAAATTTGTAACCCCAAATGACGCCGAATCTTGTAAGCGTGAATAACTGATCTTTAGTGAATCATAGAATTTGCACTTGATCTTGTGAGAAGTTCCAGTATAGCAATAGCTATCGCGTTAGCATTCAGATTGTTTCTGTATGAATGTTGTTTGATAGGAAAAGTCATTTCCCTTTTCGTTCGGGAAAAGTGGTACAACAAGAGTCGTGTATGACTTGTACCGTGATGAAGATGTGTAAGAAGATGGAAATGATATGATAACAACATAAAGCGGGTCATGACCGACAAAATCTTATACGGATAAAAGAGGGAGGCGTACCGAGTTCAATTTTAGTGATTGTATAATATGAAGAGTTACTCCATGGGAAGGCATTTCATTATTTTGCATGCGAGGAAAGCTAGATCTCGGTTTAACGGTTCTTTCGGAATACATGCTCGAGAAGACAAGATTAATAATTATTTGGAAATGTCCGAAAAACCTCCAGATATTTATTCTACCTTTCACAATTCTCGTTTTATGAAATATTATGCCGCCAAGGTTTTACGTGTGCTTTTAAAATGAATGTTTTTAATTACCGTCGTTGCTGGACGTGGCTTGGATCACGAGGTCGTGATCCGTTTCAAGTGGGGGAGAGTTGTAACATCCTGAATTTTTAAGGCCAATGAAAATTAACCTTTATTATAGTTTGACATTAAAATAATTTCCTAATATGTTATTTTTGAATATGGGTTTAATTTAGTTGGAACTTTAACGGATAGCGGATAAATTACCCACTAAAATTTAAAAGAGGTCGTGGCATCTCCTTAGAGTGCTAGCCATCTTCTTCTTTTTCCTTTAATATTGTGAAGCTCTTCCATTTTTTTTCCATCATCTTCCTCAATCTTCTATTCTTCTTTATTCAAAAATCTAGTAATCAATTTAATCAAGATCCCTCTATACATTAACAAGAACAATAATAATCTCCAATTATCTAAGAAATTTTAATGGAAGGATTTGAGAGAAGTGTGTGGGTGGCCGAAAATTATGAAGGAAAAGGAGAAGAAATTATGATTTGAATCCTTGATTTTATTCCTTCATCCCTTAAGGTAAAGACTTTCTAACCTAATTTTGATTTCTTTAAGAGTTAGGGTTCTTGAAATTGGGAAATTAGGGGTTTCTTTAAAATAAGTTAATTGCTTCAATAAAAGTTAGGGTTTAATTTAGTTGAAACTTTAACGGATAGCGGATAAATTACCCACTAAAATTTAAAAGAGGTCGTGGCATCTCCTTAGAGTGCTAGCCATCTTCTTCTTTTTCCTTTAATATTGTGAAGCTCTTCCATTTTTTTTCCATCATCTTCCTCAATCTTCTATTCTTCTTTATTCAAAAATCTAGTAATCAATTTAATCAAGATCCCTCTATACATTAACAAGAACAATAATAATCTCCAATTATCTAAGAAATTTTAATGGAAGGATTTGAGAGAAGTGTGTGGGTGGCCGAAAATTATGAAGGAAAAGGAGAAGAAATTATGATTTGAATCCTTGATTTTATTACCGTCGTTGCTGGACGTGGCTTGGATCACGAGGTCGTGATCCGTTTCAAGTGGGGGAGAGTTGTAACATCCTGAATTTTTAAGGCCAGTGAAAATTAACCTTTATTAAAGTTCTGACATTAAAATAATTTCCTAATATTTTATTTTTGAATATGGGTTTAATTTAGTTGAAACTTTAACGGATAGCGGATAAATTACCCACTAAAATTTAAAAGAGGTCGTGGCATCTCCTTAGAGTGCTAGCCATCTTCTTCTTTTTCCTTTAATATTGTGAAGCTCTTCCATTTTTTTTCCATCATCTTCCTCAATCTTCTATTCTTCTTTATTCAAAAATCTAGTAATCAATTTAATCAAGATCCCTCTATACATTAACAAGAACAATAATAATCTCCAATTATCTAAGAAATTTTAATGGAAGGATTTGAGAGAAGTGTGTGGGTGGCCGAAAATTATGAAGGAAAAGGAGAAGAAATTATGATTTGAATCCTTGATTTTATTCCTTCATCCCTTAAGGTAAAGACTTTCTAACCTAATTTTGATTTCTTTAAGAGTTAGGGTTCTTGAAATTGGGAAATTAGGGGTTTCTTTAAAATAAGTTAATTGCTTCAATAAAAGTTAGGGTTTTTGAAATTTAATCAATTTGGGGGTTTCTAGTTGGGTGCATGAAAGTTTTGATGAGTGTTAGTGAGAACAAAATTGGACAGATTATGTCTCTGATTTTGCAACGTGTAAAACACCCCTGTATCAGATTATTCACTTGTTTATCACTAAAAAGAAAATGTAGGTTTATGTGTTAGCTTGAAGTGGCCACTGGAATGGGGTAAAAAGGTAGAGTGGTGTTAGGTCGAAAATCGACCAAGTATAATTTGTTCAGAAATAGCTGAAGCTCAGTGAATAATACTTGTACAGAATTCTGAAGTCGTTCAGAATTAGTTCACTGAAGCTTTACTTCAGTTCAGATCAACGCATCAGAATACCGTTCAGAATGAAGTCAAAGACTGAAGTCTGAAGAAAGAGAATCAGCTCAGATGTGGAGCTCAGAAGTTGATTCTACATGATCGAAGACTGAAGCATCTCAGTGTAAAAGTACTTACACACTTTTACACTGATTACGAAGAAGACTTTTTACTTTACATACCTTTACCCGGTTAATAAATTTAACTATTAATAAAAGTACAAGGTCTGATAAGTCACATCAATTGACTTATATACTCAAACCTTAAAAGTACGCATGTAAGGAATTAGCTTTAATTCCTTAAATGCTCCCAACCATATTTGTACGATCTGGTCCACGTCATCATGGACTTGGTCTATAAATATAAGTCTTCTCACAACTTGCAAACAGCTTGAAACTTTAGCATTGCAACTTGTGAGATATACTCTAAGTAATCCTTACGAGTATTTCCAAGTTATTAGATCACTTGTATTTCTAGGTTGTTTAGATATTTACACTTGGGTGTTTATCTTTATTCCGCAACAACCTTTGTATTTGTTTATATCAATAAATCAAATACATTGAAAAGTATATCGTGTCTCAATTCTACATACTTGATCTATACATATTATTTATATAGTTTCAGCCCTTATTGTTTCTTGCATTTACTTTCAGTACCTTTATCGTATTGTTCATCCATATCTGGATCGTATTCTGAACTGGTCAACTTCCAGTTAGAACTACTTGCCAGTCGGGTTTAATCATCTATATTTGGGACTCACAAGTGGAACTCTAGTTATGAATGTTTTAAGTCAGTATGGTCATGCTGATCTTTCAGTAAGAATGATTATGTGTCTGTTTTTGAAATGAGTAAAACACACTTATACGGGTCAAATCTTGTGTTGGTCACTGAAGATAAAATGTAGCTATATGTGTTAAATTGAAGTGGCCACTGAAATGAGGTAAAAATATGGTGTATAACTCAAGTTATGATTATTTAAAGTCAGTAAGGTCAAATCTGTTTTTTCCAGCAAGAACAACAACAGTATTGGTTTTTAAAACGAACAGAAGTCACTTTTGAAAGACAATTCATGTAAGTCCCTATCGTCGTATAGATCGTAAATAAGATGTGATTCGTTATGTCAAGAGTGCGGAATCCTCTTGAGATAACTAGATTGCTATTACCTTCTGTCAATTAATGAGCAATTAATCGACCCTAGGTGTTGCACGAGGTTGTAGTTCGTGTAGGAGATCACACGAGCAACAAATCGACTTTCTAGTTGTTAATTCGTTACCTAATTCGTAATTTAGGTGGGTATTTATGTAACATCCCAAAACTTAAACGTATATGTTGACTAACGTCGTTAGGTCAAATTCTAAGTCCGTGATATGTTTACGTGGAAATACGTGTTTATATGTTTATGTGCCCTATATGTAAGATTTAATTATCTTTAATGAGTGACAATAAAGTAGACTTAATGATGTGTAAAAGGTCTATGTAGTGTGCGAAAGTGCTTCCATGTGTTATGTATATCCCCATTAGGTGTTTAAAGGTGTAATAAAGCTAATATGAAGTCCAGGGACTAAATCTGACAAAAACTGAAAGTTGAAAAACGGGATTAGGGTTACAATTAGCCTAATCTCTAATTAATTGCAGCCTAATTACATTTCCTAAACACACACATACAGTTCCTTCAATTCCCTAATCGATTTCTTAAGGAATCTCCAAGTTTTGGTCAATCAATTGGGTGTTTTTGTATTGAATCGAATTGGCTATCGTTTCTACAGGTAATCAATGTTTTATTGGCCACATTTTCAGATTCAAAGGTTGTTTCTATGTTAAGCAAATCTGATTTTAATAAAGGTTTATAAATAATTAGGGTTTTCTGGTCTAAGTTCGTTCATGGGTGTCTAAATTCGTTTGGCAAGAGTTTAAATTCGTTTAGTGGATTATGAGCTAAATTCGTTTGGTAATAGGTACATCGTGCCTTACGGTGGTAATAGGTACATCGTGCCTTACGGTGGTAATAGGTACATCGTGCCTTACGGTGGTAATAGGTACATCGTGCCTTACGGTGGTAATAGGTACATCGTGCCTTACGGTGGTAATAGGTACATCGTGCCTTACGGTGGTAATAGGTACATCGTGCCTTACGGTGGTAATAGGTACATCGTGCCTTACGGTGGTAATAGGTACATCGTGCCTTACGGTGGTAATAGGTACATCGTGCCTTACGGTGGTAATAGGTACATCGTGCCTTACGGTGGTAATAGGTACATCGTGCCTTACGGTGGTAATAGGTACATCGTGCCTTACGGTGGTAATAGGTACATCGTGCCTTACGGTGGTAATAGGTACATCGTGCCTTACGGTGGTAATAGGTACATCGTGCCTTACGGTGGTAATAGGTACATCGTGCCTTACGGTGGTAATAGGTACATCGTGCCTTACGGTGGTAATAGGTACATCGTGCCTTACGGTGGTAATAGGTACATCGTGCCTTACGGTGGTAATAGGTACATCGTGCCTTACGGTGGTAATAGGTACATCGTGCCTTACGGTGGTAATAGGTACATCGTGCCTTACGGTGGTAATAGGTACATCGTGCCTTACGGTGGTAATAGGTACATCGTGCCTTACGGTGGTAATAGGTACATCGTGCCTTACGGTGGTAATAGGTACATCGTGCCTTACGGTGGTAATAGGTACATCGTGCCTTACGGTGGTAATAGGTACATCGTGCCTTACGGTGGTAATAGGTACATCGTGCCTTACGGTGGTAATAGGTACATCGTGCCTTACGGTGGTAATAGGTACATCGTGCCTTACGGTGGTAATAGGTACATCGTGCCTTACGGTGGTAATAGGTACATCGTGCCTTACGGTGGTAATAGGTACATCGTGCCTTACGGTGGTAATAGGTACATCGTGCCTTACGGTGGTAATAGGTACATCGTGCCTTACGGTGGTAATAGGTACATCGTGCCTTACGGTGGTAATAGGTACATCGTGCCTTACGGTGGTAATAGGTACATCGTGCCTTACGGTGGTAATAGGTACATCGTGCCTTACGGTGGTAATAGGTACATCGTGCCTTACGGTGGTAATAGGTACATCGTGCCTTACGGTGGTAATAGGTACATCGTGCCTTACGGTGGTAATAGGTACATCGTGCCTTACGGTGGTAATAGGTACATCGTGCCTTACGGTGGTAATAGGTACATCGTGCCTTACGGTGGTAATAGGTACATCGTGCCTTACGGTGGTAATAGGTACATCGTGCCTTACGGTGGTAATAGGTACATCGTGCCTTACGGTGGTAATAGGTACATCGTGCCTTACGGTGGTAATAGGTACATCGTGCCTTACGGTGGTAATAGGTACATCGTGCCTTACGGTGGTAATAGGTACATCGTGCCTTACGGTGGTAATAGGTACATCGTGCCTTACGGTGGTAATAGGTACATCGTGCCTTACGGTGGTAATAGGTACATCGTGCCTTACGGTGGTAATAGGTACATCGTGCCTTACGGTGGTAATAGGTACATCGTGCCTTACGGTGGTAATAGGTACATCGTGCCTTACGGTGGTAATAGGTACATCGTGCCTTACGGTGGTAATAGGTACATCGTGCCTTACGGTGGTAATAGGTACATCGTGCCTTACGGTGGTAATAGGTACATCGTGCCTTACGGTGGTAATAGGTACATCGTGCCTTACGGTGGTAATAGGTACATCGTGCCTTACGGTGGTAATAGGTACATCGTGCCTTACGGTGGTAATAGGTACATCGTGCCTTACGGTGGTAATAGGTACATCGTGCCTTACGGTGGTAATAGGTACATCGTGCCTTACGGTGGTAATAGGTACATCGTGCCTTACGGTGGTAATAGGTACATCGTGCCTTACGGTGGTAATAGGTACATCGTGCCTTACGGTGGTAATAGGTACATCGTGCCTTACGGTGGTAATAGGTACATCGTGCCTTACGGTGGTAATAGGTACATCGTGCCTTACGGTGGTAATAGGTACATCGTGCCTTACGGTGGTAATAGGTACATCGTGCCTTACGGTGGTAATAGGTACATCGTGCCTTACGGTGGTAATAGGTACATCGTGCCTTACGGTGGTAATAGGTACATCGTGCCTTACGGTGGTAATAGGTACATCGTGCCTTACGGTGGTAATAGGTACATCGTGCCTTACGGTGGTAATAGGTACATCGTGCCTTACGGTGGTAATAGGTACATCGTGCCTTACGGTGGTAATAGGTACATCGTGCCTTACGGTGGTAATAGGTACATCGTGCCTTACGGTGGTAATAGGTACATCGTGCCTTACGGTGGTAATAGGTACATCGTGCCTTACGGTGGTAATAGGTACATCGTGCCTTACGGTGGTAATAGGTACATCGTGCCTTACGGTGGTAATAGGTACATCGTGCCTTACGGTGGTAATAGGTACATCGTGCCTTACGGTGGTAATAGGTACATCGTGCCTTACGGTGGTAATAGGTACATCGTGCCTTACGGTGGTAATAGGTACATCGTGCCTTACGGTGGTAATAGGTACATCGTGCCTTACGGTGGTAATAGGTACATCGTGCCTTACGGTGGTAATAGGTACATCGTGCCTTACGGTGGTAATAGGTACATCGTGCCTTACGGTGGTAATAGGTACATCGTGCCTTACGGTGGTAATAGGTACATCGTGCCTTACGGTGGTAATAGGTACATCGTGCCTTACGGTGGTAATAGGTACATCGTGCCTTACGGTGGTAATAGGTACATCGTGCCTTACGGTGGTAATAGGTACATCGTGCCTTACGGTGGTAATAGGTACATCGTGCCTTACGGTGGTAATAGGTACATCGTGCCTTACGGTGGTAATAGGTACATCGTGCCTTACGGTGGTAATAGGTACATCGTGCCTTACGGTGGTAATAGGTACATCGTGCCTTACGGTGGTAATAGGTACATCGTGCCTTACGGTGGTAATAGGTACATCGTGCCTTACGGTGGTAATAGGTACATCGTGCCTTACGGTGGTAATAGGTACATCGTGCCTTACGGTGGTAATAGGTACATCGTGCCTTACGGTGGTAATAGGTACATCGTGCCTTACGGTGGTAATAGGTACATCGTGCCTTACGGTGGTAATAGGTACATCGTGCCTTACGGTGGTAATAGGTACATCGTGCCTTACGGTGGTAATAGGTACATCGTGCCTTACGGTGGTAATAGGTACATCGTGCCTTACGGTGGTAATAGGTACATCGTGCCTTACGGTGGTAATAGGTACATCGTGCCTTACGGTGGTAATAGGTACATCGTGCCTTACGGTGGTAATAGGTACATCGTGCCTTACGGTGGTAATAGGTACATCGTGCCTTACGGTGGTAATAGGTACATCGTGCCTTACGGTGGTAATAGGTACATCGTGCCTTACGGTGGTAATAGGTACGTCATGCCTGACGGTGGTTATAGGTATGTTAAAATGGTTGCTCGGGTGGTTCCTTGCAACAAGTCATATGTGGCGAGTAGTTTCGGGTGGCCTGATGACCCACCTAATGTCATGAACATAACGTGCTACTCATGGATCGACATTGTCTTTCCTTAATGGTAACTTCGGTTACAACTTAACGGTGACCTAGTCACAACTTAATGAGATGAGATGAAATGACGAAATTGATTAGGCACGCTTAGGGTCATGAACTCTATGCTTATATGTGATGTGGATATGTTTATACGGTGGTATGAATGCCTAATTAAAATGACGTAATGCTTTAAAGTGACGATTTAAATGGATGAAATGTTTGCTTAAACCTGGTGTTATCTTACTTAGCTTTATAGCTAACACTTGTTTCTTTTAATGTGTTGACACCCCTCAGGTTAGGCAGTGAGATGACGTGTGAAGCTGTGGCGAGAGATGGGTAGATGATCAAGCTGGCTTTAGTTTACCCAATAGCTTCGCATAGACCTTATGTTATTGATTTCCTTTATGGAACTTATGTAATGACTATGTTATTGATTTCCTTTATGGAACTTATGTAATGACTATGTTATGATTGCTTTATGTTGGGCAATCTTATGGATTTCTTTTATTACTGATTTGATGCTATTAGTAACACCACTTATGTTTCTCAACTGTTTTCCTTAGTTGAGTATTTTCCTAAATCGTTTCCGCATGATTTAACGCCGTTAGGCGAAATTTTTTGGAAATCCATATTTTTACGAAACGGGTGTTACAAGTTGGTATCAGAGAAGTAGTTTAAGTGAACCAAGGCCTATTGACCATAGGATTTGGACTTAAACTTAAGATGCGCATGCTAGGTATTTGTAGGATGCCTTAGCTTTAACGTAAGATGATATAGGATGGGTTGGGACGAGTGCGAGTGTGATAGGGCTTATGAGATGTTTACGATACGAAGTATGTTTTAGCCTTATCTTTGCGCTTATCGACTCTATCTTTCAGTGAAGGAAAGATGGTTAACACTCGTCAAGGCAACTTACGACGCGATGGAGTTACTGCAAGCATTACCCCACCTGTCCATCCAGGTGCCGGTGCTAGTAATGCTGCCAATGCTGCTGCTGATGCAGCTAATACGAATGGAAATCGAGGAAACCCCCAGCAAGTAAATCAGCCAAGCCCATTAGGTCCTATGCCTCCGCCTCCCGGCAATCCACCTAGAGTTAACGAAGCAGTGGTGGAGCAAATCCCTAATGCAGCTGAACTGTACAATCTTGTGCTGACTCTCCAAGCCCAGTTAGCACAGACTCAAGAACAACTGAACAACGCTCTTGCTGAGAATGCTGAAGGAACTGATGGCAACTACTCAGTGCCATCTCACCACATTGAGCCACCAGTGGATAATGTTGTCGTTCCCCCTGTTAATGTTGATGTGGCTCCTCCTAATGTAGTTCAAGCTCCTCGATTTAAGTTCGAAAGTTTCCAGAAGTGGTGGAGCAAATCCCTAATGCAGCTGAACTGTACAATCTTGTGCTGACTCTCCAAGCCCAGTTAGCACAGACTCAAGAACAACTGAACAACGCTCTTGCTGAGAATGCTGAAGGAACTGATGGCAACTACTCAGTGCCATCTCACCACATTGAGCCACCAGTGGATAATGTTGTCGTTCCCCCTGTTAATGTTGATGTGGCTCCTCCTAATGTAGTTCAAGCTCCTCGATTTAAGTTCGAAAGTTTCCAGAAGTGTGGAGCTCAGAAATTCAATGGAACACTTAACGCAGTAGGCTGTATGGAATGGCTTGATGATACTGAGATGGTCTTTGAAGCTTGTGACTGTCCAGAGGATAAAAAGGTGTTGTGTGCGAGTAGAATGTTGAAAGAAGGTGCTCGAGATTGGTGGAAGAGCATTACTATTTCGATGACTCCAGATATGGTATCTGCTATCACATGGGCTACCTTCAAGCAGAAGTTTATTGAGGAGTATATCGGGACTCATGAACAGCGCAAGATGGAAAAAGAGTTTCGTGCTTTGACGGCTGAAATTGGTAAAGTTAATGATTATGCTCGTTCCTTTATGGAAAAGATGAAATTTGTGGGTCATCTATTCAGAACTGATGCAGATCAAGTCGCCTGCTATGTCGATGGTTTACCTCCAAGTTATCGAGGTATTTGTAGGCAGCATAAGACTCTAACTGAAGCAATCAAAGAATCTAAAAAGCTTGATGATGATTTTGCTGCGGATAAGAAAGTTGAAAAGAAAGAGGATGAGAAGAAGTCTGGCAATAAGAGGAGGTTTGGTGGATCAAATCGTTTTGGAAAGAAATTTAAGGGATCTTCATCGTCCTCTGACAAGGGAAGGGCAGACAAGGATGGAAAATGGTGCCCTGGCTGCAAATCTATCCATTCTGGTCAGTGTTCTACAAAGACCCGCAGGTGCAATAGGTGTGGAACTCAGGGTCATACCATTGATCAATGCACTGACAAGGCTAGATGTTATAAATGTGGAGACACCAAGCACCGTATTGCAGACTGCCCGCAGATGAAGAAAGATGAGGGAAAGAAGGCAGGAGCTTCCCAGGCCAAAGCCCGTGCTTTTCAGATGACGGCTGAGGAGGCAAAAGACGATGATCAGGTAGTTACTGCTACCCTTATTGTTAACTCCAAACCTGCTAATGTGTTATTTGATTCTGGTGCGAACAAATCTTTTGTGTCTACTCTGTTTGCTCCTAAGTTAGACATGACTACTAGTTCTTTACGGTGCCCTATAGAAGTAGAAGTGGCTAATGGTGCAACGTCTATTATTCGGGAAGGTTACTCTGATTGTCCTTTAGAAATAGAGGGTCGTTTGTTTACTGCTAACCTGTTACCCGCTACCATTCCTAGTTTCGATGTTGTTCTCGGTATGGATTGGATGTCTAAGAATGATGCTGTCGTCCTATGTTCGAAAAAGATAGTCCGTATCGCTACTCCCGACGGTAAAGGTGTCTGTGTTTATGGTGACAAGAAGCCGGGAAATGTTAAGGTGATCTCGATGATGAAAGCACTTCGTTGTATACGGCAAACTAAGTCACATTTTCTAGCTTATGTCATCGATTCTCGTATCGCGAAGCCTACAGTCTCTGATGTCGAAGTTGTTTCCGAGTTTCCTGATGTTTTCCCTGAAGATCTTCCAGGTCTTCCTCCGGATCGTGAGGTTGAATTTTCTATTGACCTTATTCCTGGTGCTACTCCTGTAGCCAAAGCTCCGTATCGATTAGCTCCGACAGAGATGAAGGAGTTAATGACGCAAATTCAGGAACTTTTAGATAAAGGTTTCATTCGTCCGAGTTCCTCTCCATGGGGTGCTCCTATCCTTTTCGTAAAGAAGAAAGACGGATCCATGCGCATGTGTATCGATTATCGCGAGCTGAATAAAAGAACGGTGAAGAATAAATATCCACTCCCTCGTATCGATGATTTATTCGATCAACTTCAAGGTGCTTCTTATTTTTCAAAGATTGACTTACGGTCTGGCTATCATCAATTAAAGGTTGAAGAAGAAAGTGTAGCCAAAACAGCGTTCCGAACTCGTTATGGTCATTATGAGTTCCTTGTCATGCCATTCGGTTTGACAAATGCTCCAGCGAAGTTTATGGATTTGATGAACCGTGTCTGTCGACCATTTTTGGATCATTTCGTTATTGTTTTTATCGACGACATTCTTGTGTATTCAAAGTCGGAAGAGGAACATAGAGAGCATTTGAGAGCTGTCCTTCAAGTCCTCAGAGAGAAAAAGCTATATGCTAAATTCTCCAAGTGCGAGTTCTGGCTAAAGGAAGTTCATTTCCTCGGCCATGTCGTCTCCTCTGATGGTATAAAAGTAGATCCTTCGAAGATAGAAGCAGTGTCGAAGTGGGAGCAGCCTAAGTCTCCTACTGAAATTAAGAGTTTTCTCGGTTTGGCTGGCTATTATCGACGTTTTATTCAGGATTTCTCGCGCATTGCCAAGCCAATGACTGAATTAACGAAGAAAGGTGTGAAGTTTGTGTGGACCGATGCTCAAGAGAAAGCCTTCACGACGTTGAAAAAGAAGTTGTGTGAAGCTCCAGTCTTAGCTTTACCCGAAGGAACAGATGATCTAGTGGTTTATAGTGACGCATCCATCACGGGGTTAGGGTGTGTACTAATGCAACGAGACAAAGTTATCGCTTACGCCTCTCGACAGCTGAAGCCTCATGAGCGGAACTATCCTACTCATGACCTTGAGCTGGCTGCGGTTGTTTTTGCTCTGAAGTTGTGGCGACATTATCTGTATGGTACAAAGTGTACCCTATATACGGATCATAAGAGCTTACAGTACGTGTTTACTCAGAAGGACATGAATGTTAGACAACGGCGGTGGATGGAGTTATTAAAGGATTACGATTGTGAAATTAAATATCACCCAGGCAAAGCTAATGTGGTTGCTGATGCCTTAAGCCGCAAAGGATATGCGAAAAGTAGATTATGTGCGATGATTACAAAGATTGAGTCGAATTTACTGGAACCTATTCGATTAGCTCAAATCGAAGCGTTAAAGGATGTTAATGTGAAAGCGGAGTCTATTGGGAAAAAGAAGAAGAACAGACTCCAAATGGAAGAAAATAGTCGTGGCCTTCGAACCTACAAAGGTAGAATATGGGTTCCTCTCTATGGAGGCAATCGTGAGTTAGTAATGGATGAAGCTCACAAAACTAAGTATTCTGTACACCCTGGTGCCACAAAGATGCATGCAGATTTGAAGCCTATTTATTGGTGGCCCAGTATTAAGAACGATGTGATGATGTATGTGCAGAAATGTTTGACGTGTGCGAAGGTGAAAGCTGAACATCAAAAGCCTTACGGGAAGTTTCAGCAACTTGAGATCCCTGAGTGGAAATGGGATCACATTACGATGGATTTTGTGACCAAACTTCCGAGGACGCCTCGTGGTCACGATATGATATGGGTTATTGTCGATCGATTAACGAAGAGTGCTCACTTTCTCCCAGTTCGTGAGACTGCTCCTATGGAGAACTTCGCTACGTTGTATATTGATGAAGTGGTTTCTAAACATGGTGTTCCGATATCGATTGTGTCAGATCGTGATGCTCGATTCGTTTCCAACTTTTGGAAGAGTTTTCAATGGGATTGGCTAAATTCGTTTGGCAAGAGTTTAGATTCGTTTAGTGGATTATGAGTAAATTCGTTTGTGAAAGTTTAATTCGTTTGGGTTATGAGTAAATTCGTTTGGCAAGAGTTTAAATTCGTTTAGTGGATTATGAGCTAAATTCGTTTGGAAAGTTTAAATTCGTTTGGGTTATGAGCTAAATTCGTTTGGCAAGAGTTTAAATTCGTTTAGTGGATTATGAGCTAAATTCGTTTGGCAAGAGTTTAAATTCGTTTAGTGGATTATGAGCTAAATTCGTTTGGCAAAGTTTAATTCGTTTGGGTTATGAGCTAAATTCGTTTGGCAAGAGTTTAAATTCGTTTAGTGGATTATGAGCTAAATTCGTTTGGCAAGAGTTTAATTCGTTTAGTGGATTATGAGCTAAATTCGTTTGGCAAGAGTTTAAATTCGTTTAGTGGATTATGAGCTAAATTCGTTTGGAAAGTTTAATTCGTTTGGGTTATGAGTAAATTCGTTTGGCAAGAGTTTAATTCGTTTGGGTTATGAGTAAATTCGTTTGGCAAGAGTTTAAATTCGTTTAGTGGATTATGAGCTAAATTCGTTTGGAAAGTTTAAATTCGTTTGGGTTATGAGCTAAATTCGTTTGGCAAGAGTTTAAATTCGTTTAGTGGATTATGAGCTAAATTCGTTTGGCAAGAGTTTAAATTCGTTTAGTGGATTATGAGCTAAATTCGTTTGGCAAAGTTTAATTCGTTTGGGTTATGAGCTAAATTCGTTTGGCAAGAGTTTAAATTCGTTTAGTGGATTATGAGCTAAATTCGTTTGGCAAGAGTTTAATTCGTTTAGTGGATTATGAGCTAAATTCGTTTGGCAAGAGTTTAAATTCGTTTAGTGGATTATGAGTAAATTCGTTTGTGAAAGTTTAAATTCGTGTTAGTGTTATGAGTAAATTCGTTTGGTAATAGGTACATCGTGCCTTACGGTGGTAATAGGTACATCGTGCCTTACGGTGGTAATAGGTACATCGTGCCTTACGGTGGTAATAGGTACATCGTGCCTTACGGTGGTAATAGGTACATCGTGCCTTACGGTGGTAATAGGTACATCGTGCCTTACGGTGGTAATAGGTACATCGTGCCTTACGGTGGTAATAGGTACATCGTGCCTTACGGTGGTAATAGGTACATCGTGCCTTACGGTGGTAATAGGTACATCGTGCCTTACGGTGGTAATAGGTACATCGTGCCTTACGGTGGTAATAGGTACATCGTGCCTTACGGTGGTAATAGGTACATCGTGCCTTACGGTGGTAATAGGTACATCGTGCCTTACGGTGGTAATAGGTACATCGTGCCTTACGGTGGTAATAGGTACATCGTGCCTTACGGTGGTAATAGGTACATCGTGCCTTACGGTGGTAATAGGTACATCGTGCCTTACGGTGGTAATAGGTACATCGTGCCTTACGGTGGTAATAGGTACATCGTGCCTTACGGTGGTAATAGGTACATCGTGCCTTACGGTGGTAATAGGTACATCGTGCCTTACGGTGGTAATAGGTACATCGTGCCTTACGGTGGTAATAGGTACATCGTGCCTTACGGTGGTAATAGGTACATCGTGCCTTACGGTGGTAATAGGTACATCGTGCCTTACGGTGGTAATAGGTACATCGTGCCTTACGGTGGTAATAGGTACATCGTGCCTTACGGTGGTAATAGGTACATCGTGCCTTACGGTGGTAATAGGTACATCGTGCCTTACGGTGGTAATAGGTACATCGTGCCTTACGGTGGTAATAGGTACATCGTGCCTTACGGTGGTAATAGGTACATCGTGCCTTACGGTGGTAATAGGTACATCGTGCCTTACGGTGGTAATAGGTACATCGTGCCTTACGGTGGTAATAGGTACATCGTGCCTTACGGTGGTAATAGGTACATCGTGCCTTACGGTGGTAATAGGTACATCGTGCCTTACGGTGGTAATAGGTACATCGTGCCTTACGGTGGTAATAGGTACATCGTGCCTTACGGTGGTAATAGGTACATCGTGCCTTACGGTGGTAATAGGTACATCGTGCCTTACGGTGGTAATAGGTACATCGTGCCTTACGGTGGTAATAGGTACATCGTGCCTTACGGTGGTAATAGGTACATCGTGCCTTACGGTGGTAATAGGTACATCGTGCCTTACGGTGGTAATAGGTACATCGTGCCTTACGGTGGTAATAGGTACATCGTGCCTTACGGTGGTAATAGGTACATCGTGCCTTACGGTGGTAATAGGTACATCGTGCCTTACGGTGGTAATAGGTACATCGTGCCTTACGGTGGTAATAGGTACATCGTGCCTTACGGTGGTAATAGGTACATCGTGCCTTACGGTGGTAATAGGTACATCGTGCCTTACGGTGGTAATAGGTACATCGTGCCTTACGGTGGTAATAGGTACATCGTGCCTTACGGTGGTAATAGGTACATCGTGCCTTACGGTGGTAATAGGTACATCGTGCCTTACGGTGGTAATAGGTACATCGTGCCTTACGGTGGTAATAGGTACATCGTGCCTTACGGTGGTAATAGGTACATCGTGCCTTACGGTGGTAATAGGTACATCGTGCCTTACGGTGGTAATAGGTACATCGTGCCTTACGGTGGTAATAGGTACATCGTGCCTTACGGTGGTAATAGGTACATCGTGCCTTACGGTGGTAATAGGTACATCGTGCCTTACGGTGGTAATAGGTACATCGTGCCTTACGGTGGTAATAGGTACATCGTGCCTTACGGTGGTAATAGGTACATCGTGCCTTACGGTGGTAATAGGTACATCGTGCCTTACGGTGGTAATAGGTACATCGTGCCTTACGGTGGTAATAGGTACATCGTGCCTTACGGTGGTAATAGGTACATCGTGCCTTACGGTGGTAATAGGTACATCGTGCCTTACGGTGGTAATAGGTACATCGTGCCTTACGGTGGTAATAGGTACATCGTGCCTTACGGTGGTAATAGGTACATCGTGCCTTACGGTGGTAATAGGTACATCGTGCCTTACGGTGGTAATAGGTACATCGTGCCTTACGGTGGTAATAGGTACATCGTGCCTTACGGTGGTAATAGGTACATCGTGCCTTACGGTGGTAATAGGTACATCGTGCCTTACGGTGGTAATAGGTACATCGTGCCTTACGGTGGTAATAGGTACATCGTGCCTTACGGTGGTAATAGGTACATCGTGCCTTACGGTGGTAATAGGTACATCGTGCCTTACGGTGGTAATAGGTACATCGTGCCTTACGGTGGTAATAGGTACATCGTGCCTTACGGTGGTAATAGGTACATCGTGCCTTACGGTGGTAATAGGTACATCGTGCCTTACGGTGGTAATAGGTACATCGTGCCTTACGGTGGTAATAGGTACATCGTGCCTTACGGTGGTAATAGGTACATCGTGCCTTACGGTGGTAATAGGTACATCGTGCCTTACGGTGGTAATAGGTACATCGTGCCTTACGGTGGTAATAGGTACATCGTGCCTTACGGTGGTAATAGGTACATCGTGCCTTACGGTGGTAATAGGTACATCGTGCCTTACGGTGGTAATAGGTACATCGTGCCTTACGGTGGTAATAGGTACATCGTGCCTTACGGTGGTAATAGGTACATCGTGCCTTACGGTGGTAATAGGTACATCGTGCCTTACGGTGGTAATAGGTACATCGTGCCTTACGGTGGTAATAGGTACATCGTGCCTTACGGTGGTAATAGGTACATCGTGCCTTACGGTGGTAATAGGTACATCGTGCCTTACGGTGGTAATAGGTACATCGTGCCTTACGGTGGTAATAGGTACATCGTGCCTTACGGTGGTAATAGGTACATCGTGCCTTACGGTAGTATGAATGCCTAATTAAAATGACGTAATGCTTTAAAGTGACGATTTATATGGATGAAATGTTGGCTTAAACCTGGTGTTATCTTACTTAGCTTTATAGCTAACACTTGTTTCTTTTAATGTGTTGACACCCCTCAGGTTAGGCAGTGAGATGACGTGTGAAGCTGTGGCGAGAGATGGGTAGATGATCAAGCTGGCTTTAGTTTACCCAATAGCTTCGCATAGACCTTATGTTATTGATTTCCTTTATGGAACTTATGTAATGACTATGTTATGATTGCTTTATGTTGGGCAATCTTATGGATTTCTTTGATTACTGATTTGATGCTATTAGTAACACCACTTATGTTTTCTCAACTGTTTTCCTTAGTTGAGTATTTTCCTAAATCGTTTCCGCATGATTTAACGCTGTTAGGCGAAATTTTTGGAAATCCATATTTTTACGAAACGGGTGTTACAATTTATACTTGATGTGTTCTAATTCATGTGGGCTTGGGCTTCACACGAAGTGTATTAAGTTCGATCCACCAAAACCCTCTTGAGGTCGTGCTGACGTCAGCACGAGGGCAACTCAACGTGCTGCTGACGTCAGCACGAGGAGCGTATCTTGGACCCTTTGTTTCGACTTGTACATGACATCCAGCCATCGTTTAAGTGTTCTATGACACTTATAACCTTGGCTCTACATCCTTGTACCTGCAAAACAATTTATATAACACACAAACATAACAATAAACAAGAACACATATTATTTTGAAGTTCAAACGTAATCATTAAACACAAACATATGTCCTAATGAATTATTATTCAACGATTACATAAATATTCCTAAGAACAAAAACTTTAACCAAATCTATGTTGCTACTGTCACACAAATCTGCATCTACAGACTCTCCCTTGACATT
The DNA here is from genome assembly GCA_034093135.1 of Erigeron breviscapus. Lineage (NCBI taxonomy): Eukaryota > Viridiplantae > Streptophyta > Magnoliopsida > Asterales > Asteraceae > Erigeron > Erigeron breviscapus. Next base: position 138,348,670 of record CM067168.1, on the reverse strand, counting down.
AGCGACTAGATTCTTTAACTTGAACTTCATGCTCAACCATTAAATAGAAGTCTAGTACTATTCGCATGAATTCTCTCTGCTAAACAAAATCCGAGAATATTTCGATAGCGTCTAACTTCAGTTCTCCAAAATCTATGAGATGTACAAGGTATCTCAATCAATCTTCTTTGATCACCTCTTGACAAATTGACAACTTGCATTGGATCATACATGCGGAGCAACATCTGTTTCTTTGAATTATCAACAAACATTTGTGTTTCACCTGACTTGATATCTATCTGACAATATGTCATTGTAGTCAGCATATCTTGATCCCATTTGATAGCGGGAACTTGTTTAACACATTTGATCTTTCTTTGAACAAACTCAACTGTGCCATCTGGCTTTGTAATCTTCTTCGGCGATCTAGGTTTAACCAATCTTTCCTCAGGTTTCAAACCTCTATCTCCAAAATGCCAACTTCTTTCCTTTTGCAATCTCTGCCAAAAACAATCAGCATATCCATTATTCTGAAGATTAACAAACCATCTCTTTCCCAAATCAATCAAATCTGAATCATTTAGACTTTGGAAATGTTTTAAGTCTCTTGACATGTACTGGCAACCCTCCTTTCTCTTGATAACAAATAATTTGATTCTTTGATCATAAAACCAACTTTGTATCACTGAGAAATAAGTAGGTGCGTCCTTGTCTGAGATGAACTCCCAAAACATCGACGGCTTTAAAGTTTCACCCATTGGTAAACTAGTAGGACCTATATAAGCTGGAATCCTTCGATCAATACATAAATTAGGATCTTGCTGCGCCGGAGGGATATTAAAATCTCTTATATCAAACTCTCGCGTAGCATTAATTCTCCAGCCAAGATCAACAATATAATCATGTTCTTCATGAACTATCTTTGCATATACTTTGAATATCAACTTTGCAGCATTTCTTGGTTCGTCTGGACTATCTCTGATCGGATTAAGTCTGAAATGTTCCTCTTCAGCTATCGGTTCTATTGGAATTTCTCTATCTTCTCCAAAGACTCGATCAAAATCATAAGGTTTCGTTAGCAACCTTTCCCATTCTGATCTAGGAACAATATCTCCTTCCTCCAAATCTTCATCAATGATATTGTCTAAATCATCATCACTATCATCAATGTCGTCCAAAGCACCTATTTGAAGCTTATCTGCAATTTAAAGTTTCAAAACATACAAAGATAAAGAACATAAAAATATAAGTCAAGACATAAATAAAAACAAGTATAAATACATAAAACAAGATAAAATAATATTATATCATAAATATAATGTAACTACTTAATACATTAATATTTATCTTATAATTATCATCTATCTTAAATACAAAAATCATTAACATTAAGGTCGATAATCTGAGTCTTCGGTATCATCAGAACTAGAGTCAGAGCCAGACGACAATCGATTTAAAATCCTTTGTCTTCTCCTCTCTCTCCAATAACGATCTGAATCTGACCATTGATCACTATCAAGATCAATGTTAGCTTGATTGACCTCTATGCTAAGATTTCCCCATACTTTTGATTCTTCAACAACTTGATAATGAGGATCATTCTCAAATTTTTCTGCAATTTCCCTTTCTAGTCTTTCTTGTTCTGATCTCACACTTCGAGGATTGTGATAATCAGGACTCTTACTTGAATTACTAGAATTGGATTTACCTGAATTGGAATCTTCCTCATCTGACAAATTGTCCGGATCATCAGGATCTGCATCAGGAGCAACCATCACAGCTTTGCCTTTATCTTTCTGAGTCCCAGATGTACTAGCACCAGCTGTACCAGCAATCTCTGACTCTCTTTGTCTTGGCGACTCCCCCTGAATTTCAGAAGTCTCTGAAGCCATAGTCTCAGCAACATCAGCATCTTGATCACGATTCTCTGGCTCAACAATGTCTCTGGTTGGTGGATCTTGAGTTGGATCTTGATCTTCTTGATCATCATCTCTTCTTTTTCTTGCTAACTCATCATCCTTGCAACCAAGTCCATCTTTATCTCCCCCTTGAGACAAGAATTGATTAAGTTTATCTCCAAGAGAATGAACAAGAGCAGTCATTTTGTCCATCTCACTCTGATGTGCTTCAGCCTGGATCTTCAATTGTCTTTCCAAGGCTGAGACTCTCATTTCCAACATCTTCTTCTCAGAAACAATACGACTCAGCTGAACTTGTACTGGCAAAGCTGAATCAGAAGAAATGTTAGAAGTAGAAGCAGGCGGTGGCATCGTAGTCTCAAACGAAGGCATACGAGCATGAAAAGTTCCCGATGGAGGCATTTGAGGTCTTTGTAAAGGTAACCGCAGACGATCTATAACAGTAGCAACTGGAACTAATGCCTGAGTAGGAGTAGAACAAGGCCTAGGAGAAAGAACTGTCGGCTTTGGCTCTTAACGTACTGACAACTCTGGAGCAGAAGGAATCGTAACAGTCGTAGCCTCAGTGACAACTCTAGCATGAGAACCATCTAAACGAATCGTGAACTTGGTTCTCGGCCTTTTCTCTCCAACAGAATGACCAGCAGAAGTAGTAGACACTGAAACCGGAACATCAGTAACAGAAGCTCTCAAAGCAGCAACTGAGGGCACATCAACTAATACGGGTGTATGTGACATCTCCATAGCAGTATTATACTCAGCAAACTCCCTATCGATTTCTGACTGAGGTCGCTGAAGAGCTTGTAGCTTCTCCACAGCATCAATCCCTTTCCCTTGTCTTCTTCTTCTCTTTGGTGGTCTATCTGCATCATTACCATCATTATCTGAACCATCATCATCATCCACATTTGGTTCAGAAGGACCAGCAACATCTACTGGAGCGGTAGTAGAAGTAGAAACTCCAATAGTCGGCACAAAATTGCCGGATCATCTATGTCCTCCTCTAGAGCACCCATCTCCGGATCATGCTCTGGAACGTCAGTAAATAAAGGAACATCATTAACTCCCTCAAACTGATCAGCTCGGTCTTCCTGAGGATCACCTGAGCATCATCATCAGCAGCAGCAACAGGTTCATCATCCTCCCATCCTTGTCTTGGAGACTCATAGTTTGGATTTATCAAGTGTCCAAACAATGGTGGATTATCAACATCAGCAAGAACATCATCACGACTAGCATGTTTCATCATATCTCCAAACACTTGATGAGTAAGACGACCCAAATTAAACTTTTCTCCATCAAAAGGTAGATTAGTTGCCCTATACCTAATGATTATCATCACAAATCAAAGATCTAAAAGTCAATTCGTCCGAGTTACTGTTCATGCGAAGGAAAATTCGAAAATTGGGCATGATAACACTTAAATTCGATGATTTTTAAGTTAATAACATCAATTAATCCAATTTAAGTCCAATTTTAGTCCAAATCATCAGAAATCAAAGATCTAAAAGTCAATTCGTCCAAGTTACTGTTCATGCGAAGGAAAATTCGAAAATTGGGCATGATAACAAGCTTAAATTCGATGATTTTTAAGTTAATAACATCAATTAATCCAATTTAAGTCCAATTTTAGTCCAAATCATCAGAAATCAAAGATCTAAAAGTCAATTCGTCCAAGTTACTGTTCATGCGAAGGAAAATTCGAAAATTGGGCATGATAACAAGCTTAAATTCGATGATTTTTAAGTTAATAACATCAATTAATCCAATTTAAGTCCAATTTTAGTCCAAATCATCAGAAATCAAAGATCTAAAAGTCAATTCGTCCAAGTTACTGTTCATGCGAAGGAAAATTCGAAAATTGGGCATGATAACACTTAAATTCGATGATTTTTAAGTTAATAACATCAATTAATCCAATTTAAGTCCAATTTTAGTCCAAATCATCAGAAATCAAAGATCTAAAAGTCAATTCGTCCAAGTTACTGTTCATGCGAAGGAAAATTCGAAAATTGGGCATGATAACAGCTTAAATTCGATGATTTTTAAGTTAATAACATCAATTAATCCAATTTAAGTCCAATTTTAGTCCAAATCATCAGAAATCAAAGATCTAAAAGTCAATTCGTCCAAGTTACTGTTCATGCGAAGGAAAATTCGAAAATTGGGCATGATAACAAGCTTAAATTCGATGATTTTTAAGTTAATAACATCAATTAATCCAATTTAAGTCCAATTTTAGTCCAAATCATCAGAAATCAAAGATCTAAAAGTCAATTCGTCCAAGTTACTGTTCATGCGAAGGAAAATTCGAAAATTGGGCATGATAACAGCTTAAATTCGATGATTTTTAAGTTAATAACATCACTTAATCCAACTTTAAGTCCAATTTTAGTCCAAATCATCAGAAATCAAAGATCTAAAAGTCAATTCGTCCAAGTTACTGTTCATGCGAAGGAAAATTCGAAAATTGGGCATGATAACAGCTTAAATTCGATGATTTTTAAGTTAATAACATCAATTAATCCAATTTAAGTCCAATTTTAGTCCAAATCATCAGAAATCAAAGATCTAAAAGTCAATTCGTCCAAGTTACTGTTCATGCGAAGGAAAATTCGAAAATTGGGCATGATAACAACTTAAATTCGATGATTTTTAAGTTAATAACATCAATTAATCCAATTTAAGTCCAATTTTAGTCCAAATCATCAGAAATCAAAGATCTAAAAGTCAATTCGTCCAAGTTACTGTTCATGCGAAGGAAAATTCGAAAATTGGGCATGATAACAGCTTAAATTCGATGATTTTTAAGTTAATAACATCACTTAATCCAACTTTAAGTCCAATTTTAGTCCAAATCATCAGAAATCAAAGATCTAAAAGTCAATTCGTCCAAGTTACTGTTCATGCGAAGGAAAATTCGAAAATTGGGCATGATAACACTTAAATTCGATGATTTTTAAGTTAATAACATCACTTAATCCAACTTTAAGTCCAATTTTAGTCCAAATCATCAGAAATCAAAGATCTAAAAGTCAATTCGTCCAAGTTACTGTTCATGCGAAGGAAAATTCGAAAATTGGGCATGATAACAAGCTTAAATTCGATGATTTTTAAGTTAATAACATCAATTAATCCAATTTAAGTCCAATTTTAGTCCAAATCATCAGAAATCAAAGATCTAAAAGTCAATTCGTCCAAGTTACTGTTCATGCGAAGGAAAATTCGAAAATTGGGCATGATAACAGCTTAAATTCGATGATTTTTAAGTTAATAACATCAATTAACTATCCTTGATTGAGATTATACCAACAAATCTCGAAGAATAACACGAAAAGTGGATCAAAAAGTCGATTTAGGGGGCGAATGAATAGTATGCGCGAAGAGGGACGAGTTCGTGTGATTAACTTTAGGGTTTAATTTTTGATAATGGTAATTAAGTAAAAGTAAAACCCATATATATATTCAAAGCTCGTGGGCCGGGCCGAAGACAACTTCGTGGGCTTTTGCTGACGTCAGCGCGAGGCATGCTAACGTCAGCACGGACGAACTTCAAAATAACCACAAACGATCTGCACACTTCAAATTTTGTCAATTTTTCAAGAAAAATTACAAAATTTTCAGAAAACATAAACCTGTAGATACTTGTTACTTGAACCTTGTATCTGCTCGAAAATGTAATCTTACCAAAAATCATCCGTACTTACATGTCATCAAAATAATGTAAAATACAATCTTACATTATAGTCTTGACATAAAATCGATCATTTGTCCATTGATGCTTAACCTAAACATATGCAAACTTACATAGAAACAAATTCAATGTATAATGCATCAAACATTCATCAATTTATCATGCCATCAACCTATCACATTAAGTCTTAGGTTGAGGTCTTGATTCTACAAATTTGATGATTACATGAATACCAATGTTTCACATAAAGGTGTTTTCCCAAAAATCTTGGAGGGAAATACGGTAATACCCTGTTTGGAAAAATATGTTATAACTTCATCTCTTAGTCTTTTGGAGAACCTCACACCAAAACTATCATCAAATTTTATCACATGATGCATTCCACACTTTTGTACTTGAATTGATCATCACTTTATCAATCCAAACCTGTTTCAACAGTGGAAATGAAATTTGATATCTGTGACCTGCACACTTAACAAACTTCATCAATGCATCAAAATCAACAAAAAATCATAAGCATGCAAAAACAACCAAATCTTAACCTAGCAACCAAAAAATCTAAGTCAAGTCCATATCTTTGTCAAGCATACTTATCAACCAAAATCAATTGAAATTTCAAAAATATTTTGACTTTTCAATTTTCAAAGCAAGGTCATTTTCTAAATTTAAACAACTTATGTCTATATTAGAAAATCCATCTTTTAAACACATATACTATAAGCAACAAGACTCATATAATCCACTAAGGATCATATAACTTCCTATGGAATCATTAGATGCTTATCAAATCTCTCGTGCAATAAGAACTAGTTTGACACTACAAACTGACACAAAACTAAAATGTTAGTACAAAAATAAAAATAAAAAATAAAAATAAAAATAAAAATAAAAATAAAAATAATGTAAAATACAATCTTACATTATAGTCTTGACATAAAATCGATCATTTGTCCATTGATGCTTAACCTAAACATATGCAAACTTACATAGAAACAAATTCAATGTATAATGCATCAAACATTCATCAATTTATCATGCCATCAACCTATCACATTAAGTCTTAGGTTGAGGTCTTGATTCTACAAATTTGATGATTACATGAATACCAATGTTTCACATAAAGGTGTTTTCCCAAAAATCTTGGAGGGAAATACGGTAATACCCTGTTTGGAAAAATATGTTATAACTTCATCTCTTAGTCTTTTGGAGAACCTCACACCAAAACTATCATCAAATTTTATCACATGATGCATTCCACACTTTTGTACTTGAATTGATCATCACTTTATCAATCCAAACCTGTTTCAACAGTGGAAATGAAATTTGATATCTGTGACCTGCACACTTAACAAACTTCATCAATGCATCAAAATCAACAAAAAATCATAAGCATGCAAAAACAACCAAATCTTAACCTAGCAACCAAAAAATCTAAGTCAAGTCCATATCTTTGTCAAGCATACTTATCAACCAAAATCAATTGAAATTTCAAAAATATATTGAAACTCATTCAAAAATATTTTGACTTTTCAATTTTCAAAGCAAGGTCATTTTCTAAATTTAAACAACTTATGTCTATATTAGAAAATCCATCTTTTAAACACATATACTATAAGCAACAAGACTCATATAATCCACTAAGGATCATATAACTTCCTATGGAATCATTAGATGCTTATCAAATCTCTCGTGCAATAAGAATTAGTTTGACACTACAAACTGACACACAAATTAAAATGTTAGTACAAAAATAAAAATAAAAATACTTTAAATCTAAACTACTTTATTTATTTACAAGAAATTCTAAGTTTCTGCGGATTAGATCAGATTAGCAATTACATAAGCATGCGGGTGAGGAATTGATCCCCTTATTATTAGTTATGAACAGTGACCCAACAACGATTACCGGTATGTTTGTCCTCTTAAACACTCGGTACTTCCAGCTTCCTTTAGGTGTGACACTTTCGTATTACTTGAGCCAAGGACAGTCACCATGTAACCTAGTAAGTTACTCATGCCACATTATTATTTGCGAACTTATGTGACCCACACTTCAGATATACTCCCGTAATCGACACAAGCACTAAGATAACAAATATTCAATATATATTCAAAAACATCCTTGAACAAACCATGAGACACTTTTTAAGATTAATACAATTAGGTGAATTTAGTATCTTGCGATTTAATTTTTTATTTGCTTTTGCATTTCTTTATATTTGGGAACCCGTGATTTTTGATGAGACCCGTGTAGCGAACTTTCTGAAAACCTATCCCAAGTTGGAAGCTTTAGGTAGGCTAGGTATACAAAGACACCCCAAGGACATACTTGTCCGAATCTCAAAGACCACATTAGCCCCTTAATTTACATTCATTTCATTTGCATAAACAGAATAACAATATCACATTATAGCTAAATTTAACTTTCATGCTCATGATTTGTAGAGGTTTTTGCATACATATTGAATAAATCCTATAATAATGCTAGATCTTTCACAGAATTTAAGGACCAGATCTAATCATTTCTGAAAAGCAAGCATTCTCAGCCATATATCTGAATATGTTTCCCACAAGAACATTTCCGTTGAAAAGTTATTAATTCAGGGAAACCTTGGTACTTTGTGCCTACCGATACATCCTAAATTGTAATCACTAAACTAAGCAGTTATATTACGATTAAGCAGGCTTAAAAGCTAAAGTATCCTCACTTCTAATCGTCTTAAAGCATTAACTTAAATTTCTATCTTATTTATTTTGTTTTCTCATTTTTTAAATTTTTATATTTTTATGACACTAATTATACACAAACTTAAACTAGACACTCTTTTTTGGATTTTTATGACTCTAGCTATTTACAGACATAAACTAAGACACAAATAAATATACAAAAATAGTTCTTTGAGAGATCTAATATGAATCAGCATTCTTCATACCATTGAGAAGAATCAGCTTATCAAAGCGAGTCTTATCAAATGCTTTAGTATACAAATCAGCTAGATTATCATCAGTTATAACCTTTTCCAAGTGAATTAACTTCTTTTGTGCACAGTCACGTAAGAAATGATGTCTAATATCAATATGCTTGGTGACTTTATGCATGGCAGGATTATTTGTTATGTCTATAGCTGACTTATTGTCTATTCTAATAGGTGTGTCAAGGAAATCCATACCGTAGTCATGTAGTTGTTGCTGAATCCACGATACCTGGGAACAACAACTACCTGCAACCATATACTCTGCCTCACAAGAAGACTGAGCAACTGATGTCTGCTTCTTACACTGCCACGATACAAGTCTCCCCCCTAACAACTGACATCCTCCAGTTTGTAGACTTCCTGTCGTTGTTACAACCGCCAAAGTCCGAATCAGTATATGCAACAAAATCAAGCGTTCCTCCCATAGGATACCATAGACCAAGCCCTTGGTTGCCCTTTAAATATCGTAGGATACGCTTTGTTGCAACTAAATGCGACTCTTTAGATACATCAACGAGCCAATGATAGCACGATAATAAGTAGCATCTGGACACAGACAAACAGCGTGTAAGTCCCAACTTGTTAGATGGTACTACTGAAGATACCTCTATGTCGATGGTGGAGTTACTTTGCAATATACTTACTGAACTGGAGACGACCAGTTGCAGAGGTATATACCAAGTTCTAGATAGATTACTTATATAAAATACAATAAGTAAAGAACAATGCAATAATACAAATAACTTGTAAACAATCTTGATGAGACAATATGTAGTTTTCAATGTGTAATTTATTTATTGATATTAAACAAATTACAAGGTTGATGCGGAACCAAGATAATACACGAATGTAAATATCCTAACAACCTATGAAATACAATTGATCTATACTCGGAATTTCTCTTCAACAATCGAAACACTTAAAGTAGTGAAATGTTCCTTTTAGCGATTGAGAGAATATTGCACAAGTTCACCAAGAATATTGCAGGTTTGCAAAGTATGAAGTTATCCGTTTTGTGAAGTAACTTGAATTCTTGGTTGTGCAATGACTTGTATTTATAGGCAAAGTTAACATTGGGATGTTAACTTTAGCCGTACAAATGTGGTTGGGAGCATTTAAGGAATAGCATTTAATTCCTTAAAAAGCATTGTAAAGTCGCGTGTTAAAGTGACTTTACATAACCACCTTATGTACCTTTTAATACTTAAATAATAAGATAAGGCTTATTATCCGGGTAAAGGTACATAAAGTATACAAGTCAATTCCTCGTAATCAGTGTAAAGCTTTGTAAGGGCTTTTCACTGATGGTCTCCAGTTTGTAACTGACTAGAATGCCAACTGGGCTTCGCTGCCATTGTCATTCTCTTTCTTCCATTTGTTGTCTTCGACTTCAACTGGAATGCTTCTTCAACTTGGTCAGTTCTCAACTGGAGGAAGTCTTCAGTTGCGTTAACTGTACGGTGCAACTGGACTTCAATATATTTCTCGACAAATCATCTTGGTCACCAGTTTACTGGTCACCAGGTGCAACTGGTGAACTGGTCAGTGTGAACTGGTGACTGGCCAGTTCCAGGTGAACTGGTCCTAACACAGCGAACATAATATCTGGACGCGAAGCAGTTAGATACATCAACGAGCCAATGATAGCACGATAATAAGTAGCATCAACAGGCAGATCTTTAGGATCCATAACTCCTAATCCATGATTTTGCTGAATAGGAGTACCATATGTCTTGGACTCTAACATTTGAAACCTCTCCAAGATGTCGTCAACATACTTAGACTAGTGAATGAAAATCCATCTTTCCTTTGATCAACCTGTAATCCTAAGAAGAATTGAAGTTCTCCCATAGCACTCATTTCGAATTGCTTTTTCATGCTCATTTCAAATTCTTTGCACATTTTAGTGTTAGATGAACCAAAAATGATATCATCTACATAAACTTGTACAATCAAATAATCTCGCTTCTGCCATTTAAAAAACAATGTGCTGTCTATCGATCCTCTTGTAAAACCATTTGTCAACAAATGTGTTGACAATTTTTCATACCACACCCTGGGTACCTGATGCAATCCATAAAGAGCCTTATCAAGTCGATATGCTCGTCTTGGATAGTTAGGATCTTCAAACCCCGGTGGTTGAAAAACATAAACTTCCTCTTTAACTTCACCATACAAGAAGGCACTCTTAACGTCTAAATGATACACCTTTATACCTTTAAAGCTTGCATAGGCTAAAAATAACCTTATAGCTTCTATCCGGGCAACTGGCGCAAAAGTTTCGTTATAGTCATATCCTTCTCGTTGTGTAAACCCCTGAACAACCAAACGTGCCTTATTTCTAGTAACAATCCCTTTGTCATCTCGTTTGCATTTAAAAGAAGGTTGTTCAGCCACTGGCAGGTCTAAAAGATTGTTAGTTCTGTTCAGACTGCAGTGGAAAGTAAGGTTGTTCAGCCACTGGCAGGTCTAAAAGAAGAGGTTGAGAAGCTGGTTACAAGGGTCAGTTCACTGGAAAGCAGACCCACTCTTGATCAGACTACTGTTGCAAGTACAATTTCTGATGAATGTACAAGGAAGTTCAGATCAGATATGCTTAAAGAAATTACTGAAGAAATTTCTGGATCTGTCCTTCGTTCAATTCAAGATGTTATGTTGCCAGAAATTGTGAAGATGATAGAGGTTGAGCTGCCAAAGGACTTGCCTAAAGAAGTTGAAAATCTGCAAAAGGAAGTCCAGGCACTCAAAAAGATGGTGGCTGATTCTCTGGACAGGCATATGATGGAAGAGTTATGGAATGATCTCAAGTCCAGGACTGGTGATCATTCCAAGGGGGGAAAATCATCAGTTCCATCATCTGGTGACCAAATAGACCAGATGACATTGAAAGAATTAGCACAAAGAGCATATGGCACTGAAGCCGGGCTAACTGAAGAAGCTACTGGTACTGAAGCCAGTGAGCCCCAATTTGAGTCCTTCCCAGATATCCCAACTACACTGAAGGCTGTTAAAGGAAAAGAAAAAGTGGTATCTGGTGAAGAAGAAGAACAAACTGAAGATGCTGATGATGAAACTGCCAAAAAGTTAAAACAACAATGCATCATGATTGAAATATTCAAGAAGAATCAAAGAGATGAACTGCTGGCCCATCATAGGGATATGGCTATTCATGGGACTCTGGACTCATACAATGCTGGAAGGTTAGGCATTAACATTGAAGTGTTCAAGAGGATGAAGGAGGATCCCAAAGTTCATCAATGTCTAGATGCATTGAATGATGTTCATATACGCTCGTTCTACGCTGAAGAAGAACAGGTATATGATTCATTAATTTATGGTGTTACTATTCCAGAGTTGATAAGGCAGAGAAAGGAGGAACTGGTGAGCCTCCAGAGAAAGATAAGGAAAAACGCTGGTGCTCTGGAGGTAGAGTACAGAAAGAGATTGACTGGTCTGCCAAAGCTTACTGCCAAACAACTCAAGGCAATAAAGGATGTTGATGTGAGCACCTTCATTCCCCTGGATACCTCTCTGAGAATCAATCGCCAACAACTCTAGTCCACTGAAGGACAACAGAGTGGTGTATCCAAGGAAACTGAATATATGGTCCAGATGGCAAAGCAGAAGGCATCTTATGATCAAATGATGAATTTCAGGGCAAATGCTAGAAAGATTGTTGATGTTGAAATCAAGTTGGCTGAAAATCATCAAGGAATGACCAGATTTCATGTAAAGTTGACCAGGGAGGGTAACTTTAAAGATGAAAGGAAAGATACAACAGTCCAAGCTTTTGGATGGACTGAACTGAAGGAGATAGGATTGACTTTTAAAGGTAAACCTGATCTATCTCCAGATGTTAAGGCATTTATGAAGAGAGTTCAGAAGGTCTGGAGTAGAATACAACAAATGGAAGCTGTGTTAGGTTTGAGACCACCAGTGTCTGTTCCATCATCTCCATCACCAAAGAGGAAGGCTACTGAAGATGCACCAGGGCATTCATCAGGAAGAAGGGCCTGAATCTTTTATCATGTACTTATTGTATTTAATAGTTTGATGAAAGTTGTAATTATTTTCCAGTTGATGAAAGTAAATTTTAGTTGCAATTTTCAAATTCATATAAGTAATAGATCAGATTTAGTCTAAGTTAGAACTTAAAGAATGAAACTGAAAACACTCATGATCTATAAAGTGTTGTTCAGTAACTTAGATTTTTTAGACTTAAATCGACTAAGTGTTTTCTAGGCATACAAATTTGTATATCTATAAGCCAGAAAAACACTTGCATTATTTCTAAACAAATAGGGGGAATTTGTTACCAAAGTATACGTGTGTAAAGGTGGTTGGATAAAAGGATACACTTGCATTTGATGTGACTTTATCCTTGTACCTTATCTAATGCATTTAATGTTCTTGTCGGATCATTAAATGCATGCCAACCATATTTGTACGGCACAAAATTCACTTGTGAATTTTGTTGCCTATAAATACAAAGTCATTTCTTTGAGAAAATCACTTTTTAGCAAATTGGTGAACTTGCTTAAATACTCTCGATCTAAACAGTTATACTTCACAACTCTAAGTATATCGATCAAAGGAGTTTATTTAGCAAGTATAGATCACTTGTAATTCAAAGATTGTTTAGATACTTACATACGTGTAATATCTAGGTTCCGCAACGATCTTGTATTTTGTTTATACATCAATAAAGAAAATACACTTGAAAACTACATTTGTGTTCCACCATTTATTTACTTGTTTAAATATTGCTTAAGTCATTTATTACTTGTTTAAATATTGCTTAAGTCATTTATTACTTCGTTTATATTATTGCATATTTATATTGAAGTAATACTAGTCCGATTCTAGTTCATACTTGTCTTATATTTTACACTCGTGGGTTAAACCATCGTGTTCGGGACTTAACATTTGGTATCAGAGCAGAAGGTTAATATACTTACCTAGATCTGTTTCACGATGGCAATCCCAGAAAATCCACAAGAAACTCATGAAACCAATTTTAATGAACCACCCACTGGAAATAACAATACACCACCTCCTCCTCCTCTTGCTTCTCCATATGTGCATGTGCATTACTCGAATAATCCTGTTCCTAAATTCAATGGGAGCAGTGATGACTTTGGTACGTGGAAAGCTAGGATAATATTGCATGTTACTGGTATTGAAAGGAATATGATGAAAATCTTAAACGAAGGACCCTATGTGCCAAGACTTCCTATCAATGCACTTCTTGACCCTACAGGATCAAGAAGTGGGAGGGAAAAGAGAGAGGAACACTGGTCCGAAGAGGAGAAAAGATTAGTAAATCTTGATACACTTCTTAAAAATATGATCTTCGGGGCTGTTCCAGAAACTCTTATTCCCACACTAGTTCTCTATCCCAGTGCCAAAAGCATGTGGGATGAACTAGTGAACCAGCATGAGGGAGGTGATGATACTGTTGTTACCAGAAAAGTCTCCTTAAACAAAAAGTATGAGTCATTTTTTGCTCTCCCCAATGAGTCCCTTACTGGTACTTACACCAGATTTATGAGCATCATAAACCAGTTAAGAGGACTAGGGTAGAAAAAGACAAGGATATACTTTTGGAGAAATTTTGTGATATTCTTCCAACAAAATGGTCTCACATGATTCTGGTCTTGAGGCAAGGTAAAACCTTGCATTCCCATACTTTGTCAACATTGTATGGAGCCTTCAGATTCACTGAAGAAAATCAAGCCCGGAGGATTGAGGCAGAAAAAGATTCTTTTAATCATGCTTCTAGTAGTTCCACAGTGGTCACTAATACTGCACCACCTTGTGCGGCATTAATATCTTCTGAGAATGTATTTTCTATGAAGAAGATGATGTCTGAACTAATGGATTCTGGAGTCTGTAATGATATCTCTCCAGACTGTGATGAAACTGACAGTGATGACCTGGTTGCAATGATGGCCAAAACGTTTAACCGTTTTAAGGCCAGAGCAAATAGGCCCACTGGACAACATGCACCCAGTTCTTCCACTGACAAGACCAATCTAACATGCTTTAAGTGTGGCAAGAAAGGTCATTTCATGAAAGAGTGCAGGTCCAGTCAGTTTGTCTCTCAGTCTGGTCCAACTGCTTCTTATAACAAGCCTAATGATAGCTATAAGTTGAAATACAAAAAGCTTAAGGCTCAGATTGCTCTCTTGTCTAAACAGATGGAAGACAATAACAAATGCATGATAGCAACTACTGAAGAAGCATGGGTTCCCTCTGATGATTCATCAGTAGATGAAGAAAAGGAAAAAGATTGTTATTTTATGGCTCTGGCGGATCAAGAGCATCTGGTGAAGGATGATGTCACATCTGGTCGTTGGGTCGACATTGTAATTAAAAAGGTTAGTGAGTATGATCTTGAAACTAATCCTGAACTTAAATTGGACATCGCTGAAGCTCTAAATTCTGATTTAATCTTTGTGGAAACTGTTAGATTTGACAGTCTAAATGGTCTAGAAACAGATTCCTCTGAAATAGCTGCTTTAAAATCAAAATTAAAAGAACTTCAAGATATTGAACTGGCATTTCAAGCCCAGGTTCTGGTAACTGAACAATTGATCCAAGAAAAACAAGATCTTGAGATCATTTTAGAAAAAGAAAAACTGGTGATTAAATCATGGCTTGAAACCAAAAAGCCATATGATGCTGGAGTAAATCAATTTCCTACTCAAAAACGTGCATATTTAGATGGAAATACTCATGTAGCATCATTAATACCAGTAATTAATCGATTACCAGAGGGACTCAGGCCCACCACTGTTTATGATGAGCCTGTAACTCCCAAGGCCAATACTGTCCCAGTTCTTTGCCCAGAGGTTAAGACTGGAGCTATCCAGATGACTGCTCCAGTTAAAAAGGTCAAGCAGAATAGACCTTTGCCTCAGAACAATCCCCTACCTAAGCCTACAACTGGAAAGGCTCATGTATCATCTGATGAAAATGTTTTGTCCAGGTTAGAGAGCCAGATTCAAACACTGACTCGTCAATTTCAAAGTTTTAATGCAAGATTAAACTTTATTGAGGGTACTTCATCTGGCCCTAGACAAAATACTAAACCTTTTGCAAAGAAAGACAAATTTATTTCTCCAGTTGAGAAAAAGAAAAACTGGTGATTAAATCATGGCTTGAAACCAAAAAGCCATATGATGCTGGAGTAAATCAATTTCCTACTCAAAAACGTGCATATTTAGATGGAAATACTCATGTAGCATCATTAATACCAGTAATTAATCGATTACCAGAGGGACTCAGGCCCACCACTGTTTATGATGAGCCTGTAACTCCCAAGGCCAATACTGTCCCAGTTCTTTGCCCAGAGGTTAAGACTGGAGCTATCCAGATGACTGCTCCAGTTAAAAAGGTCAAGCAGAATAGACCTTTGCCTCAGAACAATCCCCTACCTAAGCCTACAACTGGAAAGGCTCATGTAGCATCATTAATACCAGTAATTAATCGATTACCAGAGGGACTCAGGCCCACCACTGTTTATGATGAGCCTGTAACTCCCAAGGCCAATACTGTCCCAGTTCTTTGCCCAGAGGTTAAGACTGGAGCTATCCAGATGACTGCTCCAGTTAAAAAGGTCAAGCAGAATAGACCTTTGCCTCAGAACAATCCCCTACCTAAGCCTACAACTGGAAAGGCTCATGTATCATCTGATGAAAATGTTTTGTCCAGGTTAGAGAGCCAGATTCAAACACTGACTCGTCAATTTCAAAGTTTTAATGCAAGATTAAACTTTATTGAGGGTACTTCATCTGGCCCTAGACAAAATACTAAACCTTTTGCAAAGAAAGACAAATTTATTTCTCCAGTTGAGAAAAAGAAAAAGGTTTCTAAACTATCAACTCCAGTAGTGTTTTCAACAAAAACTACTGTTGAAGAAAGTGAACTCAACCAGATACCCCCAGGGATCCATAAGGGAGGATCCAGTGAACCCATCAGTCGATGGGTTCCCAAATCTAACTAATATATCTGGTGGATGTGCAGGGCGATCGAAAGAAGCATACCTGGTATCTTGACAGTGCAGCTGGTAGGACGATGACCGGATGTAAGACCCTGTTGGAGGAATTCATCATTTCTGATGGACCCTCCATTACTTTTGGAAATGATGGTTGTGGAAAGACTGAAGGGTATGGTGTTCTGAACAATGGACAAGTCAAATTCAGACGTGTTGCATATGTGAATGGTTTGAAATATAACCTGATCAGTGTAAGCCAACTGTGTGATGATGGCTATCAAGTTTTATTTAATATTGTTCATGGCATTGTATTCAACAAGGACTGGAAGGTAGTGTTGATTGCTCCCAGAAAAGGGAACGTGTATGTGATGGATATGGAAAGCTCTTCTTCAGAGCATTGTTTCTACACTCAAGTTGATGAAGACACAAACTGGTTATGGCACAAAAGGTTATCCCATTTAAATTTCAAAAATATTAATAAGTTGTCCAGAAAACAACTTGCAGATGGGATACCTTCAGTTTCCTTCAAAAAGGAAAGGCCATGTCCAGGATGTGAGATGGGAAAGCAGAAACGTGCCAGTTTCAAGACCAGACAGAATTTCAGCATTACTGAACCACTTCACATGCTTCATATGGACCTTTTTGGTCCAGTGAATGTTCAGACTCGTGCTGGTAAAAGATACACCCTGGTGATCGTAGATGAATTCTCCAGATATTGTTGGGTGGTCTTTCTCAGGTCTAAAAATGAAGTTGCTGCTGAAATCATCTCTCTTACCAAGCAAATTGAACTGAAGCATAAGCAAAAAGTGTGTCAGTTAAGAAGCGACAATGGAACAGAATTCCAGAATGCAACTCTGGAGAAATTCTGTACTGACACTGGTGTCTCCCAGAACGTCTCATCAGCACGCACTCCAGAGCAGAATGGAGTGGTAGAAAGGAAAAATCGAACGCTGATAGAAGCTGCCAGGAGTATGCTAGCTGAATCTGGTCTTCCTACCAGTTTTTGGGCTGAAGCAATTGCAACTGCTTGCCACACCCAGAATCGCTCAGTGTTCGTGAAGCGACACAAGAAGACTTCCTATGAAATATTGAGAAATAGAAAACCAAATATTGGTTATTTTCACGTTTTTGGATGTCCGGTTTACATCCTGAACGACTCCAGTCAGTTAAGCAAATTTGATGCCAAAGCTGATGAAGGATATTTCTTAGGATATTCAGCCATTCGCAAAGCCTTCAGAGTTTATAACAAGAGACTGGAGAAAGTACAAGAATCCATACATGTTACCTTCGATGAATCAAATGCTGCTATCAACAAACCAGCCCTTGACACTCCCCCAGTAACTCCAATTGTCTTCTGTGAATCTGATCTTATCAACTACAATAAAGAAGATTCAGAAGATAAAGTTTCCAGTCATCCTGATCTGGAACCTATTCAGAAGAAGAATCAAACCAGTAGTACTCCATTCTATCCTTCTATTATTTTCAAACTACCCTCTGAAATTAATATTGGATCAGATGTTCGTACTGCTTCCCCAGTATCAGTGTCAGTTGAGAGCATACTAGAATTGTGTTCAAATGAAGAAATTCAAACTGAACTTATACTACAAGAAATGCCCTCATATGAAGAATTTCATGATCCAAATCGTGATTTAAATGAATCAGATGAAGATGTTGAAGTAGTTTATGAAGAACCTCCTCCAGAAGCAACTTCAGAGGAGACTCAACTGAATTCTTGCACTGATATTGTTGTCAGTAACAATCCTGGTCAATACTCCAGATGGACTAAAGCTCACCCTATTGATCAGATCATAGGTGACTCCAGTCATGGATTTCAGACCAGAAGAGCCTCCAGTGATCAATGCTTATATGTCAGTTTCTTATCACTGAATGAACCAAAGAAGATTGACGAGGCTATGGAAGATCCAAGCTGGGTGACTGCTATGCAAGAAGAGCTTCACCAGTTTGAAAGGAACAAGGTCTGGTATCTGGTTCCTTTCCCAGTTGGAAAGAAAGAACCAATTGGAACAAGATGGGTCTTCAGGAACAAGGTAGATGAAGATGGCCACATAATCAGAAACAAGGCCAGACTGGTAGCACAAGGTTACTGCCAGTCAGATGTCGATTTTGATGAATCATTTGCTCCAGTGGCTAGACTTGAAGCGATCAGAATATTCTTAGCATTCGCTGCTCATCATCAGTTCAAGGTCTACCAGATGGATGTAAAGAGTGCCTTCTTGAATGGAAAGCTTGAAGAAGAAGTTTATGTCAGACAACCACCAGGTTTCGTTGATGAAAAGCATCCACATTGGGTATATCGTCTGGACAAAGTGTTGTATGGCCTCAGACAAGCCCCACGTGCCTGGTATGACACTCTGACTAAACATTTATTGAAAAATGGTTTTAAACGATGTGCAATTGACAATACCTTATTTATTCTTCATGAACGAGGTAATCTGTTAATGGTACAAATTTATGTTGATGATATTATTTTTGGGTCTACTGATGAAAACATGTGCAAGAAATTTTCGAAAATAATGTCCACTGAATATGAAATGAGTTTGATGGGTGAATTAACATATTTTCTTGGACTCCAGATTAAACAAAACAAAGATTGCATCTTTATTAATCAGGAAAAATATGTTAGAGATCTTTTAAAGAAATATGATATGAACTCTTCACCATCTAAACCAACTCCAATTTCTGCACCACTAATACTGGACTCCGATCCAGATGGTAAACCAGTGAACACCACTGTCTATAGAGGCATGGTTGGTTCACTGATGTATTTAACTGCCAGTAGACCAGATATTATGTTTTCAACATGTTTATGTGCCAGATATCAGTCTAATCCAAAGGAATCTCATATGCTTGTTGTAAAGCGCATACTGAAGTACCTTAAGGGTGTCCCCAGTTTGGGTCTTTGGTATCCCAAAGGCTCAGGCATGGATCTAATGGGTTATTCACATTCAGATCATGCAGGTTGTAAGATAGACAGGAAATCCACTACTGGTGGATGTCATTTCCTTGGTGGCAAACTGGTCAGTTGGACCAGTAAAAAGCAAACTTCAGTTTCATTGTCCACTGCTGAAGCTGAATACGTGTCTGCAGCCAGTTGTTGTGCTCAGATACTCTGGATGAAGAACCAGTTGCTTGGTTATGGTATTAAGTATTCAAAGACTCCAATCTTTTGTGATAATACCAGTGCCATTGCTATCTCAAACAATCCAGTCATGCACTCCAAAACCAAGCACATTGATCTCAGTTATCACTTCATTCGTGATAATATTGTGAAAGGAAACATTGAACTCCATTTTATCCCCACTGACAAACAACTCGCTGACATTTTTATGAAACCACTGGATGTCAAAACTTTTGAATATCTTATTGGTGAGTTGGGAATGTTAAACCCTTAAATCTGGAACCTTGGTATTGAACGCCATTGTGTACTATCAAGGATCTTTGATTTAAAGATTTATTAATTTATGAATGCCCAGATATCGAACGCCTTTGTGTACTATCTTTGCATTAATAGATTTCTGGATCAACATTCCAAGGGGAAGACTTTGAAAGATATATTTTTTAAAATGTTTAAAGTTCAAAGGGAATTTATTAATTTATTTTCTCACTGGACAAAATTTTCTTACTGGACCATTTCTCCAGAAATTTAACTGGTGCTTTGTAAATATGTCCCTCTCACTGGTAATTGGATAGGTTGAAGTGCATGTTTGAGGAGACTTTTGTCTTCTTGTAAATGTGTCCCTCTCATTTGTCTGCATTAGTTGACGTGCATGTTTGAAGTTACCAGTCTTTCAAAATAGTTTTCACTGGTACTTTACTGGAGTGTCCCTCCAGTGTACCATCAGTACATGCTTCACTGGACTAATCCACTAGTGATACTGGAGTGTCTAGTCAACCTCCAAATGCACTGAATTGAGTCACAATATTTTTAAATACTTGGTCATTGTGAGTGCCACGTAAGCAAACTTTTTTTAAAGATATTTATCTTATAAATCCTACGTGGCATGTAATTTTTCAAACTAAATGATGATATTTTTTACCTTGGGAAGACAAAAAGAACAAGTTGTTAGTTTTTGTGGGCGGTGAACCATCACACATTAATGTGTGATGTGATGTACTTAATGCGGATCTCAAAACCCGATCAAAATGATATTTGATAATTTCAAATTAACCCGTTTGAGTTCCACATTATCTCTCCTATATATACCCATTTTCACTTTCACTTTACATTTACTTCGAACATTTACTCCCAAATCTTAAAATTCCTTCATTCAATTCTTCATTCCTTCATTCTTTTCCAATCATTAAAACTCTCATATTAACTGCAAATTCATTAATTTCTTCTTCAAAAACCCTAAATTTATTCAATTTCATCTTCATCTATCAATCATAAATGGCACCTCGAAATCTTTTATCTGCCGAATATGCTCCAGTTGATAATGTTACTAAGCCCAGACACATTTCTCTTGAGGCCAAAGCTATTCGAATCAATATGAATAACTGGATGGCCAAACTTTCC
Organism: Erigeron breviscapus; assembly: GCA_034093135.1. NCBI lineage: Eukaryota > Viridiplantae > Streptophyta > Magnoliopsida > Asterales > Asteraceae > Erigeron > Erigeron breviscapus. Next base: position 138,327,567 of record CM067168.1, on the reverse strand, counting down.
AGTTCTCATCCTGCTCAATCTATCATTGGGAGATTGAATACTTTCTTTCTCTCATGCCCTCTGTATGGTGCATTAACCCTAAATCCAGGGAGAATGTACCATGATTATTTATGTGAATTCTGGTACTCCGCATTTTACAATGAAGAAACCTCATCAATTTCTTATACTCTTAGGGGAGGTACCAGACCTTTAAGTTTCACAGTGAGTCTACTCAGGTCAGTTTTACAGTTGAATTATCTTGACCAGAATGAGTTGCCCGTCGAACTTCCCTCTGGCATAAATTACAGGGAAGTGTGCAGGTTGATGGGGCACACCGAAATACTTGATGACCATGGCCAGTTATTAAGAAAGGGGACTATTTATATGAGCAGATTGACAGACTCGTGGAGATTTTTCTTCACACATCTGGTTGAATGTCTGGGAGGTAGTTCTGGGGGTCTTGATCAGATAAATCAAACCCAGCTCCAGATTGCCTATTGTTTGTGGTTCGGAATAAGAGTAGACTTTGCTCAGATCTTATTCAATGATTTGGTGGATCGATTGAAAGCTAAAGGGAGAAAACCCCATGTTCCAATCATTCGTTTTCTTTCCCTTATGTTTAGAAGTGCCCTAGGAGACCAGTATGACTATGATACTACTCACTTTTCTGTGAGTGAGTTTATGAGGGACTTGAACAACCTTCAATCAAGAACTGGAGAGGTAGATATTCCTCCAGCAATGTTGACATTTCAAAGGGAACAAGTAGAGGCACCAGGTAGAGTACTAGTTGTTGAAAGACCTGGTGATGACCAAGATGTTCAGGTTTTAGAGATGGTATAATCAATAAGGCAAGTTGCTCCAGAAGAAGGTGAGCGACCAGAAAATATTGATCTCATCAGACGACTTAGATCTAGTAGGCGCTTGATGAGAGGTGGAGTCCAGGTGAACCCAGCAAGACAGGTTGGTGATGTCATGGATCTGGATGGGTCTCCCATATTTGAAGAGGAGAATGTTGCAAATGTTGAACAGGCTGAAAATGTTCAAGTGGCTGGGCAGTTGGATGAACAGATGGAAAATTTGGTTCAGTTTGATGAACAGGTTATTGGGCAGGTTGAACAGGTAGAACAGGGTATCCAGTCTGATGAGCAGGAGGCTCAGATTGACTTGAATGTTCAGGCTGGTACATCGGCTGGTGATATTGGTGATATGTTTTGGGATGGGGCTGATTCTCCCATTTCTGAAGGACAAAATTTTGATGTAGATATGAACTGTTAGGACCAGTTCACCTGGAACTGGCCAGTCACCAGTTCACACTGACCAGTCACCAGTTCACACTGACCAGTCACCAGTTGCATCTGGTGACCCAGTAAAACTGGTGACCAAGATGATTTGTCAAGAAATATATTGAAGTCCAGTTGCACCGTACAGTTAACGCAACTGAAGACTTCCTCCAGTTGAGAACTGACTAAGTTGAAGAAGCATTCCAGTTGAAGTCGAAGACAACAAATGGAAGATAGAGAATGACAATGGCAGCGAAGCCCAGTTGGCATTCTAGTCACTTACAAACTGGAGACCATCAGTGGAAAGCCCTTACAAAGCTTTACAATGATTACGAGGAATTGACTTATATGCTCTATGTACCTTTACCCGGATAATAAGACTTATCTTATTATTTAAGTATTAAAAGGTACATAAAGGTGGTTATGTAAAGTCACTTTTAACATGCGACTTTACACTGCTTTTTAAGGAATTAAATGCTATTCCTTAAATGCTCCCAACCACATTTGTACGGCTAAAGTTAACATCCCAATGTTAACTTTGCCTATAAATACAAGTCATTGCACAACCAAGAATATTACTTCTTCGAATAAACTTCGATAGACTTCACACTTTGCAAACCTGCAATATTCTTGGTGAACTTGTGCAATCTTCTCTCAATCGCTAAAAGGAACATTTCACAACTTTAAGTGTTTCGATTGTCTTGAGAAATTCCGAGTATAGATCAATTGTATTTCATAGGTTGTTAGGATATTTACATTCGTGTATTATCTTGGTTCCGCATCAACCTTGTAATTTGTTTAATATCAATAAATAAATTACACATTGAAAAATACATATTGTCTCATCAAGTTATCTTACAAGTTATTTGTATTATTGCATTGTTCTTTACTTATTGTCTTTTATATAAGTAATCTATCTAGAACTTGGTATATACACACTGCAACTGGTCGTCTCCAGTTCAGTGCATATATTGCAAAGTAACTCCACCATCGACATAGAGGTGTCTTCAGTAGTACCATCTAACAAGTTGGGACTTACAAGTGGTATCAGAGCAGAAGGCTAATAAACTTGCCTAGATCTGCTAAGATGAACACTACTGAAGGTGGAGATGGTTCTGGTTCAGGTGAAAACCCCTCGAATACAAATGCACAACCTTTTCAAAATGTTAACACCAACCCTCCTCCTCCTACTGCCCCAAACCATGTCCATGTACACTACTCTAACACTCCTGTTCCAAAATTTGATGGAAACAGTGAGACATTCGGTACATGGAAGGCTAGAATGCTTTTGCATTTTGGTGGGATTGAAAGGTATATGTTGAAAATCCTTAAGGATGGACCATATATACCCATATCCCTTGGGGTTAGTCCTCTTCTTGATCCAACTGGAAGAAGAGGTTCAAGGGAAAAGCCTGAAGACCATTGGTCTGATGAGGATCGCAGACTGGTGGACTTGGACACCAGACTAAAAAACATGATCCTTAGGGCTGTCCCTGAAGACCTAATTCCAACACTTGTGTTGTTTCCCAGTGCCAAGTCTATGTGGGATGAATTAGTGATTCAATTTGAAGGAGGTGATGACACAATTGTCACCAGAAAATTTGCTTTGAACAAGAAGTATGAATCCTTCTTTGCCTTGCCCAATGAAAGTCTAACTGGTACATACACCAGATTTTCTAGCCTCATCAATCAGTTGAGAGGTTTGGGTGTAGGAGAGGATAAGGATATTCTTCTTGAAAAGTTTTGTGATATTCTTCCTTCCAAATGGGAAAACATGGTTCTTGTCTTAAGACAAGGTAAAACCTTGCACACTCATACTCTTGCATCGCTCTATGGAGCCTTCAGATTCACTGAAGATAATAATGTTGCAAGACTTATGGCTGAGCAAGATGCCATGAACCATGCCCAGAGTCCCAAGGTTGCTAGTGCAACTGAGCGACCTTGTGCTGCTTTAATGTCTGCTGAGAGTGTCCAGGTACACTCGATGAAGGAGATGTTGAACAGTTTCTTAAACTCTGGACTGACCACTGAAAACAGTGATGGTTGTAATGAAACTGACGATGATGATCTGGTCGCCATGATTGCTAAAACCTTTAATAGGTTTAAGCATAAATCCAAAAGATTTAATGGCCCCAACAATGCTTCCAGCTCCAGCTCTCTGGATAAGACCAATCTTACATGCTATAAGTATGGTAAGAAAGGTCATTTTATGAAGGAATGCAGATCTAGTCAGTTGAACAACCAAACTGGCCCCTCTGTCCCTAATTTTAATCGGCCTGATGATAGCTACAAAGCTAAATACAAGAAGCTTAAGGCCCAGATTGCCCTCCTGTCCATGGAAAAGAAAAAGAATCAGTGCTTAATGGCACAAACTGAGGGAAAATGGGAGTACTCTGATGACTCATCTGATGATGAAGAAGAGGAAAGGGACATGTGCTTCATGGCCTTGGAAGATCAACAACAGCAACACGTGGTGAAAGAAGATGTCATCTCTGGAAGATGGGTGGACATCATACTGAGAAGGTATGTGACTATGATAACCAGGTTGACCCTGAACTAAAACTGGACCTGGCTGAATCATTAAGTGGTGATTTGGCATTTGTTGAAACTGTAAGAGCTGATAGTGAAAGATATCTTGACACTATCCTAATTGAACTGAACAATGTTAAACTACAACTAAATGATTTGCAAAGTGTCCAGTTGGCTCTCAAGGAGTCAGTTTTAAAGATTGAGGCTTTAGAACTTGATAATCAAAAACTATTTTCTGATCTTGAAAAAGAACAAAAGATTATCAAGTCATGGGTAAAAGCATCTGGCAAAAACTATGATGCATTTTCAAGAACTATAGATGCCCAGAAGAATGCATGGAAATCTGGAGATCTGGAGATGGCAGCTCTCATACCAGATCTTCATGCATTGCCTCCAGCTCTCAAGGTTGAAACACCTTATGATCAACCTGAAGCTATTAAAACTGAAACCTTTGAGACCACCCCCTTTGAGGTTAAAACTGGAGCCGAACAGGCTAAAGCTCCAGTCAAAAAGGCCACTGGTAACAAGCCTTTACCTCAAAAGTCTAAGGTGCCCAAGACCCGACAGACTAAAGCACTAGTTGAACCTAGGTCCAAGGTTCAACTGCCTGTAGAAAATAATATTTTGGTTAATCTGGAAAGACAACTCCAACTTTTGTCTCGGCAGGTTCAGAGTTGTACTGCCCGGATTAACAATCTGGAAGGAGGTTTATTACCTCCAGTTTTCAAACAAAATATTAATCCACTCTCTTTAATACCTAAACAAAAGAATGTTCCTTCAGGAACAAAATCTGGTAAAATTAAAGGGAGTAAGTATCAAATACCAATTGTTTTTACTCCTGCACCTGGAGCTGGTGATAATGCTCCAGATGCAGCCTCCAGTTCAACACCTCAACAATCAACTGTGGCTTCTGTAGAGAAGTCCAGTGGACCCATCAAGAAAAGATGGGTTCACAAAAAGAAACTAATGATTTTTGTGTCTGTGTAGGGCGATCGAAAGAAAAATATCTGGTATCTGGACAGTGCTGCTGGCCGAACTATGACCGGATGTAAGCCCCTACTGGAAGAGTTCACTGTCCAAGATGGACCGACAGTGACGTTTGGTAACGATCAATCTGGAAAGACTGAAGGATATGGTGTGCTCAATAATGGACAAGTCGAATTCAAAAGAGTTGCATTTGTGAATGGTTTGAAATATAACCTGATCAGTGTCAGCCAACTTTGCGATGATGGCTTCAGAGTATTGTTCGATATTGCACAAGGCACCATATTTAACAAGGATTGGAAAGTAATGATGATTGCACCAAGAAAAGGAAATGTGTACATCATGGATATGGAACCAGCTCCAAAAGAGCAATGTTTCTATACCAAAGCTGATGAGGACACCAACTGGCTATGGCATAAAAGATTATCCCATCTTAACTTTAAGAACATTAACAAGTTGTCTCGCAAACAACTGGTTGATGGGATACCTCAATTTCCTTCAATAAGGAAAAGCCATGTCTAGGGTGTGAGATGGGTAAGCAGAAGAGAGCCAGTTTTAAAACTAGGCAAAATTTTAGCATCACTGAACCTCTTCACATGCTACATATGAATCTTTTTGGTCCAGTGAATGTTCAAACTAGAGCTGGAAAGAAGTACACTCTAGTTGTGGTTGATAAATTCACCAGATATTGCTGGGTGGTATTCATCAGATCCAAAAGTGATGCTCCTGCTGAAATCATCTCTCTTATCAAACGAATTGAGCTCAAGTATACTCGAAAAGTTTGTCAGTTGCGAAGTGATAATGGTACTGAATTCCAAAACAAAGTACTTGAAACATTTTGCAATGACACTAGCATCTCTCAAAACTTCTCATCAGTTCACTCTCCAGAGCAAAATGGAGTTGTTGAAAGAAAGAATCGTACACTGATAGAAGCCGCCAGAAGTATGCTATCTGAATCTGGTCTTCCCACCAGTTTTTGGGCTGAGGCAGTTGCAACTGCTTGTCACACCCAAAACCGGTCAGTCTACATTAAGAGACATAAGAAGACTGCCTACGAAGTACTCAGGAATCGTAAACCAAATGTTGGATATTTCCATGTATTTGGTTGTCCAGTTTATATACTGAACGATTCCAGTCAGCTTGGAAAGTTTGATGCAAAAGCTGATGAAGGGGTATTTTTAGGCTATTCAGATATTCGAAAGGCCTTTAGAGTTTATAATTATAGACTCAAAAAGGTGCATGAGACAATTCATGTCACATTCGATGAATCAACTGAAGCAATCAACAAGAGACCAAGCCTTGATATTTCTCCAGTCTTTCCAATCAATTTTGGTGAAACTGACCAAGTTCATCGATTAGTTGTTTCACCAGAAAATGCTTCCAGTTACAGCAAACTGGAACCAGTTAAGAAGAAGAACACCTCCAGTGACACATCATTTTATCCTTCTATCAATTTCAACTTACCACAAGAATTGGTAATTGGATCTGATGTTCGTGCCATTCCAATATCAGCACCAGTTCAAGCACCTACTTCTCCAGTTATTCATGAAATACCTTCAACTGAGGAATTTCATGATGCTAATCGAGACCTTATTGACTCTGATGAGGATGTAGAAGTTGTTTGGACTGATCCTTCTCCAGACGCTGTTGCAACTGAAGAAGATCGCCAGGTGACTTGCACTGATATTGTAGTACACCAGCCTAGTCAATACACTAGATGGACTAAAGCCCACCCAATTGAACAGATTGTGGGTGATCCAACTAGTGGGGTTCAGATTAGAAGAGCCACCAGTGAGCAATGCTTAAACGTCACCTTCTTATCTTTAATTGAACCAAAGAAGATTGACGAGGCTATGGCAGACCCAAGCTGGGTGGAAGCTATGCAAGAAGAGCTCCTCCAGTTTGAAAGGAACAATGTTTGGGAGCTTGTTCCTTGTCCACCAGGGTTAAAGAAAGAACCTATTGGTACCAGATGGATCTACCGAAACAAAATGGATGAAGATGGCCATGTTGTAAGAAACAAGGCCAGACTAGTTGCCCAGGGTTATTGTCAAGCAGAGGGCGTTGACTTTGATGAAACTTTTGCTCCAGTTGCAAGACTTGAAGCCATAAGAATATTCTTGGCTTATGCAGCCCATCTGCAGTTCAAGGTCTTCCAGATGGATGTCAAAAGTGCGTTCCTTAATGGAACATTGGAAGAAAAAGTTTATGTTAAGCAGACTCCAGGTTTCATCGATGAGAAGCATCCTCATTGGGTTTATAGACTGAACAAAGCATTGTATGGTCTAAGACAAGCCCCAAGAGCCTGGTATGATACTTTAACTAAACATCTTTTTAAAAATGGCTTTCAAAGAGGTGCAATAGATAATACCTTGTTTATCTTGAAAGAAAGAGGTAATATCTTATTGGTACAAATTTATGTTGATGACATTATTTTTGGTTCAACTGATGATGCAATGTGTAAAAAGTTTTCTAAAATCATGTCATCTGAGTATGAGATGAGTTTAATGGGTGAATTAACATTTTTCTTAGGTCTTCAGATTAAGCAAACTGAAAATGGAATTTTCATAAACCAAGGAAAATATGTCAGAGATTTGTTAAGAAAATACAAATATGATTCAATCCCATCAAAAAACACACCTATTGCAGCACCATTGAATTTGGACTCTGACCCAACTGGCAAACCAGTTAACATAACTGACTATAGAGGTATGGTTGGTTCACTGATGTACTTAACTGCCAGTCGACCAGATATAATGTTTGCAACATGTTTATGTGCCAGGTTTCAGGCTAACCCTAAAGAATCACATTTGCACGCTGTAAAGCGTATCTTTGGATACCTGAAAGGGTGTCCTAATCTTGGTCTTTGGTACCCCAAAGGCTCAGGATTAGATCTAATGGGTTATTCAGATTCTGATCATGCAGGTTGTAAGATAGATAGAAAATCAACAACTGGTGGTTGTCATTTCCTTGGAGGGAAACTGGTAAGTTGGACCAACAAGAAGCAGACTTCAGTCTCTATGTCCACTGCTGAGGCAGAGTACATTTCTGTGGCCAGTTGTTGTGCCCAGATTCTCTGGATCAAGAACCAGTTACTAGATTATGGTCAGAAGTTTACTAAGACCCCAATCTTTGTGACAACACCAGTGCAATTGCTATATCTCACAACCCAGTGATGCACTCCAAAACAAAGCATATTGACATCAGGTATCATTTCATTCGAGATCATGTTATGAAAGAAGATATTGAAATTCATTTCATCCCCACTGACAAACAGTTAGCTGATGTTTTTACTAAACCTCTCGATGAGAAAACCTTTAAACATCTCATCAGCGAACTGGGAATGTTAAACCCTTAACTGGAGCTTTCTTTGTTATTGAACGCGTCAGTGACACTGATGAAGTTCTCCAGTTGAGGAGGTCCAGATAATCTTTGCTCGCCAGGCTATCGAACGCCTTTGTGATACTATCTTGGCACTAATTGATTTCTGGATCATCATTTTAGGGGGAAAGACTCAAAATAATTTTCTGACTAAAATTCGTTTTTTGTTTGAAAATGCAACTGGAGAACTCTTCAGTTGGAAATTGGCGCTGGACTGATCCTCCAGTTACCAGGTTCAGTCTTGTCTTTTTTTGTTATAACGTTACAAATACTTGGTCAATATGTGTGACACGTGATGATACTCGAGTGTTTTAAACCACTTGATATCGTGATCTGACGTGTTTGAAACCATTTTAGTACTTGACAACTGTTTGTATTGGGAAAACAAAAGTGAGTGGGCGCGTGGGTAAGATAAGCCGTCGTAGCATTTAATGCTGACATGGAAGCATTTAATGTTTACATGGCAAATTATTATTTTATTTCAAAATTCAAACCAACTTTTGTGAAAATATCTTCAAAAAGGAATTTTGTTTATTAAAATATAATTTTGGTGTTACATTTGGATCTTGAATCCTTATAAATACCCTTATTTACTTCGAACTCATTTACTTCTTTTTCTTACATTCTTTCATTTACTTTCCAATCATCAAAATCGCTTCATTCTTCTCTTTGCTTCATAAATCAAGAACCCTAAATCCAAAATTTCATTTTCATTCATCTATGGCTCCTAGATCATCTCGTTCAAGAGATGTAAATCTCTTGACTGTTCCATACAATCCCTCTCCAGATGTCACACAGGCACCTGGTGCCCCTACTAGTGCTTCGGTCATAAAACTAAATCCAAATAATCCTATGGCCAGCCTACGAGGATCTCAAGGGTCCGATACCCTTATTGGTAGAATTCAAAAGTTTTTGAAGAATTCTCCAATAGGACCCTCATTCTTTCTAAACCCACGTAAGATGTTTCACAACTACTTATGTGAGTTTTGGTACACTGCCGTTCTTTCTTCCGATTGTTCCTCCATCAGTTTCACATTAAAGGATGGAACAATCCAGTGTACCTTGTCAGCTAATACATTGAGGGATGCCTTACGCCTCAATTACTGGAGAGAGGGTGAATCTCCAGTCGTCTTGCCCCCAAATATAAACTTTCGCCAAGTACTCCTTGAAATGGGACACAGGGAGTGTTTGGAGAATAGGGTGTTGAAGACAAAAGGTGCGATGACCATGAAGGGCCTTACACCTTCATGGAGGTACTTTTTTATCCACCTGGTGGAGAGCATGGGTGGGAGTTCTGGTGGACTTGACCAGATTAACTCCTCGCAAGCAGAGATGGCTTACTGCTTGTGGAACGGATTGAGAGTGGACTTTGCAGATATTCTGTATAGAAGCCTGGTTCAAAAGCTGAAGGGCTCAAGGGGTGTTTGTATTCCCTTTTCAAGGTTCCTCTCACTTTGTTTTAAGCAAATTCTGGGCAGGGAAGCATATAATAGTACAGATTCTCCGTACACTGCTCCAGATATGCTAAGGAATCTAGACTCACTGGTATCTGAAGCTGGTGAGGTTGAAATTCCTGAACGAATGCAACTGGCATTCGCTTCAACTGATGCACCTCTTGTAGGTGAGTCAGAAAGGCAACTGGGCGGGCCTCAAAATAATGAGGGACCCTCCAGTTCGTCTAATGTTGTGGTTGAGGATAGAGCAACCATAACTGAAGCAACACCAATCTCATCTATCCCTGGTGAAGATACTTCGGTATCTGATCCTCCAACAGATGCACCCATCCAGGAAACTGGGGAAGGTCATCTGGAGACTGTCCAGGTAACTGAACAGCCCTCTGTCACATTCATGGATCTGGACATGAGTGTTAATGACGAGGAAATCCTTATAGAATCTTCGGATTCTGAAGGTACTGAAACAGACTTGGAGATTCTTGATGCTTCTGTACAAGCTCAAGACCCTTCATCTCCAGTCTTACCTCCAGACGCATCAATTTCATTTTCACCACCACAAATAAATGTGCCTATAGATATATCTTTACCAATATATTCCGCTCCTTTACCAACTGGGCAATTCTCACTTGCTCGAGAAATGCCACCCCCACCGTCGCCGTTGTTCACACCTGAGCATTCTCAGCATGAACAACAATTTGATTTTCCAGTCCTTTCTTCAACCACCACTCCAATAATTTCTTCAACTGCTGGCCTGACAACTGGGGAGACTTCTATCAGTTTGCCTCCTCCAGTTGCTCCAGTATTAACTGCTAGTGGTCCAGTGACACCTTCTCCTTTGTCACTGGACAGTCAAGTTGTCTCACTACAAGCCGATCTCCAAAACCTTCTAACCAGGGTGGAGGAGATTCAGAAGACACTTGACAAGAACACCAAGTCATTCTCCAGATACCACAAAGATCATTTGACAAACATTAAGGTGGTCGATCTGGGGATAAACAAGTTTTCATCTAATGAAGACTTGGTGTTCAAAAAGCTTAATGAGTTGGTCACTGGCTGCAATAATCTGGCTGGTACTCTAAAGGAAGCCTTTGACCTAACTCACTCCAAGGTCTCCAGTTCCATTTCCAATCTACTTGGCAACACTGTTCGAACTTCTGAAATGGATCTGAAGGAAATTGAGAGGCAGGTCAAGGAACTTATTGAAAGACCTGGCCTAGATGTAACTGGCCTTGGAGAGCAGTTGATGACTTTGGTTGGTCAGAAAATAGAGGATACGTTGGGTGCTAGAGAAGAGCAATTGGTTGAAAGGGTGATGTCTGAGATCACCAAGCTGGCCACTCCTCAGGTTGATCTGGCCCCACTTACCAGTGAGATCAATCAGTTGAGAGGCAGCATAGAAAGTTTGAACACCCAAGTATCTCTACATGCTCAATCTATAGAGAAACTGACAACTGAAGTGGAAAATCTGAAGAAGATGGATGATGAAGTTAAGGATAAGGTTGTCTCCGGTTTGGATGAGGATTCCAAGATCTTGAATGAATTGAAAACTGGTCAAGACCAAGTTCTTGCAAATGTCTTGACCCAGTCCAAGGAGACGAACCATTTATGGAGGTCCTTCAGGATAATGTGTGGCATCTTCAAAGAGTGTAAGGACATGCAGTCGTGGCAGCCTCTTGACCGGTTGCCATCTCACCCCTCTGAATGGGAAGCAATTAGGGCAGGTCTAGATGCTGCCAAGGGGGAAAGAAGTTCAGTCCTTACACGACCAGTTGCACCTGGAAGGACTCCATCTGGATCTGGAAGAGAATTGGTTGTGGCTACCAGTACTGAAGTTGGTGAGCAGAGTGATAGGGGGAATGTTGGTTTGGACAAAGGTAAAGGATTAGCTGGTGATGCATCTGCCCAGCCGGCCACTGGTGAAATGTTAGAAACTGGTAATGCTGACATACTACCTCCAGTTTCAGATAGTGATAGTAGAAAACTGGCTAGACTTGGTAATGACATCAAAGAAAGAAAGAAAATGAAACAAAGAAACCAAGTTGAGGCCAGGGCACATCTTGCTCAAATTAAGTTGCTGGATATGAGTGATGCCAATCAACTGGGTATCACTAAGGATGAGTATGTTAGGGTTAAGAATGATCCTAGGATAGTTGACCAGTTGAATGAAATGCTAGATGTAGAACTGGATAGACACTATCATGAGGATGAAGCTAAATTCGATGCCAGGAGCTTAAACATTTCAGTGGAGAAGGCAAAAGAGATTAGGGCCAGTGGGATTCTTAAGAGAATTGCAAATGTTAAAAAGGTTGTGAAGGATGTATTGAATCCACCAAGAAGAAGGATTCCACAACCAAGAAGACCACTGACAAGAGATGCAAGAGATGCTAACCTTAGCACATTCGTTGAATCAACTGGCGAAGTATCCAATGAAGACATTAAGTCCACTGTACTGGCTGCTGGTGCTGGGAGTATAAAAATCACAAATGAATCTGAAGCTAGAAACTACTACTCCCAGATCATGTCAACCAGAAGACATAGTGGTACTATTAATGGTGTCAGTGTTACAATCAAGCCAGGCACCAAGGTTTTTCAAATCGAAGTTAAGTATACTGGTGGGCCACTGGTTAGAACTGATGATCCTGGTGCTATGCAGTATGGGTTCAGCGAATGGGTGGAGATGGTGAATGTTTTGGATGCTAAGTCACAAAAGAATAGGTTCGAGAAAGCATGGGTTAACTTTCTAAGGGGGGAGATTCAACATAAAGAAAATCTTGAGCAAAAGTTGAATATTGACCCTGAAGATACTCTGCCTATCTCTACAGTTGCCAAGAGAAGAAGAACTGGCGAAGGGCCATCTCATTAAGTTCTTTCTTCAGTTATCTACTTGTAATCTGTATTTACATTCTGTAACTTGTATAAATTTCATTCCCTTGTATAAATGAAGTTACCAGTTTGTAACCACAAGGTAGATAATAGATTAAAATCTAACAAACCTAAAAGAAAAACCTAAGGCATTTATTGATCTACAAAAATGCCTTAGATAACTTAAATATATTTAAATCGAACAAGTCCTTCCAGTTCACACTTGTACAGATACAAGAACTAGAAAAGACTTACAAAGCTTTACACTGATTATGAGGAATTGACTTATATGCTTTATGTACCTTTACCCGGATAATAAGCCTTATCTTATTATTTAAGTATTAAAAGGTACATAAAGGTGGTTATGTAAAGTCACTTTAACATGCGACTTTACACTGCTTTTTAAGGAATTAAATGTTATTCCTTAAATGCTCCCAACCACATTTGTACGGCTAAAGTTAACATCCCAATGTTAACTTTGCCTATAAATACAAGTCATTGCACAACCAAGAATATTACTTCTTCGAATAAACTTCGATAGACTTCACACTTTGCAAACCTGCAATATTCTTGGTGAACTTGTGCAATCTTCTCTCAATCGCTAAAAGGAACATTTCACAACTTTAAGTGTTTCGATTGTCTTGAGAAATTCCGAGTATAGATCAATTGTATTTCATAGGTTGTTAGGATATTTACATTCGTGTATTATCTTGGTTCCGCATCAACCTTGCAATTTGTTTAATATCAATAAATAAATTACACATTGAAAAATACATATTGTCTCATCAAGTTATCTTACAAGTTATTTGTATTATTGCATTGTTCTTTACTTATTGTCTTTTATATAAGTAATCTATCTAGAACTTGGTATATACACACTGCAACTGGTCGTCTCCAGTTCAGTGCATATATTGCAAAGTAACTCCACCATCGACATAGAGGTGTCTTCAGTAGTACCATCTAACGAGTTGGGACTTACATGAACTTTCTGGGTGAAGATGTTGAGCAAGCTGCAAGCCTACCAGAAATGCCACCACCAGAAACAACCTTACCTCCACCAGAAACAGAAATGCCACCACCACCACCAATAGAATCAACTCAACCACCACCAGAATCAAACATGCCACCACCTCCACCACCTTCTATTCCACAATCCACTCCATACTTCACTCCTTTCATTCAAACTTCACAATCACAACCACCACCAGTTGAATCTCCAGTCAACCCTTCTGAACAAGGTGTGCCAGACTCTACAGTTATAAATGCTGAAACTGTTGAAACTGAAGAGGTCTGGGCACAAGTACCAGTAATGGAGAGAATAACCTCTCATCTGGAACCGCCCAGTGGTCTCTCCACTTCATCTTCAACCGAGGTCCAAGGCCTTCTTAGTAAGGTGGCGGACCTGGAGAGATCACTCCAGAGCTCTTCCCAGGTTATTTCTGATTTTAAATCCCTATTGTCAAATAACTTAACATCATAAATGAACCTGTTTGCTGGGAATGAGAAGTTAGTTTTTGAGAAACTGGATGAGCTGGTACTGGCCACCAATCGCAATTCTGAGAACATCAAAGTGGCAGTCCAGGGTTTGGAAGAAAAGATTGTTAGTTCTGTTCAGACTGCAGTGGAAAGTAAGGTTGTTCAGCCACTGGCAGGTCTAAAAGAAGAGGTTGAGAAGCTGGTTACAAGGGTCAGTTCACTGGAAAGCAGACCCACTCTTGATCAGACTGCTGTTGCAAGTACAATTTCTGATGAATGTACAAGGAAGTTCAGATCAGATATGCTTAAAGAAATTACTGAAGAAATTTCTGGATCTGTCCTTCGTTCAATTCAAGATGTTATGTTGCCAGAAATTGTGAAGATGATAGAGGTTGAGCTGCCAAAGGACTTGCCTAAAGAAGTTGAAAATCTGCAAAAGGAAGTCCAGGCACTCAAAAAGATGGTGGCTGATTCTCTGGACAGGCATATGATGGAAGAGTTATGGAATGATCTCAAGTCCAGGACTGGTGATCATTCCAAGGGGGGAAAATCATCAGTTCCATCATCTGGTGACCAAATAGACCAGATGACATTGAAAGAATTAGCACAAAGAGCATATGGCACTGAAGCCGGGCTAACTGAAGAAGCTACTGGTACTGAAGCCAGTGAGCCCCAATTTGAGTCCTTCCCAGATATCCCAACTACACTGAAGGCTGTTAAAGGAAAAGAAAAAGTGGTATCTGGTGAAGAAGAAGAACAAACTGAAGATGCTGATGATGAAACTGCCAAAAAGTTAGAACAACAATGCATCATGATTGAAATATTCAAGAAGAATCAAAGAGATGAACTGCTGGCCCATCATAGGGATATGGCTATTCATGGGACTCTGGACTCATACAATGCTGGAAGGTCAGGCATTAACATTGAAGTATTCAAGAGGATGAAGGAGGATCCCAGAGTTCATCAATGTCTAGATGCATTGAATGATGTTCATATACGCTCGTTCTACGCTGAAGAAGAACAGGTATATGATTCATTAATTTATGGTGTTACTATTCCAGAGTTGATAAGGCAGAGAAAGGAGGAACTGGTGAGCCTCCAGAGAAAGATAAGGAAAAACGCTGGTGCTCTGGAGGTAGAGTACAGAAAGAGATTGACTGGTCTGCCAAAGCTTACTGCCAAACAACTCAAGGCAATAAAGGATGCTGATGTGAGCACCTTCATTCCCCTGGATACCTCTCTGAAATCACAACCACCACCAGAATCAAACATGCCACCACCTCCACCACCTTCTATTCCACAATCCACTCCATACTTCACTCCTTTCATTCAAACTTCACAATCACAACCACCACCAGAATCAAACATGCCACCACCTCCACCACCTTCTATTCCACAATCCACTCCATACTTCACTCCTTTCATTCAAACTTCACAATCACAACCACCACCAGAATCAAACATGCCACCACCTCCACCACCTTCTATTCCACAATCCACTCCATACTTCACTCCTTTCATTCAAACTTCACAATCACAACCACCACCAGTTGAATCTCCAGTCAACCCTTCTGAACAAGGTGTGCCAGACTCTACAGTTATAAATGCTGAAACTGTTGAAACTGAAGAGGTCTGGGCACAAGTACCAGTAATGGAGAGAATAACCTCTCATCTGGAACCGCCCAGTGGTCTCTCCACTTCATCTTCAACCGAGGTCCAAGGCCTTCTTAGTAAGGTGGCGGACCTGGAGAGATCACTCCAGAGCTCTTCCCAGGTTATTTCTGATTTTAAATCCCTATTGTCAAATAACTTAACATCATAAATGAACCTGTTTGCTGGGAATGAGAAGTTAGTTTTTGAGAAACTGGATGAGCTGGTACTGGCCACCAATCGCAATTCTGAGAACATCAAAGTGGCAGTCCAGGGTTTGGAAGAAAAGATTGTTAGTTCTGTTCAGACTGCAGTGGAAAGTAAGGTTGTTCAGCCACTGGCAGGTCTAAAAGAAGAGGTTGAGAAGCTGGTTACAAGGGTCAGTTCACTGGAAAGCAGACCCACTCTTGATCAGACTGCTGTTGCAAGTACAATTTCTGATGAATGTACAAGGAAGTTCAGATCAGATATGCTTAAAGAAATTACTGAAGAAATTTCTGGATCTGTCCTTCGTTCAATTCAAGATGTTATGTTGCCAGAAATTGTGAAGATGATAGAGGTTGAGCTGCCAAAGGACTTGCCTAAAGAAGTTGAAAATCTGCAAAAGGAAGTCCAGGCACTCAAAAAGATGGTGGCTGATTCTCTGGACAGGCATATGATGGAAGAGTTATGGAATGATCTCAAGTCCAGGACTGGTGATCATTCCAAGGGGGGAAAATCATCTGTTCCATCATCTCCATCACCAAAGAGGAAGGCTACTGAAGATGCACCAGGGCATTCATCAAGAAGAAGGGCCTGAATCTTTTATCATGTACTTATTGTATTTAATAGTTTGATGAAAGTTGTAATTATTTTCCAGTTGATGAAAAGTAAATTTTAGTTGCAATTTTCAAATTCATATAAGTAAATGATCAGATTTAGTCTAAGTTAGAACTTAAAGAATGAAACTGAAAACACTCATGATCTATAAAGTGTTGTTCAGTAACTTAGATTTTTTAGACTTAAATCGACTAAGTGTTTTCCAGGCATACAAATTTGTATATCTATAAGCCTGAAAAACACTTGCATTATTTTAAACAAATAGGGGGAATTTGTTAGGTCCAGTTTTCCTGGACTCGCTTCAGACTCGACTACTGGAGCTTACTGAAGATCTGTCCAGAAACTCACCTACTCCAGACTTGGAATCTGGAGTCCCTCTGAAGATTTGTTCAGAAATAATGGAAGACCAGTGAGCAAATTCTTGTATAAGAAATCTGGAGTATTCTCCAGATTAGCTCACTGGACTTCACCCCAGTCCAGATCTACTTTACTGGAGACGTTCTCACTGAAGTCAAAGACTGAAGTCTGAATAAAGAAGACTGACAAATGGCGGAGTCCACTGGAAGTCTTACCAGATCTGCACACTGGAGGATTGTCAGTGTTCGAGACCTTACAAGTCTGAACACTGATATCGAGGATTTGACTTTAAGCCTTTACACACTTTCCAAAGAACAACCCACTTGTTCTTTACCAAAGTATACGTGTGTAAAGGTGGTTGGATAAAAGGATACACTTGCATTTGATGTGACTTTATCCTTGTACCTTATCTAATGCATTTAATGTTCTTGTCGGATCATTAAATGCATGCCAACCATATTTGTACGGCACAAAATTCACTGGTGAATTTTGTTGCCTATAAATACAAAGTCATTTCTTTGAGAAAATCACTTTTTAGCAAATTGGTGAACTTGCTTAAATACTCTCGATCTAAACAGTTATACTTCACAACTCTAAGTATATCGATCAAAGGAGTTTATTTAGCAAGTATAGATCACTTGTAATTCAAAGATTGTTTAGATACTTACATACGTGTAATATCTAGGTTCCGCAACGATCTTGTATTTTGTTTATACATCAATAAAGAAAATACACTTGAAAACTACATTTGTGTTCCACCATTTATTTACTTGTTTAAATATTGCTTAAGTCATTTATTACTTCGTTTATATTATTGCATATTTATATTGAAGTAATACTAGTCCGATTCTAGTTCATACTTGTCTTATATTTTACACTCGTGGGTTAAACCATCGTGTTCGGGACTTAACAACTACTAGTAGTAGCATTTTGTGAATGTCCCTGTCTTTTAGGGGTCTTCGATCGATTATTATGAGCTGTAATATCATAATCACTAGATTTATCTCGAGGTGAGACATTTCTAGATTTCAACTTATGAGACGATGACTTTTTCAAATCATGAAATGACTGATTTTGCTCATGAATATGATCCAAGTTATCAGTATTACCATATGAAATTGAGTTCAGTAATTTTACATAATTCTGTGCATTTACATTATCTGGATGTCTTTTAGCATAATCCTCATAATATCTCCTTTTATATGCACTCATAAACTGTATTGAACTCACTTGATCAACTACTCTAACCTTCCCATTAGTATCAGAAGATCCGACATCTTCCTTTGACTTGACTGAAGCGTCATTCTTAGGATCTTTGGACTTCTTAAGTGGACAGCTACTAGCAATATGACCCTTTTCACGACACGTATAACATGATTTAACCTGTTTTCATTTAGGATGGTCATGTGATATTTCTGGGACTGGTATTCCATAAGCCTTAAGTTCTGCAATTGCATCTAATGTTTGAATTGCATCTTCCATCATCTTTACAGGCTTAAATGGAGCAAAATGTCTATCCTTATATGGAACTTGTTCTTCTAACCATTTCTCTTTATCTTCTGCACACCAGACTTTATCAATTCTAGATTGAGGTTGAATCCTAGTTATAGATACTTCTCTATCAAAAAATACTGTATCACAGTCTTTAAGAGTATAGTAAACAACTTCCTTAGGATCAAACTCTAATTCTGGTTCTGTCTCCCTTTTGAGACTTTCTTGTAGAAATGAATCATTTTCCTTTTTAAGAACATCATTTTGAGTAGTTAAACTAGTTATGGTGTTTCTAAATCTAGACACCTCTTGCTTCATATCACGCACCATTTGACAGACTTTAACTATTGAAAGTAAAGAACACGATACCTTTTGATCAGCAGCCTGACAATCTGCCATGTATGCAACAAAATCTTCAGTTGGCATACCTTCAGGTATCACAAATTCCTTCATTTGATCTTCAATGCTCTTCTCAGAATTTGCACCAAAAACTTCAAATGGCACAACTTTCTCTTCTGGAGCCTTGTAAGTCCCCTGGTACGGATCGTCAATAGCTTGCTCCAGTTATCTTGAGGTGCGGAATCCCTCACAATAACTTGGTGATCAACAAAAAGCCCCTAGATCATCTGCGGCCTCGCAGATCTTCTTCGGGCTAGCGGAACAACCTTTGACGACTATAACCTGCAATACCTGCTTGATATTTCGACAAATGTTCAACCCTAAACTCTGTTAGGGTTCGGTTTATATAGGTAACACCCGACATGAGCTTCAGCACATCGGCCTCGTAAACCCAGCCCAGCCCGTCACTAATGCGAGGTCGCATTCTGTGATTGGCCTCGTATTTGTCCCTGCATATACGGGGTCGTATTACCTATATGACTAACCTCGTATTTAACCCTGTAAATACGGGGTCGCATTTCCTTTTGTGAATTGCGAACTCGCAATTCACACTTAGCAGATTTACTATACATTCAATACTTAAACTTAATCTAGTATTCTATGCATAATACTAAGTTCATTAATGACAATCACATTACAAAGACATGTTATAACACGATTTCTAACACTGAATTCAAGTCATCCATGGTGGTTTTGGTGAGTGTGTGTTCTTGGTGTTTGTGTGTGTTTTGAGAGAGAATCGTATGTAACTGTGTGTGAAATTGGTATTAAAGTTATGCAGGTATGAAAGTTATGAAAGGGTTCTACCAAAAGTTATGATCTCTAAGGTATGAGAGGGCTATTTATAGTCTAACTACACAATTATGCTAATTGTCACAATTAGCCCCTCAACCTTAGTGATCATTTATCTATGACTTAACAACAAGAAATTCTTCTAATCTAGATTACAATTTATCACTATTTTTGGATTTCTAACATTCTCCCCCTTAGTGATACATTGTAATGAATGAAGTACGTGTTATTTTGTCTTGTAAGAATAAATTTGATGAGCCCGGTGGTGAAGACAATTGGTGTGTTGAAACAAGTCTTCAAATCTTTCTCTTTTGTCTTTGGAGAACTTGATTTCAGTCTTGGTCTTAAATTTCTTGAAGTTTAAATCATGTGATGATTCTCAATGTTCTTTTTGAACAGAGAATAATGAATGCGTGTGAGTCTTGAAGAAAGAGGATAATGAAGTTGAACAAGTGTGTGTGCTTTCTTGAATCTTCGAGAATTGTTGAAACCATGAATCAGAGTTGTCTTTTGAAATGCAGAAGGTATGAATCTTGGTTTCGAATGTTTCAATCTTCGATTCTTGAGTGAAATTCAACTTTTCGATTCTTCAGTTTTAATTCTCGAATGAATTTCATCTTCTTGGTGTAAAGTTTCATGAATATGAACTCTCCCCCTTGATGTATGCATTGGAGTTTCTTGATAAAATGTTGTTGTATGACTTGAAGATCTTGAATGAAGTGTGTTTGATGAAGACTCTTTTGAAGCTTTACTTCTTTGACTTGAATCTTCTAACAAATCTTTGATCCTTTTTGAAGCTTTGACCTTTGTCACATCAACTTGAATACTTTGGAGAGTAAGCAATTGAATGAGGTTTG
The DNA here is from genome assembly GCA_034093135.1 of Erigeron breviscapus. Classification (NCBI taxonomy): domain Eukaryota; kingdom Viridiplantae; phylum Streptophyta; class Magnoliopsida; order Asterales; family Asteraceae; genus Erigeron; species Erigeron breviscapus. The sequence goes on along the minus strand of CM067168.1, from coordinate 138,307,257 downwards.
GATGAAATTCTTACGAAGTAATCATGCTCCCCCTCAATCCATGATAATAAACATTTTGGAGCATCTTTGAACTTTTGAAGCATCTTGAGTGAAAATTTTTTCATCTTCGGTTTCATTCTTATCTTTGACGTCAATTCAGATTCCCCCTTTTTTAAAATCAAAATCTCAATCAACTAAAATCTAGTGAAGATCTGAACATAAGAGACTATTGACACATCATGAAGAATTTTCTCCCCCTATACACAAACTTTGAAATAGCCCTGAACTTTGACAAGCCTAAAACCGATTGAAACAACCAAACACAAACTTTTCTCCTTGTTTCCTTATCAAACAGTAAATCAATCATAATATTTTCTCCCCCTCATAATGACAAAATTGTGAACCAATGTCATTATGTACACAGTTGATTGATTAAATGTCAACAGTAATAACATGATCTAATGTACACATGAAGAAATGTCAACCATTAAAACATCAAGCCAAACCAATAGCCCAATCCCAAGAAATCCTAAGGGTGACTAAAATGTAAGATTGAAGTGTTTGATACAAATATTATATCATGGTGTTGGTGTCTTCTGTGTTTGTGTGATGAGAAATGAAACTGGATAAGAATGATCCATTAGCATGTTCAAAAATCGAAAGGATTAATGAAATGACCGATTGAAATGTATAACATTTTTCGGATTTCCTATGTATCATTGAGATATGCACAAAACAAGTCTCTAACATAGTTCAGTCTGCGGCTTTGCAACCACGAGATTGCTTCAAAGAATAAAAATCTTGGTTATTACAGCCAAAGCGATTGATAACCACAATCTTTTATCCTTAAAGACTTTTTAGGGAAAACCGAGGTCACATTTAGACTTCTCGTTAACTCAATAATCACATAAATGTAATTACGAGACCTACTTTCAACGTTGGAAGAGATGTTAGCATTGGTAGGATTTCCATTCGATCATCGTGGAATATCAAGTAAGATATCACTATGAATGTTCCGGCTATATCACAAAGATAAGCAATAATATCACAAAGATATGACTAATATCAAGTAAGATATCACTATGAATGTTCCGGCTATATCACAAAGATAAGCAATAATATCACAAAGATATGACTCGAATGTGTTCTAATAAAAATGAATGATGATCAAATTAATGACCAAACAAGATAGCTCTAGACACATCGTGATCAAAATGAAGTCGGGGACTGGAGCAGAATGTCGCCCTTTTTCAATATCAACATCTTCCAAATGAAGAGTCAATAGGAATTTGAAAATCTCCGTGAGAAATGAAACTGGATAAGAATGATCCATTAGCATGTTCAAAAATCGAAAGGATTAATGAAATGACCGATTGAAATGTATAACATTTTTCGGATTTCCTATGTATCATTGAGATATGCACAAAACAAGTCTCTAACATAGTTCAGTCTGCGGCTTTGCAACCACGAGATTGCTTCAAAGAATAAAAATCTTGGTTATTACAGCCAAAGCGATTGATAACCACAATCTTTTATCCTTAAAGACTTTTTAGGGAAAACCGAGGTCACATTTAGACTTCTCGTTAACTCAATAATCACATAAATGTAATTACGAGACCTACTTTCAACGTTGGAAGAGATGTTAGCATTGGTAGGATTTCCATTCGATCATCGTGGAATATCAAGTAAGATATCACTATGAATGTTCCGGCTATATCACAAAGATAAGCAATAATATCACAAAGATATGACTCGAATGTGTTCTAATAAAAATGAATGATGATCAAATTAATGACCAAACAAGATAGCTCTAGACACATCGTGATCAAAATGAAGTCGGGGACTGGAGCAGAATGTCGCCCTTTTTCAATATCAACATCTTCCAAATGAAGAGTCAATAGGAATTTGAAAATCTCCGTGAGAAATGAAACAAGTATTTGTTAAGAAACACTTGAGTGGTTAGGAAAAGATGTGCATCGCTTCACTGGGTCCATGAAGACTTCTTCAATATCGAGAAATCAACAAATGAAATCCGATAGGAACGTGTGTACCCGGCTTTTTGAGAATTTGGGGAGGGCTGTTGTTTCTTTTAGCCCTTTCTCACATCATATCACCTTAACCTCTCACTTTTCAACTTTACTCCCTCCATCCTATTTGCACGAAAACAACAGCACTCAAAATACCCTCACTTTCTAAGGAAAGAAGTGAATACTCCGAGGCTAGAACTCATCGGCGATGATGAAATTCATGGAGTAAATTTGAGAAATACTTATCACTCATGTGCAAACTAATCTCCGAACTCCATTTGATTTAAAATCATTGGAAAAACATCAAATGTGTGTATGAAAAAAAATTTGAAACACATTTGAAGTTTTGAAGGGTGTTGAAATCACAAACTCCTCCTTAAGCTATGCAAGAATAGATCAAAAATTTTCATAGAAAGGTGGAGCAAAAATTGGTTTTGTGAGATCAAAAATGAGTAAAATCTTTGTTGTGATATTTTCGGAAAAATTTGAGAGTTTATTGTGAACAAGATTAACACAAAGTTTTGCGTCAACAACAATGTTGAGAGTAAGACAGCTAGGGAGTACACAAAGGCGTTCGATCCTTCGCATCTTACAACAACAAGTTGGAGGCAATAAAAACATTTAAGCAAATGAAAATCCAATCAATTGTTCAAGATGAGACAACAAGGGAGTACACAAAGGCGTTCGATCCTTCGCTTCTCATATCAACAATTGAGAGTTTGAAAACTTTATTTGTAAAGAAAATTTGATTGTAATTACACAAACATATTCATATAAGAACACTTGGAAGTACACAAAGGCGTTAGATTCCTTGTTATCTTATATCAATTTATATGTATAATAACAATATCTTAGAATGTAAAAACACTCTAAAAATAAATATATCTTTTAAGAACGGGTTGCACACATAGTATATGCAAGCCACCGAAATAAATATCTTTTGTTTATTTTTGAAAATTTGCAAATTTGTATTTGATTTTCTCTTTTCAAATTTTGTATTTTGTTTTTCTGGAATGTGTCAAGAATTCCTTCAAATGTAAAAAGAGTTAAGGTTTAAGATTTAACATACCAAGCTTGGAGATAAGAAAGTTAAACCTCTTTTCATCCAATGGTTTTGTGAGATCAAAAATGAGTAAAATCTTTGTTGTGATATTTTCGGAAAAATTTGAGAGTTTATTGTGAACAAGATTAACACAAAGTTTTGCGTCAACAACAATGTTGAGAGTAAGACAGCTAGGGAGTACACAAAGGCGTTCGATTCCTTGTTATCTTATATCAATTTATATGTATAATAACAATATCTTAGAATGTAAAAACACTCTAAAAATAAATATATCTTTTAAGAACGGGTTGCACACATAGTATATGCAAGCCACCGAAATAAATATCTTTTGTTTATTTTTGAAAATTTGCAAATTTGTATTTGATTTTCTCTTTTCAAATTTTGTATTTTGTTTTTCTGGAATGTGTCAAGAATTCCTTCAAATGTAAAAAGAGTTAAGGTTTAAGATTTAACATACCAAGCTTGGAGATAAGAAAGTTAAACCTCTTTTCATCCAATGGTTTTGTGAACAAATCTGCAAGTTGAAAGTCAGTACCCACAAAGTAGAGCTCAATGTCACCTTTCTCAATATGATCTTTGAGAAAATGATATCTAACATCAATATGCTTAGACCGAGAGTGGTTTACTGAGTTGACTGCAATGGCAATGGCACTCTGAGAATCACAATAGATAGGGATATGATCATATTTCAGACCATAATCAGTTAGTTGTGTCTTCATCCATAAAACCTGAGCACAACAACTAGCCGCAGCCACATATTCAGCTTCAGCCGTTGATAGTGACACACAATTCTGTTTCTTGGAAGACCAACTCACAATTTTATCACCTAAAAATTGTAAAGTACCGGAAGTGCTCTTGCGATCAAGTTTACAACCAGCATGATCTGCATCTGAATATGCAGTTAGATTGAATCCAGTATCCCTTGGATACCAGAGACCTAAATCGGGTGTACCCTTCAGATAACGAAAGATTCGTTTCACAGCTTGATAATGTAAATCAGTTGGAGCAGCTTGATATCTAGCACACATACATGTTGCAAACATTATATCTGGGCGTGATGCTGTTAGGTACAACAACGAACCAATCATACTTCGATATCTCTTTTGGTCAAATGGTTTCCCATTTGTATCAGCATTTATGTTTGTTCGAGCAGCCATTGGGGTAGAAATTGAAGAACAAGAAGTCATATCAAACTTTTTCAACATGTCATTTATGTATTTACCTTGTGATATAAAAATACCAGTTGGTAATTGTTTGATTTGAAGACCCAAAAAGTAATTCATTTCCCCAATCATGCTCATTTCAAAATGATTAACCATAAGAGATGAAAAGTTTCGGCAAAATGTTTGACTGGTCGACCCAAATATAATGTCATCAACATATATTTGAACAAGTAGAACATGCTTACCTTGTTTGCGAATGAACAAGGTAGGGTCAATTGTACCTTTGGTAAAGCCACCTCTTAGTAAGAAAGTAGTTAAAGAATCATACCATGCTCGGGGTGCTTGCTTAAGACCGTAGAGAGCCTTGTCTAACCTGTAGACATGGTTTGGCCTTTGAGGATCAACAAAACCTTCTGGTTGATCAACGTAAACTTCTTCTTTGAGGTCACCATTCAAGAAGGCAGTCTTCACATCCATTTGAAACACAGTAAAGTTTCTGAATGCGGCATAAGCTAAGAATATTCGAATGGCCTCCATTCTTGCTACTGGAGCAAAAGTTTCATCGAAGTCAACACCAGGTTGTTGGCAATAACCATTTGCAACAAGTCAAGCTTTATTCCTTACTACCACTCCATTCTCATCCTTTTTGTTTTTGAATATCCACTTTGTTCCGATTGGATCATCTTTTCTAGGATTTGGAACTAATCTCCATACCTTCAGTCTTTCAAATTGTGCGAGTTCATCTTGCATTGCCTTAACCCACTCTGGATCATGAAGAGCTTCAGATACTATTTTGGGTTCGATGTTGCTAAGAGAAAGTGCAACAAGACACTCATTTACTGAAGTACGAGTAGTTACTCCTGCTTGTGGATCTCCAATTATTTGATCAGTAGGATGGTATTTTTGCATACGTGTCCACTTGTGAGCATGAGGAAGAGGATCTTGTTGTTGAAGATCAACATCACCGTCATTAAAACTTGAGTTTTGTTGAGAGATGGAATCATAACTTGGTATAACTCTTTCCTCATAAGCTGGATGATCAAAGTCAAGTGGTACATACACATTTGGAGTGTTCAATGGATTTGTTGTCTGAGTTAATCGAGAAGGTTGTTCTTGACCATTCACTTGAGAAGAAATATCCGGAGAGGATTCTTGATCTGAAGAACTTGATGAAGATTCATGAATGATGTCAGGAACTGGATCGTTGTTATGAAGAGGTTCATTGTTTTGAATTGGTTCAATGATGACCTGAGGTTCTTGATCATGAATTGGTTTTGAATTGTAGAATTCTTCAAAAAGAATATCTAATTCATCACTTGTTGGAGTTGGAAACTTCTTGAATTTAAAAGCTAAGGTAGAATTCCTTGTAGGAGTACTTGAAGTACTTGGATCATTACTTGTTGGTAGCAAACTTTCTTGCTCAAAAATCATGCCTGACATCTCATCAAACCAAACATTCATTGTTTCTTGAATTGTGTTTGTTCGGCGATTGTAGATTCGGTAGGCAATTGATGTTTTGGAATAACCAACAAAATATCCTTCATCACCTTTCTTCTCGAACTTTCCAAGATTCTCCCGATCATTCAAAGTGTAACAAACACACCCAAATATGTGAAAGTAGTTGATGTTGGGTTTGCGTTTGTTGACAACCTCATAAGGAGTCTTTTCGAAACGCTGATTGATAATGGACCGATTCTGAGTGTGACAAGCAGTGTCAACAGCTTCAGCCCACATATTGGATGGTAATTTGGAATAAGCAAGCATTGTCCTTGCTGCTTCCACTAGCGATCAATTTCTCCTTTCAACAACACCGTTTTGTTTTGGGGTGCGAACTGCTGAGAATTGATGAGTAATACCTTTGGATATGCAGAATTCATCAAAAACAACATTCTTGAACTCAGTTCCGTTATCTGAACGGATGTAACAAACTGGAAGTTGAAGATTTACTTGAGTATTAGTGATGAAATCTATCAACATCTGAGTTGTTTCATCTTTGGATGCAAGGAACTTGACCCAAGTATATCTTGAATAATCATCAAAAATAACCAAGATGTATTTCTTCCCATTTCGGCTTTGTACTTTCATCGGCCCACAAAGATCCGTGTGAAGCAAATGAAGAGGTGCTAAAGAATTTGGAGATTTCTTTGGTTTATGAGAAGTTCTCTTAATCTTCCCAACAGCACAAGAAGGACAAACATGCTCACTTTCATACTTATAGTCAGGTAAGCCTTCAACAAGATGCTTGTTGACCAAAGTATTGATGGTTTGGAAATTCAGATGAGAAAGCCTTCTATGCCATAACCAAGAATTCTTTGAAGTAGCCTTTGAAATGAGACAAATATTATCGGTTGGTTGGTTATCATCGAGATTGATGGTAAAAAGATTATCATCACGATCACCACAAAGAATATCAACTCCATCTAGAGTTTGGACTTTGCAAAGAGATTTTCGAAACAGAACTTGAAGATTGTTATCACAGAATTGTCCAACACTGAACAAGTTGTGACTTAATCCTTCAACATAGTGAACTTTCTTGATGATAATTCCATTTCGTTCAATGTCTCCATAACCTAAGATAGGAGCGAAATTGTTGTTTCCAAAGCGAACTGTTCCCATGAATCGTTCAACAAAATTCTTGAGCAAAGATTTATTTCCAGTCATGTGCTTCGAACACCCGGAATCGAGTATCCAAACACAGATGGTTATTTCCTACAATCAAAGAAATTTAACCATTTTTAGGTACCCACTTGAAGACGGGTCCTTTATGGTTAGTTAAAACAGGCAGGGTATATAACTTAGGATATGCATTCAAACATGTTTTCGAATCAACATAAGCATTAACAAGCACATTATCAACAAACACATTTGAATAAAAAGTACGAACATTCACATGAGAATTAAAAGTAACATGTCTACAAGCATCAACATCACCTACACAAGTACGAGAATTAAGATTGTTTACAAGCTCACAAGGTCTTGCCTTGGCATTTTCAACATTATTTAACAAAGAAAAATTGTTTTGTTTAACAGGAACACTCTTCCTCCTATTAACAGTCTTTCTCCTCCTTCTTTTCTTCCTTTTCTCAACATCCTTTTGATTTCTAGTGATCTTAGGTACTAATGTATTAGCAACCCATTTAGCACCACTAGTTATGCTCTTTCCACCTGTTGAATTGAAACTAAGAAGATTAGAACTAGGAGTTTTAAACACTTTCATCTTTTTGGAATCTTTTGGAGGTGAGGAAACTTCTTGCTTCTTTGGTTTATGAGAAGTTCTCTTAATCTTCCCAACAGCACAAGAAGGACAAACATGCTCACTTTCATACTTATAGTCAGGTAAGCCTTCAACAAGATGCTTGTTGACCAAAGTATTGATGGTTTGGAAATTCAGATGAGAAAGCCTTCTATGCCATAACCAAGAATTCTTTGAAGTAGCCTTTGAAATGAGACAAATATTATCGGTTGGTTGGTTATCATCGAGATTGATGGTAAAAAGATTATCATCACGATCACCACAAAGAATATCAACTCCATCTAGAGTTTGGACTTTGCAAAGAGATTTTCGAAACAGAACTTGAAGATTGTTATCACAGAATTGTCCAACACTGAACAAGTTGTGACTTAATCCTTCAACATAGTGAACTTTCTTGATGATAATTCCATTTCGTTCAATGTCTCCATAACCTAAGATAGGAGCGAAATTGTTGTTTCCAAAGCGAACTGTTCCCATGAATCGTTCAACAAAATTCTTGAGCAAAGATTTATTTCCAGTCATGTGCTTCGAACACCCGGAATCGAGTATCCAAACACAGATGGTTATTTCCTACAATCAAAGAAATTTAACCATTTTTAGGTACCCACTTGAAGACGGGTCCTTTATGGTTAGTTAAAACAGGCAGGGTATATAACTTAGGATATGCATTCAAACATGTTTTCGAATCAACATAAGCATTAACAAGCACATTATCAACAAACACATTTGAATAAAAAGTACGAACATTCACATGAGAATTAAAAGTAACATGTCTACAAGCATCAACATCACCTACACAAGTACGAGAATTAAGATTGTTTACAAGCTCACAAGGTCTTGCCTTGGCATTTTCAACATTATTTAACAAAGAAAAATTGTTTTGTTTAACAGGAACACTCTTCCTCCTATTAACAGTCTTTCTCCTCCTTCTTTTCTTCCTTTTCTCAACATCCTTTTGATTTCTAGTGATCTTAGGTACTAATGTATTAGCAACCCATTTAGCACCACTAGTTATGCTCTTTCCACCTGTTGAATTGAAACTAAGAAGATTAGAACTAGGAGTTTTAAACACTTTCATCTTTTTGGAATCTTTTGGAGGTGAGGAAACTTCTTGCTTCTTTGGTTTATCATGGGAAAACCATCCATATCTATCCCTATATCTAGTTGTACCATTTGATGCATCCTTTTCTCAGTTTCTGAATCAAAAACATATTCTCCCTCCATGAATTTATCAAAATCATCCTTTGTGAAATCGTTTGAAAAAGAAAATTTCAATGAAGATTGATTAGTTTCAGATTCATTTGAAAATTTTGAGAAATCAGGAATCTTGGTGTCCAACTTCACATCATGGGTATTCTCGGAAATGAGGTCAACATGAACTGACACATCTTTGGTCTCACAAGAAAATTGAGTAGTAGTCTCAACACCTATACTAGCACTAGGCTTAGGGTGAACAACTAACTCATCAGCAGTGTTGCATGTGAAAAACCTATAGAAGTACCATACCAAAACTAAACTATGTGCAAGTTCTTCATCAGTTAAATCAGATTGCACATAATCACCAGCTATAAATGTAGCAGTATTTTGACAAGTACATTCAAGAGAATCAGTCAAGGTTTGAATAGAGGTATTGGTAGATGAATCACAAGTAGTTTGGGTAGAATTTTCTACTAAAGCACTTTGGTCAGTTTGAGTAGAAACATTCTCACAAACTTTCTTAGTATCAACAACAATACATTTATCCTCTGAATTCGGACTTTGAGACTTGAGGTGATTGATAACTTTTTGTTGAGATTCTACCTTTTGTTGTAAACCTTCTATTTGTTTTTCCAAAAATGTGGTTGGAAAATACATTTTAGTTGGTTTAGGTGGAGTACCGACAGATTCTTGGTTTTGAAAATTTTGAGAAATCAGGAATCTTGGTGTCCAACTTCACATCATGGGTATTCTCGGAAATGAGGTCAACATGAACTGACACATCTTTGGTCTCACAAGAAAATTGAGTAGTAGTCTCAACACCTATACTAGCACTAGGCTTAGGGTGAACAACTAACTCATCAGCAGTGTTGCATGTGAAAAACCTATAGAAGTACCATACCAAAACTAAACTATGTGCAAGTTCTTCATCAGTTAAATCAGATTGCACATAATCACCAGCTATAAATGTAGCAGTATTTTGACAAGTACATTCAAGAGAATCAGTCAAGGTTTGAATAGAGGTATTGGTAGATGAATCACAAGTAGTTTGGGTAGAATTTTCTACTAAAGCACTTTGGTCAGTTTGAGTAGAAACATTCTCACAAACTTTCTTAGTATCAACAACAATACATTTATCCTCTGAATTCGGACTTTGAGACTTGAGGTGATTGATAACTTTTTGTTGAGATTCTACCTTTTGTTGTAAACCTTCTATTTGTTTTTCCAAAAATGTGGTTGGAAAATACATTTTAGTTGGTTTAGGTGGAGTACCGACAGATTCTTGGTTTTGAAAATTTGATTCAATTTCTTCCAATTTGAAAATTGAAGATTCTTTAGTTTTGTATGAATCATTTATTGCATCATAGTTAACCAAAAATTCTTGTTTTGGTATTCTCTCAACTTCATCAGTCTCAAATTCGTCATCCAATGGACGAATAAATTGTTGTATCATACCAAGTCGTAGGAATTTTTCATCATACAAGGGTTCAATTTCCTCTTTGGCTTTCTGTAATGGTGTGATATTCTCAAATCCCAACCCGAGAAGAAGATCCGATTTGTCAATTTTTGACTTATTGAAATAGACAGTGAAATCCAAGAGAGGATTTTGTTCAACTTTATATAACTTTTCTTGATAGAAAAGTATATTCTTTTTAAATTCCTCAACTTGTTTTTCAAGATTCTCAATCTCAATGCCTTTTAGAAAACAATTATGATTTAAATCAGAAATCTTCCTTTCGAATTCAACATTGTTTGGTTTAGCTTCTTGGAGCTTTTTATTAAGAATATCAACATCCATTTGTCTTGCATTTGCCCGAAGCCATTCATTGGTCTTTTGAATTTCAAGATCTTGATTGGCTTTTTCAAGATCATGAATGGTCTTTTCTAGATTTTGACATTTTTGTAATAACTTAGAATCAGGAGAGACATTCAACTCACATTCTTTAACCAACATCTCATCTTTGTATGCTTGAAAATCTTGTTTAATAGCATCATGTTCAAAAAGTAATTTCGAATGTTCTTCAAGAAGTTTTGAAAATTCACTTTTAGAAAATGAAATACTATTTTTCAACTTTTTGTTTTTGTTGGCCAAAGATTTGATATGAGTTGTCAAATTTGATAAAGCTAAACTACATGACTCTTTGTCCTTAATCAAAGAAAAAGTAGAGTCGAGATGTACCTCATCATCTGGGTATTCATCATCAGTGCTTTCTGTTTCAAAGACTTTGTTCTTGGCCAACCTTGCCATATAGCAAACATTAGCAGAGAGATCTTGATCTTCATCATCTGTGAGTAATAGCCATTTGTCATCTTCAGCAAGCAATGCATGTCCTGCTTCAACTTGTTTGGCTAGCAGCATCTTCTGCTTGTAATACTCATAATTCCGCTTTCGAGGTTGTTTGCAATCAACAGCAAAATGTCCAGGAATACCACAATTGTAGCACTTTTTGTCTGATGCCTTACCCTTTTCAACAACTTGTTTCTCATATGCTTCCTTCTTTTCAGCATACTTTGATCCATTAGCTTCACCTTGCTCATTACTCTTAGGATGATAGTGTTCCTTCTTGGGAAATGCACTTGTAGAAGAAGTGCGGAGATTGTTGTTTGTTGGCCTTGCTTTGTAAAATTTCCTCTTGAAATGCTTTGTTACCGCGGCAAGAGCTTGATATAGTTCATCTGAAACACCATCTCTTGTAGCCATCAGATCATCTCCCTCCTCATCAGATGAAAAAACAACTACCATTTGCCTCTTAAGAGCTTCAGAAATCTTCTTCTCAACTATCAATGCCAAAGGATCAGTAGATACAACTTCTGGCATTTTATTTGATGAAGCTTTGTTTAGGACTTGGTTTTCATTGAGTTTGAAAGATTCATAAAGAGTATGAATGGTGAACTTGGTAAGATTTTGATGTTGCTTGATTTGTGTTCCAAAATCTTCCCATTCTGGACCAAGAGCTTTGATGAATTTGATGTTTAACTCAATCTCTGTTTTCTTGACATTGTTCTTCCTCAGTTCATTTATGACATTGCAGAATCTGTAGTAGATAGCTTCAAGAGATTCATTTGGCATATTTGAGAAGTTGTCAAACTCAGTCAAAACATTGGTCAATCTTATCGTTGAAGTCACGTCAGCTCCTTCCATCTGTCTAGCCACCTCATCCCATATCTCCTTGGCTGTATCATAAGAATCAACAGAGCCATAGATTTCATCTGGTAGAGCTTTGTATAGGCATGACCTAGCTCTGTTATCTGCAGCTGTTCGATCTTTTTGTTCAGCATTCAAAAGATCAGGAGTTAGAATTATTGCATCAGTAGTGGGATGGCGATGAACGGCAAGTCCATTAAGGATGGAATCTTTCATCATATGACCATTTGTTTGACTTTCCACATAATCCATAAATCTTTTCTTCCATAGTCCATATGAACCACGGTAGAGAACTGGAGGTCTTGTATCTGAACCCAATGATCTTGAAATGAAATGATCTTGAATTGAAAATGATCTTGAATTGAAAATGATCTTGAATTGAAAATGATCTTGAATTGAAAATGATCTTGAATGAAATGATCTTGAATTGAAATGATCTTGAATTGAAAATGATCTTGAATGAAAATGATCTTGAATTGAAATGATCTTGAATTGAAAATGATCTTGAATTGAAAATGATCTTGAATTGAAAATGATCTTGAATTGAAAATGATCTTGAATGAAAATGATCTTGAATTGAAAATGATCTTGAATTGAAAATGATCTTGAATTGAAAATGATCTTGAATGAAAATGATCTTGAATTGAAAATGATCTTGAATTGAAAATGATCTTGAATTGAAAATGATCTTGAATTGAAAATGATCTTGAATTGAAAATGATCTTGAATTGAAAATGATCTTGAATTGAAATGATCTTGAATTGAAAATGATCTTGAATTGAAATGATCTTGAAATTGAAAATGATCTTGAATTGAAAATGATCTTGAATTGAAATGATCTTGAATTGAAAATGATCTTGAATTGAAAATGATCTTGAATGAAATGTCTTGAAATGAAATGATCTTGAATGAAACGGTCTTAAATGAAATGATCTTGAATTGAAAATGATCTTGAATTAAAATGATTTTGGATAAAAACGATCTTGAATTTAAAATGAATTTGGAATGAAACGATTCAAAGAACTGGAACGATCTTGGTTGAAGATCGTCTTACAAGCCACAAAGCACAAGAATGAAAAACGAGCTTTCAAAGACTTTGTTCTTGGCCAACCTTGCCATATAGCAAACATTAGCAGAGAGATCTTGATCTTCATCATCTGTGAGTAATAGCCATTTGTCATCTTCAGCAAGCAATGCATGTCCTGCTTCAACTTGTTTGGCTAGCAGCATCTTCTGCTTGTAATACTCATAATTCCGCTTTCGAGGTTGTTTGCAATCAACAGCAAAATGTCCAGGAATACCACAATTGTAGCACTTTTTGTCTGATGCCTTACCCTTTTCAACAACTTGTTTCTCATATGCTTCCTTCTTTTCAGCATACTTTGATCCATTAGCTTCACCTTGCTCATTACTCTTAGGATGATAGTGTTCCTTCTTGGGAAATGCACTTGTAGAAGAAGTGCGGAGATTGTTGTTTGTTGGCCTTGCTTTGTAAAATTTCCTCTTGAAATGCTTTGTTACCGCGGCAAGAGCTTGATATAGTTCATCTGAAACACCATCTCTTGTAGCCATCAGATCATCTCCCTCCTCATCAGATGAAAAAACAACTACCATTTGCCTCTTAAGAGCTTCAGAAATCTTCTTCTCAACTATCAATGCCAAAGGATCAGTAGATACAACTTCTGGCATTTTATTTGATGAAGCTTTGTTTAGGACTTGGTTTTCATTGAGTTTGAAAGATTCATAAAGAGTATGAATGGTGAACTTGGTAAGATTTTGATGTTGCTTGATTTGTGTTCCAAAATCTTCCCATTCTGGACCAAGAGCTTTGATGAATTTGATGTTTAACTCAATCTCTGTTTTCTTGACGTTGTTCTTCCTCAGTTCATTTATGACATTGCAGAATCTGTAGTAGATAGCTTCAAGAGATTCATTTGGCATATTTGAGAAGTTGTCAAACTCAGTCAAAACATTGGTCAATCTTATCGTTGAAGTCACGTCAGCTCCTTCCATCTGTCTAGCCACCTCATCCCATATCTCCTTGGCTGTATCATAAGAATCAACAGAGCCATAGATTTCATCTGGTAGAGCTTTGTATAGGCATGACCTAGCTCTGTTATCTGCAGCTGTTCGATCTTTTTGTTCAGCATTCAAAAGATCAGGAGTTAGAATTATTGCATCAGTAGTGGGATGGCGATGAACGGCAAGTCCATTAAGGATGGAATCTTTCATCATATGACCATTTGTTTGACTTTCCACATAATCCATAAATCTTTTCTTCCATAGTCCATATGAACCACGGTAGAGAACTGGAGGTCTTGTATCTGAACCCAATGCCAATGCTTCACGAGAAGCCATTTGAATTTGATTTGATTTGAAAAAATTGAATTGAATTAAGAGTTGAAGAAACAGGAAATGAAACGATCTTGAGAAGATCGTCCTGGGTAAGATCGTTCTGGGTGAGATCGTCCTAAGTAAGATCGTCCTAGTGAAGATCGTCTTTGTGTCATCTTCTTCATCAGAATGTCAGTTTTAACCAAAAACTCCATTAATGACAAAAAAAAACTTCAATATCTTTTGAATTACTGGGAGTTAAATCACGAAATCACTTGCAAACTTATTGTATTCACGTCCGCAACCAATTTATGAACAAAATTCAACACAAAACACAACAGATTCAAATCCCTCAAATTCGCGCCAAAAACACAAAATTCAATCTCGAGAATTAGATTGAATTGGAACTTGAAACTTGACAGGATTATGTTTTCAACAACCACGAATCTATTGGTGAACAAATAACTGTGATTTTATGTGATTTGAAGTGTGAATTTTGATCTCAGTCTCAGTCTCAGTCTCAGTCTCAGTCTCAGTCTCAGTCTCAGGTCTCAGTATCAGTCTCAGTCTCAGTCTCAGTCTCAGTCTCAGTCTCAGTCTCAGTCTCAGTCTCAGTCTCAGTCTCAGTCTCAGTCTCATTCTCAGTCTGTCTCAGTCTCAGTCTCAGTCTCAGTCTCAGTCTCAGTCTCAGTCTCAGTCTCAGTCTCAGTCTCAGTCTCAGTCTGTCTCAGTCTCAGTCTCAGTCTCAGTCTCAGTCTCAGTCTCAGTCTCAGTCTCAGTCTCAGTCTCAGTCTCAGTCTGTCTCAGTCTCAGTCTCAGTCTCAGTCTCAGTCTCAGTCTCAGTCTAGTCTCAGTCTCAGTCTCAGTCTCAGTCTCAGTCCAGTCTCAGTCAGTCAGTCTCAGTCAGTCAGTCTCAGTCAGTCAGTCTCAGTCAGTCAGTCAGTCTCAGTCAGTCAGTCTCAGTCTCAGTCTCAGGCAGTTGTCAGTCAGTCTCAGTCAGTCAGTCTCAGGCAGTCTGTCAGTCAGTCTCAGTCAGTCTCAGTCTAGTCTCAGTCTCAGTCTCAGTCTCAGTCTCAGTCTCAGTTCAGTCTCAGTCTCAGTCTCAGTCTAGTCTCAGTCTAGTCTCAGTCTCAGTCTCAGTCTCAGTCTCAGTCTCAGTTCAGTCTCAGTCTCAGTCAGTCAGTCTCAGTCAGTCAGTCTCAGTCAGTCAGTCTCAGTCAGTCAGTCTCAGTCAGTCAGTCTCAGTCAGTCAGTCTCAGTCAGTCAGTCTCAGTCAGTCAGTCTCAGTCAGTCAGTCTCAGTCTCAGTCTCAGTCTCAGTCTCAGTCTCAGTCTCAGTCTCAGTCTCAGTCTCAGTACTCAGTATCAGTCTCAGTCTCAGTCTCAGTCTCAGTCTCAGTCTCAGTCTCAGTCTCAGTCTCAGTCTCAGTCTCAGTCTCAGTCTCAGTCTCAGTCTCAGTCTCAGTCTCAGTCTCAGTCTCAGTCTCAGTCTCAGTCTCAGTCTCAGTCTCAGTCTCAGTCTCAGTCTCAGTCTCAGTCTCAGTCTCAGTCTCAGTCTCATTCTCAGTATCAGTCTCAGTCTCAGTCTCAGTCTCAGTCTCAGTCTCAGTCTCAGTCTCAGTCTCAGTCTCAGTCTCAGTCTCAGTCTCAGTCTCAGTCTCAGTCTCAGTCTCAGTCTCAGTCTCAGTCTCAGTCTCAGTCTCAGTCTCAGTCTCAGTCTCAGTCTCAGTCTCAGTCTCAGTCTCAGTCTCAGTCTCAGTCTCATTCTCAGTCTCAGTCTCATTCTCAGTCTCAGTCTCAGTCTCAGTCTCAGTCTCAGTCTCAGTCTCAGTCTCAGTCTCAGTCTCAGTCTCAGTCTCAGTCTCAGTCCAGTCTCAGTCAGTCTCAGTCTCAGTCTCAGTCTCAGTCTCAATCTCAGTCTCAGTCTCAGTCTCAGTCTCAGTCTCAGTCTCAGTCTAGTCTCAGTCTCAGTCTCAGTCTCAGTCTCAATCTCAGTCTCAGTCTCAGTCTCAGTCTCAGTCTCAGTCTCAGTCTAGTCTCAGTCTCAGTCTCAGTCTCAGTCTCAATCTCAGTCTCAGTCTCAGTCTCAGTCTCAGTCTCAGTCTCAGTCTAGTCTCAGTCTCAGTCTCAGGTCTCAGTCTCGTCTCAGTCTCAGTCTCAGTCTCAGTCTCAGTCTCAGTCTCAGTCTAGTCTCAGTCTCAGTCTCAGTCTCAGTCTCAATCTCAGTCTCAGTCTCAGTCTCAGTCTCAGTCTCAGTCTCAGTCTAGTCTCAGTCTCAGTCTCAGTCTCAGTCTCAATCTCAGTCTCAGTCTCAGTCTCAGTCTCAGTCTCAGTCTCAGTCTAGTCTCAGTCTCAGTCTCAGGTCTCAGTCTCGTCTCAGTCTCAGTCTCAGTCTCAGTCTCAGTCTCAGTCTCAGTCTAGTCTCAGTCTCAGTCTCAGTCTCAGTCTCGTCTCAGTCTCAGTCTCAGTCTCAGTCTCAGTCTCAGTCTCAGTCTAGTCTCAGTCTCAGTCTCAGTCTCAGTCTCGTCTCAGTCTCAGTCTCAGTATCAGTCTCAGTCTCAGTATCAGTCTCAGTCTCAGTCTCAGTCTCAGTCTCAGTCTCAGTCTCAGTCTCAGTCTCAGTCTCATTCTCAGTCTCAGTCTCATTCTCAGTCTCAGTCTCAGTCTCAGTCTCAGTCTCAGTCTCAGTCTCAGTCTCAGTCTCAGTCTCAGTCTCAGTCTAAGTCTCAGTCTCAGTCTAAGTCTAAGTCTAAGTCTCAGTCTCAGTCTCAGTCTCAGTCTCAGTCTCAGTCTCAGTCTCAGTCTCATTCTTCTTGCTCCTGCTCTGTTCTTCTTCTCAGTCTCAGTCTCAGTCTCGAAATCAGAATCTGACTCTAACTCTGAAGGGAGTATGAGTTAACCCTAACCGTTCTTTCTCTTGATCCCTCAAAGATCCTGGATCATAATAATAATCCGCAATCTCTGCCCTAGCTCTCATATGAGCTTGTGGATCATAACCTAATCTCTTCTCTAGTCTATGCACAATAATTGGATGCAAATCTGACTCGGTAGAAGTATTATTGGTAGAATCAGTCTTGGTAGACTCACTATCCTGAGCACTAGCATAATCAGCATCAAGAGCAATAGCATCAGATTGCCCTACCAAATCCTTACCTTTGTTTAATTGATCAAAGTCAGCATCTTCTGTAAGGGGTTTGGTTTGAGGTGCATCAGACTCAACTACCATCTTCAACTCTGTGACAACCAGTTCTTGAGTCTGTGGAGCTTCATAAACTGCCTTGCCAGCAACACCAGCCTGGCTAGACTCCCCTTGAGTCTCTGTTCTCAAACTAGAACCTTCTCCTAGCTCCTAAGTAGCTCTGGCAGCATCTGGATCTTTATTCTGAACGTCATCATGCCTTGCCTTAGCCAGCTCATCACCTTTGCAACCTAAGCTATCTCTCTCAGCTCTAACCTTGAGATAGTTATCGATGAGATCATGCAGTTTTTCTTCAGAGATCTTGACTCCCTTCTTCAATGCATCTTCCATCCTGATAACCTTCTCATCTAGAGCCACATACTTCTTATACATACTGGACACTACCACCTCAGCCTTGCCCAGCTTGTCTTCAAGAAATGTGTTCTTGTCACTAACAACCTTCAAATCATCAGTCAAACGAGTAATCAAACTTCTCATCTCATTCATCTGTCTATGCAGATCACTAAGATTGGTTTCTTCACTTGTTTGTAACTGTGGTTGTGTAGTCTCGGGAACAACAACCCTTGGCACTCTATCAGACATACCAGCAACAGCAGAAGTCTCTTGTTCCCTGACAAGTCTAGTTCTCTTTGGCATAGGCTGCTCTGGCACCCAGTCTTCATCTGTTTCTCTTCTTTTTCTTCCTTGAGCTGCCTCAGTAGGTTTAGGAACCATCTTAGATCCAACTCTGATGAATGCATGAGATCTATAAGGATCTTCATCACCATCACTGCTGGAATCATCATCAGAATGGATAGAAGGCTCTCTGTCTGTTTGAACATCAGCAACAGCCTTTCCTCTACCTTAAGCATTTATACCAGATCCACTAGCCTGACCTGCTCCTGGCCCACTAGCTTCTTCAGTACCAGACCCACTAGCTCTAGCTGCTTCAGAACCAACTGCAGCTTCAGCTACATAATCATCTATGTCCTGGTCAAGATCCACATCTACTAGGTCATCAACATTAGCATTGTACCTTTTCACTTGAGCAATATCACCATCTGTATCAGCCATCTCTTCCAATAGATCATCTACAATCTCAGGATTGGCTCCAGGTTGGTTAATCACATCATCTGCAACCTGTACAACAACTTCAGGCTCTTCTGGTGCATCTTCCTGAACCACTACGTCATGTAACTGCTCAACATTCTCAGCAGCTTCACACCCTCAGGCTGAGGCCCTTCATAAGCTGATATGACCCGATCAGTAGGTGCTATGTAGTTAGCATTGATGATGGCACCGAACAATGCAACATCTTGTGCATTTGGATCATTATGGTTGTTATAACACGATTTAAGCTCTGAATTCAATCTAACAATGGCAGTTTGATAGTGTGTGTTCTTGGTGTGTGTGTGTGTGTTTTGAGAGAGAAAGATCGATTAAACTGAAAGATTGGGATTAATGTGTGTAAGAAATGAAGTGTTTGTTATGTCCAGGTTATGATTTCTAAGGTATGAGGGCTATATATAGTCTAACAATACAACTATGCTAATTATCACAATTAGCCCCTCAACCTTAGTAATCATTTATCTATGACTTAACAACAAGAAATTCTTCTATTCTAGATTACAATTAATCACTATTTTTGGATTTCTAACATTCTCCCCCTTAGTGATATATTGTAATGAATGAAGTACGTGTTATATTGTCTTGTAGGAATGAATTTGATGAGCCCGGTGGTGAAGACAATTGGGGTGTTGAAACAAGTCTTCAAAGCTTTCTCTTTTGTCTTTGGAGAACTTGATTCGGTCTTGGTCTTGGTCTTGAACTTCTTGAAGTTAAATCATGTGAGGATTCTCAATGTTCTTTTAGAACAGAGAATAATGAAAGCATGTTTGGCTTGAATCTTCGAGAATTGATGAATCATGAATCAGAGTTGTCTTTTGAAGTGCAGAAGAGATGAATCTTGGTTTTGATTCTTCAATCTTCGATTCTTGAGTGAAATTCAACTTTTTGATTCTTCGGTTTTAATTCTTGAACGAATCTCATCTTCTTGAAATGAAGTTTCATGAATATAAACTCTCCCCCTTGATTTATGCATTGGAGTTTCTTGATAAAATGTTGTTGTATGACTTGAAGATCTTGAATGAAGTGTGTTTGATGAAGACTCTTGTGAGGCTTTACTTCTTTGACTTGAATCTTCTAACAAATCTTTCAACCTTTTTGAAGCTTTGATCTTTGTCACATCAACTCGAACACTTTGGAGAGTTAGCAATTGAATGAAGTTTAGATGAAATTCTTATGAAGTAATCATGCTCCCCCTCAATCCATGAGTATACATCTTTTGGAGCATCTTTGAATTGTTGAAGTGTCTTGAGTGAAAATCTTTTCATCTTCGGTTTCATTCTTATCTCTAAAGTCAATTCAGATTCCCCTTAAAATCAAAATCTTAATCAACTAAAGTCTAGTGAAAATCTGAAACTATTGACTCATCACGAACAATTTTCTCCCCCTATACACAAACTTTGATAAGCCTTTTCCCATTTGAAACACCCAAATACAAAAATTTCTCAACATAGACTCTCATTCCATTTCTATCACCAACTATGCCTTGGAAAAGAATAGAGAGAAAGTATAATTTGAAGACAATACCAAATTCATCTCCAAATTCATCTTCGAAGCAAAAGCTCAGTTGACAAAGACTATGAATCAATCATAATATTTTCTCCCCCTCATAATGACAAAATTGTGAATCAATGTCATTATGTACACATTTGATTGATTAAATGTCACAAGGAATAAGAAGACATGGAGAAATGTCAACCATCAAAACATCAACCCAAACTAGTAGCCCAACCCAAGAGATCCTATGGGTGACTAAAATGTAAGATTGAAGTTGTTGGGACAAACATTATATTATGGTGTTTGTGGTTTCTGTGTTTGTGTGAAGAGAAATGAAACCGGATAAGAATGATCCGTTTACATGTTCAAAAATCAAAAGGATTAATGAAATGACCGATAGAAATGTATAACATTTTTCGGATTTCCTATGTATCATTGAGATATGCACAAAACAAGTCTCTAACATAGTTCGGTCTGCGGCTTTTCAACCACTAGAGTGCTTCAAAGAATATAAATCATGGTTAACACTACCGAAGCATTTGATAACCACAATTTTATCCTTAAAGACTTTTAGGAAAAGCCGAGGTCACTTAGACTTCTCGTTAGCTCAATAATCACATAAATGTAATTATGAGACCTACGTTCAACGTTGGAAAGGATGTTAGCATTGGTAGGATTTCCATTCGATCATCGTGGAATATCATTGCAGATATCACTACGAATGTTCCGGCTATATCACAAAGATAAGCAATTATATCACAAAGATATGACTCGAATGTGTCCTATATAGACAATGAATAATGATCAAAATAATGACCAAGCAATATAGCTCTAGACACAGTGAACAAATGAAGTCGGGGACTGGAGCAGAATGTCGCCCTTTTTCAATATCAACATCTTCCAAAAGAAGAGTCAATAGAAGTGTGAAAATCTCCGTGAGAATAAAACAAGTATTTGTTAAGAAACACTTGAGTGGTTAGGTAAAGATGTGCATTGCTTCACTGGGTCCATGAAGGCTTTTTCAATATCGAGATATCAACAAATGACATTTGATAGAAACGTGTTTTACCCGGCTTTTTGAGAATTTAGGGAAGGGTATCATTTCTTTTAACCCTTTTCTCACAACAAATCACCGTAACCTCTCACTTTTCGACTTTACTCCCTCCATTCTAGTTGCACGAAATCAACATCACTCAAAATACCCTCACTATCTAATGAAAGAAGTGAATACTCCGGGGTTAGAATACATCGGCGATGATGAAATTCATGGAGTAAATTTTGAGAAATACCTATCGCTCATGTGCAAACTAATCACCGAACTCCATTTGATTAAAAATCATTGGAAAAACATCAAATGTGTGAATGAAAAGGTTTGAAACACATTTGAAGTTTGAGGATTTTTGAAATCACAAACTCCTCCTTAATCTATGTAAGAATAGATCAAAATGTTTTTCATAGAAAGGTGGAGCAAAAATTGTTTTTGTGAAATCAAAAAGAAACACAAAGTTTTGCTTCAACAACAATGTTGGTAGTAAGATAGCTAGGGAGTACACAAAGGCGTTCAATCCGTCGCATCTTACAACAACATGTTGGAGGCAATTAAAAACATTTAAGTAAAGTGAAAATCCAATCAATTAGTACAATATGAGAGAACAAGGGAGTACACAAAGGCGTTCGATCCTTCGTTTCTCATATCACTAATTGAGAGTTTGAAAAGTTTGTTTGAAAAAAATTTGATTGATATTACACATACATATTCATATAAGAATACTTGGAAGTACACAAAGGCGTTCGATTCCTTGTTTTCTTATATCAATTTATATGTATAATAACAATGCGTTTAAAAATAAATATATCATTTAAGAACGGGTTGCATACATAGTATATGCAAGCCATTAAAAAAATCTTTTTGATTATTTTTGTAATTTTTCAATTTTGTATTTTGTTTTCTGAAATGTGTCAAGAATTCCTTCAAATGGAAAAAAGATTAAGGTTTAAGATTCAACATACCAAGCTTGGAGATCAGAAAATTAAACCTCTTTTCGTCCAATGGTTTTGTGAACAAATCTGCGAGTTGAAATTCAGTTCCCACAAAGTAGAGTTCGATGTCACCTTTCTCAATATGATCTTTGAGAAAATGATATCTAACATCAATATGCTTTGATCGAGAGTGGTTTACTGAGTTGACAGCAATGGCAATGGCACTCTGAGAATCACAATAGATAGGAATATGATCATACGTCAGACCATAATCAGTCAGTTGTGTCTTCATCCATAAGACTTGAGCACAACAACTAGCCGCAGCCACATATTCTGCTTCAGCCGTTGATAGTGAAACACAGTTCTGTTTCTTGGAAGACCAACTCACAATTTTATCTCCTAAAAATTGTAGAGTACCGGAAGTGCTCTTGCGATCTAGTTTACAACCTGCATGATCTGCATCTGAATAAGCAGTTAGATTGAATCCAGTATCCCTTGGATACCAGAGACCTAAATCGGGTGTACCCTTCAGATAACGAAAGATTCGTTTCACAGCTTGAAAATGTAAATCAGTTGGAGCAGCTTGATATCTAGCACACATACATGTTGCAAACATTATAACTGGGCGAGATGCTGTTAGGTACAACAATGAACCAATCATACTTCTATATCTCTTTTGGTCAAATGGTTTCCCATTTGTATCAGTATTAATGGTTGTTCGAGCAGCCATTGGGGTAGAAATTGAAGAACATGAAGTCATATCAAACTTTTTCAACATGTCATTTATGTATTTACCTTGTGATATAAAAATACCAGTTGGTAATTGTTTGATTTGAAGACCCAAAAAGTAATTCATTTCCCCAATCATGCTCATTTCAAAATGATTGACCATTAGAGATGAAAAGTTTCGGCAAAATGTTTGACTGGTTGACCCAAATATAATGTCATCAACATATATTTGAACTAGTAGAACATGCTTACCTTGTTTGCGAATGAACAAGGTAGGGTCAATTATGCCTTTGGTAAATCCACCTTTAAGTAAGAAAGTAGTTAAGGAATCATACCATGCTCGGGGTGCTTGCTTAAGACCATAGAGAGCCTTGTCTAACCTGTAGACATGATTTGGCTTCTGAGGATCAACAAAACCTTCTGGTTGATCAACGTAAACTTCTTCTTTGAGGTCACCATTCAAGAAAGCAGTCTTCACATCCATTTGAAACACAGTGAAGTTTCGGAATGCGGCATAAGCTAAGAAAATTCGAATGGCCTCCATTCTTGCAACAGGAGCAAAAGTTTCGTCGAAATCAACACCAGGTTGTTGGCAATAACCCTTAGCAACAAGTCGAGCTTTATTCCTTACTACCACTCCATTCTCATCCTTTTTGTTCTTGAAAATCCACTTAGTACCGATTGGATCAGCTTTTCTAGGATTTGGAACTAACCTCCATACCTTCAGTCTTTCAAATTGAGCGAGTTCATCTTGCATTGCCTTAACCCATTCTAGATCTTGAAGAGCTTCAGATACCGTTTTGGGTTCGATATTGCTAAGAGAAAGTGCAACAAGACATTCATTCACTGAAGTACGAGTAGTTACTCCTGCTTGTGGATCTCCAATTATTTGATCAGTAGGATGATTTTTCTGCATACGAATCCACTTGTGAGCATGAGGAAGAGGATCTTGTTGTTGAAGATCAACATCACCATCATTGAAACTTGAAGTTTGTTGAGAGATGGAATCATAACTTGGTATAACCCTTTCCTCATATGCTGGATGATCAAAGTCAAGTGGCACATACACATTCGGAGTGTTCAGGGGATTAGTTGTCTGAGTGAATTGAGAAGGTTGTTCTTGAACATTCACTTGAGAAGCATTATCCTGAGAGGATGGTGGAGAAGTATCATTTGAAGATAATTCTTGCTCTGAAGAATTTGATGATGTTTCATGAATGATGTTAGGAACTGGATCGTGGTTATGAAGAGGTTCATTGTTTGGAATTGGTTCAACGATGATCTGAGGTTCTTGATCATGAACCGGTTTTGAATTATAGAATTCTTCAAAAAGAATATCTAATTCATCACTGGTTGGAGTTGGAAACTTCTTGAATTTAGAAGCTAAGGTAGAGTTCCTTGTAGAAGTACTTGAAGCACTTGAATCCATACTTGTTGGTAGCAAGCTTTCTTGCTCAAAAATCATGCCTGACATCTCATCAAACCACACATTCATTGTTTCTTGAATCGTGTTTGTTCGGCGATTGTAGATTCGGTAGGCAATTGATGTTTTGGAATAACCAACAAAGTATCCTTCATCACCTTTCTTCTCGAACTTTCCAAGATTCTCCCGATCATTCAATGTGTAACAAACACACCCAAATATGTGAAAGTAGTTGATGTTGGGTTTGCGTTTGTTAACAACCTCATAAGGAGTCTTTTCGAACCGCTGATTGATAATGGACCGATTCTGAGTGTGACAAGCAGTGTCAACAGCTTCAGCCCACATATTGGATGGTAATTTGGAATAAGCAAGCATTGTCCTTGCTGCTTCCACTAGCGATCGATTTCTCTTTTCAACAACACCGTTTTGTTGTGGTGTGCGAACTGCTGAGAATTGATGAGTAATACCTTTGTATTTGCAGAATTCATCAAAAACAGCATTCTTGAATTCAGTACCGTTATCCGAACGGATGTAACGAACTGGAAGTTGAAGATTTACTTGAGTATTGGTGATGAAATCTATCAACATCTGAGTTGTTTCATCTTTGGATGCTAGGAACTTAACCCAAGTATATCTTGAATAATCATCAACAATAACCAAAATGTATTTCTTCCCATTTCGGCTTTGTACTTTCATCGGCCCACAAAGATCCATGTGAAGCAAATGAAGAGGTGCTAAAGAATTTGGAGATTTCTTCGGTTTATGAGAAGTTCTCTTAATCTTCCCAACAGCACAAGAAGGACAAACATATTCACTTTCATACTTATAGTCAGGTAAGCCTTCAACAAGATGCTTATTGACTAAAGTATTGATTGTTTGGAAATTCAGATGAGAAAGCCTTCTATGCCATAACCAAGAATTCTTCGAAGTAGCCTTTGAAATGAGACAAATATTATCAGTTGGTTGGTTATCATCAAGATTGACGGTAAAAAGGTTATCGTCACGATCGCCACAAAGAATATCAACTCCATCTAAGGTTTGGACTTTGCAAAGAGATTTTCGAAAAAGAACTTGAAGATTGTTATCACAGAATTGTCCAACACTGAACAAGTTGTGACTTAAACCTTCAACATAGTGAACTTTCTTGATTATAATCCCATTTCGTTCAATGTCCCCATAACCTAAGATAGGAGCGAAATTGTTGTTCCCAAAGCGAACAGTTCCCATGAATCTTTCAACAAAATTCTTCAGCAAAGATTTATTTCCAGTCATGTGCTTCGAACACCCGGAATCGAGTATCCAAACACAGATGGTTATTTCCTGCAATCAAAGAAATTTAACCGTTTTTAGGTACCCACTTGAAAACGGGTCCTTTTTGGTTAGATAAAACAGGCAGGGTATATAACTTAGGATGCGCATTCAAACATGTTATTGAATCAACATAAGCATCAACAAGCATATTATCAACAAACATATTTGAATAAAATGTACGAACATTCACACAAGAATTAAAAGTAACATGTCTACAAGCATTCATATCAACCACACAAGAATTAAAATTGTTTACAAGCTCACAAGGCCTTGCCTTGGCACATTCAACATTTATTAACAAAGATGAATTGTTTTGTTTAACAAAAGCACTTTTCTTCTTCTTAACAACATTTCTCCTCCTTCTTTTCTTCATTTTCTCAACATTCTTTTGATTACTAGTGATCTTAGGTACTAAAGTTTTAGCAACCCATTTAGCACCACTAGTTAAGCTCTTTCCACCTGTTGAATTGAAACTTTGAAAATTAGAACTAGGAGTTTTTAAACACTTTCATCTTTTTGGAATCTTTTGAAGGTGAGGAAACTTCTTGCTTCTTTGGTTTATCATGAGAAAACCACCCATATCTATCTCTATATCTAGTTGAACCATTTGATGTATCTTTAGTTAGCGAAACTGAGCTAGACTTAGACACCTTAGGTAAGAAGCTAGATTGAGAGCTAGATTGAGAAGCATTAGGATAGTCTTTCGGAAGTTTCACTTTGGTGTACTTTGTTGTGTGTGGGGTTTCAGCTTGTTCCTTTTTGACATGTTTCACTGGGATAGCAACAAAGGTTTCTAACTTATTGGTCTTTGGTTCAGTCTTGACGAGTTTGGTCTTAACTCGTTTCTTTGAGTAATATGAAGTTGGAGCTTTGGACAATGGTTTTTGAGATTCCATTTCTGTTTCCACTTTGATTTTGGTAGATTCAATCTTTTTTCTCAGTTTCTGAATCAAAAATATATTCTCCCTCCATGAATTTATCAAAATCAACCTTCGTGAAATCTTTTGAAAAAGAAAATTTCAATGGAGATTGATTAATTTTAGATTTATTTGAAAATTTTGAGAAATCAGGAATCTTGGTGTCCAACTTCACATTATTGGTAGTCTCAGAAATTAGGTCAACTTGAACTGACACATCTTTGGTTTCACCAAAAAATTGAGTAGACGTATCAACACCTATACTAGCACTAGGCTTAGGGTTAACAACTAACTCATCAACATTGTTGCATGTGAAAAACCTATAAAAGTACCATATCAACACTAAACTATGTGCAAGTTCTTCATTAGATAAATCAGATTGCACATAATCATCAGTATGACAAGTACATTCAAGAGAATCAGTTAAGGTCTGAGTGGAGGTATCGGTAGATGAATCACAGGTAGTTTGGGTAGAATTATCTACTAAAGCACTTTGGTCAGTTTGAGTAGAAACATTCTCACAAACTTTCTTAGTATTAACAACAATACATTTATCCTCTAGATTCGGACTTTGAGACTTGAGATGATTAATAACTGTTTGTTGAGATTCCACCTTTAGTTGTAAACCTTCTATTTGCTTTTCCAAAAATGTGGTTGGAAAATACATTTTAGTTGGTTTAGGTGAAGTACCAACAGATTCTTGGTTTTGAAAATTTGATTCAATTTCTTCCAATTTGAAAATTGAAGATTGTTTTGTTTTGTATGAATCATTGATTGCATCATAATTAACCAAAAAATCTGGATTAGGTATTCTCTCAACTTCATCAGTCTCAAATTCGTCTTCCAATGGACGAATAAATTGTTGTATCATACCAAGTCGGAGGAATTTTTCATCATACAGGGGTCCGATTTCTTCTTTGGCCTTTTGTAATGGTGTGATATTCTCAAATCCCAACCCGAGAAGAAGTTCTGTTTTGTCAATTTTTGACTTGTTGAAATAGGCAGTGAAATTCAAGAGAGGATTTTGTTCAACTTTATATAACTTTTCTTGATAGAAAAGTATATTCTTTTTAAATTCCTCAACTTGTTTTTCAAGATTCTCAATCTCAATGCCTTTTAGAAAACAATTATGATTTAAATCAGAAATCTTCCTTTCGAGTTCAACATTGTTTGGTTTAGCTTCTGGAGCTTCTTATTGAGAATATCAACGTCCATTTGTCTCGCATTTGCCCGAAGCCATTCATTGGTCTTTTGAATTTCAAGATCTTGATTGGCTTTGTCAAGATCATGAATGGTCTTCTCAAGATTTTGACATCTTTGTAATAACTTAGAATCAAGAGTGACATTCATCTCACATTCTTTAACCAACATTTTGTCTTTGTATGCTTGAAAATCTTGTTTAATAGTATCATGTTCAAAAGTAATTTTGAGTGTTCTTCAAGAAGATTTGAAAATTCACTTTTTGAAAATGAAATACTATTTTTCAACTTTTTGTTTTTGTTGGCTAAAGAATTAATAAGATTTGTTAATTTAGATAAAGCTAATCTACAAGACTCTTTGTCCTTAACCAAAGAAAAAGTAGAGTCGAGATTTACCTCATCATCTGGGTATTCATCATCAGTTCTTTTTTTTTTTGGGGGGGGGGGGGGGGGGAGGGGGGGTACCCTCTTGTTTTCTTTGTGTCCCCACCACCTTTTATTTGTGGTTTTTTTTGGCCCTCCCGCCCCGTCGCGTCGATCTTTCCTCATCATCTGGGTATTCATCATCAGTGCTTTCTGTTTCAAGGACTTTGTTCTTGGCCAATCTCGCCATATAGCAAACATTAGCGGAGAGATCTTGATCTTCATCATCAGTGAGCAACAGCCATTTGTCATCTTCGGCAAGCAATGCATGTCCTGCTTCGACCTGTTTGGCTAATAGCATCTTGTGCTTGTAGTACTCATAGTTCCGCTTCTTGGGTTGTTTGCAATCAACAGCAAAATGTCCAGGAACTCCACAATTGTAGCACCTTTTATCTGATGTCTTCCCCTTCTCAACTGCTTGTTTCTCATAAACATCCTTCTTTTCACTATACCTTGATCCATTGGCTTCACCTTGCTCATTGTTCCTTGGATGATAGTGTTCCTTCTTTGGAAATGCACTTGTTGAAGAAGTGCGAAGATTGTTGTTTGTTGGCCTCGCTTTATAAAATCTCTTCTTGAAATGCTTAGTTACTGCGGCAAGAGCTTGATATAGTTCATCTGAAACACCATCTCTTGTAGCCATCACATCATCTCCCTCCTCATCAGACGAAGAAACAACTACCATTTGCCTTTTGAGAGCTTTAGAAATCTTCTTCTCAACGATCAATGCCAAAGGATCAGAAGATACAACTTCTGGCATTTTGTTCGATGAAGCTTTGCTTAGGACTTGGTTTTCATTGAGCTTGAAGGATTCATAAAGAGTATGAACGGTAAACTTGGTTAGATTTTGATGCTGCTTGATCTGTGTTCCAAAATCTTCCCATTCTTGACCAAGGGCTTTGATAAACTTGATGTTTAACTCAATCTCAGTTTTCTTGACATTGTTCTTCCTTAGTTCATTTATGACATTGCAGAATCTGTAGTAAACTGCCTCAAGAGATTCATTTGGCATTTTGGAGAAGTTGTCAAACTCAGTCAAAATGTTGGTCAATCTGATTGTCGAAGTCACGTCAGCTCCTTCCATCTGTCTAGCCACCTCATCCCATATCTCTTTTGCTGTATCATAAGAATCAACAGACCCATAGATTTCATCCGGTAGAGCTCTGTATAAACATGACCTTGCTCTGTTATCTGCAGCTGTTCGATCCTTTTGC
This sequence comes from Erigeron breviscapus, assembly GCA_034093135.1. Classification (NCBI taxonomy): domain Eukaryota; kingdom Viridiplantae; phylum Streptophyta; class Magnoliopsida; order Asterales; family Asteraceae; genus Erigeron; species Erigeron breviscapus. Next base: position 138,278,101 of record CM067168.1, on the reverse strand, counting down.
TCAGCATTCAAAAGTTCATGAGTTAGAATAACTGCATTAGTAGTGGGATGGCGATGAACAGCAAGTCCATTCAGAATGGAATCTTTCATCATATGACCATTTGTTTGACTCTCCACATAGTCCATGAATCGTTTCTTCCATAGTCCGTAAGAACCACGGTAGAGAACTGGAGGTCTTGTATCTGAACCCAATGCCAACGCTTCACGAGAAGCCATTTGAGATTGATTTGAATTGAAAGATTGAATTGAATTAAGAATGGCAAATGAAACGATCTTGGTAAGATTATGAAATGAAACGATCTTGAATTAACCAGGAATTGAAACGATCTTGATTGAACCAGGAAATGAAACGATCTTGAATTAAACAGGAATTGAAACGATCTTGAAATGGATAGAAAATGAAACGATCTTGACAAAATCGTTCTGGGTGAGATCGTCTTGAGTAAGATCGTCTTAGAACTTTAAAGAAAATTTGGTTAAGTATAGAAAGTGAAACGGTCTTGAAAACTGGGACGATCTTGATTGAAGATCGTCTTGGAAATTTTGGTGAAATTTGGCTAAGTATGAAAAGTGAAACGATCTTGAAAACTAAACAGGTCTTTGGTATGAAAAATGATCTTGGTTTGAAATTATTCAAGGAAATGAGACGGTCTTGTTGAAGATCGTCTTGGGTTTTGTAGGTATGACACGATCTGGATGAAAATCGTCTTAAAAAATAAAACGATCTTGGTTTGAGGATCGTTCTGGGTAAGAAGGAAATGAGACGATCTTGGTATGAAGATCGTCTTGTTTTCTTTCTTCAAAACTTCTAAGTGTTTGAAATGACCAAACCAATCCTTTTGGATTAATTAGCCAGAATCAACACTACCACAACACACTTTTACTAAAACGATCTTGTGAGGATCGTCTTAATCAAGTCACAACTCACTGAACTAAAACGATCTTAGGAAGATCGTCTTGGTCATCTTCTTCATCTGAACGTGTTTCCAGAAAAACTCCATTAACAAGTTTAAAAAACTTCGATATCTTATGAATTTCTAGGAGTTAGATCACGAAATCACTTGCAAACTGTTTTAATTCACGTCCGCAACACGATTATGAACAAAATTCAACACAAAACACAACAGATTCAAATCCCTGAAATTACACGCCAAAACTCAAAATTCAATCTCGAGTTTTAGATCGAATTGGAACTTGAAAATTGACAGGATTATGTTATCAATAACCACAAATCTATTGATGAACAAACAACTGTGATTTTATGAGATTAGATGTGTGAATTTTGAAGAACCAGTAGGTGAACTATTACGAACAGAATTTGAGATTAAAATTGATTTTGATGAAATTGTGATTGAATTCAGTTATGGATCGACATCAGATTGATGTTTCTCTCTGATACCACTTGTTATAACACGATTTAAGCTCTGAATTCAATCTAACAATGACGGTTTGATAGTGTGTGTTCTTGGTGTGTGTGTGTGTGTTTTGAGAGAGAAAGATCGATTAAACTGAAAGATTGGGATTAATGTGTGTAAGAAATGAAGTGTTTGTTATGTCCAGGTTATGATTTCTAAGGTATGAGGGCTATATATAGTCTAACAATACAACTATGCTAATTATCACAATTAGCCCCTCAACCTTAGTAATCATTTATCTATGACTTAACAACAAGAAATTCTTCTATTCTAGATTACAATTAATCACTATTTTTGGATTTCTAACAATGGTATCGAGACACAAACTCATCATAACCACGTCGGATGATCGAGCTCACTTGCTTCACTTCTCCTACAGCATGTAGATTTGGAAGTCGAGCAATGATTATCATCATCACGAACCGAGGATACATCAAAAACCTCCTCTTTCCTGTGGCTGTGATCTGTTTCTTCATCTCATCGAAGAAGAATTTCGAGAAACTATATGGCTTGTTAAATACCAAGCCCACCATCTGTGCTTGGGCTTCCTGGTTCAACGTATCATAACCAGACTTCTTGTTGCTTAAACTAACTAGCAACACATGCGCAAGATACCTCCACCTTCCATAAAAACCCTTTTTGAACAGAGTTTTACTTGACATATCTGCAGCAAACCCCATTCTTCTGAAAGCACCTTGAATGACTTCATGTCTGAACTTGGTGAGACCTGTAGCACCACCTTCTTGTTCAACTGTGCCCAGATTAAGAATGTTAATGAGATCAGCAGCTGTGAACTGTATCTGCTGCCCAGCAACTATGGTATGAAATATATACACATCTCCTACCTTCACACAATCAGCATTATTCCAGAAATCTCTGAGATAATCTAAATATATGATTAGAGAATGTGTAAGAACATGATGAATCCTTGATCTTCTGAAGAAAGCGAATATCTCATGATAATACGCAGTTCCCTCCTGATTATCATCGAAGTTCATCACATAATTATGACCTGCTACAAATTCTCTTGCCATTTCTGTAATCAATAACAAATAATTAATTACCTAAATAGACATAAAAATTCATATGCATAACACAACTAAAATTATCCCGGTAATTTAGTCAAAAACATAAAGTATCCCTGTAATTTATAACATAACATAAATTATCTCTGTAATTTAGTTATAGATAGATTAACTCATTTTCAAATTTTTATAAAATAAACTTTTGAAAATCTGTTAAATTAACTTAAATTATCCCTGTAATTAAGTTAAAGGTAAATTAACTCATTTTCAAATTTTTATAAAAATAAACTTTTGAAAATCTGTTAAGTCAAAAATACGAGGTCGTAACCCTGTATGAGGTCGTATTTTAAGGTCAAAATACGGTCAACCAAACTCTAAAATACGAGGTCGTATTTTCCAATTTGGCATCGTAATTGATCAGGTCGTAAATCGGCATCGTATTCCGAAAGTCAAACCAGTCAAAATAAATTGACATTTACGAGGTCGCAAATCTGGGCTAGCAAACCCACTTTTACGAGTCCGTCGCACTGTTCATCCTCCCCAACGCGATAACGCGATTTACCCAACCAAAACTGGTAAAAATTGTTTCTTTATACTCGTATTCAAATGATAAAGATACCCCAACCCTTAGTTTTACCCAGAAAACATCAAAATCGAAGAAACTAAGGAAACCTAATTCGAAAATTTTGAAACCCTTTTTCTTGATTTTCTTGTTGCATGGTTAACTACTGGACTATTAGATAGTATACCTAGATTCGGTTTTTCACGGTAATGACGAATATATCAACCAAAAACATTTGATCTAATTGTATATATCGAATCTAATACGGGGTAGCAAAGTAGTATTTCGGGGTCGTAATGCTCTAATTTTGATATTTAATATGTGAGGTCGTGTTTGGGTAAATTTGGTTTATATACCCACTTGACCCGAATGAGTCTGGGTCAACCCGGCCCAATTACGAGGTCGTATCTGCACAAGGCCCAATCGACCAATTACGAGGTCGTATTCTGCCTCTTGCTAATTACGAGGTCGTAATTACCTCCTGCACACTTTAAAATCAAAATTTCGTCAAAGTTTTTGAATAATTGATCAACGATTACCACGAACTTCCTGGAAATATGAAAATTTAAAAGATCAAACCTGTAAGCATCAAATTTTCATCTTTTTCTCGATCTTCGTCTTAACCTGAAAAGTTTATAAACTCACACAAAATTCTTTAACTTTTCAACGATCAATCTTTCCAAAACTTTCTCGAATTTAGCTTTCCCGATCTGTACCACTTGCAACAATCCATATTTCTAACCAGTTATAAAATTGATTCTTCATTCTTATACCTCCCCTCAATTTTATGACTAGGAAGTATAACGATGACTAATCATTATAACAACCATCATTCTTATGTACTCCCCCTTAATTTATGACTGGGATACATAACTATGATAGAAGAAAATATTGATTAAATACTTCATATTCTTATGAAAACACAATTGACTAGGTACTTCTCCTCAATTTAAGACATGTTTTCATAACTATATGATCTAAATAATCAATGCTTAAGCCTTTCACATTCATATATGTTTCTATATCTAAGATAACAAAGACCTTTCATATTAAAACAATATATCTAAGTCTAAGGCATAAAATATTAACTATGTAGCCTTTCACATTCAAACATGACATTTCTATGTCTAAGGTTTCACATAACCTTCTACATTTACATATGTCTATGTCTAAGATTTTAATAATCTTCTACATTCACTTAATGTCTATGTCTAAGATTTTAATAATCTTCTACATTCACTTAATGTCTATGTCTAAGATTTTAATAATCTTCTACATTCACTTAATGTCTATGTCTAAGATTTTAATAATCTTCTACATTCACTTAATGTCTATGTCTAAGATTTTAATAATCTTCTACATTCACTTAATGTCTATGTCTAAGGTTTCACATAACCTTCTACATTTACATATGTCTATGTCTAAGATTTTAATAATCTTCTACATTCACTTAATGTCTATGTCTAAGGTTTCACATAACCTTCTACATTTACATATGTCTATGTCTAAGGTTTTACAAACATAGTTGATAATCTTTCATATTAAAATAAACTTATTTCTATATCTAAGATCTTCAACCAATACTGACCTTGCTATTAACATCTTGATGTTCTTAGCATTGTCTTGAATATTTCAGTCTTTTGCTTAGAAACCCTTCCTTTGGATTGACTTCTCTGCAAATATACTGAAAAATAATTTCGAGACAACAAATATAATTGCCATACCCGAAACTTGATCCTCTGAAACTTCAGATTTGAGAAGCAAACTTCAAACTCTCTGTATCGTCATAACAATCAACTAATGCACCATTGCTTGTTGTAGTTCTCCCCCTCAACGATAAGTCTCTCCGAATTAAGCACATTCAAGTCCCTGCTTGCCATGCATAACCGACATGTAATAGAGAAGTAGAATTTCCAACAATCAATCCTGAACTAGTTGACTCCCATGAAAACCAGAAACTTTGAAACTTGAATCACAAACTTCAGGAACATGGAACCTATTTCAAAAGCAATTCTTTGTCTCCAAAAATGTTTCTTCTGATTATGATCAACATCTTCAGACAAAACATATAAAATACAGCGTGTCAGTAAGCTGTTAACAAAACACATAAACGAGATAAAAATGATAATGTTATTCTTCATTATTTCATCACTATAATATACGATAGTAACGACTTAATCTAGAACTACATTCTTCATTTTCTTCTCCAAATTTGTTATTCTTCACTATCATAAGTCATAAACATATGACATTATCTTAGTCTAGAACTACAAATCTTCAAGAACTTGAACCAAAAATCCCTGTTTTATCGTTCAATAATCAAAACCTTATTCTTCTTATTGAAATCTTAAGGTTTAAAATAAGGACCTATAAACTCCTTGTTTATCCGTCAACTTATCAAAAAAGTTATAGAATCTTAAGATCTCTGTCTTATCATTCTATCGATACTTATCTAGAATCTTAAGATCTCTGTCTTATCATTCTACGGATACTTATCACAAATTCTAGAATCTTAAGAACCCTGTCTTATTATTCTATGGATAACCTAATCTAAGGTCTTCCAACGCAAACTTATATAGATTCCGTTTCTTAAGTCACTTGTCTTTAACACTCTAAAAACATCTAACTGAAACCTAATCTCTTATACTTTTGCAAATGAGATTTGATAATGCAAAATCCATCAAAACCATATGACATACTCTTATGATAGACTCATCAAACTAGTATTCATCTTGGTTAAACAATTATAAATACTTCTATGATAACCACATCAAACTAGTATTTATCTTTGTTCTGGATATATTTGCATGATCCATATCTTGCTTCCATGGTGAGATCTTGCTCGACAACCTACAAAAACGAATATATGTCCGTTGTCCTGCACATCTCAACACACACATCAAATCTTCTCAAAGTAAAATCATACAATCTGAAGAATTGACTAAAATAGCAAGATAAAAATGAATATACTTAACAGTCTATTATTAACCTAAGTCATATTAAGGTCTATAATTCACTGTTGAGCACTTTCAATCTTCGCACATAACATATCAAAATTATTTAGAATCTCTGTTCCAAATCTTTTTGATTCAAAAATCTTTCAAAGATTAAATTCAAAACTATGAACAACTCAGTGTTCATTCTTAAGAAAATCTTCTTTCTAAGATATAAAATGATTCTTTTAAAGATAAAATTCAAAACTATGAACATCTCTGTGTTCATTCTTAAGAAAATCTTCTTTCTAAGAATCAATGCAAAGGCATTAACTCAATATCCGTTTATTGAAATCAACAACTCTGTATTCTTTTCCTTAAACCCATATTCTGTTAATGTGACATACTTTCTTTTAGCTTTTGATCACAACACTATTGCTTAACTACCGTACTCGTTTATTCATTGTTCCATAAGAACGTAGTTGAATCCTCTTGGAAACTAGATTCTATTCTGACTATATCTCTCGTGCAATAGGAACTTATATTTAAACAATACAATTACAAACAAAAGTTAAACATTTCACGAAAAACATAATACACACACATACACTAAACATAAACGAATAACACACATATATAAGAGCTAAAGTTACTGCTGATTAGATCAGATTAGCATGTTACATAAGCCTACTAGTGAGAAATAATTCTCTTATTATTAGTTATGAACAGTGATCCATCAACGATTACCAATATGTTTGTCCTCTTAAATACTCGGTACTTCCAGTCTCCTTTTTGGTTTGTGACACTTTCGACATACCCTGGCCAAGGACAGTCACCATGTAACCCAAGTAGCCTAATATGTCACTTAATCATGTTTGCGAACTTATGTGCCCCATATTCAGATACACTCTCACAATCGACACAAGCACTAAGATTAAGACATTTGGTAAATAAAGTGAGAAAGTCTTTAAGAATCAAGTCAGCGGTGACAGGTCGGTGATTCCTCACGCGCAAAGCGACTTAACTTGACTCATGTACGGAAATATACTCAACATTGCATAATGCCAAGTACTTGCATATTTGTGACATTATTTTTAAGCACTTATGAAAACCCGTGACTTTCGATGAGACCGTGTAGTGAACTTTCTGACAACCTATCCCAAGTTGGAAGCTTTAGGTAGGCTAGGTATACAAAGACACCCCAAGGACTTACTTGTTCGAATCTCAAAGGCCACATTAGCTTCATAGTTTCAACAGATTTATTAGATATTTGCATATCTTGTCACAAATATACATCCGAAAAAGCAATACATACACATATATGTACCCGAGACCTTCTATATAAAGACCAAATATACATAATTACAATGCAAGATCTTTCATAAGATTTAAAAGACTTGTCTATTTTAAGAACAAGCATTCTCAGCCATATATCTGAATACGTTTCCCATAAGAACATTATATACATTTAAGTTCAGATTATAAGGAAACCTTGGTACTTTGTGCCTATCGATACATCATATAATGATATCACTGAACTGAGCATTTTAAAGTACAATTAAGTAGGCTTAAAAGCTAAAGTATCGTCACGTCTAATCGTCTTGATGCAGTGACCTTACTCCATTTATTATATTTTCTTTTTCTATTCTGATTTTTCTCATTTTTATTTTGTTTTTCTGACACTATATGACACACATACATAACGACACAAACACTGACTCATTTTACAAAGTTTCTTTTGAGAGACACTGTCACTATAGATTTCTCATTCCAATCAATTGGACTAACAACTTGAAACGAGTTCGATCGAAAGCCTTAGTGAACAGATCAGCTAAATTAAAGTCACTCGGCACTTTTTCAAGGACTATTAGTTTCTTTTCAGCACAATCACGAATAAAATAAAACCTCTATGTGCTTAGTCCTACTGTGCTTAACAGGATTATTAGTAATGGATATGGTGGATTCATTATCTATCTTTATGGAGTACAAAGAAAATTCTGACCGTAATCACGCAGTTGTTGCTGAATCCATAGAACCTGTGAACAACATCCACCAGCTGCCATGTATTCTGCCTCGCAAGACGAGATCGCAACAGAAGTCTGCTTCTTACATTGCCATGAAACCAATCTTCCCCCTAAGAATTGACATCCACCTGAAGTCGATTTCCTATCAAAATTGCAGCCTCCATAGTCAGCATCTGCATAAGCCACGAACTTAAAGTCTCCCCCAATTGAATACCAGAGACCTAGTACTGGTTGTCCTTTGAGGTAGCGAAGAATTTGCTTAATAGCTTTCATGTGACTTTCCCTGGGACATGACTGAAACCGAGCACATAAACAAACCGCAAACATGATATCTGGTCTTGATGCTGTAAGATACATCAATGAACCTATCATGGCCCTATAACGGGTAGGATCAACTTCTGGATCATTGAAAGAAAACATCCCAAGTTGATGGTTCTTTTGTATAGGAGTATCCATAGGTGAAGTATCTTCCATGCCAAATCGTTTCAAGATATCTTGTGCATACTTCGTCTGATGAATGAAGAATCCGTCCTTTTTCTGTTCAACTTGCAAACCTAAAAAGAAGTTCATCTCTCCCACAGCGCTCATCTCAAAAGTTCCTTTCATAATCAGCTCAAATTCCTTGCACATATTTTCGTCCGATGATCCAAAAATAATATCATCCACGTAAACTTGTACAAGTAGGAAATCCTCTCCCTTCCATTTAGTAAACAGCGTACTATCGATCAATCCTCTTTCAAAACCATTCTCAAGAAGATGCTTCGACAGTTTGTCGTACCATGCCCTCGGAGCTTGATGTAATCCATACAAAGCCTTATTTAGTCGATAGACTCTATCAGGATGATCTGGATCTTCAAACCCTGGAGGTTGACTAACATACACTAATTCCTGGACAGTACCGTATAAGAACGCACTCTTGACGTCCAACTGATATACCTTAATATCCTTGAAAGCAGCAAATGCTAGAAACAAACGAATAGCTTCTAGCCTAGCAACCGGTGCAAACACCTCAGTGTAGTCTAACCCATCCTGTTGAGCAAAACCTTGAACAACTAGCCGAGCTTTATTATGTGTCACAATGCCTTTTTCATCCTTTTTGCACCTAAAAACCCATCTGGTGCCGAAAGGATACTCTCCCGGAGGTAGATCAACAAGCTCCCAGACCTGGAGTTTGTCAAACTGAAGTAGTTCCTGCTGCATTGCTTCAACCCAAGATGGATCTTTTAAAGCCATTTGAATATTATTTGGCTCTTCTTGAGATACAAAGCAGCTGAACATACATTCATCAACTATACCGGTTTCTTTCATCTCTGCGAATAAACCAGATAGCTTATTAATTTGAGCTCTTGTCTTAACCCTTGCACTGGGTTCACCAATAATGTCCTCAACTGGATGATACTTGTTGACTCGATGCTGTATAGCTTGATCAACTTGAAGATTTACACCCAAATTTGAACCTATTTCTCCATGAGAAAGTGGAGTAACTGGTTCCAATTCTTGTGCACTTGTATCTTCAGTATCCTTTGATGAACCATCTGCATTCATGTTGCGAGAAGTCGACACAAGCTCAGTATCTTGATCTTTTCTTAATACCTCACTATTCTTTGATGCTGTAGCAGTCGCGGATTCAGAAGGATTAGTAAACTTTGCTTCGACATTCTGATCACGTAATAATACTACATCATCCACCTCTGAACTACCTGCACCAAAAGAAATAGGACCATTAAAAGAGGTAAACACATCATCATAATTAAAGAGGATAGAAGACCCTTGATGTACAGGGGGATTAAAGCTAGAAATAACGACATTGTAACCAACATGAACGATTTCAAACTTCATCTTGTATACCCTCCTATTTGGAGATCCAGGAATGTAACCAAGAAAAATTCCCTCTTCAGCCTTCTCGGCAAATTTAGGTTGGTCACGAACTTTTAAAAATGTGCATGGGACTCCAAAAGGTTCCAACCCGGTTAAATTCGGTTTTCTATTGTTTAAAAGCTCGTAAGGTGTCTTATTAAATCTTTTAACAATTAAAACCCTATTTAACACGTGACAAGCAGTGTTCACTGCTTCCCCCCAAAACATAGTAGGAAGCCTTGAATCAGCTAGCATAGTCCTGGCGGTCTCTATCAATGTCCTATTTTTCCTCTCTGCTACTCCATTCTGTTGAGGCTCATAGGGTGCACTGAATTGATGCTCAATTCCTTTGCTCAGACAATATACTTCCATTATCTGATTCTTGAACTCTGTCCCGTTATCACTTCTGATTCTCTTCACTCTTGTGTTGTACTGATTTTCAACTCTTTCTAAGAACTCCATGAGGATTTGAGCAGTTTCATCCTTGGTCTTCAAGAATCTAGAATAGTCATCAGTAACTACTAGACAGTAGTACATAAACCCTATGCTCCGAACATTTACTGGTCCAAATAAATCCATGTGTAGTAACTGAAATGGAACGGCAATAGAATTTTGAGTCTTCGGCTTATGTGGCTTTTTAGTCTGTTTTCCTTTTAAGCACGGCACACATTTATCCTCTACCATAAATCTCTTATTTGGAACACCAAGAACCAATCCATTGCTTGTAATATAATTCATTTTTCTGAAATGGATATGACCCATCCTTCTATGCCATAGCAGAGACTCATCTTCAGAAGCTTTGGAGAACAAACAAACTGGCTCCACTAAATCAATTACACCCAATTCAAGACCATAGATGTCCTTCTTTCTTGGAGCCTTTAGTAAAATCCATTCCTCTGGAATAACGTATCCTGGTTTCAAGATAAGAGCTTCCCTTTCTGTAAAGTGAACAGGATTCCCTTTATCGCATATTTGAGATACGTTCATCAGATTATGCTCCAGCTGCTCAACAAAGTTCACATTATCCATTTTAATCTTCCCATTGACGACTTTTCCAATACCAGAAATACTTCCGCCCTTGGGACCAGCAAAACTAACATAAGACCCTTTAACAGGTGTAAACTCTGTTAACAGTCTCTTGTCACCAGTCATATGTCTTGAACATCCACTATCGACAAACCATAATCCTTTAGTTCTCCTTAGTGGCTCCTTATGTTCAACACCTTCAAGATGTGCCATCAAGCTCGTCTCAGCTTCGGCGACATCTTCGCTCTCAGCTCTTACTGGTTCTGATGATTCAGGTTCCTTTTCTACCCTCTGATGAACACTACCATGATCATTGGCACATACCATAGGATCTAATGAATTATCTACAAGATCAATCATTTCTTCATTAGGGTCTTGAATTATTGCCATGAATGCATGATTCTGATCATCGGTACTAGTTAAACCCCAATTATATGTACCATCAGATTGAACAACTAAGGCTCTTGAGTTGTCCGCTTCTCCTGAGCTTCGGTTCCCAGTATTAGCATATTGATGTCCGGAATTCTGACTCACTATAGAACCACTCTGATTGAAGTTCTGACGGCCTGTAGCTGAATTGTTGTCCCGTCTTGGCCTCTGTCACTCTCTTGCAAAATGTCCAAAACCATCACAGTTATAACACTTCACCTTGGTCTTGTCAAACCCTACTTTGCCATTCACAACCTTCCTTCCGGTTCTATCTGTGAAACGCTGAACTCTCAATGTTAACATAGCTAATTGCCAGTTCAGATCCATTTCTTCCAAGTCATCTGGATCAACTTGCTTGTAATCCTCCCTAACCAAATCAGGATCAGTTAGTTTTCCTCCAATTAACTTTTCATGAGCAGACACAAATGAAGCGAGCATGCCAATTGTCCCTCAGCAGATCTTATGCTCATCGGCATCCCTGTGTAACCCGAACTTGGAGAACTACTATTCTGAACCCCATTATGCACTATCATGGCCGATTCTGGAGAAGTTACATACATCAAGTTGCTATCAAAATCCGTTGACATCTTCATCTTGTCCTCATCTCCACTATAGAAGGTAGTAATCCCTCCATTTGAAGATTTTGCAGAAGGAACGCTTGATTTGCTATGATAGAGTTCAGGACGCTGAACAAAATCACTGCTACCTGCTTCCTTCGACTTTCGTTTCATGTCTTGACCTCTCATCTTTCGAATGATCTGATCCAAAGTCCATGTGCTAAATTCGGGATTTTGTTGGATTGAAGTTACAAACCCTTCCCACTTAACTGGAAGTGCTTCCAACAACTTCTCGATGACATCTTCTGGATCAGGTTTGTACCCAAAATATGCAAGCTCAACCAGCAGATGACTGTAACGAATCAAAATCTCATCAAGAGGTTCATCTTTGAAGCTAGTAAAGACATAATACTGCTTCTTCAACAAATCCTTTCTTCTCTTCTTGAGATCATCATCACCTTCACAATGCTCTTTGAGTGCATCCCATAAGCCTTTTGCACTATCATACATTTCAAACAAGTGCAAGAATTCCCCTTGGAGAGCCATTCGGAGTGATCCTAAAGCTTTACTTTCTGCTTCGTAATCTTTCTTTTGATCAACAGTCATTTGCTCATACGAAGCTGCTTTTCCACCACCTGAACCAGTAGGTTCTTTGTCATTTTGCACAGTGGGATGAACATAACCATTAACAATACATATCCACATCCTCACATCCATTAACCTGCAATATGACTCAAATCTGCCCTTCCAACTAAAATATCTATCAAGGCTTATCAACTTGGGTGGTGAGTTGGCCTTTCCGGTTTCGTGATCCATCAAAATTAGTTGATTCAGCAAAGATTGATAATTTGCAGGTAATTGAGACGTCATTTTCTCCCAGCTAGCAAAATTCACGAACTGTTTATAAAAACGAGTTCGTAAAAGTTCACGAGGTCGTGAAGAAAAACGAGGTCGCAATTAACTACTCAAGGTCGTAATTGAACTGGCGAGGTCTTAAAGAGCTCACGTGGTCACAAACGAAACACGAGGTCGTAATTTAACTGGCGAGGTCGTAATTAGATACCCAGGTCACAATACGAGCTGGATGAGGTAATACGAGCCCGCAAGGTCGCAAAAGCTGCTGGAATCCTTAGATCTCTTGAATTCAAAACCCTAAACACCAATAATAACACCTTCGACTGCTGAAAATACAAATCGAGGTCACAAACAAGATTTTTGGTCGTAAACTCGTGAAAGAATCATGTCTAAACGACCCTAAATCAATATTGTCTATCACCAACAAGCTATAACCTTCCGGTATTAAACCAAGAGGCTCTGATACCAATTGTAAGTCCCCTGGTACAATCGTCAATAGCTTGCTCCAGTTATCTTGAGGTGCGGAATCCCTCACAATAACTTTGTGATCAATAAAAAGCCCCTAGATCATCTGCGGCCTCACATATCTTCTTCGAGCTAGCAAAACAACCTTTGATGACTATAACCTGCAATACCTGCTTGATATTTCGACAAATGTTCAACCCTAAACTCTGTTAGGGTTCGGTTTATATAGTTAACACCCGACATAAGCTTCAGCACATCGGCCTCATAAACCCATCCCAGCCCGTCACTAATGCGAGGTCGCATTCTGTGATTGGCCTCGTATTTGTCCCTGCAAATACGGGGTCGTATTACCTATATGACTAACCTCGTATTTAACCCTGTAAATACGGGGTCGCATTTCCTTTTGTGAATTGCGAACTCGCAATTCACACTTAGCAGATTTACTATACATTCAATACTTAAACTTAATCTAGTATTCTATGCATAATACTAAGTTCATTAATGACAATCACATTACAAAGACATATAACAATATAAGCCCAAACAATCTAGACTGCTATTGACATAGACGTGCACTTAAAAGCCTTCACAGCCGTCATAGATTCACTCTCAGATCTTACTATCTCAGCAACTTTCTTAACATTTTGCTTAACAATCTAATATGCTCTCTCTTTACTTGTATACACAGCATAATCAATAGTTTCAACAACTTCATTTGCTACATGCGCATCATAAATCTCAACCAAATAAGCATGATTTGAAGTGTCTTCTGATTGTGTATCCCACTGATAAGTACCATCTATATTCTGAACAACAATAGCCTTGGACTCCAAAAGCTGAGGAGAACTTGACTGTTGAGGAGTAGCAGGAAATGTAATCATTGCTTGAGTCTTTTGATGATTGGGTGGAGTAATACCGCCTTGATTGTAGTTTTGTCTACCTGCTACGGTATTATCAGTCCTCTTGGGACGTTGACACTCTCTTGCAAAATGACCAAATCCATCGCAATTATAACATTTCACCTTGGATTTGTCAAAACCTTTAGTGCCATTACCCAAAAATCTTCCAGTTCTCTGAGTAAATCTTCTGACTTTAATAGTTAACATAGCTAGCTGCCATTGTAGATCCATTTCTTCTAAGTCATCAGGATCTATCTGATTGTAATCATCATCAATCAGTGCAGGATCAGTAACCTTTCCACCAATATAAGCTTCATGAGCCGAACAGAAGGCTGAATAAAGATTCATTCTTCCCTCTGTGGAACTCATACTCATTGGCATGGAATGAAATGATTGAGTATTGCTCTTGACAGCAGTAGTTGTATTGTCATAAGCAACATATCCTGCAAGTCCATCTGCATCTACTATTGGTGTAGCTTCAACACCACTTAGAAATGCATTAGTTCCTGAGCTAGTACTTGCCAAATGAACTGAAGTAGCATGATACAATGATGGATCTTGAGTAAAATCCGCATGAGTATCCTTAATTTTTCTCTTCATTTCTCTATTTTTCAATTTTGAAACCACAGTCTCAAAATCCCATGAACTGTATTCCTTTGTCATCTTGTAAATGATGAACATATTCAGTCCATATCTTTGGTAGAGAATCCAAGAATTTTTCAACTAGCTCTGATTCTGGATATGACACTTCAAAATAGGATAGTTCTGTGGTCAAACGGTTGAATCGGGCAATTATTTCATCAAGTGACTCCCCTTTCAAACCATTAAATGCTTCATACTGATGCTTTAACAGCTTTATGCAATTCTTCTTCAAAGTCTCATCTCCTTCACAGTATTTTTCCAAAGCATCCCACATTTCCTTTGAAGTCTTATGCTTCTTGAAAAGATGAACACTTTCTTGAGGCAACGCCATTGTTAGAGTTGAACGAGCCTTCCCTTGAATGACATACTTTTTCTTTTCCTCATCTGGCATATCTGTGTAGGTGTAACTACCAATCACACCATTCTTTTCATAAGTTGGCCAGTCATATCGTTGTGTCACCATAAAACACATATCAATATCATTTAGACGCATATAATCTTCAAAACGTCTCTTCCACATCCAATAGTTCTCCATTCAGAAGCGTTTTGGAGGTGTATTACCACGACCAACTTCATGGTCATGCATAATCAGCTGATTGATAAGTACGGCATTTGGTGAGTTGGCAGCAACTGGTACAGTAGTCATTTTGAGTCTTTAAGATGAACAAATACTCGAAATAAGTTACTGTAAGGACACGAGTTCGTTCTGATGTGGCACGAAGAAGTCAGATGAAGAACACACGAAAATCAGTTCGTACTGACGTGGCACAAAGAGGACACGAAGTCTGGTCGTGCTGACGTAAGCACACAATAGAATTCACCTCGTGCTGACGTAAGCACGAGGTCGCGCGAAAACACACACGAATTTGATGAAAAACTTGAATTTCAAATTGAATTTGTAATTAATAGCAAATCACACGATCTTACACCTTCTGGTAATCAACCTTAGGGCTCTGATACCACTTGTAAGTCCCTATCGTCGTATAGATCGTAAATAAGACGTGATTCGTTATGTCAAGAGTGCGGAATCCTCTTGAGATAACTAGATTGCTATTACCTTCTGTCAATTAATGAGCAATTAATCGAACCTAGGTGTTGCACGAGGTTGTAGTTCGTGTAGGAGATCACACGAGCAACAATTCGACTTTTGAGTTGTTAATTCGTTACCTAATTCGTAATTTAGGTGGGTATTTATACTTGATGTGTTCTAATTCGTGTGGGCTTGGGCTTCACACAAAGTGTATTAAGTTCGATCCACCAAAACCCTCTTGAGGTCGTGCTGACGTCAGCACGAGGGCAACTCAACGTGCTGCTAACGTCAGCACAAGGAGCGTATCTTGGACCCTTTGTTTCGACTTGTACATGACATCCAGCCATCGTTTAAGTGTTCTATGACACTTATAACCTTGGCTCTACATCCTTGTACCTGCAAAACAATTTATATAACACACAAACATAACAATAAACAAGAACACATATTATTTTGAAGTTCAAACGTAATCATTAAACACAAACATATGTCCTAACGACTTATTATTCAACGATTACATAAATATTCCTAAGAACAAAAACGTTAACCAAATCTATGTTGCTACTGTCACACAAATCTGCATCTACAATTCACATGTTGGTCACTAACGATAAAATGTAGATATATGTGTCTTCTAAATTTGGCCACTGGAATCACATAAAAATATTGAGTAAAACTCAAGTTATGCGTGTTTGAAGTCAGCTTGGTCGAATATGAAAATGGTACTTTTTGTATGAAAGTGAGTTTGCCATATGATAATAATATAAGAGATTCATGTTTTGTAAATCAAACTAAGAACAATGTGAGAATATAAAAGATGGGTTTGGTACTAAGATGCTATTGATTGTGACTAGGTGGCCTAGTATGTGATTGATGATATTCTTTGTACTTGTGAATCATTGCTAGGTTGAAGCATACGTATTGTGTACTTGCGGTCTTATTGATTCTTGATTTTGGTTGTCGCGGGGGAGGTGAGTACTCTTGCATACGGTTATATGTACGTTGGGTCGATTACCATATGATGGTGGATTCTGTGTGTGGTAATCGATTCGGCGTTAGGGCCTAATTTGAGGTCGGGGCCTAAGAACCCCATAGTTGAATTGAGATGAGGCATAAGAACCTCTTGATGTATTGAGATGAGGCCTAAGAACCTCTTGAGTATATTGTTTAGCGTATATGGATCCATGTATGTTTTGTTAGCGCAAAGGTGAGTATGCAAGTGATGGTATGACGATACCATTGGCTACATGTGATAGTCCTTTGTGTTTTACCCTCCTTCATGTGTATAAACGTATGCAAGATTATTCACTAAGCTTTGCTTACTTTTTAGTTGTTTACCCTTTTTATAGGTTGTTCCGGAATTGGAAGCAAAGTTAAGTAATATAAAGATTGAAGTTTGAAGTTGCTTTATGAATATCATTGCTTTAGCTAAATGCGGAAAATGGTAACGTTGATAGGACCCGTAGAGACCCCTTTGAACTATTGGCTCATGATACATTGATTGTTTTGGTATAATTATTGATTATGTCAAATGTAAGAATTAAGGAGTTTTGGTCATTCCTAATGGGTCATTTTATATTAGAAATGTGTTGATTGTGATTGAAATGTATTTTGGAAAACTCATAATCCATAACAGGTTTTGACGAAGATTTTACGAAAAGGTCATGCCGAAATTTCTAATTTTTGTGTATGGTCTTTTATAACAAATTTTGATATATGTATTGGTTGAAGTTTTGAAAAGATTGTAAGTTGAGTCAAGTGTGAAATGAAGATTTTGGTGCAGTCAGGAGCCCAGGTGCGGCGCACCTGGATGAGGTGCGACGCACCCATGGCCAAACTTGATTTGTGCGACGCATTTTTATTCGCATGAAACTTTACTTGTGGTTTCTGTTCTATTTGTGTGACGCACCCTCTAAGGGGTGCGGCGCACTCCAAGTAAAAAAAAATCACTACTTTTTAATTATATTGGGTTGAGTCGTTTCAACCTAAAATAACTATACCCTTCATCTCTCCTCAAATCTCAACCACTCATTTTTTTTTCTCTCCTCTATAAATCATTTTATTCATCTAATTCATTCAAAATCTTTTATCTCAAAAACTGTACATCGATAAATTATAAAAATTATATGGGTGTTCTTAAAATTTCATGTTCTTTCATTAGAGATATTATTCGATATACTTTCGACAAATTTTTAAATTCGAGGGTGGAACCCATATGGCTAAGGGTGGAGCCCTTCAGGTAGATCATCCCATCAGCGCCACCGCCGCCACCGTCATTACATCACCACCCTCATCACCGCCGTAACGCGCGGGTACCTTCCTCTCGTATTATAGAATATATATTGTGGGCATCTAATCCAATATTATAAGCACATGGTTAATTAGTATGTTAACAAATTATTCATTTTAAAAGGGAGTTTACACGGTTAAAATGAATTACATTTAACATCTCACAATCATTTTTTAAAGTTAGATTATGTTTTATTGTCTAACTGATCACCCTATCTCTTATATAAATAAAAGAGAATTGTTTCTAGAGGGTTTTTATAAAAAAATTCCTATGTGGCAAACTCACAATCTTTTCTACAAATGTTTTTAGAAACCATGACATCATACTTAAAATTATAACTTTAGCAACATTTTAGTTTTTAATAATATTAATCAATCTTAACACTCTTTTAAATACTTTATTAATTTTTCATATAGTTTTATAATTTACGTTTAAGTGTTGATGAAAGTTTAATAAATACAGACATTTTCTACACTCTTTTTTAGAACGACATTCTAATCTACACTTATTCCTAAATTACACACATGACTGGGATGAAACCCAGGACTCTCGAAAAATCCCTATTAATCCACCCCCACAAATGTGGGAAGTGGGACTCGAACCCAGGTGGATCCCCCCAAGGTCAAAGACTATTTTCTATCTATCTCCAAATTAGAATTTCATTATTAATAAGTCACTATTATTTGTTCACTATTTCATTTTTATAAATTTATTTGGAAAAGAGGATAAATGTACGGCAACCAATTTTATTGAACCCAAAAGGTTCACTAAAATTTAGCTAAAGTTAGTTATTCATATTTATCTGTATATAAACTTAAGAGATGAGATTATATGAGATAAAAAGCACATGGTTATAAATGAATTAACTAACTATCCTTATTAAAAGGCATAATTTGTACGTTTGTCATTTAAAAAAGTACCAATCACCCTATGGTTAAAATTTCATTTTACTAAAAAGCACCGGAAACAATATATAAATAAAATATCTTATAAAATACATAGCAACTAGAAATTATCAATAGGATGACTGCATGATTGGCTTGTGATTTACAATATGATCCTATAACGATAATAGAATCCCATGTATTAGTAAACTTGTGACTAATTTTAGTAGTAATCTCTAAAATAAAACAAATTTAGAAATTATACAAATAGAATTAGACAAATAAAAAGGAACAAGATTAGATGTCATGCTAAAATTTTCACAGGGGACATAATACCCTGATTTATTAGATGTGATAAGCGAAACTTAATATGAGGAATTGATAATACGATGAATTTCAAAAATGTTTATATGTATGATTAATTTTTTTGAAATTGCCTTAGTTATTAAAGGTATCAGATTATCATTACGTTTAGTAAAGAAACTTGTGAAAATTTTCAATCTTTTACTTCATGATACTAAACTTCAAGATACTGGGGACAACCCAGGATCCTTAGGGTCTTGGATCTTATATTTATGCAATCATATTTATGTCGGAACTTTATATGTAATTAAAGATAGTATCCTTATTATATTAATCAATTTTAATTTTATAGAATTTCATTTGTTTCTATCACAATACTGACTTGAGCATCGGAGTGGCGTTAGCCAATAAGCTAATGCTAGTTTCTCTTTATAGAACTCCAGTTTTGCAGATTAAGCTTGAAGAGTGATCACTACTAACAAAAGCAAGCATAGCAACGTGGAACAAGGTCTTCACCTTTTGGCTTTCACGCCAACTTTCGGTTGAAGGTTTTCACCTTCTCTTACGTGGCAAGGTCTTCACCTTTTGGCTTTCACGCCAACTTTTGGTTGAAGGTTTTCACCTTCTCTTAAATTCGCCCGTGTCGCACGTTAATTAATTTCACGGTTGAAGGGTTAAATTCCAAGGTCGTCGAAATTAATTCTGTTGGTTGTCGGTGTTACCAACGATCTTCCGAATTGGCTAACCACGTCACCCATTACACATACACGTGAATTGGCTAACCACGCCACCCATGCAAGTTTAAGATATAAAGACACCCTCCAGATCTTGAACACCAAAGTCCCTAAGCAAATATTAAAATTAAGAATTCCCCTTCATAATTTTAATCCACAGTGAAATTAATCCTATCCCCAATACAATGAACAGTTGAAATTAAGAGCCTCCCTTCTTAATTTTGATTTACACAATATAATCCTGGACGCAGGATCAAATAAAATTAAATAAACTAATTGCATTTACATACAACGAATATACATCAAAATAAGCGCTTCCACGCACATACATATGCATACATATATATTATTTTAATGCAGGGCTTCGATGAAAATAATTGAAGTCTAGTCATTATCAAGACATTGGGACTAGAGATCATGACCTCCAAGTGTAAATCTCGCTATTAGCTTGTTCCTGGGGATTCACAGGGGACAACAAAGCCAACGATCGTCAAGACAAACAGGGAACACCAATAGCGAATTGGGAAACAATCTCCCATGCACGGTTACTTCTATCCCTTATATTTTGGATTATCATTTTGAACTTTGATTTTGACATTGTTAAAGATTTTTTATGGAAAATTCTAACTCTGTTTAAGGAGATAAACACGAGTCAGAATTTTGGGGACAATTGTTATGCCTCAAATTTTCACCTCCAAGATCTTAGGCTCTAAGATCTTGAGGTCCAAGATCTTGGGCTCTAAGATATCTGACCGTTATTACTTTGACTTAGTAGTACAGGAACGGGTAAAATGGAAGACTTGCCCCAAACTCGGAATTTTATAGTTGAGGACGTGTGAAAATGGTTCCATAACGTCCATTTATCAAGTCATCAAGTCAAAGAGGAAAATCTGCTCAAGATCCCTGATTTCCAGCTCAAGATCCCAGATTTTTAGGATAGTTAGTTGAATATTTTCTCTATAAAAGGGGCAAGTGATTGCTAGACTTAGACACTTCGGTTTATCTCAGAAAAAACACTTCTTTCTCTCTATTTTCTTCTATAAACACATTCCACATAACACTTTTCGTCATTGTAACACTTAGATCAATCACTTGGGCTCTCTAATTGTAATTAACTTCGATTTATAATAATAAAAGTAGCACTGGAGGGACAATTGCTTCCTCCCGGGGTTTTTATGCCGGCAATCCAGAAGGATTAAGGGCTTTTCCTCGTCAACAAATCACGGTGTTCTTACTTCTTTTATGCACTTTACTTTATTTCTATTATATATAACGTTTTTCTTACGATTATCGCTAATATCTTTATATTTTGCTTACTTTTGATTAACTTTTACAAAGTAATCTTTTTATTTACATTCAAGTACTTTAATTAGTCATATTTCATTCTTTTATACTGTTTTTAACGAATTTTTAAGTATTATCACGTTTTAACGTTAATTTATTCAAGATCTTGGCATTCTATTTATTTATTTGTTAAGTTTTACAAGTAGATCTTTACTTTTACAGTCTTATCTTGATAAAAACATTCTTTTATCTATTTTCTTCTATAAACACATTCCACATAACACTTTTCGTCATTGTAACACTTAGATCAATCACTTGGGCTCTCTAATTGTAATTAACTTCGATTTATAATAATAAAAGTAGCACTGGAGGGACAATTGCTTCCTCCCGGGGTTTTTATGCCGGCAATCCAGAAGGATTAAGGGCTTTTCCTCGTCAACAAATCACGGTGTTCTTACTTCTTTTATGCACTTTACTTTATTTCTATTATATATAACGTTTTTCTTACGATTATCGCTAATATCTTTATATTTTGCTTACTTTTGATTAACTTTTACAAAGTAATCTTTTTATTTACATTCAAGTACTTTAATTAGTCATATTTCATTCTTTTATACTGTTTTTAACGAATTTTTAAGTATTATCACGTTTTAACGTTAATTTATTCAAGATCTTGGCATTCTATTTATTTATTTGTTAAGTTTTACAAGTAGATCTTTACTTTTACAGTCTTATCTTGATAAAAACATTCGTTTTAGCATTATTTTACGTGATTATTCAATATTTAGCAAATACGTTACATTTTCTCAATTATTTTAATATCTCAGTATACTGACCTTTCAAGATCTTTAAGCACACAACCTCATGAACGAAAGTTTGGTTACATAATTAATCTAGGTCTTCAACGTGGATTATATTAGGTAAATTTTGACCAAAACATGTAGTGGTAGTTGAAAGGACTCAACCCAAATACACTTTAAATATTGAAGCACAAAAATTTTATGTCTTATACTTAGAAAAATACGGCAATTTTTCGCGAAAAATCAAAATATTTCAAATCAAGAAAAGACACTTGGAATGTTCTTAAAATGATGTAACTAGACTACTATGCGAGTTTCAGAACCCGAAAAGATCAAACGAAGCCTCGACAAAAACTTAGTAAAAATTACAGAAGAGGACGGCTCTTGTGACTGCAAAGGCCGTCCCCTTAACAGAGGCCGTCCTCCCAAGTTACGTACTTTTGACACTTTAAACGAATTTTGACCTTTTCTACTTAAAACCGAGCTTCTAACGACTGATAAACACATTCCACATAACACTTTTCATCATTGTAACACTTAGATCAATCACTTGGGCTCTCTAATTGTAATTAACTTCGATTTATAATAATAAAAGTAGCACTGGAGGGACAATTGCTTCCTCCCGGGGTTTTTATGCCGGCAATCCAGAAGGATTAAGGGCTTTTCCTCGTCAACAAATCACGGTGTTCTTACTTCTTTTATGCACTTTACTTTATTTCTATTATATATAACGTTTTTCTTACGATTATCGCTAATATCTTTATATTTTGCTTACTTTTGATTAACTTTTACAAAGTAATCTTTTTATTTACATTCAAGTACTTTAATTAGTCATATTTCATTCTTTTATACTGTTTTTAACGAATTTTTAAGTATTATCACGTTTTAACGTTAATTTATTCAAGATCTTGGCATTCTATTTATTTATTTGTTAAGTTTTACAAGTAGATCTTTACTTTTACAGTCTTATCTTGATAAAAACATTCGTTTTAGCATTATTTTACGTGATTATTCAATATTTAGCAAATACGTTACATTTTCTCAATTATTGCAACTCTACACAATTACACAATTTATATACTTCTATCCATTCAAACAACTAACTAAACATTTCATTCACATCAAAATCACATTGTCATACCCCGTATGGTCTTTATACCATCATCTAAATACGTCATATAGATTCTACCATCATTATGTAATTGAACCAACATGTGAATAGTCATATATAAAAGTACTCACCTCAATGACGAATTACCAAATCCAAGATGACCACATGAACTCACATTATCGCTTTCAACCTAGCAATAATCACAATATGCATATAGGGTCAACTAACCATAAATCACCTCAAACACAAGGCCATCTAGCCATATATCACTAACATTATTAGCATCCTAATTCTCATCCCAATCTTATTTTCTTATTGAGTTAACCCACTTTATAATTCTCATTTTAGCTATAGTACTTATGACCATACTAACAAGGTCATTTCACATTATTAACCAAAATCATCACTTTTATATCTTAACTATGAAAGTTACCAACAACTTTACCCTCAAAATAAAATAGCTACTTAACAACAATATGATCATCCTACTAAAATCCCCAATTTGGTTAACTTCCATGTACCCTAACTTGTATTATATCAAAATAGCTCATATTATATAAAAACCGCCAAATTTCATTAACATCAAGAACCCTAATTTCAAATAAATCAAAATAACCTACTTTCATGAAAAACCCCAAATCAACTTGGATTCTAAGAACCCTAATTAAAACAATCAAAATAAGGAAAAATACCTTTAACTTGAGATGGAAATCAACTAGATGATAACATGCAATCTCAAACTCAAATCTTTATTCTGTTTCTTCCTTATGTGTGTCGACACACACACCCTCACTAAACCCAAATCCCGAAATTCAATTGCAAGCTACTTGAATGTTATTATTATCATTATTATTATTATTTTCTCTTGAAGAATTTCTTTGATTAAGATGAAGAGAATCACACACCCATAAAAGAAAGAATTGAAAAAGGAAGAAGAATAAGAAGAAGTAGTAAGATAGGTAGGAATTGTGAGTCACCAAGAAAGGAGATGGCTGGCATCTCTACATGATGCCACGCCCAATTTAGATTTTAGGTGGGTATTATACCCTCTAAGGTTCCAACTAATTTAACCCAATTACTCAAATTTAAATACTAGGAAATCATTTTAAAGACAAAACTATAATAAAATCACTAAATTTATATTTTAAATTATTTGGGGTGTTACAACTCTCCCACACTTATTTGGTTCACGTCCTCGTGAACTCAATTCGCATTTCAAAACTTACATGCTATTCGCACTTTATCTATATCAAGTCATCTTATATTGTCAATTTTCTCTTCAATTTCCTCAATCAAATGAACATTTTGTGAATTAAACTTAACACTTAATTGAAAACTTACTACTTGCTTACACAAGAACACCTCTTTCACTTCGTTTTCCCATCAATTCGTTAGCAACTACGTTTTCATAACCTCTTATTAGCACCCTTAAGTCAAAACGATTTGTAGTCTTAACTCATGAAAACATAAGTCTATGTTTCCTTAGTCCTACATATTTAACCACTCACATTCATTACTTGTTCATCACTTATTATCTCCCACACTTAAGGAATTTACTACTATATTCAAACTCTTGACATAATACTCTTTGATTGCAAACTCACAAAAACTCATCCTATAACCAATAATGACTCTTATATATATATTCAAACAAGTTAAAACAATTTCATCAAAATGAAAGCAAAATCATCGAATACCGGTACTATACTTGCTTCATAAAATTGTAACGCAACAAACAAATAAGCAACTAAAAACAAAACTATCGCATTCATATTATCATATTCATCAACTATTTTAGCCTCTCGTGTGGACTTTATCCACACCATAGACCCATGCTCAACTTAACTCATTATTTAAGAATGGCTCTCACGATATCAGAATCGTCCTCAACATATTTATCCATATCCCAATGGATCTCAACGGCTTTGACGATAGCCCAATCGTTCTCTCAACATTCTCCAATACCAACATCTATAATAACATGCATTTCACATATAATATAAATACTTCTATAAAATCAAGCAATCAACTAAAATATGTCATAATCCATCAAATTGTGTTGCCATACCCCGTATGGTCTTTCAACTCTACGCCATACCCCATATGGCCTATCTAAATACACTTGAACATAAACCTATATTTAAAGGAACCTCATACTTTACATCTTTACACATTCACACAATAAGGTACTCCATACAATCAAACATTCCATTCAACATAACATTAATAACCAAATTACATTGCCATACCCTGTATGGTCTTTCCACTATATGCCACACCCCGTGTGGTCTTATCACAATATGCCATACCCCGTATGGTCTTTCCACTATATGCCACACCCCGTGTGGTCTTATCACAATATGCCATACCCCGTATGGTCTTTCCACTATATGCCACACCCCTGTGGTCTTATCACTATATGTCACACCCCGTGTAGTCTTATCACTATAACATTTCAAAACACTTCTCAATCCATTCTAAAATCACTAATCCCTTCATCAACTAGGATTTTATTAACACCATTATTTGTTCATACTAAAACTTCAACTCAATAACATAACTTACATTCATCAAGTTCCATGTTATACTCTAAACAACAGTCTCATCGCACTCGTCTCAATGACTAGGGAATTCCACTTCATTTCCCTAAATTTTCATAACTATAACAACACATGCAATTCACACAAAAGCATAAAGATATATCTATTCTCATACTACAATAAAAGAAAAGAGATATACCGGCATATTATATCTCTACAACACAACAAGTCTCCATTGCTACAATCTTATACTCGACCGCTCCAATGTTTGATGCGGTTAAGTTATAAACATTTTAGTATGCAGATCACGATAATTCCGGACTTATCGTGATTACATACTAATACCTTTATAAGTTAACTCTTCATCAAACACTTTCCTGGTCCAATATAAAATCAACTAAAAACTTATGGCCAAGTCACAATTACGGTTTAAGTCTAGGCATCCTAATCATGCAGGAATACCTAAATCCCTTAAACCTCGTCTCTGATACCACTTGAAAGGACTCAACCCAAATAGACTTTAAATATTGAAGCACAAAAATTTTATGTCTTATACTTAGAAAAATACGACAATTTTTTGCGAAAAATCAAAATATTTCAAATTAAGAAAAGACACTTGGAATGTTCTTAAAATGATGTAACTAGACTACTATGCGAGTTTCAGAACCCGAAAAGATCAAACGAAGCCTCGACAAAAACTTAGTAAAAATTACAGAAGAGGACGGCTCTTGTGACTGCAAAGGCCTGTTAGGACCAGTTTACTGGTAAACTGGCCAGTCTCCAGTTGCACCTGGAGACCCAGTGAAACTGTCCAGTGAACTGGAGACCCAGATGATTTGTCGAGAAATATATTGAAGTCCAGTTGTACCGTACAGTCAACGCAACTGAAGACTTCCTCCAGTTGAGAACTCACCAGTTGAAGAATCATTCCAGTTGAAGTCGAAGACAACAAATGGAAGATAGAGAATGGCAATGGCAGCGAAGCCCAGTTGACATTCTAGTCAGTTACAAACTGAAGACCATCAGTGGAAAGCTCTTACAAAGCTTTACACTGATTACGAGGAATTGACTTTTGTGCTTTATGTCCTTTTACCCGGATAATAAGACTTATCTTATTATTTAATTACTAAAAGGTACATAAAGCTGGTTGAATAAAGTTGTTTTATCCTGCAACTTTACACTGCATTTTAAGGAATTAAATGTTATTCCTTAAATGCTCTCAACCACATTTGTACGGCCAAAGTTAACATCCCAATGTTAACTTTGCCTATAAATACAAGTCATTGCACAACAAGAATAAGTAAGTGAAAAGTTGAATAACTTCACACTTTGCATACCTGCAATATTCTTGGTGAACTTGTGCAATATTCTCTCAATCGCTAAAAGGAACATTTCACAACTTTAAGTGTTTCGATTGTCTTGAGAAATTCTGAGTGTAGATCAATTGTATTTCATAGGTTGTTAGGATATTTACATACTTTGTATTATCTTGGTTCCGCAACAACCTTGTAATTTATTTAACATCAATAAATAAATTACACTTGAAAATTACATATTGTCTCATCAATTTATTTTACAAGTATTTTGTATTATTGCATTGTTCTTTACTTATTGTCTTTTAAATAAGTAATCTATCTAGAACTTGGTATATACACACTGCAACTGGTCGTCTCCAGTTCAGTGCATATATTGCAAAGTAACTCCACCATCGACAAAGAGGTGTCTTCAGTAGTACCATCTATTGAGTTGGGACTTACAAGGTCGTCCTCAAAGGTCGTCCCCCTTAACAGAGGTCGTCCTCCCCAGTTACGTACTTTTGACACTTTAAACGAATTTCAACCTTTTCTACTCAAAACCGAGCTTCTAACGACAGATAAACAACTTCATTTATGACATAAAACACTTAATATAACATTTCAAAAGTCTACATACCATTCACTGATACAAATCATGTTTACACAAGTAAATGGGTCGTTTACCCAAAGTTGACAAAATGGGCATTTTACACCAAATTGATTTATACTTCAAAAGACCATATGACCCAACTATTTGCAGAAATACATGTTCTTCATTGATAATATACAACCATTGTACCAAGAGCCATAACGAGGTGGGAATACTAAGCTTCTACCAAAAGAGCCATTTACCGCAAAATGGCAAACTACCTTCAAAATGCACAACTTCACTTCAAAGCACTACTAGGCAATCACTTGTTCCCACTTTCGGGACCTATAAAAATGTAAACAACTAAAAGAATAAGCTTACGCTTAGTGAGTACGCTTATATATACATATGCACATATTGAAAACAATACATAAAGATAGGATATAGAAGCTATATTACCACACAAACATCTCATCCAAAAACACCTTCACATCAACACACAATATGTGAAACCATATAATCAATCAACCAAATAAAACATACTAACCAACAATCGATTCACATTGCCATATTCCATATGGTCTTATATCAACTTATCTATCTACCCACCATGACACCGTGGGTCTCAATTATTGCAACTCTACACAATTACACAATTTATATACTTATATCCATTCAAACAACTAACTAAACATTTCATTCACATCAAAATCAAATTGCCATACCCCGTATGGTCTTTATACCATCATCTAAATACGTCATATAGATTCTACCATCATTATGTAATTGAACCAACATGTGAATAGTCATATATAAAAGTACTCACCTCAATGACGAATTACCAAATCCAAGATGACCACATGAACTCACATTATCGCTTTCAACCTAGAAATAATCACAATATGCATATATGGTCAACTAACCATAAATCACCACAAACACAAGGTCATCTAGCCATATATCACTAACATTATTAGCATCCTAATTCTCATCCCAATCTTATTTTCTTATTGAGTTAACCCACTTTATAATTCTCATTTTAGCTATAGTACTTATGACCATACTAACAAGGTCATTTCACATTATTAACCAAAATCATCACTTTTATATCTTAACTATGAAAGTTACCAACAACTTTACCCTCAAAATAAAATAGCTACTTAACAACAATATGATCATCCTACTAAAATCCCCAATTTGGTTAACTTCCATGTACCCTAACTTGTATTATATCAAAATAGCTCATATTATATAAAAACAGCCAAATTTCATTAACATCAAGAACCCTAATTTCAAATAAATCAAAATAACCTACTTTCATGAAAAACCCCAAATCAACTTGGATTCTAAGAACCCTAATTAAAACAATCAAAATAAGGAAAAATACCTTTAACTTGAGATGGAAATCAACTAAATGATAACATGCAATCCCAAACTCAAATCTTTATTCCGTTTCTTCCTTGTGTATGTCGACACGCACACCCTCACTAAACCAAAATCCCCAAATTCAATTGCAAGCTACTTGAATGTTATTATTATCATTATTATTATTATTTTCTCTTGAAGAATTTCTTTGATTAAGATGAAGAGAATCACACACCCATAAAAGAAAGAATTGAAAAAGGAAGAAGAATAAGAAGAAGTAGTAAGATAGGTAGGAATTGTGAGTCACCAAGAAAGGAGATGGCTGGCATCTCTACATGATGCCACGCCCAATTTAGATTTTAGGTGGGTATTATATCCTCTAAGCACTAAGGTTCCAACTAATTTAACCCAATTACTCAAATTTAAATACCAGGAAATCATTTTAAAGACAAAACTATAATAAAATCACTAAATTTATATTTTAAATTATTTGGGGTGTTACAGTAGTGTAGTCTATAAATATAATACCTTATAAAGCAAACCACCCTTCCCCTTTTTAAGGACAAACACACAAAAGTCTAAGTTGTCCCTCCGCTTTATTTATTAGTTTAAACATCTTTAGTAAATATACTTATAATACTTCTAATAAAATAATTAACAACATGGATCCCTCCATTTTTA
>CM067168.1:138183507-138243507 GCA_034093135.1 Erigeron breviscapus | reverse complement strand
ATAGGATGTGCTCATCTCATGAGACGTTAGTTAAAGAAATTATTGTTCATTGTAGGCATCATCAAAATGATTTGGAAAAGAACCCAACTGTGAGATAAGTCATGAAGTCAAACATAATGAAAACGTGTTTTCTCAAGACAAAGATAACACTAGTTTTAGCCATGATGAAGATATTGAAGAACCAAATATTGGAATGACCTTTGACACTATTGATTAATATGCACTGTTTTTTCTTGCAGGAAAATCAGCAAGATAATGTGTACTTTGTTTCAAGTGATATAAGTCATACTGGGTTTGCTAATTTCCAGCCTCACTACGTTGGATTATTTCCAAGTTATCCAATGCAACATAATGAGTTTCATGTGCAAACTATGGTTCACCAATTTTCTCCACAGTTCCGATCCTAACTTCTTTAGGCCTTTCCTTATAAGGACTCTGTCCTCATGACTTCTTCACTGTCACGTCAGCAGGACTCCCCTCAGGACTGCCCTCAGGACTCTCCCTGCCTATAAGACAAACTTCTACCCCACATGCTACCCCACATTAGTTCTCTCCTACCTCACATTAGTGGCCCACAAGGAGCGTCTGCAGGAGTCCTGGGGAGGACTGGAGGAAAGGACGCACGCATTTAGACGCTCACTGGTTATAACGTTTTGCATTTTGGCATGGTGGGACGCACGGTGGGATGGTTTATAAGTAATGGCCTTAGAACGTGATTACTATTATCTGTACCACAATCTCCTCCTCTACAACACGAACGACTTCTCAACATGTATCAACCTTCATCTTTTTCTTCTCATTACATGATGAAGGGACGTACATTGTCGTATCACTCGTCATTCCTTTCTTCCCCCATAGATGATGATGGATTGTTATCGGATTCTGATTCAGGGTTATTATCGGATTCTAATTAAGGGTTGTTACGAGATTATGATAAAGGGTTATTATCGGATTCTGATTAGGGTTGTTATCGGATTCTGATTAGGGTTATTATCGGATTCTGATTAGGGTTATTATCGGATTCTGATTAGGGTTATTATCGGATTCTGATTAGGGTTATTATCGGATTCTGATTAGGGTTATTATCGGATTCTGATTAGGGTTATTATCGGATTCTGATTAAGGGTTATTATCGGATTCTGATTAAGGGTTGTTATCGGATTCTGATTCAGGGTTATTATCGGATTCTTTCTTCCCCATTAGATGATGACGGATTGTTATCGGATTCTGATTCAGGGTTATTATCGGATTCTAATTAAGGGTTGTTACGAGATTATGATAAGTTATTACAACAATCTGATGAAGGGCCATTATTGGAGTCATCATCAAAAGCAACGCACTTTCAGTATCATGAGGACGTGAATGAGTAAGTTTTATATATTTTAGGCTAAGTATAGTAGTTACATCTTTAATTATTCTAAAAAAAGCAGCTTTATTTAACAAAGCAAATGAAACTTGCGTTAAAAAAAACTTTTTTTTATTAAATATAGAGTAATGCTATAACATTGAAAATAGGATGTGCTCATCTCATGAGACGTTAGTTAAAGAAATTATTGTTCATTGTAGGCATCATCAAAATGATTTGGAAAAGAACCCAACTGTGAGATAAGTCATGAAGTCAAACATAATGAAAACGTGTTTTCTCAAGACAAAGATAACACTAGTTTTAGCCATGATGAAGATATTGAAGAACCAAATATTGGAATGACCTTTGACACTATTGATTAATATGCACTGTTTTTTCTTGCAGGAAAATCAGCAAGATAATGTGTACTTTGTTTCAAGTGATATAAGTCATACTGGGTTTGCTAATTTCCAGCCTCACTACGTTGGATTATTTCCAAGTTATCCAATGCAACATAATGAGTTTCATGTGCAAACTATGGTTCACCAATTTTCTCCACAGTTGCAACATGTAACAGCTTTTCAAGTTCAGAATTTATCACAAGTTACCCTTCCAGATGTATCATTTAATCCTCCAAATACAACAACCAGCTCTCCATAGTGAGTGTTTGAGCATGAAAAGTTAAGCTCAATCACAAAAGGGGTTTAACCACGAAAATCATCAAAATCTCCTCAAACCGAGAGTGCAAACCTACTAAGTTCTTAACGAACCTAAGGTGAATGATGATTTTCCCAAAGAGATGTTTCGATCTTTGGAGGATATGAATATTATGTGATTTTATGCTATGAATGATTGATTGTTGATTGATGTTGAATGTGTGTGAAATATATCTGAATTGTATGATGAAATTGAATGTATGAATTGATTGTGAATTGAATGAATGTCCTCTGCCACAAGTATTGATTGGTAATATATATATAGGCCCAGATTAGGGCAACCTCGTATTTTGGGTTGTATCAGTTATGGGCCCTGGCCCTAAAACCCAAAAGTACAATACGAGGTATAAGAACGGTTCACTCCTTGGCTTCCCAAACTTTAGTGAAAATTAGTCTCACTGAGGAGAGCCTTGCTAGGTTGAGCCTTCTGAGGAGAGCCTTGTTAGGGAGAGCCTTCTGAGGAGAGCCTTAAGGAGAGCCTCACTAAGGAGAGCCTTGCTAGCCTTACTTCCTTAAGGCTCGACACTTTCCTTCCTTTCATATCTAAGCTTTGCCCCTCTTTGCCTGGGACCCACTTTGAGACTCGCAAGGGGTCTTCCGTCTGGGGCCTACCTGAGCCTCTCCAACACCTCGCTATTATATATATATAGGGGTGGGATAAATTGAGTCCAGCTTAATTTGAGTCCAAAAAGGGTCCATGTAACTTACACATGTGTAAGTTAACTTACACATGTGTAAGTTGTAAAACTTACACGTGTGTAAGTTAACTTACACATGTGTAAGGTCAACTTCCATTCCTGAAATTATTGCCTTTTTTAATTCTATTTTCCAACTTTTATCTAGCAACAATGCTAATAATTTTGTTCCTAAATTTTTTCTACCTAAAATATATCTAATTATTTATATATATCTAATATTTTTATTTACATATCCTAATAATATGGTTATAGATAAATTTATATTAATTGTTAATTTAAAATAAATATAAATATTAAACCATATATATTGTTTAATACATATATACATAGTTTAAGAAAACTTACAATGGGGGTATACACAGCGGATGATCAAGAAGGAGGATTATTATTATTGATAAAAGACTTTTTTTTTAATGTTTTTGGTAGGATATATTATGAAGTACTGAAAGGGATTTAAGGAATTAAGGGATTTGGACTAAGAGAATTGGATAGGAAATTAAGCTGCCATATGAAAAACTTGAAAATTATTATTGATATGAAATTGTTGATCATCCGCTGTGTATACCCCCATTGTAAGTTTTCTTAAACTATGTATATATGTATTAAACAATATATATGGTTTAATATTTATATTTATTTTAAATTAACAATTAATATAAATTTATCTATAACCATATTATTAGGATATGTAAATAAAAATATTAGATATATATAAATAAATTAGATATATGTAAATATTTTTATGTTCCAGTGGTTTAACGGAAACCCAAAAATATAAATAAATTAGATATATATAAATAAATTAGATATATATAAAAATATTTATATATATCTAATTTATTTATATATATCTGGAACATAAAAATATTTACATATATCTAATTTATTTATATATATCTAATTTATTTATATATATCTAATATTTTTATTTACATATCCTAATAATATGGTTATAGATAAATTTATATTAATTGTTAATTTAAAATAAATATAAATATTAAACCATATATATTGTTTAATACATATATACATAGTTTAAGAAAACTTACAATGGGGGTATACACAGCGGATGATCAAGAAGGAGGATTATTATTATTGATAAAAGACTCTTTTTTTTTAATGTTTTTGGTAGGATATATTATGAAGTACTGAAAGGGATTTAAGGAATTAAG
Source organism: Erigeron breviscapus (assembly GCA_034093135.1). Lineage (NCBI taxonomy): Eukaryota > Viridiplantae > Streptophyta > Magnoliopsida > Asterales > Asteraceae > Erigeron > Erigeron breviscapus. The sequence goes on along the minus strand of CM067168.1, from coordinate 138,239,576 downwards.
GGATTTGGACTAAGAGAATTGGATAGGAAATTAAGCTGCCATATGAAAAACTTGAAAATTATTATTGATATGAAATTGTTGTGTTTCCTACTGAAAACATGGAGTGCCTTATATAGGCATTACAAATCTTATTCTATACAATAAACATCCCTATCTAATAATTACAACGGGAGAAATTTTCAACAAAGGAATCTACATTATTGAATACAATCAAAAACTTTAATAAAGTAAATAGTATTGTGTCTGCCATTGGAATCTTGAATTATTGTTGTTTAAACGTCATGGCTTGCATCATGCTTTCTAGAAAAACAAAAGTCTCTGTGCGTGCTATCGATTGATACTGGCGAAACTGGAGTAGGATTACTATTATCATCTTCAGATACATCTTCATTTGTAATGTCCCATTGTTCTAAATCTTCACTTTCTCCTATGAAGGGGAGAAACATTGTCCAGTTATGGTGTGCCCAAATTTGAATATAATGTCCTTCTGTTAATAATTTGTATTGTCCTTTTGGAAAGGTCATTGGTATCTTTGGTGTCTTCTGGGCTTCAGTAATCCATTTTGCTCTAATGTTTTTTCTAGCATATTCTAATTGGTGCTTTTGTTCTTTTGATAGGTTTGCTGGACAAAAGTCATCATCTAACCACCAGTTGATATCCATATCACTAGCTGTCTCTATACATGCTATCCCTTTTATTTGTTTTTTAATTGCCTCTATTTCACTAATGAAAATTCTCTTTCTTGATGGCCTGTAGGTGTGGTTATCCATCTCTGGAAATGAAGAAAAGATTTTGCATCCTATGGGGTTTAAAGAATAAGATGCAATATTCCCAGCTACAAATACTAATTTTTCTCCTAATTTATTGAGTAAATTTTCTATTTTATTAGTATAACCAAATTATAAGAAATCAATCATTCCATTATGGTAATAATTGATTATCTGGTCTTCAAGCATATCTGTTTTTTCTAAGTTGATCTGTAACAGGAAATGTGATTTTCCCAAGCTGCTTCTTCGTTGAACTACATTTACTCCTTTGAACTTTTGCTTTTCAAATGCAAGATCTATGATTTTTAACTGTAAATCATAGAGTACTAGTGGAAATTCTCTACGAACTTTTTCTTCAATAATCTGCTCGACTTCAGGGAAATCATCTATTAATGGCTTCATAGTGTGTAACCATGGAATATCTAATAGTCTTGCCTTGAAGCTATCAAAATCTCTGTATATTTTTGTACTTGTTTCTTTTTCTTTTTTCTCTAATTTTTCTTGTAATGTACTAATTTTTTCTATCATAATTTTTTCTTTTTCTTGAAAGATTATATTCTCTAATTGTATAATAACATTCTCTGAATTCTTTCCTTGCTCTAATAATTGTTTTTGAAGGCTAGCAATTGTCTCTTCTTGAGCTTTTATAATTTGCTCAGGACTAATTTGTGCTATATCAGAAAAAGTTTTTGTTTCCTCTGGTTCTATATAAAAATCCTTTAATCCAAAGGCTTTTCTACATGCTTCTATGGCTTCTGAAAAACTATAATAACCTTTGAAAATGGGTTGTATACATTGTATATGTTTTGCAACTGTTTCCCATTTATTAAAAACTCCTAATTTTGTTCCTTTAAATATAACATAATGAGTAAAAATTTCTGTCTTTGTTCAGGAACTTCTAAATTCTGCTCTCTAAAATATATACTCATAGCATTCAAAAGTTGGACTTTATGTGATGTTGCTTGTCCCACTGTTTGTAGATGCCAGAAATTGTCTAATAGACACTGTTGTTTTTCTGTTAAACTAATTCCTTTGAGGGGTCTAAACTCTCTAAGGGGTTCTACAAACTTTGGAAGTGTATAAGTTCCAAAGTATATAACATTATCTGTGGATGTGGATGAAGGTTGTATGGTTTGAGGAGTGTAATGAGGTGTTATGGATCTAATATGTGGTCTAGGAGTTCTATATTGTTGAGGTGATAATCTAGGTTGTAAATTAATTTGGGGATTATTATAAAATGATGAGCTTTGTTGAGATTGTAAAATAGTAATGTTATCTAATCCATATATTTGTTGACTAATAAACTTCTCTGTTTGTTGACTACTGGATGCTGCGTCCATGCCAGATTGCATGAGCTTCTCTGTGTTATCACTATCTATACTCATCGACGATGAGCTTCTCTTTGGACGAACTATCTTTCCTTTACCTTTATCTTTTTGATCCATCTGCATCAAATAATTTGTTAATGTTTCTAGATAACATATCTGCTAATCCATTATTTTTTCCTCTAATATGCTCAAAATTTATTTTATAACCACAACCTTGTATTATATTTTGTAAATTTACCCATCTTGTCCTATTCATTTTTTTGCTTTGATCATTTCTAATAAATTTTACTATTGCTTCACAATCAGTTCTTACTGTAAATTCTTTATGTAAAAATATTTTAAATTTTTCTATAGCATTTATTAATGCTTGTATTTCAAAATCTAAACTAGTCCAATTTGTACCTGCTTTATTAAAGTTTCCACTTGTATATGAACAAATTTTCTCTGTGTTTTTGTAACATCCGCGAATTTTGACTCGTTGACTTTACGTGTAATATGACTAACAATATAGGTTGATGAAGTATTTGGGTCGTTTCGTGAATTAAATGGCAATGTGTTGTATTCGGGTCAATAATGTATTTTGATCGGTGTTTAAATGTCTAACGATTGTAATTTGGCCTGAGAAGGAAACGGGTCGGCCCGTGGGTAGTCCAAGACCCACCAGCCCCAAGACCCATTTCCCCTCCCCCTTATCCTTTCCCTTTCATTTTCTTACCTTTCACTTCTATCTATCTATCTTTCTATTTCTCTCTCAAGCAAAAGAGCAATCTCTTCTCATCTCTTCTTCTTTTCTTGCATCAAAGTTGTGTTTGAGGCTACCATAATACAAGAATCGTAACCATCTTCATCTCATTGTCGCCATCTTTGAAGAACCAAAAGCCTAGTTCTAACATTTCACCCATTTTGACCTAAATTCGGATTTGAGCACTAGGAAGAGTTTTGGTAAGTCTAAATCATCCCATTTACTTCCATTTATGCTTGTTTATATGTTTCTAGTTGATTTGGTGCAATTGCGAGTCTTGAATCGAGTCAAAAGGCGATTTAGTGTAATTAGGGTTTTGTTTAGGGTTGGGGCGATTCGGTATGATTTTGATGTTAATGTTTCGCGTGCTCATCTTTTATACGCGATTTCTTTACCATTATGATTGAAATGATTGAATATTGTGATTAGGATAGTTGTACATACATGGAAGACGATGATACCTTTAATGAGTTGTAGATGTGGTGGGAAGGCTGCGGGTGACCCTATATATAAGCATCTAGAACTCGATGAAAGTAAAATCCTCCGAAGTGTATGTACGCTTTGTCTAGAGAAATTGATGGATATTGGGAATGTGTTTGGAATGGACATATACGCCCTGTTATACTGGACTTGTACGGTACACGCTCAAGCATACTTTATTGTTGCATTGATGACGTCTTTGACACGCATTTGGTATACGTTGTGGTTTTACTTACGTACGACCCATGATTCGATGTTAATGTTTCGCGTGCTCATCTTTTATACGCGATTTCTTTACCATTATGATTGAAATGATTGAATATTGTGATTAGGATAGTTGTACATACATGGAAGACGATGATACCTTTAATGAGTTGTAGATGTGGTGGGAAGGCTGCGGGTGACCCTATATATAAGCATCTAGAACTCGATGAAAGTAAAATCCTCCGAAGTGTATGTACGCTTTGTCTAGAGAAATTGATGGATATTGGGAATGTGTTTGGAATGGACATATACGCCCTGTTATACTGGACTTGTACGGTACACGCTCAAGCATACTTTATTGTTGCATTGATGACGTCTTTGACACGCATTTGGTATACGTTGTGGTTTTACTTACGTACGACCCATGATTCGATGTTAATGTTTCGCGTGCTCATCTTTTATACGCGATTTCTTTACCATTATGATTGAAATGATTGAATATTGTGATTAGGATAGTTGTACATACATGGAAGACGATGATACCTTTAATGAGTTGTAGATGTGGTGGGAAGGCTGCGGGTGACCCTATATATAAGCATCTAGAACTCGATGAAAGTAAAATCCTCCGAAGTGTATGTACGCTTTGTCTAGAGAAATTGATGGATATTGGGAATGTGTTTGGAATGGACATATACGCCCTGTTATACTGGACTTGTACGGTACACGCTCAAGCATACTTTATTGTTGCATTGATGACGTCTTTGACACGCATTTGGTATACGTTGTGGTTTTACTTACGTACGACCCATGATTCGATGTTAATGTTTCGCGTGCTCATCTTTTATACGCGATTTCTTTACCATTATGATTGAAATGATTGAATATTGTGATTAGGATAGTTGTACATACATGGAAGACGATGATACCTTTAATGAGTTGTAGATGTGGTGGGAAGGCTGCGGGTGACCCTATATATAAGCATCTAGAACTCGATGAAAGTAAAATCCTCCGAAGTGTATGTACGCTTTGTCTAGAGAAATTGATGGATATTGGGAATGTGTTTGGAATGGACATATACGCCCTGTTATACTGGACTTGTACGGTACACGCTCAAGCATACTTTATTGTTGCATTGATGACGTCTTTGACACGCATTTGGTATACGTTGTGGTTTTACTTACGTACGACCCATGATTCGATGTTAATGTTTCGCGTGCTCATCTTTTATACGCGATTTCTTTACCATTATGATTGAAATGATTGAATATTGTGATTAGGATAGTTGTACATACATGGAAGACGATGATACCTTTAATGAGTTGTAGATGTGGTGGGAAGGCTGCGGGTGACCCTATATATAAACATCTATGATTCCTTAAATGTAAAGTCGTATGAAATGTATGTGCATTGTAGTATGATTGATTTGTGTTATGATGGCTTTGGTGATTGAATTTGTGGTTAGGTTCGTACTTGAGGTTTGATTGATGTACTTCCAAGTATACTTACTTGATGAATGGTTCCACGTACTTCCAAGTGTCATACACTTGAGATCGCGCATTGTTCGATGTACTACCAAGTTGTTAGACTTGAGAATATTGTGTTTGTAATGATCGTTGTTGTCATGGTACACGTAGGCATTATTATTATGGTTATTGTTATTAATATTATTACTGCTAGGATAGTTGTACATACATGGAAGACGATGATACCTTTAATGAGTTGTAGATGTGGTGGGAAGGCTGCGGGTGACCCTATATATAAGCATCTATGATTCCTTAAATGTAAAGGCGTATGAAATGTATGTGCATTGTAGTGATAGATGATTTGTTGTACGATAGGCTGGTGATTTGGTTGATGTACTTCCAAGCGTTTTACACTTGAGAACATGCTTTTGTACTTACTGATTGGTTGATGTACTTCCAAGTATACTTACTTGATGAATGGTTCCTCGTACTTCCAAGTGTTATACACTTGAGATCGCGCAACGTACGACGTACTACCAAGTTGTTAGACTTGAGATTATTGGGCTGGTAGGGGTTTTGTTGTTGGCATGGTACTCTTAGGATGCATTATCTGATGCCTAATTGTTGGACATACCCTTTATGCATTCTGCACTTACTTTGATATTTACATCATTTGTGCATTCTTATTACACAATTCAAATAATGGTGTAATCTTGTTGTTGGACGATATTGTGTTACTTAGAGGCTCGCTGTAAGTCATGTCTAGCCTCTACTCGTATATTGTGATTATTGACGGTGGTCCCTTATGGACCATTACTACGAACTCACCAACCTTGTGTTGACTATGCTTAGTACACTTTTCAGGTAACCAGGTTATTCAGGACGTGGAGGTTGATTGTGTGCTTACTGTTGAACCCGGATTGGACTGATATGGATCAAGGATCCATTTGCCTTATGTTGCATTGTAATTAGGATTGATAGCCTTCTTTTGTTGTCGTTTGAAATCTTGATGTTTACTTGCTCCTGTTGTATTTTGTTACTTGATTATCGTTTGTATGGGTTCACTGAATCCCCTCATTGCATTTAGCTTGTTCTATTGTAATTCCACCTGGTGCTATGTGATTTCCGTGACATTCTGAGCCTTGGCTTGGGGTGTTACAGTTTTTAGTACTATATTTGTCAGGTTTACAAAGAAGGATTGCTCCCCATCCTTCTTTACATTCATCTACTTCTATAATTATATAATCTGTAACTAATGGCAATTCTAATGGTTTAATCTTTTTGACTGCCTCTTTAATTGTTTTCACTAATTTTATGTCTTTGACCATTTTTGGTTGTTTTGCTATATAATGGTCCTACTAATTTTGAAAGATTTGGAATAAATTTTCTAGCATAATTTACTAATCCTAAAAATGCTTGAATTTGTTTGAGATTTTCAAATTTTTCTGGAAACTCTAATATTTTTGTAGAAATATGAGGTTGTAATTCTATTTTACCATTTCCTATTTCTAAACCTAAAAATGATATTTTTCTTTTGAATAGCTCCATTTTTCTCTTTGAAACTACTATACCGTTCTTTTTAATTTCTTCGAATATTTGTTGTAGATGTCTCTCATGCTCCTGTATTGTTTCACTGGCAACTAAAATATCATCAATATATACAAGACAAAAATCATATTTAAGAAAGATACTATCCATAAATCTCTGAAAAATTGAAGGTGCATTTTTTAATCCAAAGCTAAGAACATTCCATTCATATTGTCCTTCTGAACATGTGAAGGTTGTCCATGGTTTAAAACTTTCTTCTAATTGTAATTGATTATATCCTGATTTTAAATCGAATTTTGAAAATACTTTCTTTTTCTGTATTAAATTTATTAAACTATCTTTGTTTGGAATATTTTATCCGTCATCTTCTGTATTATCATTCAATATTTTGTAATTATATACTATTCTAGCTTTTCCTCTTTTAATTTCACTATGGTTTCTAACCACAAATGCTGCTGATCTATGAGGACTTTCAGATTTTCTAATTAATTTTTGTTCTATCATTTCTGGTATTTGTTTTCTGAATTCTTCTTTATCTAATGGACTATATTCTATATTTGATGTTCTAATTATAATATCTGGATTTTTTAGTTTAAACCTACAAACATATTTTACTTTTGATTGTTTAATGTCTTCTCCTATTAATCGTAATTTTTCTAAATGTAATATTATAGGATAATTTATACTCTTACTAACATCTTTTCCTTTCTCTAATTCATGTGACATGAATTCAGTTAATAATTTTATAGCTTCATTTTCTACCTTTGGTGAATGATTTTGTGTTTTTAAAAATTCTAAATTTCCTTGTCCACCACGCTTCTGTGCAAACTCTGATGTCTGTGTATATCTTAGTGTAGGATAACTATATGTATTTTTACTAAGTGTAATCATATTTTTTGAAATTGTTAGTGGAAGTACGCTATGATGATCCAGAGAAACGTGTGGTTTCTGAACCCATTGAGATGACCCAAGAATTTCGCTATTTCGATTCTGCTAGTCCTTGGGAACAGCGTAGCGACGGATAATTCAGAATCAGAATAGGTCCAGGGGACTTCTTGCCGAATCCGAGTTTGCTGCTCCAACCATTATCAAACTAATACCTATTCTGTTTAGTACTTTAGGTGCTAGATTAAATATAAAATTTAATTCTATAACAAAATCTTTTGATTTTATATTTTCAGGATTAACTACTATTTGTGGCATATCATATTTTATACTATAATTTCCTGAAAAATCTAAGAACTGTATTTTAGTTTGTTCTAAACAGTGTGTTATCTGTATTACTCTATCTTCTATTGTTCTATTATTTAGTCTGTAAGGTAATTTCTTATGATATTTATTTGGTATTAAACTATAAGATATTAAACTTTTTGTGGCTCCCGTATCTAATATTCCTTTTAAATCAAAGAATATATTATTATCTATCCATAATCTGCACTGTAAATTTATCATATTAGTATTTCCAGTATTTGTTTGTAAATATATACTTTCTTCTGGAACTAATTCACTCATTTGTGTCATCTCTTGCTCTACATATTTCTTTTTGTTTATGTTAGGACCAGTTTACTGGTAAACTGGCCAGTCTCCAGTTGCACCTGGAGACCCAGTAAAACTGTCCAGTGAACTGGAGACCCTGATGATTTGTCCAGAAATATATTGAAGTCCAGTTGCACCGTACAGTCAACGCAACTGAAGACTTCCTCCAGTTGAGAACTGACCAGTTGAAGAATCATTCTAGTTGAAGTCGAAGACAACAAATGGAAGATAGAGAATGACAATGGCAGCGAAGCCCAGTTGACATTCTAGTCAGTTACAAACCGGAGACCATCAGTGGAAAGCTCTTACAAAGCTTTACACTGATTACGAGGAATTGACGTTTGTGCTTTATGTCCTTTTACCCGGATAATAAGACTTATCTTATTATTTAATTACTAAAAGGTACATAAAGCTGGTTGAATAAAGTTGCTTTATTCTGCAACTTTATACTGCTTTTTAAGGAATTAAATGTTATTCCTTAAATGCTCTCAACCACATTTGTACGGCCAAAGTTAACATCCCAATGTTAACTTTGCCTATAAATACAAGTCATTGCACAACAAGAATATTCAAGTTGAATAACTTCACACTTTGCATACCTGCAATATTCTTGGTGAACTTGTGCAATATTCTCTCAATCGTAAAAAGGAACATTTCACAACTTTAAGTGTTTCGATTGTTTAGAGGAATTCCGAGTGTAGATCAATTGTAGTTCATAGGTTGTTAGGATATTTACATTCTTGTATTATCTTGGTTCCGCAACAACCTTGTAATTTATTTAACATCAATAAATAAATTACACTTGAAAATTACATATTGTCTTTAAAATAAGTAATCTATCTAGAACTTGGTATATACACACTGCAACTGGTCGTCTCAGTTCAGTGCATATATTGCAAAGTAACTCCACCATCGACATAGAGGTGTCTTCAGTAGTACCATCTATTGAGTTGGGACTTACAAGTGGTATCAGAGCAGAAGGCTAATAAACTTGCCTAGATCTGCTAAGATGAACACTACTGAAGGTGGAGATGGTTCTGGTTCTGGTGAAACCCCCTTGAATAATAATGCACAACCTTTTCAAAATGTTAATACAAACCCTCCTCCTCCTACTGCCCCAAATCACGTCCATGTACATTACTCTAACACTCTTGTTCCAAAATTTGATGGAAACAGTGAGACATTCGGTACATGGAAGGCTAGAATGCTTTTGCATTTTGGTGGGATTGAAAGGTATATGTTGAAAATCCTTAAGGATGGACCATATATACCCATGTCTCTTGGGGTAAGTCCTCTTCTTGATCCAACTGGAAGAAGAGGTTCAAGAGAAAAGCTCAAAGACCATTGGTCTGATGAGGATCGTAGACTTGTTGATCTGGACACCAGACTCAAGAACATGATACTTGGAGTTGTCCTTGAAGATCTAATTCCAACACTTGTGTTATTCCCTAGTGCAAACTCAATGTGGGATGAATTAGTTATTCAGTTTGAAGGAGGTGATGACACTATTGTCACCAGGAAAGTTGCCTTGAATAAGAAGTATGAATCCTTCTTTGCCTTGCCCAATGAAAGTCTAACTGGTACATACACCAGATTTTCTAGCCTCATTAATCAGCTGAGAGGCTTGGGTGTAGAGAAGGATAAGGATATTCTTCTAGAGAAGTTTTGTGATATTCTTCCTTCCAAATGGGAAAACATGGTTCTTGTCTTGAGACAAGGTAAAACCTTGCACAGCCATAATCTTGCATCGCTCTATGGAGCCTTCAGATTCACTGAAGATAATAATGCTGCAAGACTGGTGGCTGAGCAAGATGCCATGAACCATGCCCAGAGTTCCAAGGTTACTAGTGTACCTGAGTGACCTTGTGTTGCCTTAATGTCTGCAGAGAGTGTCCAGGCACACTCAATGAAGGAGATGTTAAACAGTTTCTTAAACTCTGGTCTGACCACTGAAAACAGTGATGGCTGTAATGAAACTGACGATGATGATCTGGTAGCCATGATTGCTAAAACCTTTAACAGGTTTAAGCATAAATCTAAAAGATTTAATGGCCCAAACAATGCTTCCAGCTCCAGCTCTCTGGATAAAACCAATCTTACATGCTATAAGTGTGGCAAGAAAGGTCACTTTATGAAGGAATGCAGATCTAGTCAGTTGAACAACCAAACTGGCCCCCCTGTCCCTAATTTCAATCGGCCTGATGATAGCTACAAAGCTAAATACAAGAAGCTTAAGGCCCAGATTGCCCTCCTGTCCATGGAAAAGGAAAAGGATCAGTGCTTAATGGCACAAACTGAGGGAAAATAGGAGTACTCTGATGACTCATCAGCTGATGAAGAAGAGGAAAGGGACATGTGTTTCATGGCCTTGGAAGATCAACAGCAGCACGTGGCAAAAGAAGATGTCATCACTGGAAGATGGGTGACATCATTTTGAAAAAGGTATGTGACTATGATAACCAGGTTGACCCTGAACTGGAACTGGACCTGGCTGAATCATTAAGTGGTGATTTAGCTTTTGTGGAAACTGTTAGAGCTGATAGTGAAAGATATCTTGACACTATCTTAATTGAACTGAACAACGTTAAGCCACAACTTAATGATTTACAAAGTGTCCAGTTGGCTCTCAAGGAGTCAGTTTTAAAAATTGAGGCTTTAGAACTTGATAATCAAAAACTATTTTCTGATCTTGAAAAAGAACAAAAGATTATCAAGTCATGGGTAAAAGCATCTGGTAAAAAACTATGATGCATTTTCAAGAACTATCGATGCCCAGAAGAATGCATGGAAATCTGGAGATCTGGAGATGGTAGCTCTCATACCAGATCTTCATGCATTGCCTCCAGCTCTCAAGGTTGAAACACCTTATGATCAACCTGAAGCTGTTGAAACTGAACCCATTGAGACCACCCCCATTGAGGTTAAACCTGGAGCCAAACAGGCTAAAGCTCCAGTCAAAAAGGCCACTGGTAACAAGCCTTTACCTCAAAAGTCTAAGGAGCCCAAGACCCGACAGACTAAAACTCCAACTGGACCAAGGTCCAAGGTTCAGTTGCCTGATGAAAATAATATTTTGTTTAATCTGGAAAGTCAACTCCAACTTTTGTCTCGACAGGTTCAGAGTTGTACTGACCGGATTAAAAATCTGGAAGGAGGTTCATTACCTCCAGTTTTCAAACAAAATATTAAACCACTCCCTTCAAAACCTAAACATAAGAATGTTCCATCTGGAACAAAATCTGGTAAAAATAAGGGGAGTAAGTATCAAGTACCAATCGTTTTTACTCCTGCACCTGGAGCTGGTGAAAAATCTCCAGATGCAGCCTCCGGTTCAACACCACAACAATCTACTGTGACTTCTGTAGAGAAGTCCAGTGAACCCATCAAGAAAATATGGGTTCACAAAAATAACTGATGATTTTTGTGGGTGTGCGGGGCGATCGAAAGAAGAATATCTGGTATCTGGACAGCGCTGCTGGCCGGACTATTGTAACACCCGACGTTTAAAAATATGGGTTTTCAAAAATCTTTCACCTAACGGTGTTAAATTGCGGAAGTAAAGACCGTAAAAGTCAAAACCGATAAAAACATTTCGGTTTCTGCATTTAGTTGGTGTTACATGCCATATCAAACAATAGTTCAAATGAAAACCCAACGGTTGCCCAACATTAAACAACCGTTCACACATTATTACATATATTCGACATCAAAATGAAATGTAATCAAAAGTCTCCATAATAAGCAACTAGGGGTAGCTAAGGAATCTGCATGCTTTCTACCCACGCTCTCACGTCCTGCACCTACAAGTCCTTCAAGCTAAACCTGAGGGAACAACCACATTAAAGAAACAAGTGTTAGCTATAAGAATAGCTAAGTAAGACCACACTTAATTTAAAAGCATTTGTCCAATTAAAACATTTCTTCATTAATAGACAAACTCATTAGGCACAACACACAACACACATAACTGCATAACAACTTCATATCAATTAGGATAATCATCCTAAATGTGCCTATCCTGCATTAGTTCACACATTGTCACACATATCTTCGTTTACTGCATATAAGTGTGCCTTGCATCACACCCGACTGGATGATCAACCAAAGGCTAACCATCGTATGTCGTTAAGGAATGGCAAGCCAATCCAAGAGTAATCCGTATGTGGAGGTTGGTCAAACCCCTCGTATTACTCGCCCTGCATTATAAAGACCATGTTGCAAGGAGCCACCCAAGCAACAACTACGTCAACGCACTCGCCCGGCTAAGGCTAGTACGGGTTAAGCTTAACATTTTCCCTGCATTATATTTACGAGCTCGATTTCACACATAATAGTTTAGGCAACACACATAACCTAAACATGATCACACATTACCTTCAATTCGTTTGGGCCCTTAAACGTGCAAGTGACATGGCAACCTACCAAGTCTAGTGAGCTAGGTGTACAAGCCATGTAGTATGCATATGTCACACATTAACTCCATTTCTACATTTCACACATAATAAGATACTTCGTAATTCTACATAAACTACATATCAATACACTACATTAAACAATACTTCATTTCACTACATTAGGGTCTGCATTTCAGGTCTCATGGTCAACTACATATCCATAGTACCTCCCGTGTAACCCGAGATACCCACATATATCATATGTTACCGTTAAGGAAGTTATAAGTATGAAACCTTTTCTTGTTGAACCCTCAGCGTGACAAAAGTAGTGTATCTTACCTTGATACAGCTTAACAACAAGCTACAAGCACAATAAAACGATGACTAGGTGTCTCCAATATCCTAGAACAAGTATAAGATCAAAATATAAGCTAAACGACACATTTTGTAAAATCTGACCAAGTGGTGCGTCGCACCAAACCTCCAGAGAATTCAGATCAACACTAGGTGCGCCGTACCAGCCCTTGGTGCGTCGCATATCGGGGTCCACCAAAAACCCAAACTGGGCTGTGGTGCGCCGCACCACTCCTTTGGTGCGTCGCACCTGGGGTGCAGACCAGCAAACCAATTTTTTACACTTTGATCAAACGAATTCCATACGAACCCATACCCCAAATCCAACCTGGGGACTTAAAATTAATCCTTTTAATTGCACTTTCATCACCTTTAACCATCCTATTAATCCTTTAATCCTTTACATCATGAATCAATCATTTAATCACCCGAATAACATGAAATCGGTGAACGTTTAATCAAATAACCCAACCCAAACCCTTATGGCCTGAATTAAGACTAATATAAGACTCACACAATCATATTTCAAAAGAGGAATACCAATATTACCTGTATTAGGTGACAAAGATCCAAGATCTAAGCAATACACGATCGATTTGGCTCCAAAACGAATAGATCTAGAGAGAAACTTGAGAGGGAAGGAAGGGGATCGGCTAGGGCTTGTTTAGGAGGAAGAAAATCTGCATAATGGCTCTCTAATGACAACCCTAAGCCTCTAAACCCGTTTTTGACTTTGCACACATGTCAAAACTAGCCCCTAAGCTTCCTAATCCTTCATTGTTGGTCACAAACTATTTTATTGACCATATACATCATTAATCCTTCATTAAATGTCACTACATAGACATTAATCTTCATATTACACACATTTATACTACATTAACATTTAGGCTTACAAGCCTCACACATAACACACATTAACCACATATAAGCATTAAATCTAAAATAGACTTAACGACACACACAATATTGACTTAACGGCACTAGTCAACTAGTAAAGAAAAGTTTGGGATGTTACAACTATGACCGGATGTAAGCCCCTGCTTGAAGAGTTCACTGTCCAAGATGGACCGACAGTGACGTTTGGTAATGATCAATCTGGAAAGACTGAAGGATATGGTGTGCTCAATAATGGACAAGTCGAATTCAAAAGAGTTGCATTTGTGAATGGTTTGAAATACAACCTGATCAGTGTCAGCCAACTTTGTGATGATGGCTTCAGAGTTTTGTTCGATATTGCACAAGGCACCATATTTAACAAGGATTGGAAAGTGGTGATGGTTGCACCAAGAAAAGGAAATGTGTACATCATGGATATGGAACCAGCTCCAAAAGAGCAATGTTTCTATACCAAGGCTGATGAGGACACCAACTGGCTATGGCATAAAAGGTTATCCCATCTTAATTTTAAAAATATTAACAAGTTGTCTCGCAAACAACTGGTTGATGGGATACCTCATATTTCTTTTAATAAAGAAAAGCCATGTCCAGGGTGTGAGATGGGCAAGCAAAAAAGGGTCAGTTTCAAAACTAGGCAAAATTTTAGCATCACTGAACCTCTTCACATGCTACATATGGATCTCTTTGGTCCAGTGAATGTTCAAACTAGAGCTGGAAAAAAGTACACTCTAGTTGTAGTTGATGAATTCACCAGATACTGCTGGGTGGTATTCCTCATATCCAAAAGTGATGCACCTGCTGAAATCATCTCTCTCATCAAAAGAATTGAGCTCAAGTACACTCAAAAAGTTTGTCAGTTGCGAAGTGATAATGGTACTGAATTCCAAAATAAGGTACTTGAAACATTTTGCAATGACACTGCATCTCTCAAAACTTCTCATCAGTTTACTCTCCAGAGCAGAATGGAGTTGTGGAAAGAAAGAATCGCACACTGATAGAAGCGGCCAGAAGTATGCTATCTGAATCAGGTCTTCCCACCAGTTTTTGGGCTGAAGCAGTTGCAACTGCTTGTCACACCCAAAAACGGTCAGTCTACATCAAGAGACATAAGAAGACTGCCTATGAAGTACTCAGGAATCGTAAACCAAATATTGGATACTTTCATGTATTTGGTTGTCCAGTTTATATCTTAAACGATTCTAGTCAGCTTGGAAAGTTTGATGCAAAAGCTGATGAAGGGGTATTTTTAGGTTATTCAGATATTCGAAAGGCCTTTAGAGTTTATAATTATAGACTCCAAAAGGTTCACGAGACAATTCATGTCACATTCGATGAATCAACTGAAGCAATCAACAAGAGACCAAGCCTTGATATTACTCCAGTCATTCCAATCAATTTTGGTGAAACTGACCAAGTTCATCAGTCAGTTGTTTCACCAAAAGATGTTTCCAGTTACAACAAATTGGAACCAGTTAAGAAGAAGAAAAGCACCAGTGACACATCATTTTATCCCTCCATCAATTTCAACTTACCAAAAGAATTGGTGATTGGATCTAATGTACGTGCCACTCCAATATCAGCACCAGTTCAAACTCCAACTTCTCCAGTTCTTCAAGAAATGCCTTTGAATGAAGAATTTCACGATGCAAATCGTGACCTCATTGACTCTGATGAGGATGTAGAAGTAGTTTGGACTGATCCTCCTCCAGAAGCTACTGCAACTGAAGAAGATCGTCAGGTGACTTGCACTGATATTGTGTTACACCAGCCTAGTCATTACACTAGATGGACTCGAGCACATCCAATTGAACAGATTGTGGGAGATCCAAATAGTGGGGTTCAGACTAGAAGAGCCACCAGTGAGCAATGCTTAAATGTCACCTTCTTATCTTTAATTGAACCAAAGAAGATTGACGAGGCTATGGCAGACCCAAGCTGGGTAGAAGCTATGCAAGAAGAGCTCGTCCAGTTTGAAAGGAACAATGTTTGGGAGCTTGTTCCTTGTCCACCAGGGTTAAAGAAAGAACCCATTGGTACCAGATGGGTCTACCGAAACA
Organism: Erigeron breviscapus; assembly: GCA_034093135.1. Lineage (NCBI taxonomy): Eukaryota > Viridiplantae > Streptophyta > Magnoliopsida > Asterales > Asteraceae > Erigeron > Erigeron breviscapus. Next base: position 138,223,803 of record CM067168.1, on the reverse strand, counting down.
AAATGGATGAAGATGGCCATGTTGTAAGAAACAAGGCCAGATTAGTTGCCCAGGGTTATTGTCAAGTAGAAGGCGTTGACTTTGATGAAACTTTTGCTCCAGTTGCAAGACTTGAAGCCATCAGAATATTTCTGGCTTATGCAGCCCATCTGCAGTTTAAAGTCTTCCCGATGGATGTCAAAAGTGTGTTCCTTAATGGAACATTGGAAGAAGAAGTATATGTTAAGCAGACTCCAGGTTTCATCGATGAGAAAACCTTTAAACATCTCATCAGCGAACTGGGAATGTTAAATCCTTGAAACTGGAGATTTCTTTGTTATTGAACGCGTCAGTGACACTGATGAAGTTCTCCAGTTGAGGAGGTCCAGATAATCTTTGCTCGCCAGGCTATCGAACGCCTTTGTGATACTATCCTGGCACTAATTGATTTCTGGATCAAGAACCAGTTACTAGATTATGGTCAAAAGTATACAAGGACCCCAATCTTTTGTGACAACACCAGTGCAATTGCTATATCTCGCAATCCAGTGATGCACTCCAAAATAAAGCATATTAACATCAGGTATCATTTCATTCGTGATCATGTTATGAAAGGAGACATTGAATTACATTTCATCCCCACTGAAAAACAGTTAGCTGATGTTTTTACAAAACCTCTCGATGAGAAAACCTTTAAACATCTCATCAGCGAACTGGGAATGTTAAATCCTTGAAACTGGAGATTTCTTTGTTATTGAACGCGTCAGTGACACTGATGAAGTTCTCCAGTTGAGGAGGTCCAGATAATCTTTGCTCGCCAGGCTATCGAACGCCTTTGTGATACTATCCTGGCACTAATTGATTTCTGGATCATCATTTTAGGAGGAAAGACTCAAAATAATTTTCTGACTAAAATTCGTTTTTGTTTGAAAATGGAAACTGGAGAACTCTTCAGTTGGAAACTGGTACTGGACTGATCCTCCAGTGACCAGATTCAGTCTTGTCTTATTTTTATAACGTTAGAAATACTTGGTCAATATTTGTGACACGTGATGGTACTCGAGTGTTTTAAACCACTTGGTATCGTGATCTGACGTGTTTAAAGCTAGTTTAGTACTTGAAAACTGTTTGTATTGGGAAAATAAAAAGTGAGTGGGCTCGTGGGTAAGATAAGTCGTCGTAGCATTTAATGCTGACATGGTAGCATTTAATGTTGACATGGCAAATTATGATTTTATTTCAAAATTCAAACTTATTTTGTCAAAATATCTACAAAATTGATTTTGTTCAATAAAATATAATTTTGGTACTTCATTGGGATCTTGAATCCCTTATAAATACCCTTATTTACTCCGAACTCATTTACTTCCTTCTACATTCTTTCATTTACTTCCCAATCATCAAAATTGCTTCATTTTTTTCTTTGCTTTACAAATCAAGAACCCTAATTCCCAAATTTCAATTTTATTTTCCAATGGCACCTAGATCATCCCGTTCAAGAGATGGAAATCTTTTGACTGTTCCATATGCTCTTTCACCAGATGTCAAACCGGCATCTGGTGCTCCTAGTAATGCTTCGGTCATCAAACTCATTCCCAATAATCCGATGGCAAGCTTACAAGGATCTCAAGGGTCCAATACCCTTATTGGTAGAATCCAAAAATTTTTGAAGGATTCTCCAATAGGACCCTCATTCTCTCTAAACCCACGCAAGTTGTTTCACAACTACTTGTGTGAGTTTTGGTACACTGCCACTCTTTCTTCCGATTGTTCATCCATCAGTTTCACTTTAAAGGATGGAACAATCCAGTGTACCTTGTCCGCTGACGTATTGAGGGATGCCTTACACCTCAATTACTGGAGAGAGGGTGAATCTCCAGTCGTCTTACCCCCAAATATAAATTTTTGTCAAGTCCTCCTTGAAATGGGACATAAGGAGTGTTTGGACAATGGGGTTTTGAAGACGAAGGGTGCGATGACCATGAAGGGTCTTACACCTTCATGGAGGTACTTTTTCATCCACCTGGTGGAGAGTATGGGTGGGAGTTCTGGTGGTATTGACCAGATCAACTTCTCACAAGCAGAAATGGCTTACTGCTTGTGGAATGGATTGAGAGTAGACTTTGCAGACATCTTGTTTAGAAGCCTAGTACAAAAGCTGAAGGGCACAAGGGGTGTTTGTATCCCCTTCTCAAGGTTTCTCTCTCTCTGTTTTAAACATATTCTGGGCAGAGAAGCATACTTAAGTACAGATTCACCGTACAATGTTCCAGATATGTTGAGGAATTTAGACTCTCTGGTATCTGAAGCTGGAGAGGTCGAAATTCCAGAACGAATGCAACTGGCATTCGCTTCAACTGATGCACCTATTGAAGGTGAGTCAGAAAGACAATTGGGCGGGCCTCAAAATAATGAGGGACCCTCAAGTTCGTCTAATGTTGTGGTTGAGGATAGAGCAACCATAACTGAAGCAACTCCAATCACATCTATCCCTGGTGAAGATACTTCGGTATCTGATCCTCCAACAGATGCACCCATCCAGGAAACTGGGAAGGTCATCTGGAGACTGACCCTTCTGTTCAGCCCTCAGTTACATTCATGGATCTGGACATGAATGTTAATGACGAGGAAATCCTTATAGAATCTTCGGATTCTGAAGGTACTGAAACAGACTTGGAGATTTTTGATGTTGTTGTACCAGATCAAAACCCTTCATCTTTAGTCTCGCTTCCAGATGTATCAATTTCACTTTCACCATCCCAATAAAATGTGCCTACTGATATATTTCGAGAAATGCCACCCCCACCGCCGCCGTTGTTCACACCTGAGCATTCTCAGCATGAACAACACATTGTTTTTCCAGTCCTTTCTTCTTCCACCACTCCTATTATTTCTTCAACTGCTGGTATGACAACTGGGGAGACTTCTTTTAGTTTGCCTCCTCCAGTTGCTCCAGCAGTAACTGCTGCTGGTCCAGTGACACCTTCTCCTTCATCACTGGACAGTCAAGTTGTCTCTTTGCAAGCCGATCTCCAAAACCTTCTTACCAGGGTGGAGGAGATTCAAAAGACACTTGACAAAAACACCAAGTCTTTCTCCAGATACCACAAGGATCACTTGACCAACATTAAAGTGGTTGATCTGGGGATTAACAAGTTTTCATCAAATGAAGACTTGGTGTTCAGTAAGCTAAATGAGTTGGTCACTGGCTGTAACACTCTAGCAACATCTTTGAAGGAAGCCTTTGACCTTACTCAGTCCAAGGTCACAACGTCAATCTCCAATCTGCTTGGCAACACTGTAAGAACATCTGAAGTAGATTTGAGGGAAATTGAGAGGCAGGTAAAGGAATTAGTTGAAAAACCTGGCCTAAATGTGACTGAACTTGGAGAGCAGTTGATGACTTCAGTTGGTCAGAAGATAGAGGATACGCTGGGTGCAAGAGAACAACAACTGATTGAAAGGGTGATGTCTGAGATCACCAAGCTGGCCACTCCTCAGGTTGATCTGGCCCCACTCACCAGTGAGATCAACCAGTTGAGAGGCAGCATTGAAAACTTGAACACCCAGGTATCCCTTCATGCTCAGTCTTTGGATAAACTGACAACTGAAGTGGAAAGTTTGAAGAAGAAGGATGAGGAAGTGAAGGAAAAGGTTGTTTCTGGTTTGGATGAAGACTCCAAGATCTTAAATGAATTAAAAACTAGTCAAGAACAGGTTACTACAAATGTTTTGACCCAGTCAAAGGAGACCAACCATTTGTGGAGGTCTTTCAGGATGATGTGTGGGATTTTCAAGGAGTGCAAGGACATGCAAACATGGCAGCCTCTTGACCGGTTGCCATCTCACCCTTCTGAATGGGAAGTTATTAGGAAAGGTCTAGATGCTACCAAGGGGGAAAGAAGTGCAGTCCTTCCATCAGTTGTACCTGGAAGAACTTCAACTGGAAGACAAGCTGGTATGGAAATGGTTGTAGTTGCCAGTACTGAAGCTGGTGAGCAAGCTGTTAGGGGGAATGTGTTGGATAAGGGAAAAGGTTTAGCTGTTGATGCATCTGCCCAGCCGGCCACTGATATTCCTATGTTAGAAACTGGCAATGCTGATGTACTTCCTCCAGTTTCTGATAGTGTAAGCAAACAACTGGCCAGACTTGGTAATCAAATTAAAGAAAGAAAGAAGATGAAACAAGCCAACCAAGTTGAAGCCAGAGCACATCTTGCACAGATCAAACTACTTGATATGAGTGATGCCAATCTTTTATGAATCACTAGTGAGGAGTATGCCAGAGTTAAGCACGATCCCAGGATAGTTGACCAGTTGAAAGAAATGCTTGATGTAGAACTGGACAGACACTATCCTGATGATGAAGCTGAATTCGATGCCAGAAGCTTGAACATATCAGTGGAGAAGGCTAAGGAGAATAGGGCCAGTGGGATTCTTAAAAGAATTGCAAATGTTAAGAAGGTTGTAAAAAGGGTTTTGAATCCTCCAAGGAGAATCCCTCAACCAAGAAGACCACTGACAAGAGATGCTGACCTTAGCACATTTGTTGAACCAACTGGCGAGGTATCTAATGAAGACATCAAGTCCGCTGTACTGGCTGCTGGTGCTGGGAGTATAAAAATAACAAATGAATCTGAAGCAAGAAGCTATTACTCCCAGATCATGTCAACCAGAAAACATAGTGGTACTATCAATGGTGTCAATGTAACAATCAAGCCAGGCACCAAAGTCTTTCAAGTTGAAGTTAGTTATACCAGAGGGCCACTGGTTAAAACTGACAATCCTAGTGCTATGCAGTATGGGTTCAGCGAATGGGTGGAAATGGTGAATGTGTTGGATACAAAGGCACAAAAGAATAGGTTTGAGAAAGCATGGGTGAACTTCTTAAGGGGCAAAATTCAACATAAAGAAAATCTGGAGCAAAAGCTGAATATTGACCCTGAAGACTCACAACCTATTTCTTCAGTGACCAAGAGAAGAAGAACTGGCGAAGGGCCATCTCATTAAGTTCTTTCTTTTCAGTTATCTACTTGTATTTTGTTTTACATTCTGTAACTTGTATAAATTTCATTTCCTTGTATAAATGAAGTTACCAGTTTGTAACCACAAGGTAGATAATAGATTAAAATCTAACAAACCTAAAAGAAAAAACTAAGGCATTAATTGATCTATAAAAATGCCTTGGAAACTTAGATAGATTTAAATCGAACAAGTCTCTCCAGTTCACAATTGTACAAATACAAGAACTGAAAAAGACTTGGCAATATTTCTAGACAAATAGGGGGAATTTGTTAGGACCAGTTTACTGGTAAATTGGCCAGTCTCCAGTTTTACCTGGAGACCCAGTGAAACTGTCCAGTGAACTGGAGACCCAGATGATTTGTCGAGAAATATATTAAAGTCCAGTTGCACCGTACAGTCAATGCAACTGAAGACTTCCTCCAGTTGAAAACTGACTAGTTGAAGAATCATTCCAGTTGAAGTCGAAGACAACAAATGGAAGATAGAGAATGACAATGGCAGCGAAGCCCAGTTGACATTCTAGTCAGTTACAAACTGGAGACCATCAGTGGAAAGCTCTTACAAAGCTTTACACTGATTACGAGGAATTGACGTTTGTGCTTTATGTCCTTTTACCCGGATAATAAGACTTATCTTATTATTTAATTACTAAAAGGTACATAAAGCTGGTTGAATAAAGTTGCTTTATTCTGCAACTTTATACTGCTTTTTAAGGAATTAAATGTTATTCCTTAAATGCTCTCAACCACATTTGTACGGCCAAAGTTAACATCCCAATGTTAACTTTGCCTATAAATACAAGTCATTGCACAACAAGAATATTCAAGTTGAATAACTTCACACTTTGCATACCTGCAATATTCTTGGTGAACTTGTGCAATATTCTCTCAATCGTAAAAAGGAACATTTCACAACTTTAAGTGTTTCGATTGTTTAGAGAAATTCCGAGTGTAGATCAATTGTAGTTCATAGGTTGTTAGGATATTTACATTCTTGTATTATCTTGGTTCCGCAACAACCTTGTAATTTATTTAACATCAATAAATAAATTACACTTGAAAATTACATATTGTCTCACCAATTTATTTTACAAATATTTTGTATTATTGCATTGTTCTTTACTTATTGTCTTTTAAATAAGTAATCTATCTAGAACTTGGTATATACACACTGCAACTGGTCGTCTCCAGTTCAGTGCAGATATTGCAAAGTAACTCCACCATCGACATAGAGGTGTCTTCAGTAGTACCATCTATTGAGTTGGGACTTACAGTTTATTAAATCTTCTAATTGATTTAATTTATTTTCTATTTCTTTTAATTTATAATCATGTAACTCTGTTTTTGCTTTTAAGTATTTTATTTTATCATTATTTGTGCTAGTACCTATGTTTACTTGTACTTCTTGTTCTTCTACCATATCTATATTAAATATTTCTCTGAGACATATGCAACATATTTCTTTAAAACATTATGCACATTGTGATCTTTTTTCTATACTTGGCCATTTTCCACACATGAAACATGTTATGTGATCGCTACCTCTTCTATTTATCCATTTATGTGTACATTCTTGTTTTGTATTAACATATGTATATGTAACTTTAGCTACTGTTTTATCTTCTTCATTATCACTATATATACTATAAACTGATTCATTGTCTGAATCTCCTGCTTCTACTAATTCTATTTCATATTCACCTATTTGTTCTACTAAGTTACTTCTTTCTATATTTTTACCTCTATATGGACATTTGTTTGCTAAATGATTTTCGTTCCCACATATAAAACATTTACATTTTCTTGTCTGTGGTTTTCTAACATATTTATTTTTATAATAAGGTTTATATTCTTTTCTATATGTAGTACTTTTTCTAAGTTTTTTCTTTTTGTAATCTTTATGTCCATAAGCTTGTGGTGCATAAATCGCTGTTTTACAAAATGCAAAAGCATTCTTTTTTATTTGTTCTTGTAATACTAATTCTTTACATTTTTCTTTTAATATTTGAAATGTATGTGTTACTCTAGGTCCTAATCCTAAATCTTGTGTAGTACCATATAATTGATTCCATGATTCATGTATTGCTTTTCCTAAATCTCCTGGTAATTTTATAAAATATTTATCACATAAATCATTATTAACTGCCTGACCTGTTTGTGCTAATAATCTAATAAAATCTTGGGTATATTCATTAATATATTTCATATTTGCTATACTTAATTGTTCTAAATTTCTGATAGCTGAATTTTGTAGTAATGTATTGTTCTTTGCTGGATCTACTCCTAATATTAATGTTCTAATTTGTGATGTGAAGTTGAATGGATTATCTCCCATAGCTTTTAAATTATTTACTTCTTCTGGATTTTTAGTCTTTTTACTTTGCCATATACCTAATACTGTTGGTCATAATGTTGTTTCTAAATATGCAAACATATCCATTCCATCTCTTTTATTAGTTTCCCACATTCTAACTACTGTTTGTTCCCATGCTAATACTTCATCTGCCCATAATTGTGGTTTTTGACTTTCTATTAACAACATACTACCACTATATATACTTCCTACTGGTAATCTGTTACCTTTTCCTACTGTATTTGATTCTCCTGTATATGATACAGAGGGTGTTGTCCAAGGTTCTCTACCTACATGTGTTGTATATGATGATGACGGTCCTGTCCATTCTTCTGGTTTTAATCTTTTTAATGGTGGAGTCATAAATGTATCACCAACTAAAGTTTGTTCTTGTTTATAAAAATCTGATATCATAATTTTTCCTTGTGCTATATCGTAGCTAATGGTAGATTAAAATATTCTTGTAATTTATTATAGCTTTCTTCATATGTTAATCCTAATTCTGTCATACACTCCATTAACATATCGTCTATTTCTTCTTGTATATTAAATTCTGTAAATTTTCTATCTATTATTTGATCTATGGTTTTATTAGTTTCTTCTGTTTTAAAAACTGTTGTTTCTTCTTCTTCTTCTAAATATTCCCATAGACTATAATCACATTCTTCTTCTTTGAATTTACTAAATCCTATATCTAATATATTTTCATCTTCTTCTGTATCATATATTGGTTCTGTATCATATTCTATATTCATATAAGTATATTCCATTTCAGCTTCATTTTCATCTTTAGGTGTTTCTTTTGTGAAATTAACAAATCTAAGACTTTGTGTTCCATCTAATCCTTCATATATGACGCTTTGTTTAGGTACTAAAACTTCATTTTCTTGTTCTTTTAATTCATCTAATTGCCATTCTAATCCTGTTAACTCTTCAGGATCTATTTTTATTGGGTTTATCATTTGTATAGATTTTGAAGCTATAGCATTTACTATTCCTTCTATATTTACTTTATATTTCATACCTGATCTATTACTTGCTCTACCTAATACTCCTATACTAATTACAAGATTATTTCCATCATAGTTTTCATCTCCTTTAGTCTGTAATGCTATTTTTATATTTTGTAAATCTTTTATATCTTTTAAAATATCTGGTGCACAATAAAATAAAGTTGTATTTTGACTAAGGTCAACTTCCATTCCTGAAATTATTGCCTTTTTTAATTCTATTTTCCAACTTTTATCTAGCAACAATGCTAATAATTTTGTTCCTAAATTTTTTCTACCTAAAGCTTTAACTCCTATGACTACTAATCCTATATGTGAAAAATGTTTTCCCGATTGCTTTATTCTTTGTATAGTGTCTGGAGAAAATAAATCTATTGTTACTGTTCTATCAAGTACTCTTAGACTTTCTTCTCTGCTACTTCTTATTAATACGGTATTAACATTAAATCTTCCTGTTTGATATAAAATTCTGGGATTTAAGATTTCTAATTGATGTTGATTATATAAATTAATATTTCTGTTTAAATCTATTTCTTCTTCTAACTGTATAGTATTTGGTGTACTATTAGAACTAGATCCTCTTCTAATTATTCTATTTAAAAATGAATCTGATGAAATAGTATCATGTAACCTCTTCTTCTTCTTCTTCTTCTTCTTCTTCTTCTTCTTCTTCTTCTTCTTTCGTTTCTGTGTATCTGTTCTTCTTCTTCTTCTTCTTCTTCTTCTTCTTCTTCTTCTTCTTCTTCTTCTTCTTCTTCTTCTTCTTCTTCTTCTTCTTCTTCTTCTTCTTCTTCTTCTTCTTCTTCTTCTTCTTCTTCTTCTTCTTCTTCTTCTTCTTCTTCTTCTTCTTCTTCTTCTTCTTCTTCTTCTTCTTCTTCTTCTTCTTCTTCTTCTTCTTCTTCTTCTTCTTCTTCTTCTTCTTCTTCTTCTTCTTCTTCTTCTTCTTCTTCTTCTTCTTCTTCTTCTTCTTCTTCTTCTTCTTCTTCTTCTTCTTCTTCTTCTTCTTCTTCTTCTTCTTCTTCTTCTTCTTCTTCTTCTTCTTCTTCTTCTTCTTCTTCTTCTTCTTCTTCTTCTTCTTCTTCTTCTTCTTCTTCTTCTTCTTCTTCTTCTTCTTCTTCTTCTTCTTCTTCTTCTTCTTCTTCTTCTTCTTCTTCTTCTTCTTCTTCTTCTTCTTCTTCTTCTTCTTCTTCTTCTTCTTCTTCTTCTTCTTCTTCTTCTTCTTCTTCTTCTTCTTCTTCTTCTTCTTCTTCTTCTTCTTCTTCTTCTTCTTCTTCTTCTTCTTCTTCTTCTTCTTCTTCTTCTTCTTCTTCTTCTTCTTCTTCTTCTTCTTCTTCTTCTTCTTCTTCTTCTTCTTCTTCTTCTTCTTCTTCTTCTTCTTCTTCTTCTTCTTCTTCTTCTTCTCTTCTTCTTCTTCTTCTTCTTCTTCTTCTTCTTCTTCTTCTTCTTCTTCTTCTTCTTCTTCTGCTTCTGCTTCTTCTTCTTCTTCTTCTTCTTCTTCTTCTTCTTCTTCTTCTTCTTCTTCTTCTTCTAACTGTATAGTATTTGGTGTACTATTAGAACTAGATCCTCTTCTAATTATTCTATTTAAAAATGAATCTGATGAAATAGTATCATGTAAACTGCTAGTAGATGCTCTTGATTCTTGTAACGTTCTACTTCTACCTAAAAAAGAACTGTTATTCATTTTCTTGGTATCCAATGTTTATATGGTTTTGGTTTCTTCTCTATTTTAATATCGTTAATCTTTAATTTATTTAATGCGTTTGTGAGTTTATCAACTTCACTATCTAATTCTTGTCTGATTTCCTTGTTTTTAACTAATTTGTCTAATCTTTCAATTATTTGATTATCTTTATTAAGTAATTTATTTAACTTTTCAATGATTTGTAATAATAAACTAATTATAAAATTAAATAAATTTGGATATACTTTATCGCTTTTACCTGTTCCTGAATATTTTGTAAAACCTGTAATTTCTTCTGTATTTTCTATAGGTTTATATTTATTAGCGTCCTCTAAGGCTTTTTTATATTCTACTAACTCCAGTTTTATCCTTCAACTATCTTTTTAATTGTTTCTAATAATTCTGCTTGATTTGCAAATTGTTTTTCTATTTTATTTATTGTAGCTGTTGGTTTATTATTTTCTAATAAATAACTTAACTGTTGTATTTCTTGTCTATTAGGAATATTTTTTCTAATATCTTTTTTATTCTGTTCTTTAATATATGTTAAATTCTCTATTATTTTATTTGAAATCTTTGTCCTTTTATATATATTTTTAGCTAAACTTTCTAATATATTATGTGTATTAGTGGATTCTTTTTCTAAATTAAATCCTAAGTTTATTATTAAATCTGTTATTCCGTTTAAATGGATATTTTCAGTATGTAAACTATGCTTATATTTATTATTAAATTTACAACTAACTTTGTAATTATCCAAAGATATATTATTGTTATTAAGCTTTTCGTTGTATTCTAGATTTAAGAACTCTAGTTTTTTGAATGTTGAAATTGTTTTTGAATCAATGATTATTAAAACTCCTATCTCTTAGTCTTTTTCCCTTATTTCTTAGTCCCTTTTTCATAAGATATTCATATATCCCTTTTTTATAGAATAAAATATATATATAATAAAAAATGAAAAAAGATGCAAGTAATTAATAAGTAACAAACTATACATAAATATGATTTAACGTTATCTAAGAAATCCATCAATTTTCCTTTTTTAATATTAGTACATAAAACCAAATTTTATTTTCTTCACCTAAGCGGGTTCTCATAAAATAACGTGGACTTATTTTTTGCCACAAAAACATGAGCCTGTCCTAGTCTTTTAGATCCTAAAACCGATTTTATGCTCTGATACCAATAAGGGGGTATGGCGGATTTTTTGGGTTTCCGTTAAACCACTGGAACATAAAAATATTTACATATATCTAATTTATTTATATATATCTAATTTATTTATATATATCTGGAACTAAAAATATTTACATATATCTAATTTATTTATATATATCTAATATTTTTATTTACATATCCTAATAATATGGTTATAGATAAATTTATATTAATTGTTAATTTAAAATAAATATAAATATTAAACCATATATATTGTTTAATACATATATACATAGTTTAAGAAAACTTACAATGGGGGTATACACAGCGGATGATCAAGAAGGAGGATTATTATTATTGATAAAAGACTTTTTTTTTAATGTTTTTGGTAGGATATATTATGAAGTACTGAAAGGGATTTAAGGAATTAAGGGATTTGGACTAAGAGAATTGGATAGGAAATTAAGCTGCCATATGAAAAACTTGAAAATTATTATTGATATGAAATTGTTGTGTTTCCTAACTGAAAACATGGAGTGCCTTATATAGGCATTACAAATCTTATTCTATACAATAAACATCCCTATCTAATAATTACAACGGGAGAAATTTTCAACAAAGGAATCTACATTATTGAATACAATCAAAAACTTTAATAAAGTAAATAGTATTGTGTCTGCCATTGGAATCTTGAATTATTGTTGTTTAAACGTCATGGCTTGCATCATTCTTTCTAGAAAAACAAAAGTCTCTGTGCGTGCTATCGATTGATACTGGCGAAACTGGAGTAGGATTACTATTATCATCTTCAGATACATCTTCATTTGTAATGTCTCATTGTTCTAAATCTTCACTTTCTCCTATGAAGGGGAGAAACATTGTCCAGTTATGGTGTGCCCAAATTTGAATATAATGTCCTTCTGCTAATAATTTGTATTGTCCTTTTGAAAAGGTCATTGGTATCTTTGGTGTCTTCTGGGCTTCAGTAATCCATTTTGCTCTAATATTTTTTCTAGCATATTCTAATTGGTGCTTTTGTTCTTTTGATAGGTTTGCTGGACAAAAGTCATCATCTAACCACTAGTTGATATCCATATCACTAGCTGTCTCTATACATGCTATCCCTTTTATTTGTTTTTTAATTGCCTCTATTTCACTAATGAAAATTCTCTTTCTTGATGGCCTGTAGGTGTGGTTATCCATCTCTGAAAATGAAGAAAATATTTTGCATCCTATGGGGTTTAAAGAATAAGATGCAATATTCCCAGCTACAAATACTAATTTTTCTCCTAATTTATTGAGTAAATTTTCTATTTTATTAGTATAACCAAATTCTAAGAAATCAATCATTCCATTATGGTAATAATTGATTATCTGGTCTTCAGGCATATCTGTTTTTTCTAAGTTGATCTGTAACAGGAAATGTGATTTTCCCAAGCTGCTTCTTCGTTGAACTACATTTACTCCTTTGAACTTTTGCTTTTCAAATGCAAGATCTATGATTTTTAATTGTAAATCATAGAGTACTAGTGGAAATTCTCTACGAACTTTTTCTTCAATAATCTGCTCGACTTCAGGGAAATCATCTATTGATGGCTTCATAGTGTGTAACCATGGGATATTTATTGTCCATCACATTTATATTGTGTTTTTCATTATTTGATGCATTTTGTGTTTAGTTGGTTTTAAAGATTGAAGTATTATTTGATTATTAGCTCATTGATGTTTTAAAATGAAATAATACTACTGATCTGATCTTGAGAGTAGTGATTGGCTGATTGCAGAGGAATGTATAGACTTAGGGGGCGTTTGGTTCACAGAATGTTTTTTAGGGAATTGAAATCTGTCAAAGGAATTGGAATTTAAAGGAATTGGAATCTGAAAGTTTTAAAATCTGTTTTGTGTTTGGTTGGAAGAATTAAATGGAATTCAAATTGTATTACATAAATAAAATTATTTGGTATTTATATCAAACTAGTTTTATACCCGGCCATTGGCCGGGGATAGTAAATTATAATAAAAAGTTATTTTGTAATTTTATTGTGTTGTCTAAAATAATTTGGAACAAAAAATTGGAGACATACTAATCTTCATATCCTAGTAATTAATACTAATAAGAATAAATACAAAATAATTTGGTTAATCAAGTTCATCATAAGTCATGTACTTACTAAGAAAATAAACATGTAATTTACTAATTTAGCATCTAAATACACTAATACCTATAATATATCTTATTGTAAACTGATAAATAAAAAAATTAGTCAAGAGAAAAGACAAAAAAGGATTACATTTGCTAACAAATATGAATATAAGCCATGTTCTACTTATTGATTTAGTGGGTACTCAAAAGAAATATAATTTAAAATTACAAACAAAAAAAAAATTGAAAAAAAAAAACCAAATATGAAGTTGATGGGTTGTTTTGAAACCACAACCTCCGCTAAAAACTTATGCACGTTAACCAATCAAGCAAATATTGACTTTGTTAATCTTCTACTATTTGGCTTATATACCTTCTTTAAAAAATATATATGAGCCACTAAGAAGAAGACACGGCTATAACTACTGTTTACGTGAAAACATTTTAAATATGTTATAATATAATATAATATAATGACAACTAGGAAGTTTGGGCCGCCGAAGAGCGTGGCTTTTGTGTTGTAAACATAGCTAATATTTTGGTCTAATAGTACAGAGGTTTTAATTACATATGCTCATATATAGTGGGGCTTTCATAAGTGATTTACAAAAAGTTAAAGATGCCATTGCTTACTTCTAAACTATATATACGCTTCTGGAGACAAAAGATTGAAGTTGCAAACGTTTGGTTCCATGTGGCATGTTGCTTCTGGAGACAAAAGATAGGAGTTGCAAAAGTTTGGTTCCATATGGCATCTTGCTTTGTACAAAAGTTTTTGATCGTTGATGGTTTAATGATTCAGCTTGCGTCTTTTTGACTGTTCTGTTGGGGTACCTGCATTGTATTGCATTAAATATGATTAAGAAGATATGTTGGTGGTATGTATAATAGATATGGAAAATGAAACTTTATGTGTTTACTTTCTGGGGTGAATTCCAATCTCCTAGATGCTGCAGAACGTGTTTTACTTGTTTGTGGTGTTGTTGGAGATGGGGTATGCTGTGTTGATGATGAAGCAGGGTTGTTTTTTTGAGATGGCTGCGTTTGCATGTTAGTTACTTTGTGAACTGTTGCCTTTATTCTTTGCGATCTTCGCTCTCGATATGCTTGTATATGAAATGTCATTGATTTTCCTTCGAGTGATGTAATTTCTGCGGTATTGCATGGCCGGATCTGCAGGCGTCCGTTATCATTAAATGGGGGCATTCAACGCCGATCATTGTTGTTGCTGAGTTATGGTTGATGGTAACATTCAGTTCTCCAGTTTCGTCTTCAATTTTTGCTGATAGTTGGTACCTGTAATTAATAATTTAAAATTTAGATCGATAAAGGGGGGATGATCGGGCATGACTATATATATCTAGATGCCTGGGTAGTCAACTTATATTGTATATATTTGACTTACATGTAGACGGCATGGTCGTATTCTCCATCTGTTGGGCACATCCAGTTTTTTCCGTATGGGTAGATCTCACGTGAGCATGTGGGGCAGATGTTTGTATACCAGGTTATAGTCGATGTGATTTGCTGAATTTTGGCATGGCATAAAAGTGTGGCTCCCTGAATATGGTATGATTTGGTAATGAGTATGATGCAAGTGGTTACATGTAATTCTATAGGGGAAGTGAATGATAGGTTTGTTTGCTTACTTGTAATTCTCGAGGCTGTTTTTCAAGGATTTCAGATATTGTGCATGTTTGCAGTGCTTGATTGATCTGTTCATAATCTGCAGCTTCCAACCTGTTTTGACAGAGGTTCAACGAAAAAGTATATTTGTATACAGGTTGATGTGAAAGAAAGTTAATAAGCTGGAAGCAAAGACAAGCTTGTGTGACCTGTTTAGAAGTGGGGCAGTCTCTGGTATTTGTGGATTGACGAACACGAATGTGCTGCTTGTTGACTGCAGGCTGGGTTTTTCTGCATTTTAGTAGAAAATTACTGGTGTAAGAAATAGGTGTCTTTTATTACTTATAAAAGAAAACGAAATAAACATGAAATAAGCGTCTTTAGATGCAGTTAATAAATGCTACTGTAATTATTAGGTAGGGTTGCTGTTTACTTACCTGAGAAGGTGGTGACTTTCGCAGAGGTGACTACAATGATAGCTGGCTGGTTCGCATTTTGAACAGCTGTTCTGTCAAATCTTGTTTCGTTTGTTATTATTTCGTCCCATAAGGTTACCTGAACTTTTTCATTGCTGTGTACATAGCATCTTTAGTAAGTGTAATGCGAAATATTTGGGATTTTACTTGTATTCGTACCTGATGTCGATGAGATTGAAAGAAAGGAATGGTTCGCAGTTCTTTTTAGTTTTGTCTTATATTCTTCCTTGTAGTACCCCGCAATAATCTGTTGAATTGGGTTATTAACTGGATTGTTGTAAAGTAATAGTAGTAAGATAAATAAATTTGTGGCAAATTTCGTTACCTGTTACTTCATCTTCGTTATCGCATATTGCTATTGTAGGTGCAGGGGACCGATCGATTCGCGATTCCTACGACTATGTAAGTGCGGAATCCAAACATAATCGTTATTGAGGCAATTGAATGAAACAAACACGAAATCAATAAGAACAGGAGATATAAATCTTATTCCTTTATCATTAGTCGAATGATTACAATGAATAAATCCGTTTACAATACATCTACGATGATTACGGATTACAATCAACGAGACGACTCTTGATAATCGAATAATATGGTGGACTTACGGACTGAGGTTTGCGCATACCTCAGCCTGCCGTGAATGAAATCTGTTGCAACTAAAATCATTACCTAAAACCGAAACCTAAGAACACTATATATAGGCTAGAAATGGGTTGGGCTTCAAACTCGTGGGCTTCCAAACGCGTGTAAACAGTAACACGTGTTTGGTCTAAACACGTGACACTATTCACACGTGTTTAGTCTAAACCCGTGTCACTATTCACATGTAGCAAAACAGCCCATTAATTGAGATGCATCGGACACAAATTGTGCACCAAAACGTGCACTTACAGTCTCCCCCTTGACCGATGCACTCAATTCATTCACCGATAATCATTAGCAATCGAAAACTTGCAAAAGCAAACTCCCCCTTAACTAATGATACCGGGTCTTCTTTTGTTGAGACTCGATCTTCTGACACAACATTCTGATCTTCAAACTCCAAAATCTCTGTATCTCTGTGACAACCAACTAACCTAACAACTTTATGATCTATCACCCCCTCAACAGTAGCCATCTCCGAATTAAACATATGCAATCTTCTTCCTGCTTGGAACTTTGCTCGAGACATTCCTCGACTTGCTTAACCGGCATATAATAGAGAAGTTGAATTTCCAACAATCAGCATCAAATCAATCAGCTCTCACAAAAATAAGAAACTCTGTAGCTTGAATCACAAACTGCAGTACCAAAAATCCTGTCTCAACTAGCAGCATCTGACTTTGTCTTGTACCTTCACAATTCCATCAACCACCCGAAGCCTTTCCTATCAGATCTCCCCTTCAGTTGTATACACCACCAAATATAAAGATCTTTAATCTCGCAATCACAATAAATGATCGCCTGATAATCATCTCTATTCTTGGAATATAAATAGGTTCAATCTTCAATTACTTAACAACAGATGACCAACTTCGTTGCTCTTAATATTTCGACAAAGTTTCCACAACTGCCATCTATTTGATACTTGAGCATATTTCACATTAAGCACACCATCATCTAAACACAGATCTTGGTTTGTCTCTCAAGTAGCACAGAATTTACTCAGAAATCTGAAATTTTTTATCTCCCCCTTTTCTCTGCAAAATTCTGAAATCTAGCCCATCTTAGGTTTTAAATATCTTCCATTCTGGAGGTTCTTCAAAAAGCTTAGAGCTCACGACGGTTAAAACTCTTCGCCAAACAGGGTATATTCGTTTTCCCTCCAAATTTCCGAGGAAAAAACACATTTACGTGAAACATTGGTATTCACGTAAATTTTTATTTCTAAGGCTGTGGGAAAAATTTGATAATTGCCGAAAATTTTCATCCAAAACGTGCCGAAATCGCACAAAAACGGACCGAAAATTTTCGAACGCTACCAAACTTCAAATCTCCATGAATCATGCCATTTTAAAACCATGGACAAAAATTATTTTTCCCGCCAAAATACTCTTTTTTTTTTTTTTTTTTTTTTTTTTTTTTTTTTTTAGCTTTTCTACAACCCTGTCTTCTATGCTTCAATGTATCAGACGATCTGCAGTGATCCTTCCACACCGAAACATACTTGAACCTCAATTCTATTTCGACAACTCAAACACGTTTTTCGGCAAACTCGTGTGAACAGTGCCACGAGTTTAAGAACCTAAACGTGTGATACCCCTTAAACACGCACATATAGCACCACGCACTTGAATATCTGCTCTTCGCCCAAACTCGTGTTTAATCTCAAACACGTGTTTTATTAACTAAACACGTGTTTAACTAAACACGCTCGAGTTTAACATATCCAAACGCGTGTAATCTGCAAGAAAACCTAAACACGTGGACCAATCTTCAAACGCGTGAGACTATGGTAAACGCGTGTGATCAAAAGTAAACACGTGCAACAATGTAAACGCGTGGTACAAACGCGTGACACCTAGGAATTTGCAAACGCGTTATAAGTAAACACGTGAAATTAGGGTTTGTAAACGCGTGTTTTCCCAAACGCGTGGTAATCTCATCTGCACAAAACAGATCTGATCGAAGTTCTTCATTCAAAAACCCTAAAAACGAACCACGAATTAGAGACATAAAGCCTCTCCTGCTCTGATACCACTTGTAGGTGCAGGGGACCGATCGATTCGCGATTCCTACGACTATGTAAGTGCGGAATCCAAACATAATCGTTATTGAGGCAATTGAATGAAACAAACACGAAATCAATAAGAACAGGAGATATAAATCTTATTCCTTTATCATTAGTCGAATGATTACAATGAATAAATCCGTTTACAATACATCTACGATGATTACGGATTACAATCAACGAGACGACTCTTGATAATCGAATAATATGGTGGACTTACGGACTGAGGTTTGCGCATACCTCAGCCTGCCGTGAATGAAATCTGTTGCAACTAAAGTCATTACCTAAAACCGAAACCTAAGAACACTATATATAGGCTAGAAATGGGCTGGGCTTCAAACTCGTGGGCTTCCAAACGCGTGTAAACAGTAACACGTGTTTGGTCTAAACACGTGACACTATTCACACGTGTTTAGTCTAAACCCGTGTCACTATTCACATGTAGCAAAACAGCCCATTAATTGAGATGCATCGGACACAAATTGTGCACCAAAACGTGCACTTACAGCTATCAGCCTTTCATAATTTCCAAAGTTGAAATAACGGTCTGGCATTTCTGGAATGTTTTCTATAGCAGTGATTAATGTTGACAGACCGATCCTCATGTTGACTTTGTATGATAGACCATTGATAAATTTTGCTGGTATACTGCAAGTGTATTTAGATAGCTCATAGCAGTTGCCGAGTTCAATGCGTGGCACTACATAATTGTGATCCTGGGGGCCTTGTACTATTGCTTGAATTCCAGCTCCCTTTATAATGTTTATGTATAGGGAGTAGTGTAAGATAAAGGAGTTATTGAAGATATAAAATGATTTGTTAGAAGTTGTATTGCGCTGTTCGGGTTAATGGTTACTTACAAATTTATCAACGAAGATGTAGGAGGTGGTGTATTTTCCATAACGCGGACTCCATTTTCTCACTGCTCTGATATTTATCGGCTTTCCTACTACTCCTAATTTCAGTGATGCCAAGCTCTCATCTTCCATCGTGAGATTGCTGCTTGTGAGATTAAGATAATGAAAATTAGAGAAATATGAAATAAGTAGTAGTAACATAGAATATTAGTCTTACATATGCAGATATAGTGAAGAAAACACCTGTTTGCAAGCTATGAAAGATAATTGATATTATATGTATGTGCGGATATGCATAACAAATAAGGTTGCGTACCTGTTGGGTTTGAATATCATACAAATAATCAGAATATACTACGTTCAGAGTGGTGTTTGGTTTTTCATATTGTTCATGTTCAATCAAAACTTTTACTCCTGTTGGCGATGTAGTTCTAGAAAGGGCAACATAAAGTTGACCGTGACCAAAAACTGGTTCGAGTAAATAAATTCCTATTTTATTTAATGATTGGCCTTGGCTTTTATTTATTGTCATTGCATAGCAAGGTCTTAGTGGGAATTGACGCCGCTTAAATATAAAAGGCAGTTCTTTGCTATTGTAGACAAATGTTATTCTAGGTATATATACTCTACGATTTATTGATGTACCTGTTATTATGTTAGCTTCTATTACAGTAGGTAGCAGCTGAGATATTAAAAGTCTAGTACCATTACACAAACCATTTTTTGGATCAATGTTGCGCAGCAGCATGACAGGAGTGTTTTTTTTCAAGAGAAGAGAGTGGTTCGGTATTCCTGGAAACTTCAACAAATTTAGGTAGTCTGTAGGATACAAAAGATCAGTAACGCCTCCATTTTTTGAGTGTGGAATCATAGAGTCGGTACTGAGATATGTATAGAATGTACCGGGAGACGTTTTCAATATCAGGTCATTGACTTCATCTACAATTTCATTTTTGGGACAAATTATTGCTCGGTTGGCCAAATCAATTGCTGTAGGAGAATGAAGTATATCTTTGCTATATACAAAATCTATGAGTTCAGATAGTGCAGATTGGGAATGGCGGATAATGAGTTGGTCAGGAATATCAATTATTTTGACATCGATGCATTGTTCTTTCAGATTTCCGACTTTTCCATCTCCAATATCCAACAACCATTTAGAGAACCATGACGTGTCTTCAGCTGAGAATGCGAGACGCATATAGCGTGAATATCTTGAAAAATCGCCAAAGATAAGATCTTGTAATGCATAAGGCTATGATTTCAGATTTTGATGCCTTCGGTTTTATAGGTAATGTCTGTCTAAAGTCGCCTCCTAGCAAGATTGATTTACCGCCGAAACGTGATTGTTCACCGGTATAAGCAACATTTGTAGAAGCAGATAGGCTGGTAGTTTCTTTAGAAATTTCACGTGTACGCTTGTTGTTATAACGTGTGGCCATATCGGAGTCAACAAAGAAGGTTCTGTGCAGCTAATAGAAATAAAGACTAATAATGTTTAAAACATTCAAGTACTCGTACACGCACCAAAACTATACTCCTTTAACATAGAGAACAACAGTACTAAAAAACTTGTATGCAAAAACAACAGATGATTTAGCAAATAGAGTCACTAAATACTGAAGAATTGTTATAAAAATTAAGTACTGCAAGCATTAATTTACAAAGAAAAGTGGAATTGAAAAGATTATGCAATTACTTACAGAGATTTGAAGACAACGTGGCTGACGACTTTCTTTGAAACCAGCGAATCTGAAACCTATTTTTTGAAGTCAAGGTAATTGCAACAATATTTAAAAATAGTTTATTTGGTATAGTTGAATTACCAAAGCAGAAAAGAAAACTAATAATGAATGGATTCATAACTTTAATACCAAAATATATACTTGAAATTTTTAAGCATCTGATTCTAACCTTATATTAAAAAAATAAGTTAGCATAATAGTATAATAGAATTTGTTAAGTAGAAAAACCCTAAAATAAAAGATAAGAAAACACAGGTAATATAAAAAAGCAATGCTATATAAACCTTGTGTTAAGCAGATGAATAAAATAGAAACAAAGTACCTATTAATAACCAGAAGAAAGCATAAGTCAGGGCTTAAGAGTGTGATTTAGATAGAGAGAAATAGGAAAGAGAGAAGGAAGTAAGAAACAGATAGGATGAGTCACATATGCACGTGGCAGCAACATATTTAGCATTCAGTCAGTTTAAAAAAAAAAAAAAGAAGCAAAGATTAAAAATAAAATAAAAGCCCATTATGAGGACTCGAACCCGTGAGCAAAGATATCAAAAGGTAACAGCCGAAACCAGCAGAGCCAATTTTTTTGTTGGATAATAATTGCTTAAGTTGATATAAATGATGGTTATGAACAATCACTGGTCATAACCATCGGCATTAACGAAATTACAATTACAATTACAACATCACCCTTTTTTGATATGAACTACCCCATCAATAATTCATTGTCCTCAACAGTGGCTCAACTCCTCATTTTTGCATACTACATACTGTAGTAAGCAATGGTTTCACTAAACCTGTTATGTGGGGCTTCGGGGGAGTTTACTCAAGGTCTCGAGTTCGAACCTTGGTAGGTTCTCCTCGACGGTATTTTCCAATTAAGGAGGTGGTATGGTGAGAAAGGCTATTTAAGATCCGCTTAGTGCAGGACCCTTTCGTTGTGCGATTAGCACACATCATACGCGTCTGAGGTAAAATTCACTTGTAAAAAAAAAAATACTGTAGTCTCTCTCTCTCTCCGTCATGTCACTCTCTCCTGCAAGTGCACTCTCACACACAAAATAAATCAAACATCAATTTCATTTTTTTTTTTTAAAACATCTCATTAGACTGCCTCCAATGCATCCATCAATTCTTACTACAAATTTGTCCACTCAGCATGCCACATCAGCTTTTCATAAATTCTTACTACAAACACCTTTTTGACCCCAATGCCAAAAATCACATTCTTACTACAAACACCCACTATTAAATAATAATATATATAATATATGTGAGAGAGGGGAGAGGAGAGAGGAGATTTGTGGGGAATTTGTGGGGAAGGATTTTGGAGAGAGGAGAAAGGAGATTTTTGATGCCACATAGGCCAAATTTTTGCCACATAGGCTACAAATTTGCTACAAATCTCCCATTGGAGAGAGTCTTACTTCTATACACAAAAACCATGTCTTTTTCAATAAACTAAAAAAGAGAAAATTTTTACTACAACAGCTTGAGATAGATACTAGTTTGGGTGATTGTTAGCAGCGGTTGTTTGCGGTGGTCAGTGAGTCAGCTGGTTGTTAGCGGTGGTCAGTCAGTTGGGGGATTATTGGCTTTGGCCAGTGGAGGTGGTTAGTGGGTCGAGTGATGGTTAACGGTGGTCAGTGGGTTTGGTGGTTATTGGCCTTCATCAGTGTGTTGGGTGCTGGTTAGCGGTATCAGTGGGTTGGGTGGTTGTTGGCGGTGGTTAATGGATTGGGTGGTTGGTGGCGGTAGTTGGTGGCGGCACAACATCGGACTTATTGAGGAATACAGATATCAGAAAGTAGGTTTGTATATTTTCATTATGTGGGGCTTTTTGGTAAACTTGTTTCAATTCCAATAGAATTGAGAACTTTCCATAGGTTTAGTGAAAGAATTGTAGATTCTTTATTTCAAGGAATTTGATGGAAAGTTTCCAATTCAAGTTCCATCAATTGTTCCAACCAAACAAGGTTAAGCATGGAATGTAGATTCCAATTCCTAAGAATTCAAAGGAATTCCAATTAACCAAACAGCCCCTTAATTTTCTTCTACATATCCATTTCGTTTATACTATACCTTTCTGATCTTGGTTGGCTGTTCATTTGTCATTTGTCATAAATGGGGGATAAAGAACCCTGCAATTCATTATTAGGAACGGGTCAGATGGGTATTGGATATTGCTGCATTAGGTAAAGGTTTAAATATGCCGATACGAGTCTATGACCATTTGATTTTTTGGTTTGATTATAGCACCCTCAAAACCATGGAAGTCGGTGGTTATGGCCTTCAACGGGTGAAGTATTCTGTCGAGAAATGATAGAGAAACAATGAAGCAAAAAAATCCGAGAAAAGATTATGAGAATCAGGAACCGGACTCGCCAATATGCTTTACAAGTTTATATAACATCAGCCCATCACTTCACTTATAAAGAGAAAAAAACATGCAAATATTGTTTATGAGAACATACAGTCTAAAATTCTAAATGCAAATTGTTAGCACAAGAGCCTCTGAGCAGATGCCGCATGTATACTTGTAGATATGCAGTAACAAAGTACAGTACAGTCATGCTATTTATGTGTATTCATTATATTTTGTAAGGCAATTCCATCATTTTCCAGAATTTTGCTCACCTACATAGAAGGTCCTACTCACTTGAAAAAGAGATTTAAGACATCGCCTACTCTAACTATTCTTGATACAAATAATTAGGCCATTCAATGCCAAATAAGAAAGTTACTAAACATATCAGAAAGCACAAATACTTAAATATGAATCATTGGTTGTGAAATGAGAAACTTATATCTATACTATTTATAAGCAAATAAGGTTTCAACTTTCAACTTTCAATTTCAACAATGTATACATGATAATGCATGATGTATCATACATCAATGACCCACAACTTTCAACTTTCATTTTCATTTCTCTCTTCAAATCTCAACCACTCTTTTTTTTTTCTCCCTCCATAAATTATTTTATTATTCTAATTTATTCAAAATCTTTTATCTCAAAAACCGTACATCGATAAATTATAAAAATTATATGGGTGTTCTTATAATTTCATACTCTTTCATTAGAGATATCATTCGATATACTTTCGACGAATTTTTAAATCCGAAGACGGAGCCCGTACGTCTAAGGCATTTGGCTATCACACTCTATGACCTATCACCTCCTATGACCTATCACACTCTATGACCTATCACACTCTATGACCTATCACCCCCACCATCTCACCGCCGCAACGCGCGGGTACTTTCTCTCGTATTATAAAGCAAATAAGGTTTCAACTTTCAACTTTCAATTTCAACAATATACACATGATAATGCATGATGTATCATACATCAATGCCCCACAACTTTCAACTTTCATTTTCATCTCTCTCCTCAAATCTCAACCACTCATTTTTTTTCTTTCCTCCATAAATCATTTTATTCCTCTAATTCATTCAAAATCTTTTATCTCAAAAACCGTACATCGATAAATTATAAAAATTATATGGGTGTTCTTAAAATTTCATGATCTTTCATTAGAGATGTCATTCGATATACTTTCGACGAATTTTTAAATCCGAGGGCGGAACCCGTACGGCTAAGGCATTTGGCTATCACACTCTATGACCTATCACACTCTATGACCTATCACCCCCACCATCTCACCGCCGCAACGCGCGGGTACTTTCTCTCGTATTATAAAGCAAATAAGGTTTCAACTTTCAACTTTCAATTTCAACAATATACACATGATAATGCATGATGTGCCATACATCAATGCCCCACAACTTTCAACTTTCATTTTCATCTCTATCCTCAAATCTCAACCACTCATTTTTTCTTCTCTCCTCCATAAATCATTTTATTCCTCTAATTCATTCAAAATCTTTTATCTCAAAAACCGTACATCGATAAATTATTAAAATTATATGGGTGTTCTTAAAATTTCATGATCTTTCATTAGAGATGTCATTCGATATACTTTCGACGAATTTTTAAATCCGAGGGCGGAACCCGTACGGCTAAGGCATTTGGCTATCACACTCTATGACCTATCACACTCTATGACCTATCACCCCCACCATCTCACCGCCGCAACGCGCGGGTACTTACTCTTGTATACATATATAACATGACTAAAATGTTGTTACAAAATCGTTAACTCATATATACATCAATCGTAAGTGGACTATCAACTAATTTCAGTACAACCAACTAGGGATGAGCATTTGGACCGAAACCCGTGACCCGACCCGGAACCGGCCCGCCCGAAGGGCTAACGGGTCGGGTCACGGGTCACGCTTTTGTTGCATTTTCGGGTCACGGGTTGCGCGGGTCAAGCCAAAAACCGAAAAAAGGTGAAGGAAACCCGTAACCGCCCGCGACCCGCCCGAACCCGACCCGAACCATCACGGGCCGGGTCACGGTTCCGATTTTCATCCACTTACGGGTCACGGGTTGGGCCGGGTTTTCACGGGTCGGGCCGGGTCATTTGCACATCCCTACAACCAACTATATCAAACACTCATCATTAAATCTAAATGGCTACTTGATAATTGTCTTGAAAAACTTTCTTATCTGCAGTCGGATACTTCACATCACCATATAGTAAATCATTGGCATCTTCTAAGATTCATGCTTAGGCTAATCAGCCAAGTACATAATTGCGGAATATCGTCAAACACTTGATGTATAATTTCTTCAATCCATCAATAAATGAACGAACTCGAAGATCAACCAAACAACAACTATTATTAACGATTGCTTTATTATTATTAAGTAATTAATCAGTCGGCTGTATAACCCGACTTATAGAGTTCGATTATTACAAGAAATATGATCAAGACGATCAAATCAATGATTGATCAAGATGAATCAATCAATATTACAACGAATATCTCAAACTAAATTTAGAGATCAAATAATGATACGAATATATAAAAACTGATTATATGAATATGTAAACCCTAAATTGGGTATCTTCTTCCTTTTATACTCCTTGACTTCAATCTTACACCGACCATCCCTCCACTTTATGCATTGTCCAGCTTTAGTCCCTCTAGTTCCAATAATATAAAACCTGCACAATTCCTTAACCCAGAAGTTAGTAATACTTTACAAAACCTATCCTAAGTTTATATTATTAGTTTTAACACCCTCCCTTAATATAAACTTAGGTTGAAAACAAATCAACCATATTCATTTTACTTAGTAAGAACTCGTGTTGTCTTACACAAAGACTTTTGGTAAAAATGTCAGCAGTTTGATCATTAGTATCAATCTTAACAAGATCAAGTAAACCTGAAGCAACTTTTTCTCTAACAATATGAATATCAATTTCAATATGCTTTGTTCTTTCATGTAAAACTGGATTATTAGCAATCAAAACAGCAGATTTATTGTCACAAAACAAGGTTACAGGTAACAAATCTTTAACTTGTAAATCACTTAACACACTAAGAATCCATACTAACTCACAAGTTACAGTAGCCATGGCCCTATACTCTGCTTCAGAGGAGGACCTGGACACTGTGTTCTGCTTTTTACTCTTCCAGGATATTAAAGACTCACCCAAGAAAACACAAAATCCAGTAACTGACCTTCTTGAGGTCACACATTTTCCCCAGTCACTATCTACATAAGCAGATAAAGAAAAAGACTGGTCTTTCACAATATGAACACCTTTACCTGGATTTTTCTTCAAATACCTTAAAATCCTGAAGGCAAGCTTTAAATGTGAAACTTTAGGTGCATGCATATATTGACTTAAACACTGCACAGAATAACTAATATCTGGTCTGGTAATTGTTAGATAAATCAATTTCCCAATAATCTTTTGATACAAAGTTATGTTATCAATAAATGGATCAGAATCATCATTTCTATCATTGATAACAAGATTCATATCCATGGGAGTTTTCATAGGTTTAGAACCTAACATACCATACTCAAACAAAAGATCCATACAATACTTCCTTTGAGTTAAACAAACTCCTTTTGAAGTATCAATAACTTCAATACCCAAAAAATACTTTAATTTTCCCAAATCTTTAATTAAAAACTTGGTTTTCAAAAATTCTTTAATTTTTTCAACTTCTGAAATATCATTCCCAGTGATAACAATATCATCAACATATACAAGTAGAGCAATGAACAAACCTGAACCAATCTTGGTAAAGAGTGAATAATCACTCTTACTTTGATCAAACCCATACTCTAAAAGAGCAGTAGTTAGCTTATGATTCCATTGTCTAGGAGCTTGTTTAAGTCCATAAAGAGACTTGACTAATTTACAAACTCTTTTATCATCTTTAGAGAAATAGCCAGGAGGTAAAGACATATAAACTTCTTCATACAAATCACCATATAAAAAGGCATTGTTAATGTCTAACTGAAATAAAGACCAACCATTTTGAACAGCCACATTAATAAGACATCTAACAGTTACCATTTTGACAACAGGAGAGAAAGTCTCTTCATAATCAATTCCTTCCTTTTGATTATATCCTTTTGCTACCAATCTAGCTTTATACCTCTCTATTTCACCTGAAGATTTGTATTTAACTTTATAAACCCATTTACACCCTATTGGTTCCCTTCCATCAGGAAGATCAGTAAGAACCCAGGTATCATTTCTATACAAAGCCTCCATTTCAAGATTCATTGCTTCAACCCAATTAGGATTTTTAGCAGCTTCATTATAAGTTTTAGGTTCAATATGTTTATTTATACTAGATAGAAAACAATAAACATCAGAACTCAGATTTGAATAATTAACAACCCTATCTATACCATACTTAACCTTACCATCAAGAACATAGTCATTTAAATTTCTAGGAACATTTGAAGTTCTATTAGACCTCCTAAGATTAGGTGTCTCCACTGGAATATTTTCATTTATGATCTCATGATCATTCAAATGAACTCCCTCAGAATTCACATTTTCACCCTCTCTTTGCAACATCTCATTGATGTTGTCATCAAAAGTTGCAGTACCTCCACTGTCATTGGCAGATTCAAAAGTACTACCAATGTCAATGGTGGCTCTGCCATCTCTTTCAGTTTTATTAAACAAGTTATCATCATAGGGTCCAGTGGATTCATCCCTCTCATCTAACCTGTCAAAAAAATTATTAATCTCTTCATTAGTAAAATTGTTTGTTCCCATCTTAAAAGGAAAAATATGTTCATAAAACTTTACATCTCTAGCATATAAGATAGTTTTGTTCTCTAAACTATAAAGTTTATATCCCTTCTTTGAGTTTGAATATCCAAGTAACACACACTGTTCAGCCCTTTTAGAAAACTTATCATCATTATTCAACATTGTTGCATAGCCTAAACACCCAAAATTTCTTAGATGAAACAAAGAAGGTTCAAAACCAAAGACCAACTCATAAGGAGTTCTTCCTTTCAACACAGAAGATGGTGTTCTGTTAATCAAATAAACAGCAGTATAAACACATTCAGTCCACATGTATAAAGGAACCCCTCCCTGGAAAAGAAGAGCCCTAGCCACATTTAACAAATGTCTATGCTTCCTTTCAGCAATCCCATTTTGTTGGGGAGTATAAGCACAAGAAGTTTGATGCAGAATTCCAAAACTTTTACACATATTTTCCATTTTTGAGTTAACAAATTCTGTTCCATTATCAGATCTAATAACTTTTACAACCTTTGCAAACTGAGTATTAATTAATTTTATAAAATTAGACACATTTTCAAACACTTCAGTTTTAGACTTTAACATATAGACCCAAACAGCTCTGGAAAAATCATCAACAATGGTCAAAAAATATTTATAACCTTCCTTACTAGGCTTTCTATAAGGTCCCCACACATCAAGATGAATTAAGTCACCAACACTTATAGTTTTATGATCACTTAAAGGGAAAGGTTCCCTTGTCTGTTTAGCTTTATGACAAGTATCACAAGGTGCATTTTGATCAAATAATCCTATTTTAAGTTTATCTTTTAGCACATTTAACACTACATTTCAGCAGACACATGACAATTTGTCACATTATTTAAACATATATTATTTACACAAATCTTACCAGTATTTAACAAATATAATCCTCCATGAACTCTACCAGTCCCCAAACTTCTCATTGTTCTCAAATCCTGAATATAACAAGCATACTCAGTAAAACCAACAAACAACTTGCTATCTCTATTAGCCTTATGAACAGAAAACAAGTTGACATTATATTCTGGAACAACAAGAACATCAAACAAGGTTATATTTTCAGTAACTTTCAGATCTCCAATCTTAGTAATTAATGCAGAAGTTCCATTTGGATGATTCACAGTAAGATTTAGAGCAGAAACATCAACAACATTAATCATATTTTTATCAGAAGCACACATATGTTGATTTGCTCCAGAATCAATAATCCAATTTATTAAACTTATCAAATTATCAAGTTTCACATTGGAATTAAAAAAAGTTGAAGACATGAAAGCATTAAACAATGCACCTGCCATGTTAGCTTGAGCTTTTCCTTTTGAATCCTGATTCTCATTCAACAAGCTCATGAGTTTTGCAATTTGTTCATTAGTAAATGGAAAATTAGAAGTAACAGAATTATCAGGAGTAGCAGTTTTAGCACATTGTCCATTAATTTCAGTTTTATCATTCCAGTTACTTCTTTCATTTATCACATTATTACTAGTATAATTTCTATTCTGATAATTTGATCTTTTTTTATTAAAATCTGGATATCCAATCAGTTTGTAACATTTGTCAATAGTATGACCTTTTAAACCACAAGCAGGATTAGCACATACCAAATTTTCATTCCTGACAAACTTCTTTTTAGAATCATTAAACTTTGACACAAAAGCAGAATTAACAGGCTTAACATGATTCACAGAACTAGCACTCCTATGTGATTCTTCTCTAGACAACAGAGCATAAGCAGATTTCACATTAGGTAAAGGATCTTTTGTAAGAATAGTACTTCTAACAGTCATATAAACTTCATCTAGACCCATAAGAAATTGCATTAACCTAATTAAATCATGATGAGCTTTAAATTCTTTAGCAGCTTTACAAGTACAAACAGGAAGTTTAACCATAGCATCAAACTGTTTCCAGAAAGTATTCAATTTATGATAGTATTCAGACAAAGAAGAACCATTCTGACTTAATGTGTTTATCTTATGATGTAGATTAAAGGTGACAGAACCATCAACTTTATCATAAGTTTCTTTTAAATCTTCCCAAACTTCACTAGCAACTTTAGAAAAAATCTGACCCATATATAATTCTTGACTAATAGATCCTAAAATCCAAGACAAAACCACAGAATTACATCTATCCCACTGTTTAGCAAGAACTTCATCATTTTCATCTTTTTCACAAGACCCATCTATAAAACCTACTTTATTCTTAGTTTCTAAAGCAAGCAACATAGCACAGGACCAAACATTGTAATTATCAGTTCCAATTAACTTGAAAGAAAGAATAGAAGTACCACTAGTATCAGTAGGATGAAGATATAAAGGATCACCAAAATCAAGATTACTAACAGTAGTAGGTTCAGGAGCCATTTATCAAAAAAAAAAAAAAAAAAAAAAATAAAAAAATAAAAAAAAAAAAAAAAAAAAAAAAAAAAAAAAAAAAAAAAAAAAAAAAAAAAAAAAAAAAAAAAAAAAAAAAAAAAAAAAAAAAAAAAAAAAAAAAAAAAAAAAAAAAAAAAAAAAAAAAAAAAAAAAAAAAAAAAAAAAAAAAAAAAAAAAAAAAAAAAAAAAAAAAAAAAAAAAAAAAAAAAAAAAAAAAAAAAAAAAAAAAAAAAAAAAAAAAAAAAAAAAAAAAAAAAAAAAAAAAAAAAAAAAAAAAAAAAAAAAAAAAAAAAAAAAAAAAAAAAAAAAAAAAAAAAAAAAAAAAAAAAAAAAAAAAAAAAAAAAAAAAAAAAAAAAAAAAAAAAAAAAAAAAAAAAAAAAAAAAAAAAAAAAAAAAAAAAAAAAAAAAAAAAAAAAAAAAAAAAAAAAAAAAAAAAAAAAAAAAAAAAAAAAAAAAAAAAAAAAAAAAAAAAAAAAAAAAAAAAAAAAAAAAAAAAAAAAAAAAAAAAAAAAAAAAAAAAAAAAAAAAAAAAAAAAAAAAAAAAAAAAAAAAAAAAAAAAAAAAAAAAAAAAAAAAAAAAAAAAAAAAAAAAAAAAAAAAAAAAAAAAAAAAAAAAAAAAAAAAAAAAAAAAAAAAAAAAAAAAAAAAAAAAAAAAAAAAAAAAAAAAAAAAAAAAAAAAAAAAAAAAAAAAAAAAAAAAAAAAAAAAAAAAAAAAAAAAAAAAAAAAAAAAAAAAAAAAAAAAAAAAAAAAAAAAAAAAAAAAAAAAAAAAAAAAAAAAAAAAAAAAAAAAAAAAAAAAAAAAAAAAAAAAAAAAAAAAAAAAAAAAAAAAAAAAAAAAAAAAAAAAAAAAAAAAAAAAAAAAAAAAAAAAAAAAAAAAAAAAAAAAAAAAAAAAAAAAAAAAAAAAAAAAAAAAAAAAAAAAAAAAAAAAAAAAAAAAAAAAAAAAAAAAAAAAAAAAAAAAAAAAAAAAAAAAAAAAAAAAAAAAAAAAAAAAAAAAAAAAAAAAAAAAAAAAAAAAAAAAAAAAAAAAAAAAAAAAAAAAAAAAAAAAAAAAAAAAAAAAAAAAAAAAAAAAAAAAAAAAAAAAAAAAAAAAAAAAAAAAAAAAAAAAAAAATAGGAAGAAAAAAAAAAAAAAAAAAAAAAAAAAAAAAAAAAAAAAAAAAAAAAAAAAAAAAAAAAAAATAAAGACAAAGAGAAGAAGATAACAAACAGAGCTATCGGCTGGAAAACAGGAACCCTAATCTTCTTCTTGATTCACTTAGTCAATATGCTTTGTTCTTTCATGTAGAACTGGATTATTAGCAATCAAAACAGCAGATTTATTGTCACAAAACAAGGTTACAGGTAACAAATCTTTAACTTGTAAATCACTTAACACACTAAGAATCCATACTAACTCACAAGTTACAGTTGCCATGGCCCTATACTCTGCTTCAGAGGAGGACCTGGACACTGTGTTCTGCTTTTTACTCTTCCAGGATATTAAAGACTCACCCAAGAAAACACAAAATCCAGTAACTGACCTTCTTGAGGTCACACATTTTCCCCAGTCACTATCTACATAAGCAGATAAAGAAAAAGACTGGTCTTTCACAATATGAACACCTTTACCTGGATTTTTCTTCAAATACCTTAAAATCCTGAAGGCAAGCTTTAAATGTGAAACTTTAGGTGCATGCATATATTGACTTAAACACTGCACAGAATAACTAATATCTGGTCTGGTAATTGTTAGATAAATCAATTTCCCAATAATCTTTTGATACAAAGTTATGTTATCAATAAATGGATCAGAATCATCATTTCTATCATTGATAACAAGATTCATATCCATGGGAGTTTTCATAGGTTTAGAACCTAACATACCATACTCAAACAAAAGATCCATACAATACTTCCTTTGAGTTAAACAAACTCCTTTTGAAGTATCAATAACTTCAATACCCAAAAAATACTTTAATTTTCCCAAATCTTTAATTAAAAACTTGGTTTTCAAAAATTCTTTAATTTTTTCAACTTCTGAAATATCATTCCCAGTGATAACAATATCATCAACATATACAAGTAGAGCAATGAACAAACCTGAACCAATCTTGGTAAAGAGTGAATAATCACTCTTACTTTGATCAAACCCATACTCTAAAAGAGCAGTAGTTAGCTTATGATTCCATTGTCTAGGAGCTTGTTTAAGTCCATAAAGAGACTTGACTAATTTACAAACTCTTTTATCATCTTTAGAGAAATAGCCAGGAGGTAAAGACATATAAACTTCTTCATACAAATCACCATATAAAAAGGCATTGTTAATGTCTAACTGAAATAAAGACCAACCATTTTGAACAGCCACATTAATAAGACATCTAACAGTTACCATTTTGACAACAGGAGAGAAAGTCTCTTCATAATCAATTCCTTCCTTTTGATTATATCCTTTTGCTACCAATCTAGCTTTATACCTCTCTATTTCACCTGAAGATTTGTATTTAACTTTATAAACCCATTTACACCCTATTGGTTCCCTTCCATCAGGAAGATCAGTAAGAACCCAGGTATCATTTCTATACAAAGCCTCCATTTCAAGATTCATTGCTTCAACCCAATTAGGATTTTTAGCAGCTTCATTATAAGTTTTAGGTTCAATATGTTTATTTATACTAGATAGAAAACAATAAACATCAGAACTCAGATTTGAATAATTAACAACCCTATCTATACCATACTTAACCTTACCATCAAGAACATAGTCATTTAAATTTCTAGGAACATTTGAAGTTCTATTAGACCTCCTAAGATTAGGTGTCTCCACTGGAATATTTTCATTTATGATCTCATGATCATTCAAATGAACTCCCTCAGAATTCACATTTTCACCCTCTCTTTGCAACATCTCATTGATGTTGTCATCAAAAGTTGCAGTACCTCCACTGTCATTGGCAGATTCAAAAGTACTACCAATGTCAATGGTGGCTCTGCCATCTCTTTCAGTTTTATTAAACAAGTTATCATCATAGGGTCCAGTGGATTCATCCCTCTCATCTAACCTGTCAAAAAAATTATTAATCTCTTCATTAGTAAAATTGTTTGTTCCCATCTTAAAAGGAAAAATATGTTCATAAAACTTTACATCTCTAGCATATAAGATAGTTTTGTTCTCTAAACTATAAAGTTTATATCCCTTCTTTGAGTTTGAATATCCAAGTAACACACACTGTTCAGCCCTTTTAGAAAACTTATCATCATTATTCAACATTGTTGCATAGCCTAAACACCCAAAATTTCTTAGATGAAACAAAGAAGGTTCAAAACCAAAGACCAACTCATAAGGAGTTCTTCCTTTCAACACAGAAGATGGTGTTCTGTTAATCAAATAAACAGCAGTATAAACACATTCAGTCCACATGTATAAAGGAACCCCTCCCTGGAAAAGAAGAGCCCTAGCCACATTTAACAAATGTCTATGCTTCCTTTCAGCAATCCCATTTTGTTGGGGAGTATAAGCACAAGAAGTTTGATGCAGAATTATCAGGAGTAGCAGTTTTAGCACATTGTCCATTAATTTCAGTTTTATCATTCCAGTTACTTCTTTCATTTATCACATTATTACTAGTATAATTTCTATTCTGATAATTTGATCTTTTTTTATTAAAATCTGGATATCCAATCAGTTTGTAACATTTGTCAATAGTATGACCTTTTAAACCACAAGCAGGATTAGCACATACCAAATTTTCATTCCTGACAAACTTCTTTTTAGAATCATTAAACTTTGACACAAAAGCAGAATTAACAGGCTTAACATGATTCACAGAACTAGCACTCCTATGTGATTCTTCTCTAGACAACAGAGCATAAGCAGATTTCACATTAGGTAAAGGATCTTTTGTAAGAATAGTACTTCTAACAGTCATATAAACTTCATCTAGACCCATAAGAAATTGCATTAACCTAATTAAATCATGATGAGCTTTAAATTCTTTAGCAGCTTTACAAGTACAAACAGGAAGTTTAACCATAGCATCAAACTGTTTCCAGAAAGTATTCAATTTATGATAGTATTCAGACAAAGAAGAACCATTCTGACTTAATGTGTTTATCTTATGATGTAGATTAAAGGTGACAGAACCATCAACTTTATCATAAGTTTCTTTTAAATCTTTCCAAACTTCACTAGCAACTTTAGAAAAAATCTGACCCATATATAATTCTTGACTAATAGATCCTAAAATCCAAGACAAAACCACAGAATTACATCTATCCCACTGTTTAGCAAGAACTTCATCATTTTCATCTTTTTCACAAGACCCATCTATAAAACCTACTTTATTCTTAGTTTCTAAAGCAAGCAACATAGCACAGGACCAAACATTGTAATTATCAGTTCCAATTAACTTGAAAGAAAGAATAGAAGTACCACTAGTATCAGTAGGATGAAGATATAAAGGATCACCAAAATCAAGATTACTAACAGTAGTAGGTTTAGAACCATGACCAGAAGAAGATTCAGAAGCCATTTATCAAAAAATTAATCACTTAACCAAGCAGATAATATATAAAACAAAATAAGCAACAGGTAATAATCAAACAGAATTAACAGGCTTAACATGATTCACAGAACTAGCACTCCTATGTGATTCTTCTCTAGACAACAGAGCATAAGCAGATTTCACATTAGGTAAAGGATCTTTTGTAAGAATAGTACTTCTAACAGTCATATAAACTTCATCTAGACCCATAAGAAATTGCATTAACCTAATTAAATCATGATGAGCTTTAAATTCTTTAGCAGCTTTACAAGTACAAACAGGAAGTTTAACCATAGCATCAAACTGTTTCCAGAAAGTATTCAATTTATGATAGTATTCAGACAAAGAAGAACCATTCTGACTTAATGTGTTTATCTTATGATGTAGATTAAAGGTGACAGAACCATCAACTTTATCATAAGTTTCTTTTAAATCTTTCCAAACTTCACTAGCAACTTTAGAAAAAATCTGACCCATATATAATTCTTGACTAATAGATCCTAAAATCCAAGACAAAACCACAGAATTACATCTATCCCACTGTTTAGCAAGAACTTCATCATTTTCATCTTTTTCACAAGACCCATCTATAAAACCTACTTTATTCTTAGTTTCTAAAGCAAGCAACATAGCACAGGACCAAACATTGTAATTATCAGTTCCAATTAACTTGAAAGAAAGAATAGAAGTACCACTAGTATCAGTAGGATGAAGATATAAAGGATCACCAAAATCAAGATTACTAACAGTAGTAGGTTTAGAACCATGACCAGAAGAAGATTCAGAAGCCATTTATCAAAAAATTAATCACTTAACCAAGCAGATAATATATAAAAAAAAATAAGCAACAGGTAATAATCAAACAATTAACAGGCTCCCTCTTCCAAGAAGAGGACCACATACATCAAGTTATCTTGATTGCGTAAGCCTTACACACAACAACTAGCAAATAATTCACACAAAAAATAAAGACAAAGAGAAGAAGATAACAAACAGAGCTATCGGCTGAAAAACAGGAACCCTAATCTTCTTCTTGATTCACTTAGTCAAGAAGAATAATCAGGATCTGAAAAATTTGAAGAAACCCTAACTTCTTTCTTGATTCACTTAGTCAAGAAGAAGTGGATCTGAAGATGATAAGCAGCGGAATCAATCGGATCGTAAATCGGAAAACCCTAGAAAAATTTAGGGTTTCTTAGATCTGGGTTTCGAAATCGAAATACGCCCAAAATCTAGGAACAGAAATCAAATATCACCAATCAGAGTAACCTGTCTCTGATACCATGAACGAACTCGAAGATCAACCAAACAACAACTATTATTAACGATTGCTTTATTATTATTAAGTAATTAATCAGTCGGCTGTATAACCCGACTTATAGAGTTCGATTATTACAAGAAATATGATCAAGACGATCAAATCAATGATTGATCAAGATGAATCAATCAATATTACAACGAATATCTCAAACTAAGTTTAGAGATCAAATAATGATACGAATATATAAAAACTGATTATATGAATATGTAAACCCTAAATTGGGTATCTTCTTCCTTTTATACTCCTTGACTTCAATCTTACACCGACCATCCCTCCACTTTATGCATTGTCCAGCTTTAGTCCCTCTAGTTCCAATAATATAAAACCTGCACAATTCCTTAACCCAGAAGTTAGTAATACTTTACAAAACCTATCCTAAGTTTATATTATTAGTTTTAACAATAAAACTTCAAAATAAAAGGATATACCAGATTGAATCCTCTTAGCATACAAAACATGATTTCCACCAACAATGTTAATAAGCGAGCATCAAAAATTGATCAATAAAACCCCGCTCCTCATGTGAAGAAGAACCTATCTTAGTAAACTATCTTAACGAAATTGTTTCAGTACAATAAACATAATCGCAAGTCGCGCGACCCAAATTTTCTAGTAATAATTAATGGATATGGTCATCAACTTTTAACATTTGGATTATAATCAAAGGTTAATATTCAAACTTAATATTGTAATCTTGATTTTTTATTTTACTTTAAGGGTTAAAATTGTTCTAACTTTACCTATGAAACTAAGAACAATTTTAAAAGATCTCTATCCATAAATAATAAATATGATATAAAATTTAAAATAATTTAAATAGACGTTGGACCATGGCATTATGCCCTATTTTATTCACATTAGTGTATAGAACTTTAATAATATATGAGTCTCTGTGATCGAGTTTCAACGTTTAACAAGTATTATCAAGGATGGCAAAACTACTCGATCCCCAATAAGAAACCATCTCCTCGTAATTCGCTATGTGGATGAACTCGAATAACCCACCCTAACCTATATGTTTATAAATTAGTGTTACGAGTAGTTTAAAAATGTACGTATTACGGATTTTGTTTCAAAAACTAAAACAATAAAAATGAAATAGTAACATGAAAACAATAAAACGTTTTAAAAACATTAAAATTGAAAACATAATGAAAACAAATAACAAAAAAAAAAAAAAAAAAAAAAAAAAAAAAAAAAAAAAAAAAAAAAAAAAAAAAAAAAAAAAAAAAAAAAAAAAAAAAAAAAAAAAAAAAAAAAAAAAAAAAAAAAAAAAAAAAAAAAAAAAAAAAAAAAAAAAAAAAAAAAAAAAAAAAAAAAAAAAAAAAAAAAAAAAAAAAAAAAAAAAAAAAAAAAAAAAAAAAAAAAAAAAAAAAAAAAAAAAAAAAAAAAAAAAAAAAAAAAAAAAAAAAAAAAAAAAAAAAAAAAAAAAAAAAAAAAAAAAAAAAAAAAAAAAAAAAAAAAAAAAAAAAAAAAAAAAAAAAAAAAAAAAAAAAAAAAAAAAAAAAAAAAAAAAAAAAAAAAAAAAAAAAAAAAAAAAAAAAAAAAAAAAAAAAAAAAAAAAAAAAAAAAAAAAAAAAAAAAAAAAAAAAAAAAAAAAAAAAAAAAAAAAAAAAAAAAAAAAAAAAAAAAAAAAAAAAAAAAAAAAAAAAAAAAAAAAAAAAAAAAAAAAAAAAAAAAAAAAAAAAAAAAAAAAAAAAAAAAAAAAAAAAAAAAAAAAAAAAAAAAAAAAAAAAAAAAAAAAAAAAAAAAAAAAAAAAAAAAAAAAAAAAAAAAAAAAAAAAAAAAAAAAAAAAAAAAAAAAAAAAAAAAAAAAAAAAAAAAAAAAAAAAAAAAAAAAAAAAAAAAAAAAAAAAAAAAAAAAAAAAAAAAAAAAAAAAAAAAAAAAAAAAAAAAAAAAAAAAAAAAAAAAAAAAAAAAAAAAAAAAAAAAAAAAAAAAAAAAAAAAAAAAAAAAAAAAAAAAAAAAAAAAAAAAAAAAAAAAAAAAAAAAAAAAAAAAAAAAAAAAAAAAAAAAAAAAAAAAAAAAAAAAAAAAAAAAAAAAAAAAAAAAAAAAAAAAAAAAAAAAAAAAAAAAAAAAAAAAAAAAAAAAAAAAAAAAAAAAAAAAAAAAAAAAAAAAAAAAAAAAAAAAAAAAAAAAAAAAAAAAAAAAAAAAAAAAAAAAAAAAAAAAAAAAAAAAAAAAAAAAAAAAAAAAAAAAAAAAAAAAAAAAAAAAAAAAAAAAAAAAAAAAAAAAAAAAAAAAAAAAAAAAAAAAAAAAAAAAAAAAAAAAAAAAAAAAAAAAAAAAAAAAAAAAAAAAAAAAAAAAAAAAAAAAAAAAAAAAAAAAAAAAAAAAAAAAAAAAAAAAAAAAAAAAAAAAAAAAAAGAAAAAAAATAGAAAAAAAAAAGAAAAAAAAAAGAAAAAAAAAAGAAAAAAAAAAGAAAAAAAAAAGAAAAAAAAAAGAAAAAAAAAAGAAAAAAAAAAGAAAAAAAAAAGAAAAAAAAAAGAAAAAAAAAAGAAAAAAAAAAGAAAAAAAAAAGAAAAAAAAAAGAAAAAAAAAAGAAAAAAAAAAGAAAAAAAAAAGAAAAAAAAAAGAAAAAAAAAAGAAAAAAAAAAGAAAAAAAAAAGAAAAAAAAAAGAAAAAAAAAAGAAAAAAAAAAGAAAAAAAAAAGAAAAAAAATATGTTATATTTTTATACTAATCGAAAATATAGCAGCAAAAAAGTAAGGAAAATAATAATTAAAACATTTATCTAAATAAAACCTTTGTGAATAGAAGAAAAATTCATAATAAACCTACAATTGATAACAAAACAATTAAAAGAGAGAATAAAAGATGTATTTCTTAACCAAAAGTGCCCTTAGATTTTACATTTTTAACTCGAGTCCACATGAATAAGGAAATGCATTCAAAAGTAACAGTGGTATTGATCTTCCGTGACAGAATTGTGACACGAATGAAAGGTTGAAATGATTAGTGAGTTACGAGGTGTAATATTATGTTACTTATATTGTTATTTTTAGGCATATATCAAGTTTATAAAATTAGATTGATTTTTCGAATATAGCTTGTCGATTCATTTTTCTCAAAAATCAATATTTCTAACATTCTTTATCTTTTAATACCAAAATACTTCTTCCATGTATTCTAAATATTGAATCATTGCTTTATTATATATTATATGTTACGTTATTCATTATATTATATTATATACTATACTAAAAGAATAGGCTGTGAATAGTAACTCGCCTGCGTGGCGAGTTACTATTCGTCCATGCTTTAACCCGCACCATTATTCAGATTTTGCCAAATCGCATTCCGTTTGAGTTTCTAATACGAGTTACTTCTTGGTTTTTTCCATATGTTTTTCCTTTCGGGTTTTCAAATAATTATATTGAAAACGTTTATTTTTTTTGTAACAATATTCAGATTTTACTACATTGGATCCCTTTCAGGTTTAAAATTACAGGTTACTTCTTGGTTTCTTACATTTTTTTTTTCTTTGGGTTTTCAAATAGTATATCAAAACTATTTTTTTTGTGGTATTGCCTTTGAATAAATATCTATTTCATATGTCAACTATTTTAACAAACATATATAGTGACACATCATCAATAACAAAACATAATCGTTTTCAAGTTTCCAAACAATATATTATAAACTTTTATTAATTTTTTTGTGGTATTTTCTTAGAATAAGTATATATTTTATATGTCAAAGTTTTCAGCAAACATAAATCATCAATAACAAAAAGTAATCGAACTAATTGAAACCGCGCAACGCACAGACGGAAACTATTGTGGTTTTGCCTTTAAATAAATATATATTAGATATGATAAATTTTTAAACAAACCTATCAATGACAGAATGTTTGTTAATTCAACGCAAGTATACTAAATCACACAATCGTTTCAACACGACAATTGATGTCCCGCAACGCGGGGCCGGAAATTTCCTAGTTTAACATATTTCAATGCATATGGAGGTTAGAAGAGTATATGTGGAAGTCGTTTTATGAGTATCTTGTACATGACCTACAGCCTGTAAGACTCTCGGTCTTGTTCCAACAATTAAATCTTTTCAATGTAAATGATCACACCCACCTTAGTTTCCCACATAATCACTACATAAA
>CM067168.1:138161007-138176007 GCA_034093135.1 Erigeron breviscapus | reverse complement strand
TGCGACGCACCAGTAGGGTGGTGCGGCGCACCACAGGCCATTTTGGAAAAATGGTTTTCAGCCAAAAGCCCGATATGCGACGCACCAAGGGTAGGTGCGGCGCACATTCTTATGTTCAGAATTTCTGATCATTTTATGCGACGCACCAAAGGGGTAGGTGCGGCGCACCTGCATATGTTTAGAATTCCCTGTTGATTTTGTGCGACGCACCATGTGGGAGGTGCGACGCACCTCTTGTCCAGTTTTCACAAAACATTTCGTTTAGCTTATATTTCGATCTTATATTCATTCTAGGTTGTCGGGAGCACTTAGCAAGCACTATAAGATACTTTTAACTTGTTGGTAAGCTGTATCGAGGTAAGATAACATCTTTTGTCACCTGTTGGTACAACAAAACACGTTTTCATAAGTTAACCTTCCAATTGAATATGTATGCACGTTTTATGTTTATGGGAGACTATGGGAGGTTGCAAAGGGATATACTACTTACCATTTATGATGTATAACATTCTTATGCAGGTTGCAAAGGTATGAGGTAAGTAAGTACACATGAAATGATGAGATGTTTAAATTATGTGATCATGAAATGATGAAATGTTATGATATGTGTGATTGCATGTGTGGCTTGATCACCTAGTCACTAGTCCTTGATTAGGATTGCCATGTTCACGTGCACGTTAAGGGCCCTAAAGTAAAAAGATGATATGTGATTAGCTTAGGTGAAAGAGTAGCCTAAACTAATTAAGCGATTAAAGTCTCGAGCATTATGTAAAGTCTTGTGTTAAGCTTAACCCGTGCTAGCTCTTCGGGGCTGGTGCGTACGTGGTCACTTGAGTTGCTCCTTGTGGCATAGTTACGTTTGAGTATTCCGGGTGGAGTAACTAACCACCAATGCGTAAAGGCATAAACGGTTTATTCAGTTGGATTGACTTTGTCATTCCTTAACGACGCCGATGGACCACCTTATGATTTACCCATCATGTCGGGTGTGAGGACTCCATGTATGGTCTATGACCGCCTACACACAACCCCACATCCCTATGCAAGTGGCATAAGTCACTTAGCCTACGTCTTGGCAAGGAATAAAGAAAGAAAGATGAAGAAAGAAAGTATAGGCACACTTTAGGACATGTTGAACCTAATGTGTATCTTATGATGTTATGTATGTGTGTGATATTAACTAAAAATGCAGATTTTGTTAATATATGAATTGGCAAACGTTTTCAAGTTATGTTATCTTACTTAGCTAATTTTATTAGCTAACACTTGTTCTTTGAAAATGTTGTGCCTTCAGGATAATCAAGTGAGCTAGGCGAGGATTAGCTTGGTGAGACTTGGGTAGACGAATAAAGGAGCTTAGCTAAGACATTAAACGCTTAGACTTCCTTTTAGCCTCTTGTTTGGCTATTTCATTTATGATCAAAGACTTGTATTAATGTGGCATTTATGTTGGTGCCAAAGCTTGGATTTACTTTTATTGTTTTGATGATGCTATTAGTAACACCAACTTTTAAAGGTACCATCCGTTACGGATGGGGCAGATTTTGAAAGTGATCCTTTCCGCTTATTTTAAACGCCGTTTGGCAAAGTTTTGAAAAATCCAAGTTTTAAACGACGGGTGTTACAAGTTTGGTGGTAAAATGGGCGATCCCGGTGTAGGAGGTACGACGCTCATTCTCTCCATCATGGGGAGGTCAAATCTATCGTCTAAATCCATTTCTACCCTAGGTAAGTTTGGTTGAGATGATGTTTCAGATGAGGTTGGTGATCCTAAAGGTGAGTCTTCGTAAAAAAGGGATGCTAAGTCGAATTCGGGTGGTGGAATCGGTGTGTTATCTATCTTGCTTTTCTTAGATGTACCTAGGCTTGATGATGCACTTTCGACTATCGTCCCCGACCTCAATCGCATCAACTACCTAAATAACCTGCAAAACTCAAGAAAAAGATTAAACGTACCAATATAAAAATGAAATGAAAAACTAAACTTAAATACTAAAACTAAAAACTAAAAACTAAAAAAAAAGTATTTTTGTATTTTTAAATTTTAAGAAAATGAAAATACTAAACTAAACTAGACCTAAAAACAGAAAATTAACTAACTCGTGCCGAAACACAAGATATGTTCAGACTACACTACTAAAATAAGAATGCGTCGCGTCCCCGGCAGCGGCGCCAAAAACCTATGATGATGTTTTAGTTTAAGAAGAAAAACAAAAATGATTTTTAATTAGAAAAATATCAATGGTTTTAAATTTATAAAATGTTGTACAAGTAAATACCTCAAACTAAACACACAATAACGAGCAGAGAACCCGGTCAAGTGTAGTATAGTAAGTGATAAGTACAAGATCGTTCGCAGGGACTTGCACTACCTAGTCTAATAAAATGTGTAATTCTAGCGGTTGTAGGTTGTCACGATTTCCTATTTAAACTACTAAAAACAATTAAAATTAAATAGAAGGCCGCAACTGCTTGGTCTAGCGAGAAGCCTCTATTAGCCTAGTAACTAAAATTGAAATCAGAAACAGTAATTTAAAACAAATACTTGTTTGGCATCTCCGATCACATGCATATGACAATTATTATCCTTTTTATTGCTAGTCTGTTGGAAAACTTATTCACGGTTCAGATTCTCCCTAGATTCACTTCGCCTATGTAAGTAATGGTGTCGCTAGACTCACACTACTCTTTAAACAAATTCTCGTTAGATTCATTGTTTAAGCATTATTACCTAAGTTTGTATTACTGATTCATCTTTAGATATACCCGGCTCTTAAGCCATGAACAGATAATAATTCCCTCCGGTGACCATAGCGCACGTTTCCATGTCATTAGATCGCGTCTGACATTGTTAAGCTTCATATTCAACTTGTTCTAATTACTATGGTTATGGATCCGTCCGCTAGAACTGAATCACCATTAACATCTACTTATAGATCGATTAGTGTTTTCCATCCTACTATATTAATCCTAGTGTATGATCATAGACAACCATCAGAATTAAACTAATATATTCAGATATAGAACCTATAATAATATGAAGAAGTTATTAAACATGGATCTACGACAAACAGTAATCACAATCCAACAGATCTAACAGATAAAATAAGATAAATAAAAGTCTACATGATCACATCAATCCAAACAAGTATTCAGCCTACTAGCCGGACATTATTAAAGGAATAACAAAGTCTGAAAAGATGAAAGACATTGTTTACCAACTAGAAAGTAAAGAAAAGTAATAGATCTAGGTTGATGATGAAGATCAAGAGGTGTTAGAAGCTCTAAATCCTCCTGGAAATCTGCAAAATTCGACCTAGGGTTTATGTGTCTCGACTGTGGCTGCAAAATCTGCTCTCCCTTAGGGTTTGAGGGCTTATTGTTCTATTTAAAGGGTAAAATTCGGTTCTGGACCTGGGCCGCCCAGCGGTGTTGGGAATGGGCCCCCGGCAGGGCTGGGGCCATCAGTGGTGAAGCCAGCTCCTGCGTCTTTCAGATATTCTTCGTTTGACTCCCGTTTTGCCTCCTTGTGTCTTGTAACTTCATTGGCCTTCATGTTGAGTTGATAGATGTCATTCACCCTCGTTCGCATTTTCCGTGAACATGCATTTATATAGAATCCATTAAGTACCAACAGTTCACGAATATTAACTCATTTAGACATTAAAATGCGGCCTAATGAAGGGAAAAATTATCACAAAATGAACGCTCATCAATGCCCAACACTAATCTTTTTTAGATTGTATAAAGATACATTGAAAGTATGATAAGTATACATATGAAAACTTAATTAAACATGTGTTCAAGAAGGTTTAGCCTTATGTAATGAGATCAAATTAAATCAACAATACCATAATGCGTCAGGTTACATCTAAATAGCTATAGTTTAATCAAAGAATTTAGTTAATAACTAAACAAGAGAGTTTAATTATTAATTAATTAATTACGTTATAAAACACATGTCAAGACACCCCTTTTAAATCATGTGTGTGTCAATGAAATATCAAACACGCCAACACACAGCTAAAACAGGGCTAGACCACGACCATGACGCTGGTTTATCCATGATAAATGTCTGGTTTAATGACAACTTTGATTTAAAATTATTGTCTATTCGAATATAATATAAGGATCTATTATTATTCATAAATCACACTTAGTTACAAGATAAAAAAAACAAAGACTTAGGATCTTGATAAACTATAACTTGAAAGATTAAAAAGAAAGCTTACATGGAACATAGGCTTGAGTATTTTTTTATTAGCGCAATGATTCTCTTAGTAACATGCTTCTTCAATGCAAGAGATACATATGT
This sequence comes from Erigeron breviscapus, assembly GCA_034093135.1. Lineage (NCBI taxonomy): Eukaryota > Viridiplantae > Streptophyta > Magnoliopsida > Asterales > Asteraceae > Erigeron > Erigeron breviscapus. Next base: position 138,171,692 of record CM067168.1, on the reverse strand, counting down.
CTCTTGGTATCCCTTTGTTGAGATTTTTTTATACCACGTATAATTTTGATGGATTTCCATAAACTAACTAGAGAATTGGGAATTGTTAAAACTGGCTGCCGCCACAACGTCACCTTTAGCCAATTGTTGTAATTATCTATCGTTGTGTAAGATTTTAGTAAAAGTACAAAAACAATATTATCGAATGTTATTACAATGGGGTGAGTTATTTTAAGAACCACTAAAAAAAATAAACGCGAGAACCAATCTCAGCCCTTCATTCATCAAGATCAGGAATGACATGTTTGTCATTATGAAAAATCAAAATTTTCCAGCTCTCTCTCTCTTTCTCTCTCCTCTTATTAAGTTAATAAAAATATATCTAATTCATTAAAAAACTTTTATCTCACAAACCGTACATCGTTAGACGGAAAAAAAATGGGTAGTCTTGAAATTTCGTCCTCTTTCATTAGAGATGTGACTTCGATATACTTTTGAAGACTTTTTAAATTTCGTTTTTTTTCCCATCACGTTCATCCTACACATGTGTAGGACAACTGGAAACCACTAAAAGGTTCATTCTACACATGTGTAGGACAAGTGGAAACCACTAAAAGGTTTATCTTACGCATGTGTTAGACAAGTGGAAACCACTAAAAGGTTCATCCTACACATGTGTAGGACAAGTGGAAACCACTAAAAGGTTCACTTAAAATTTCGTCATCTTTCATTAGAGTGGTCATCATGTATACTTTCGGCGACTTTTTAATTCAGCGGGCGGATGGAGACGGTACGGGGGGTAGCCCTTAGTCGAACGGGCGTTGCCCGTTCTGGGGGGATTCGTCCTTCTCAGTAGGCTACCTCGAGGCATTTATAAAGGTGTTGGAAGCCGGACGCATTTGAGAATGGTTTGGATTTGATGAGAGGCGATCCATGAGATGGTGGTGGTTGGATACGGTACGGGCAATGCCCTTAGCCGTACGGGCTCCACCCGTGTAGGATAAGTGGAAACCACTAAAAGGTTCATCCTACACATGTGTAGGACAAGTGGAAACCACTAAAAGGTTCATCCTACACATGTGTAGGACATCAAGAAAAATAACTTACACATGTGTAGGATGAACCTGATGGAAAAAAAATGAAATTTAAAAAGTCGTCAAAAGTATATCGAGTCGTATCTCTAATGAAAGATGACGAAATTTCAAGGCTAACATGTTTTTCTTTTCGTCTAACGATTTACGGTTTGTGAGATAAAAGTTTTTTAGTGAATTAGATGAATTCTATTATTTTAATAAGGAGAGAGAGAGGGGGAGAGCTGACGAAAATACCTCTCTAGTGTTGAGAGGGGTTTTTTATTTTTAATCTTGATTCCATCCAGTTTTTTGATCTACGGGTGGAGAGGAGTTCTTAGGTTCTTTTTTATTTAGTGGTTCTCAAATAACTTCCCCTCTATAATAGTAAGTCTCATAGTATTTATTTGGGTTAAAATTTGGATAAATAAAACTTGATCCAACATGAATTATTCAAATCCGATAACCTAAATTTTTATTTGATTTGAGTTACAGACTAAATTATAATTCATAAAAGCCAATTAACCCAAAACCTGATCAACCCCTACCAGTAACTTAAAAGGAAAAGATAATCTTTGATTTTAAAATTTCGACCCAATAACCCGACCCAATGAATCATTTTCACACGTTTACGGGAATCGGATTCTCAGCCATCATCTCCACGCGGCGAATCCGCGATTAAGAAATTGTAAGCCGAATAACATATCAGTATATCACCAATTGCCTAAACATCACGCTGAAATTACTACTCCTTCCTTTATTCGCTTTCAAAATATATACGTATACATACAATATATACATACACACACAATTCAATTCTTTTAGTCAAACAAATGGAAGCTCAAGAAGAAGTTGTTGTAAGAGATCGACGAGCAGATGCACTTGGCGATTTCAATATACTCCCTGATGAAACTGTTTGTTCAATTCTTGATTTATTGTCACCTCGTGATGTTGCTCGTCTTGCTTGCGTCAGCAGGTCCTTATTTCTTCATTTTTTTTAAAACTTACTTCAATTTTTTATTCATTTATTCCAGTTTTCTGATTAGAATGATTGCTGAAGCTTATGAAAAACTAACCGAATATGTACAATAACAATGAATTGATACACAGAATATCATATATGTTTATAATTATTATTTTGTGTATACATTGTATTTTGGCTCATGAGGTAGTTGTATTAGCTGCCATGTCATCAAAACTGGCCGAGGCTTTTTAATATACAATAACAAAATCGAAACTTTGATACATAAGCTTTTAGTATAATTTGAAGTTAGCAAGCAGATAGCAAGGTGAAACAGGGTCAAGTGCACCGAAACATATCCAACTTGTCATCTTTTAGAATTTTATATTTTATTGTGTGTATCTAACTAACGGTTCGTTGTATAACGGCAGCTGTATAAGTTGCCACGTCCGGTGCCAACTCATTAAAGTCAGTGCTTCCTTAGTGATAAACAAGTTATAGGATGTCAGATACATAGAATAACAAAAATTGAAAATTTGATACATACAATAGACGGTTTGGAAGATGAATAGTGAGAATAACAAAACGTGACAACTTGGAATACGTTTTAGTGCACTTAAGTCCCCTAAAACTAACTTTCTTTTGGCCAAGTGCAAAAAAGTATTCCAAATGCTACGCTATTGGAATAGGATGTCAAATACTTTTAAACCTTCTACAGTATGTATGTGTATTGAACTTTTTAGTTTCTTGTTCTTGTTGCATGTATTTGGCCTCTTATAACTTGTAAACTTGTCACGTGGTGGCAATTCCGATGATGTGGCAACTTGTATGACAGACATGCCCGCAAAAACATTTGTTATGTGACGAAGAAGTAACCTGTACTTACAGTTGCATTGGATTAAAAGTTTGATACATTCAATAGACAGTTTGGAAGTTGGATAGAAAAACGTAACGATTGGGATACATTTGGGTGTATTTAAACTTTTCTTTGTTCAACATATCTATACTGCTTATATGCTTTTTAATAAAGGCAGTAAACAAGATTAGCAGTTTTAATAAGCAATCACATATACTTACCTTAGAGGGTTTATAGCACCTATATTTGTGGGATTGTTGGCAAAGTAGTGGTTTTGTCAAAATGTTGATGTTAGTTAACTCATGAATGGTGCAACATGTTCCTACAGTTTACATCTAGAGTAAGAACAAAGTAAGTGAGATAAATGATTGGTTGAGAGAAATGTTTTCAGTATTCAAGCAATGTGGTCATTGTCATTTTCAAGTTTTGTCACCACCTATATGTAGTTCCATTTTAGTATTATTGTGTTCTTATTTATACAATCTTGACAACTTTGGGTATCCTACTGTAATAGTTATGATGTTAGAGTTCATTACCTAAAAGTTTTCAGTAGAATTTTGAAGAAGAAAATGTGAGCTTTGGTAATATTATTGCTAAGCTTGTGTTTTTCGGCTGTAAGCCTGTAATTGTTTGAAAGCAGTTGAGAGTTCGAGGTTACTGCTTCTAAAGTTGAAAATACAAGTGTGATCAGTTACAAGTTGGTACACTGTTTTATTGTTTAGGTTGTTATCTTAGTTTGCCTTGTGTGCAGCGTGATGTACATCTTATGCAATGAAGAACCTTTATGGATGAACTTATGCCTAAGTAAAGAAAATCGTCAGTTTCAGTACAAAGGATCCTGGAAAAGGACTACACTGCATGGGTACATTTTCAGATTTTTTTCTTTTTATTCAATCTATATGTGTTCTTTTCATGTTTTTGGAAGAATATGGCACTAACGTACCTTCTCATATGCTAAAGACTGGAAGGTGTGCGTAAGTCAGATGAGCCTAGCAGAAAACCTTTACATTTTGATGGTAATATTTTATAATTTCTCTTTCACAGTTTGGTTTCCTCTACTTGTACTTAAAGTCTATAGAACTTGTATCTGCAGGATTCAACTCGATGTTCCTGTATAGACGATTATATCGTTGCTATACCCGGTTGGATGGGTTTGCTTTTGATCAAGGAAATGTTGAAAGAAAATCCGACATTTCATTTGAAGAGTTCTTTGACCAGTATGATGCACAGAAACCCGTATGTTATTTGATTTTGTATACCAATATAGCTGAACTTTTATGATTCATATGTTAGTTATTTCAGAAAGTATCATGACCATCTCATTATGCCATGTTGAATGCTATATACAGGTTCTAGTTTCGGGATTGGCTGATAATTGGTTAGCAAGGAAAACATGGACTCCTGAGCAACTATTAGTCAAATATGGAGACACGCCTTTCAGAATTTCTCAAAAAAGTGCTAACAAAATATCCATGAAGCTTGAGGATTACGTCTCTTACATACGACAACAACATGATGAGGATCCTCTCTACATTTTTGACGACAAGGTGCATTATCTTACTGCATTCTTTCCACCACCCCACTTTCCATAAATACTTTTTAACCCGTAAAACTTAATAATTGCAGTTTGGGGAAGTTGCACCAGATTTATTAAAAGATTACAGCGTGCCACATCTATTCCCAGATGACTATTTTGATGTATTAGATAGTGATCAGCGACCTCCCTTTAGATGGCTCATTATTGGACCAGAAAGGTCAGGTGCATCTTGGCATGTTGATCCTGCTCTTACTAGTGCCTGGAATACCCTTTTATGTGGCCGTAAAAGGTAGATTCTATGCTTTTAAGAAACTAAGACCCGTGAAATATTTTCAGAACTCTTTATGTACTAATTTGACCCATTAATAGGTGGGCACTATATCCACCTGGAAGGGTGCCTTTAGGTGTGACGGTACATGTAAATGATGAAGATGGTGATGTCGACATTGAAACCCCTTCTTCATTGCAGGTAATGTGTACAAGTCCATATATATTTTGGTTTCATTATAGTGATCTTATTTATTTTATCTTATTTGTGAACTTCTAGTGGTGGTTGGATTTCTACCCACTTCTTGCTGATGAAGATAAGCCAATAGAGTGTACACAGCTGCCTGGTGAGACTATTTATGTTCCAACTGGATGGTGGCATTGTGTTCTGAATCTTGAGACAACTGTTGCTGTAACTCAAAATTATGCCAACTCAAAAAATTTCGAATTTGTATGTTTGGATATGGCTCCTGGTTATCAACATAAAGGAGTTTGCCGTGCCGGATTGCTTGCTCTGAGTGAAGAAGCATTTGAGAAAAATCAGAAGTTGAGCTCCTCAGAATTGACAAGAAAGAAGAAGAGAGTCAAAATTGATGAACTCATGGAGGAATCAAGCTGTGAAATTGCTACAAATGGGGAATCTGATATGGAGTTTTCGTATGACATAAATTTTCTGACCATGTTTTTGGACAAAGAGAGAGACCATTACAATGCCTTATGGAGCACAAGTAATTGTATTGGACAGAGAGAATTGAGAGATTGGTTGTGGAAGCTTTGGATTGGGAAACCTGGATTAAGAGATATAATATGGAAGGTAGTGATTTTCTTCTTACCTTAACATGAAAGGTAGTCTTTTTGTAACTATAAGGTGATCATTCGTATTGCATATTTGTTGTGGAATTGCAGGGTGCTTGTATTGCATTAAATACCAATAAATGGTCCACGTGCATGGAAGAACTATGTGCCTTTCATAATATTTCTCCGCCTGCAGATGAGGAGAAGTTTCCAGTTGGCACGGGTAGCAATCCTGTAAGTCATTATGATACATACGTGTTATTTGTTCATACGATGAAGAGTTTAGTGCCAGTGTTGTTGCTTGATGTGGATTCTGTTCTTCCACCAAGTTTCTGATAATCCATTATGTGTGGGTTTGGATTTGCATTTTGGGACCTGTTGCATATTCAGTTCCATACCAGATACAACAAAACTGATGAATTAAGGGTAAAATAAAATTACCACTTACCCTGTCTTTCTAATCTGACAGAATTTCACCCCTACTTTACAAAATGTCTCACCTATTTTTACGAATATGTCATATTTTTAACTTTAAGCAGAAGTTCTCAACACATAACCATCAAACTATTTGATTACTATGACTTCAAAAGCCCGAAGCACATTCAAACACTATTTTTTAGTGTCCATTTGTTACAGCTAATTACTTGATTCTAATAACACAATAATCACTTTAAAATTTTCAGAACGTACATCCAAAGTATCCCCCCCTCCCTCTCCCTCCTCTTTCTTCCCTCTGTCTAATACGGGCATCTTTAACTCAAAAGTTTCAACGATGTTCCTAAGAAAGGGTATCTAAATAAATTGAGGACTCTTTAAATAAGGTATCTTACACATTTTTAACAGGTATATCTTGTTGGTGACAATGTGGTCAAAATCTTTGTGGAAGACGGGTTAGAGGCTAGTCTCCATGCATTAGGAACAGAGGTATCATTAGATCACAAAAAACTTACTTCTTAGAGTATTCATTTTCAAGTAAATAATTCTTATGGAACATTATTTGTATCCCTACAGCTCGAGTTCTACAGTCTAATGCAGAAATCAGATTGTACTCTAAAAAATCATGTTCCTAATATTTTGGCAAGCGGGATTGTTCTTCTGGAGAATGGGACATATAAAATTATGCCTTGGGATGGAAAAGGTGTACCTGATATTATTGCAAAACATAGTACAATGGTTTTGGGAACTTTCACCGATCATGAGTACCCATTTGGCATCTGGAGCAAAAAGCAATTTGAGTACAGAAAAGCTGGTATGTCGTTAGAGGAATTGGCTAAAGCCGGTGGACATTCGAACATCTGGCCCTACATTATAACAAAAAGATGCAAGGGAAAAATCTTTGCTGAGCTGTAAGTACCTTGTTCTTTTAAATTGAACGATGAAGTTCTGTAGAGGTGGAATAATTGGCTGGTCGGGAGTGTTGTGTGACTTGTCAAAACGGGTCATTTTTATTTGGGTTGGGCTGACCAAAAAAACTATCTACATTTAAGCTCTATTTGACCAATTAGTGTGTCAGATAAGACTACAGAATTATCATATTAATGCTAGGCAAGCTCTTTTAATAAGATGATTTAGATCTTATGCATTAATAGTCTACTTTGGGCAACTTTCCTCCTGTTTGTCCCAATAGTTTTACCATATGAGAAAAGTATAACCCTAATTGAAGCATTAATAAGTAATTGGGTCGAGAAGTCCATCTGAGATTCAGGATCACTAATTTAGTTGCTTAATGATTTTGCAGAAGGGATGCACTCTCATGGGAGGAGGTTACAAATTTAGCTTACTTTTTAGGGAAGCAGTTGCGTGACCTTCATGTTTTGCCTGTCACTCCTCTGAATGATTTGTCATATTTGCACATGGAAAAGACAATGGAAATGGGTCATGACTACGGTTTTATGGAGAATCTCACTGAAAAGATCAATCTCCCAGCAGCATCTCACAGTCCTAAATAGGAAAAAGAAGGATGTATCAAGTCGCTTGATGAAATGGTAAGTTGATATCTGACTGTAAAAGTATTCATAATCTGAAACTAATTTTGCTAATATATCGAATCTCAGGAATCGACAAAATGAATTTTCACAATTATGTTTTATCTTTGTAGGGGTTATCCGATTCCAAGTGCACTGATTGAGAAAGTTAACGAGTACCTTCCAAAGGACTTGTAGAGTTGCGTAGTCTGCTCAAGGTTAGTTAACATCCTAAGTTCTTCAAGATGTTTTTCATATTCTAGATGCAAGCTTTAATCTTCATAGTCAAAGGAGTACTACTGATGGAGAAGGCCAGAAGGGAGGGTTGAGTTTCTCTTTTAGTTATTTAATAAGTTGAAAAACGTCACTTAAGTTTCTCGTACCAACTATAGAATTATTATGGATCTTTGATCTTTCTGCTTTGTCCTTAAGAATGAAGAGGGTTTGTTTGAAATGCACAATTGTTGCTCTTGGATACACACGGATATAATGGATGATAATATCCACTTAGAGCAGTACCATGTTAATTCCTATGATGCTGGTATCGTGAATAGTGGTGATATGAATGGCTCCAGCAAAGGGAAGGAGATATCATGGCGTCCTAGTTATATTTATGATTTCAGCAATATGTCTCTAGGTAAGATCTCTTTCCAGGTTACTCCCAAGTATACTGGATGTCGTTCTTTCGGTGGGTACATGCATTAAAGTTCGACAAATATGTATATATTGTTCTGTAGGAACTAAATTCTAGTATGTGGAGTCAGCATCATTTGAGCTTAGTATACAACGAATGTTAACATAAAAGAGTTCTGCATTAGTTTTCATGATTTGAATTAATACCAGATAAACTATGTCTAATATTCAGAATTGATATCAAGATTAGAGATAGTATGTATGACATCAGATGTATAGATAGTTCCTTTATCCAGTTTTCTTATGTAGGTTATATCTTATACAAGGTAACACGCTAACAGTATATCACATATCTGATCAGGATGTTAATATACTTGAAATCCTGAGTAATATTGAGAGCTATGTAAACAATTGAATAGATATTTGACCATACCAAGATTAGTACAGTATTTTGGTTGCATATTCATTAGAACTTCAATTGAATTGGGACAGAAAGAGATACGATGTTTGCCAATTTTAAATCTGGGTAGTTGCCTTCTACACTTATTGTTATCCATGAACACGAGTTTATAATTTTGAAACTTGCTAATAGACTTGAATTTATTTAACTTTTTCAGGCGATCCAATATTGGATATGATACCTATTCATCTAGACATATTTCGTGGAGATCTGCAGCTTCTGAAGCTGCTCCTTGAGGGCTATGGACTTCCTTTTGGGAGAAGAAGACAATCTGATGATGGTCGCAAAGTCAGACGAATATCTTATCTAGCCATGTGAGTATAATGCTGTGTGTTCTTTCGCCTGGCTTTCTTTCCGAAAATATTATCATATGCTAGTAAATAGCAACATAAATTTTATTATAAACAATATCAGTTTAACAATGATTTAGTAAACGTTATCTGATCACTTAACTCTAGAAAAGTTCTAATCGAACTTTAATGTACCAAACATACAAAATAAATGAAAGAAACATTTAAGAATATACAGTCAATAGGATTGAACACTTGGACTGATAGCTTTTTTGTGTCTCATGGGTTCTTGAATTTGGGTTTCTAGAATTTTGCACATGTCCGTTTTTGTAACTGTAGGTTCAACCAGCTGAGTCAAATACTGTTACTGAAATATGGCTTTGTTTGTAGATATATGAGTCAAAATTTTGTAAGTTGTATTAATTTATTTATACACAGGTGCTATTGTATCATACATGAAGAGAATATACTGGGTGCGATTTTCGGTATGTGGAAAGAATTGAGGACGGCAAAATCATGGGAAGAAGTTGAGGAAACCATGTGGGGCGATCTGAATAAATACTTGTAGGTTATAGGCCTCCGTTGACCTTTCAAGTGTGTTGTAACATGAGGTTGCTGCAGTTATTTATAATGCCATTTCTGAATGGCAAAATAAGATCACACCCCATCATTAATGTGGTGTTTTGTACTTAAAGACATGTAAATTAAACATAGAATAAAGTGATGCATTTCTAACATCTGAAAGAGTACTATCATTATGCACTGTTATAGAGAGTTTGATTGTGAATTCGCTGGGTCAATAGTTGTGGACTTGTGGTTAAGTTGTGTGCTTATTTGAGCACCCATTATGGTAGCCGTGGGTGTCTGGGTTGGGTAGCATTCCAAAGCTGTTTGTCGTAGAATTTATTTTGTGTTTAGGCTTTTATTAATTAAAACACATTTTTTGTAAAGGCATATATAAAATACAATCCAACCATTCTTTGCCTTTTTTCTTTCCTTTTTTACTTCTTGAAACACCTTATTCAACCGTTTTTTTGTTTTCTCTACTCATTTCTTCTATTACAAATCTACTAGAGAGTAATGATATGGGTAATGAAGTTGAATCCCATAAGCCTAGTGACGAAATGATGACAATGATTTTATAGTTAAATAATGCTATCAATGAAGTGGGAGTGGATATGGAAGACTTCCACTTACATATCGATAAAGAGGTTGAGTTCATGGGTTGCAGTAATAAGGGTGCAAAGTGCATGGAGATGAAATGGAAATTGATTTTTGATGTACTGAACAATGACTCTTTTGATGGTGCAGAAGATTCTGATGACAGAAATGGCCAGGAAGAGAATGTTGAAGCAACAAAGTAAAATGGGCCAGGTAGGTGGTATTGTGAACTAGACTTTCTTTTATCTTGCTCAAACATTTGGAAGTAAGAAAAAAAGTCAAAGAGTTGGTATAAGCATTCTATTCAAACAAGAAGAATGTTGAAAATAATATTAAAAAAAATTATATTTGACGTGTTACTGAAAAACATGTGTGAAGTACTAAATAGGGACTAGTGAAAGGGAGAGACAAGCCTATAATAAGCGTTTTAGAATTAACTAAGGAATATCTCATAAGAAGACTTGTGAATGTGGGAAAAGTGATCGAGAAGAATGACGGACCGCTTATCTCAAATGCTATGATGATGTTAGAAAGTTTTTTAAAAAAAGTAAATATACAGTTGTTTGGGACAAGGGAAAGAAGTATCAAGTCAGCGGTTCGTGGGCAGATCAATGTGTCTGTTAATATTGGTGCTAAAAATGTAGGTAAAAAAAAAAAAGTAAGTAACTCCCAATGCCGTCTTCCACGGGTTTTGGGTCCCAATACCGTCTTC
>CM067168.1:138058507-138156007 GCA_034093135.1 Erigeron breviscapus | reverse complement strand
TTGAGATGAGATAATCAGGGGATTATCTCAAGAATCACCTGTACACTAGCCTAGCCGGAGGATTAGTGGGTAACAAATGGTACATGGGATTAAGGGTTTAGTGGGTACCAAATGATACATGGGAATAAAGGGTTTCTATCCAATTACCCTTTTTTTTTATTAGTTGGGATAGAATTGAGTGCTTTCCTTTCTGTTTGTTAATTTAGGGATGTTCGGGCTTGAGTCATTTTTAGTAGGGGATAGAGAGAAGTGGGTAAGGACTTGGCCAATGTTGCTTCCGTTTTTGTGTTTTCCATTCTACTCATGGGCATGTGTACCACTTTATTATGCTTTTATCCCATTTTTATTGTAAACGAACATGGATGCGATGCCTTATGCCCAAGTGCTCAGGTCATATAGTAAACGTATGGGAAGTAATCAGGGTAGTTTAATACCGGTAATGGGATGGAATAAGAAAAGAATAAGATGGATTCATGCTGTACAACACTACTGCAAGTCTTGTATCTATATTATAAAGTATCACACTATCAATACTCACCGGGGTAATACAACCCTTTACCCAAAAAAAAAAGTATCACACTATCACTTGCTTTCAATGTATATTCTTTTTATATTTGATCTTTATGTGTTGATCTTAAAAATAACGGACCAAAATATCCCAAGAAGTTTTTGGTAAGATCCCTTTCCTGGTTACTCCAAAGTATATTAGATGTCGTTCTTTAGGGGGGTACATGCATTAAAGTTCTACAAATATGTATGCATTGTTTGGTAGGAACTAAATTCTAGTATGTTGAGTCAGCGTCATTTGAACTTAGTATACAACTAATGTTGACATAAAAGACTTCTGCATTAGTTTTCATGATTTGAATTATTACTAGATAAAGTATGTCTATATTCAGAATTGATATCAAAATTAGAGATAGTGTATATGATATCAGATGTATATATAGTGTTATACTTATTAATTTGCAAGTATCTTGAATTTTAGTTTATCTAAGTTATGTAAATAGTTCATAAATAAAGGGTGTTTAGTGTAACACCTCATAGTTAGAAACCGGTTTAGAGAAAGCAGTTACTTAACTATCGATGACTCCTAAATGGATCGACACATCCATTCATAGGTACCAGTTCACAAACTATATATGTATCGACATTTTGTACGAATTAGTCAGTTAATTCCCATTCAGTATTTATCCTATATTCTCTTCTATATTTTTCTCACTACTTTCTGCTATGGTTCGTCCCATAAATCCTAGACCTCTGATGACCTCATCAGAGGTCTGTTGCGTTCTCTGGTCTACATTCGCATCAGAGCACAAGTTTCGATCCAGGGAGGAAGAAGCAGCCGCAAACTAATGATATTCTGAAGCTGTTACATGCCACACGACATGGGAAATTTCCAGGGCACAAATCTTCATTCAAGACAACCGGTCGTTTGATTCCAAAAGGAGGAGATTTACTACAACGAAAGGAATCTTGAAATTGCAAATATGGCGCGAAAACAGAAGGAAACCCGCTGTTATGAATGCAATTAGAAAGGGCATGTGTACAGAAACTGTGACAACAAAGCAAAGAAAATTCAACAAAACAAAAACCGCGAGGTTGTCATGATCGGTGAAGAAAAAGACTTGGCAAAGGGAAAGGAAGTTATTCATGAAGTCACTACCGATCAATTCACTCTAGACTCAATGGTTTTAGGCACTGACTCGGGCAACTAGAACTTCATTTGGTATGTATGTAAGAATTCTCCGATTCACGTCTCATCTTCTATGCATGCTTTCACAAGTTATAAACCTTTAGATGTTAATTTAGAAGATGAAACCCGGTCTACTTGCATAGGAATTGACGAAGTTTTTAATACCCTCTAACAACCACCAATACGTTGTTCCTTACGTCGCCTATATGCCAAACATAGGGTTGAATATCCTTAGTCACTTTCAATTGATTGCCCTTCGTTGTTGACTGTCTTGATGGTAAATGCATAATTAAAAGAATGTTTGAGGATGGCATTAGTGAAACTACAAGTAGTATTGAACCTGTGGTTACGAATCAAGAAAAACTGTATGATTTGGAAAGAGATATTAGTATTGATATTGCAAAGAAAATGCTTACCGAATATGTAAGTAAACACTCTAATGAAATTGGAGAATCAAAGCAATCAAGGTTTATGTAATGAGGTTAGGAAGAACATGATCATTCCAAGTGATTTAAACAGGTTTTATTGATGCAATTCTACTTGGAAATATTGCTATAGAAGTGAAGGATGTTTATTCAAGTGATTTTGACAAGTGATTTTGACAAGATGTTAGTGTGGTTTTATAAGGAATTCTTAGGACGCCCACTTGAAAAAGAAATACCACCATTTGTTAAATACAAACCCATTTGTCTCATGGACTTCTTTAGAACTATAAAAGAATTGGGTGGTGTCAGTAACATTATTGTCAAAAGGGAATGAGATCAATTAGCAAATGCACTTGGGTATCCAATAGATTATGCTAGTACTTTTGAGGATTGTTATTTGGTTTATCTACAACAATTGGAACTTTATTATGATATTGGAAAGAAGATGTTGGAAGAAAAGGAGAAAGAAGTGGTCGAGTGGAATGGAAGGCGCATCTAACTAGAGGTTGATACGATTGATAGCTTCATGAACATTATGGGTATAATGAAACACGCTCAAACTACTCAAAATACAAAGAAATTCTCAAAAGGAAGATTCAAGATCTGGTCGTATGGTTCCATCGAGATTATATGAATTGTATCTTCAACTACCCAATGCCACCAAAGATTGGAAATGCTGAAATTTGTTTGTTTGATCTATTTGTATTGGTTGATGGCATGGGAGGAAGTGGTAAAGTCAATGAGGAAGATAAATGAGATATGGTTGGAATGAGCTTTGGTTGAAGACAAACTTCAAGGAATTTATGGTTCTTGGAGATGCTAGACTTATTTTACAGGTTTACAATAGATGAGAGGACTGCTTCTGAAGGCAGGAATGACACCACAACAACTACTCTCACTGTGGAACACAGCCGATGAAGTTGAGATATGACAATCTGATTTGGTTACATTAAATTAGTGTAGGCTCTTTAGCCCAATAAAACATAGGGTAATATATCAGACGAGGGTTGAGATTGTCACTGATTTGGTTATTTTATTTCATTATGTTACAGTTTACTCACTTGGCTCGACATCCATGCTACAGACAAAGCCTAAGATTAGGAAATTTTCGCAGCCCTTGTGGAAGGGGCTTTACATTCATCATTCAACAAAGAGTTGTATTAACTCAAATTTGTTGAAGATGGATTAACTCTTCTAGATTTATATGTCCAAGAAGCCGATATCAAAGCCGAGAAAGTAATATCAAATGAAAACTAAAACAACTTAGGTTATCATCTTCTCGGCTTCTTGGACATATAAATCCAGAAAAGTTAATCCATCATCAACAAATTTGAGTTGATACAACTCTTTGTTGAATGATGAATGTAAAGCCCTTTTCACAAGGGCTGCGAAAATTTCCTGATCTTTGGCTTTCTATGTAGCATGGATGTCGAGCCAAGTGAGTAAACTGTAACATAATGAAATAAAATAACCAAATCAGTGACAATCTCAACCCTCGTCTGATATATTACCCTATGTTTTATTGGCTAAAGAGCCCATACTATTTTAATGTAACCAAATCAGATTGTCATATTTCAACGTCACGAGGGGGGCTTGATGTGTTCCACAGTGAGAGTGGTTGTGGTGTCATTCCTGCCTCAGTCCTCTCATCTATTGCAAACCTGTAAAAATGAGTCTAGCATCTCCAAGTACCATAAATTCCTTATCATCTTCTCGGCTTCTTGGACATATAAATCCAGAAAAGTTAATCCATCATCAACAAATTTGAGTTGATACAACTCTTTGTTGAATGATGAATGTAAAGCCCTTTTCACAAGGGCTGCGAAAATTTCCTGATCTTTGGCTTTCTATGTAGCATGGATGTCGAGCCAAGTGAGTAAACTGTAACATAATGAAATAAAATAACCAAATCAGTGACAATCTCAACCCTCGTCTGATATATTACCCTATGTTTTATTGGCTAAAGAGCCCATACTATTTTAATGTAACCAAATCAGATTGTCATATTTCAACGTCACGAGGGGGGCTTGATGTGTTCCACAGTGAGAGTGGTTGTGGTGTCATTCCTGCCTCAGTCCTCTCATCTATTGCAAACCTGTAAAAATGAGTCTAGCATCTCCAAGTACCATAAATTCCTTGAAGTTTGTCTTCAGTCACGGAGGGAAACCAAAGCTCATTCCAACTAATCCCATTTATCTTCTTCGCTCACTTCCTCCCATGCCATCAACCAATACAAATAGATCAAACAAATTTCAGCATTTCCAGTCTTTGGTGGCATTGGGTAGTTGAAGACACAATTCATATAATCTCATGGAACCATACGACTAGATCTTGAATCTTTCTTTTGAGAATTTCTTTGTATGAAGCAGTTTCAACGTGTTTCATTATACCCGTAATGTTCATGAAGCCATCAATTGTATCAACCTCTAGAATGATGCGTCTTCCATTCCACTCGACCACTTCTTTCTCATTTTCTTCCAACATTTTCTTTCTAATATCATAATGAAGTTCCAATTGTTGTAGATATACCAAATAACAATCCTCAAAAGTACCGGCATACTCTGGAATGATGCGCCTTCCATTCCACTCAACCATTTCCTTCTCATTTTCTTCCAACATTTTCTTTCCAATATTATTATGAAATTCCAATTGTTACCGCCTATTGGATAAACCAAATAACCAAGTGCATTTGCTAATTGTTACCGCCACCACCCAATTCTTCTATAGTTCTAAAGAAGTCCATGAGACAAATGCGTTTGTGTATAACAAATGGCGGTATTTCTTTTTCAAGTGGGCGTCCTAAGAATTCCTTATAAAGTACCAGCATAATCTATTGGATAACCAAGTGCATTTGCTAATTGTTACCGCCACCACCCAATTCTTCTATAGTTCTAAAGAAGTCCATGAGACAAATGCGTTTGTGTATAACAAATGGCGGTATTTCTTTTTCAAGTGGGCGTCCTAAGAATTCCTTATAAAGTACCAGCATAATCTATTGGATAACCAAGTGCATTTGCTAATTGTTACCGCCACCACCCAATTCTTCTATAGTTCTAAAGAAGTCCATGAGACAAATGCGTTTGTGTATAACAAATGGCGGTATTTCTTTTTCAAGTGGGCGTCCTAAGAATTCCTTATAAAACCACACTAACATCTTGTCAAAATCACTTGTATAAATTCACTTCTATAGCAATATTTCCAAGTAGAATTGCATCAATAAAACCTGTTTAAATCACTTGGAATGATCATGTTCTTCCTAACCTCATTACATAAACCTTGATTGCTTGATTCTCCAATTTCATCAGTGTTTTTATTGCAATATCAATACGTTATTCGGTAAGCATTTTTTTGCAATATCCTTTATCTAGTTTTCTTATGTAGGTTATATCTTAAACCAGGTAACACGCTAACAGTATATCACAGATCTGATCAGAACGTTCATATCACAGATCTGATCAGGATGTTTGGCATATAAGCGACGCAAGGAACAAGGTTGTTAGAGGGTATTAAAACTTCGCCTATTCCTATGCAAGTAGATCGGTTTTCATCTTCGCCATAGGTACCGGTTCACAAACTATATATGTATCGACATTCTGTACGAACAAGTCAGTTAATTCCATTCAGTATTTATCCTATATTTTTCTCACTACGTTCTGCTATGGTTCGTCCCATAAATCCTAGACCACATCAGAGGTCTGCTGCGTTCTCTGGTCTGCTTATAGTATTTTGGTTGCATATGTAGGTTCCTTTATCTAGTTTTCTTATAGTTCCTTTATCTAGTTTTCTTATGTAGGTTATATCTTAAACAAGATAACACGCTAACAGTATATCACAGATCTGATCAGGATGTTTGGCATATAAGCGACGCAAGGAACAAGGTTGTTAGAGGGTATTAAAACTTCGCCTATTCCTATGCAAGTAGATCGGTTTTCATCTTCGCCATAGGTACCGGTTCACAAACTATATATGTATCGACATTCTGTACGAACAAGTCAGTTAATTCCATTCAGTATTTATCCTATATTTTTCTCACTACGTTCTGCTATGGTTCGTCCCATAAATCCTAGACCACATCAGAGGTCTGCTGCGTTCTCTGGTCTGCATATAGTTCCTTTATCTAGTTTTCTTATGTAGGTTATATCTTAAACCAGGTAACACGCTAACAGTATATCACAGATCTGATCAGAACGTTCATATCACAGATCTGATCAGGTTCATATCACAGATCTGATCAGGATGTTTGGCATATAAGCGACGCAAGGAACAAGGTTGTTAGAGGGTATTAAAACTTCGCCTATTCCTATGCAAGTAGATCGGTTTTCATCTTCGCCATAGGTACCGGTTCACAAACTATATATGTATCGACATTCTGTACGAACAAGTCAGTTAATTCCATTCAGTATTTATCCTATATTTTTCTCACTACGTTCTGCTATGGTTCGTCCCATAAATCCTAGACCACATCAGAGGTCTGCTGCGTTCTCTGGTCTGCATATAGTTCCTTTATCTAGTTTTCTTATGTAGGTTATATCTTAAACCAGGTAACACGCTAACAGTATATCACAGATCTGATCAGAACGTTCATATCACAGATCTGATCAGGATGTTTGGCATATAAGCGACGCAAGGAACAAGGTTGTTAGAGGGTATTAAAACTTCGCCTATTCCTATGCAAGTAGATCGGTTTTCATCTTCGCCATAGGTACCGGTTCACAAACTATATATGTATCGACATTCTGTACGAACAAGTCAGTTAATTCCATTCAGTATTTATCCTATATTTTTCTCACTACGTTCTGCTATGGTTCGTCCCATAAATCCTAGACCACATCAGAGGTCTGCTGCGTTCTCTGGTCTGCTTATAGTATTTTGGTTGCATATGTAGGTTCCTTTATCTAGTTTTCTTATAGTTCCTTTATCTAGTTTTCTTATGTAGGTTATATCTTAAACAAGATAACACGCTAACAGTATATCACAGATCTGATCAGGATGTTAATATACTTGAAATCCCGAGTAATATAAAGAGCTATGTAAACAATTGAATAGATGTTTGACCATAACAAGATTAGTACAGTATTTTGGTTGCATATTCATTAGAACTTCAATTGAATTAGGACAGAAAGAGATACGGCGTTTGCCAATTAATAATTTTGGGTAGTTCCCTTCTACGCTTATTGTTATCATGAACACAAGTTCATTTTGAAACTTGCTATTAAACTTGAATTTATATAAATTTTTCAGGCGATCCAATATTGGATATGTTACCTATTCATCTAGACATATTTCGTGGAGATCTACAGCTCCCGAAGCTGCTTCTTGAGGGCTATGGACTTCCTTTTGTGAGAAGTATATCTTATCTAGCCATGTGAGTATAATGTCCCGTGTGTTCTTACGCCTGGATTTCTTTCGAAGATCTTATCATCTGCTAAGTAAATAGTAGCATAAATTTTATTCTAAACAGTATTAGTTTAACAATGATTTAGTGAACATATCTGATCAATTAGATCTAGAAAAGTTCTACTCAAACTTCAATGTACCAAACATACGAAATAAATGAAAGAAACATTTAAGATCATACAGGATTACAGGTCAATAGGATTGAACACTTGGACTGATAGCTTATTTTAGTCATGAGGAGAATTACTGACAGGTCAATAGGATTGAACACTTGGACTGTATCATACATGAGGAGAATATACTGAGAATCAATATTGATAAACACATGGAGGAATCAACCTGTGAAATTGCTAGAAATGGGGAATCCGATATAGAGTTTTCGTATGACATAAGTTTTCTGACCATATTTTTGGACAAAGAGAAACCATTACAATGCCTTATGGAGCACAAGTAATTGTATTGGACAGAGAAAATTGAGAGATTGGTTGTGGAAGCTTTGAATTGGGAAACCTGGATTAAGAGATGTAATATGGAAGGTAGTGATTTTCTTCTTACCTTAACATGAAACGTAGTCTTTTTGTAACTATAAGGTGATCATTCGTATTGCATATTTGCTGTGGAATTGCAGGGTGCTTGTATTGCATTAAATACCAATAAATGGTCCACGTGCATGGAAGAACTGTGTGCCTTTCATAATATTTCTCTGCCCGCAGATTAGGAGAAGTTTCCAGTTGGCACGGGTAGCAATCCTGTAAGTCATTATGATATATACATGTTAATTTTTTATACGATGAAAAGTTTAGTGGCAGTTTTGTTGCGTGACGTGGATTCTATTCTTCCTCCAAGTTTCTAGTAATCCATTATGTGTGTGTATCGATTTGCATTCTGGGACTGTTGGATATTCAGTTCCATACCAGATACAACAAAACTGATTACTTGAGGGTAAATAAAGACTACCACTTTCCTACTCTTTCTAATCTGACAGAATTTCACCCCTGTTTTACAGAATGTCTCGCCTACTTTTACAAATATGTCATATTTTTTAACATTAAGCAGAAGTTCTCAACGCATAAACATCTAACTATTTGATTACTTTGACTTCAAAAGCCGAAGCACATTCAAACACTAATATTTGGTGTCCATTTGTTACAGCTGATTACTTGATTCTAACAACACAATAATCACTTTCAAATTTTCAAAATGCACATCCAAAATCCCCCCGTCTCTTCCTTCCATCTAATACGAGCATCTCTAACTCGAAAGTTTCAATGATGCTGTTCCTAAGAAGGGTGTCTCAATAAATTGAGGACTCTTTAGAAAAGCTATATTTTACATTTTTAACAGGTATATCTTGTTCGTGACAATGTGGGTCAAAATCTTTGTGGAGGATGGGTTAGAGGTATTATTAGATCACAAAAAACTTACTTCTTGGAGTATTTATTTTAATGTAAATAATTCTTATGGAACTTTATTTGTACCCCTACAGCTCGAGTTCTACAGTCTAATGCAGAAATCAGATTGTACTCTAAAAAATCATGTTCCTAATATTTTGGCAAGCGGGATTGTTCTTCTGGAGAATGGGACATATGAAATTATGCCTTGGGATGGAAAAGGTGTACCTGATATAATTGCAAAACATATAATGGTTTTGGGAACTTTCACTGATAGTGAGTACCCATTTGGCATCTGGGGCAAAAAAGCAATTTGAGTACAGAAAAGCTGGTATGTCGACGAATTGGCTAAAGCCGGTGGTCATTCGAAAATCTGGCCCTACATTATAACAAAAAGATGCAAGGGGAAAATCTTTGCTGAGTTGTAAGTACCTTGTTCTTTTAAATTTGATCGATGAAGTTCTGTAGAGGTGGAATAATTGGCTGGTCGGGAGTGTTGTGTGACTTGTCAAAATGGGTCATTTTTATTTGGGTTGGGCTGACCAGAAAAACTATCTACATTTAAGTTCTATTTGACCAATTATGGTGTCAGAGATGACTTCAAAGTTATCATATTATGATATTAATACTAGGCAAGTTATTTTATTAAGATGATTTAGATCTTATGCACTAATTATCTACTTTGGGCAACTTCCCTCCTGTTTGTCCCTATAGTTTTACCATTTGAGCAAAGTATAACCCGAATTGAAGCATTAATAAGTAATTGGGTTGAGAAGTCCATCTGAGATTCAGGGTCACTAATTTAGTTGCTGAATGATTTTGCACGAGGGATGCACTCTCATGGGAGGAGGTTAGAAATTTAGCTTCCTTTTTAGGGAAGCAGTTGCGTGACCTCCATGTTTTGCCTGTCACTCTTCTGAGTGATTTGTCATTTTTTCACATGGAAAAGACAATGGAAATAGGTCATGACAACGGTTTTATGGAGAGTCTCAATGAAAAGATCAATCTCCCAGCAGCATTAAAAGTTTTCTTCACAATCCTTGATAGGAAAAAGAAGGATGTATCAAGTCGCTTGATGAAATGGTAAGTTGATATTTGACTGTAGAAGTATACATAATCCAAAACTAATTTTGCTAATATATAAAGTCTCAAAAATCGACAAAATGAATTTTTACGATTATGTTTCATCTTTGTAGGTATTATCCGATTACAAGTGCACTGATCGAGAAAGTTAATGAGTACCTTCCAGAGGACTTTGTAGAGTTGCATAGTCTGTTCAAAGGTTAGTTAACATCCTAAATACTTCAAGATGTTTTTCATATTGTTAGATGCAAGGTTTAATCTTCATAATCAAAGGAGTACTACTGATGGAGAAGGGAGGCTTGAGTTTCTCTTTTAGTTATTTAATAAGTTGAAAAAACATCACTCAAGTTTCTCATACCAAATTTTGAATTTTTATGGATCTTTGATCTTTCTGCTTCATTTTTCAGAATGAAGAGGGTTTGTTTGAAGTGAGCAATTGTTGCTCTTGGATACACACAGATATAATTGACAATAGTATCCACTTGGAGCAGTGCCATTTAGATTCCTTTGATGCCGGTATCGTGAATAGTGGTGATATGAATGGCTCCAGCAAAGGAAAGGACATATCATGGCGTCCTAGTTATGTTTATTATTTCAGCAATATGTCTCTAGGTAAGATCTCTTTTGGGGTTACTACCAAGTATACTAGCGATGTCGTTTTTTATGGGGGTACATGTATTGTTTGGTAGGAACTAAATTCTAGTATGTGGAGATTTGAGCTTAGTATACAACTAATGTTAACATAAAAGAGTTCCGATTTAGTTTTCATGATATGAAGTTTTAATACCAGATAAACTATTTCTATTATTCATAAAGATTGTAATAAATATCGAGATTAGAGATAGTATATTTGATATTAGATGTATATATGGTTCCTTTTTCTAGTTTTCTTATGTAGGTTATATCTTGTACAAGGTGACATTCAATTTCTCACAGATCTGATCAGGATGTTACTATACTTGAAATCCTGAGTATTTAGGTTGCATATTCATTAGAAATTCTATTGAATTGAGACAGAGAAAGATATGATGTTTGCCAATCATTAAATCTGGGTAGTTGCCTTCTATACTTGCTAAGTTGCTATTATACTTGGAATTTATATATTTCTGGCGATCCAATATTGGATTTGATACCAATCCATCTAGACATATATTGTGGAGATCTGCAGCTCCTGAAGCTGCTTCTTGAGGGCTACGGACTTCCTTCTGGGAGAAGAAAATCATCTGATGATGGTAGCATTTGATTCAAGAGATTTCTGGAAAAATAAAATATATATAGATATTTTAAACTTTTTTTACACATAAAAAGTATATAAAGTTTTTTTAAAACTCCGCAAGTATATGTTTTTTAGTTTATTTTTGCCGATTCCAAACCGGATAAAGAATGAGGATTTTTGATAGGAACTTTTAAGAAAGGCCTCCAAAATTTGTTCTGCCTAAGGCCACCAAAAAGGTCAAGCCGGCCCTGGGTAGCAAAGTCAGATGAATATCTTACCTAGCCATGTGAGTATAATGTCCTGTGTGTTCTTACGCCTGGCTTTCTTTCGAAAATATAGCTTATCATATGCTAGTAAATAATAGCGTAAATTTTATTATAAACGGTATTAGTTTAACAATGATTTAGTGAACATATCTGATAAATTAACTCTAGGTAAGTTCTACACAAACTTTAATGTATACGAAACAGATAAAAGGATCATTAAGAACATACAAGTCAATAGGATTGAACACTTGAAGTGATAGCTTTTTTTGCCTCTCCTGGGTTCTTGAATTTGGGTTTCTAAAATTTTGCACATGTCTGATTTGTAACTGTAGGTTCAACCAGCCGGGCAAAATATTGTTAGTGAAATTGGCTTTGTATGTAGGTTCAACCAGCCGGGTCAAATACTGTTAGTGAAAATTGGGTTTGTTTGTACATATATGAGAGTCAAAATTTGTAAGCTGTTTTAATTTACTTATACACAGGTGCTATTGTATTATACACGAGGAGAATATACTGGGAGCGATTTTCGGTATGTGGAAAGAATCGAGGACGGCAAAATCATGGGTGGAAGTTGAGGAAACCATGTGGGGCGATCTGAATAAATACTTGTAGATTATAGGGCATCCGTTGACCTTTCAAGTGTGTTGTAACATGAGGGTGATGCACTTGATTATAATGCCATTTTTGAATGGCAAAATGAGAGATCACATATCATCATCACTTGTGGTTGTATTATTTGTCACATCCGTCTCTTCTTGTTGTGACAATTCTTAATTCATGAGTTGTAATAATGTTACAAAAAAGACAATCCTGCACTTTTACTTGGATGGAAGCCTATAGTAATAATGTGGTGTTTTGTACTTAAAGACATGTAAATTAAACATAGAACTAAGTGATACATTTCTAACATCTGAAAAGAGTACTATCATTTTGCACTGTTATAGAGTTTGATTATAAATTCGCTGGGTCAATAGTTGTGGACTTGTGGTTAAGTTGTGTGCTTATTTGAGCACCCATTATGGTAGCCGTGGGTGTCTGGGTTGCTTAGCTTCAAAATTGCCGGGTTGGGTAGCATTCCAAAGCCGTTTGTCATAAAATTTATTTTGTTTTTAGGCTTCATAAATAAACACAATTTCTGTAGTAATAAAAATAAAATACAATCCAACCATTCTTTACCTTTTTTTTCCTTTTTACTTCTTGAAAAACCTTGTTCAATTATCTGCAGCAGAATTTTTACAATTTTTTGTTCTCTACTCGTTTCTTTTATTACAAATCTACATATCAAGTCTTCAACCACAATAAAGTTTCAAGATCCTAATTTACTGTAACAACGATTTAGCTTAAAAGTATATCAACCGCTTCTGCCACATGATACATAGCCGTTCGTAAGAAATAGACAATCTTACTTTTAATAATCTTAAAGTCATTCACCATGTAAGAGACAAGAACATGGAGTCTGGGGCAGGGATCCCAACCCTGAACGCAGGCACCGAACATCCCTCCATTCCTCCCTCAGTCGGCATCCATTTCGTGGTTTCCACTTATCATTATTTCAACAACTTAACTTAAAAGAACAATGATAATCCAGGAAAATGACATGTAAAACAATATAAAAGAGAGGAAAAATACTTCAGAAAGTCTATGCAAGCAGATAAGTTTCAAAAGATAAGCAATCAAAAAGTATGGCATCAATTATAAAAAACAAACATCTGAACCGCAACAAGTGATTCCTAAAACAAGTATCTCAACTGCAAAATCCCAAATACATTAACCATTATGCAAGAACATGTGAGTCAGAATCTGATCTTATGCTGCAATGGATGGCTTAGATGCAGTAGAAAGCCTGGATCTCTTTTTAGCTAAGCTTTCACTACGTTTCTCCCTTTGCTCTTTCAATCGGGAAGCAAGAAGCTTCTGGTACTCGGCTGCCTCTGACTTGGCCTTTGCAATTCTCTTCTTCTTGTCCGCAATTCTGGCACGTTTCCTTTGCAATGTGAGTGGGGTAACCAATCTCTGAATTTTTGGTGCTTTACTTACCTCTTTCCCTGTTCCAGAGGATGCAAATGTTATTTTTGTCAAAAAAAGAGCAAATGTCATAACTACAGCATCACATAACCAAAAATGTAAACCAATTTTTTTCTCAGTCGTTTGGGTGTTTTTAAATGTGCATTTCGAAAGTGATCATGTGATATAACAAAGGCAAAAATGATATTCACAGCCATAATAAACAAGTCTGTACTAATAAGATACAATGTTTAGCTAACTTGAATGTGATTTAATAGACAGTGACCAAAACAGAGATTTCAGCAAAAGAAGACGGTAACAGTCTCTCTAAACTTGTTAAACGGAGGGGCAAGTAGTACAGGGATTCCAATCCAGACGTATGAGATAAATAGAATTCGTTGCAACTAATTTAAAACTGGTCAAAGGGGCAAAAGATCAGAAAGCAAATAGCCACATGAATGAATTTCTTATTGAGCTTTCTTTGACATTAAAGAACAAATAGAAAACAGGACGTGTAACCTTACCAGCTTTGTTGGTGAACGTACGACGGTATGTGTTAACATACTTTCTTACGTCATCCTCTTTGGATAGGTTGAAGAGTTTACGAATTTTGGATGCTCTCTTTGGACCTCTCATTCTAGGCTTTTCAACATCAGTCAAACCTGGAAGATCATTGTCACCCTTCTTCACGATAACCAAGTTCAATACAGAGAGGTCTTGGCTCACAATACAACCACGCACGGACTTTCTTCTCCTCTCTCCATTCCTCCTTCCAAACCCACGGAAGCAGGGTGTTCCTGATGACATTAGATAGATAAAAGTCATCATCTTAGAACTAATTTGATAATATTTATCATAAACTTCACTAGCACTAGCATGATGAGCAGGTCGAGTTGAAATAGGTGACCTTAACAACGGGCTTAAAAAGGCCATATCTAGTTCTAGTTGGGTGACCATTCATTCTTCTTTCATTCTAAAAATTTCTTAATATATCTAATAAATGTGTTAATTATGCTTCTAAAACAAATCTTGATTCATAAATCGATCATAAAGGTTACATTCATCAGAAAAAATAAGATAAGGCCACTTTCAACCTGTTTAAGCCGTTACACTTTGATCTAAATGTTTATATATTGACCGGTTCAAAATACAACAAAACCAAAACAGACCCATTCATATGTAAATGGTTTGAAGATGCCACCTCTACAACTAATACATTAACATTAAAAAAGCTCACCTCTCACTAGAAGAAGACGAACACGGCCTGGAGTCAAAACTCCCTGTTTCATCGGGAACCCTTGCTTGTCACATCCTCCCATGATTTTGAAGACATACCCTTTAAATTCCTATATACATATATCGGCAGAAACAAAATAACCGGTTCAATCAAAATACATATACATTTGAACTACATAAAGATTACTAAATCATAAACGACGGATAAAAGCCAAATAATGTACCTCTCCAAGGGCATCTCCACTAACTTCCTGTGAGATCCTCTTATCGTAAAACGCCCGGCTAAACAACACAAAAAACACAACTTTCTTTATAAAACATAACAAAGAAAGGACTTATCTAATACTCAAAATCTAAATGCAACCACATTTGTACTAAAAAGGTAAAATACACACATATAATAACATACATGTTCATTTTATTACCACATCAAACCATGAAACATCTAGGTTCGGCTTCGGGTTTCTTATTACAATCAAACTTCTATGAAAAGCTCATTTTCATAATTTCAGAAATGTTCTATCAATGGCTTGTTATATGACTAATTTTAACTATGTTTTATTATAGCTCATAAAACACATCTTTCAATTCTAACAAATATATCTTATATATATAACCAACTTAAACATCAAAACTATATATATATAACTTACAGTTTCTGATCATCATCAATCTCAAGCTTCTTTTGGCACCCAGTGGTGGGATTAGCAATATTGAACTACACAAAAACATTTAAATACATAAATCAAATGCAAACATATATAAAACATAAATAAAATATAGGAATCTGTCTTTTTTTATTTTTTGATATATATAAAGAATGAAACCTTCATTTTGATTCAGATTAAGTTTGAAGCTGCGGCGAGTACAAACAAACTAGGGTTTCTGCTCAACAGTTTGAGAGCTATACTAATATGTGTTTATATATAAGTAGTCCATATTTTATATATTTCTATATTTTGAGTCCCTATGGTTTCGACTATTTTCACTTTTGAACCAAAATTATTTAGGAAACGATGGATGTATTGTGGTATATTACGAACTAGGGTTGTTCTTCGAACCGTCAAACCGATTAAACCGAACCAAACCGTGATATTTGGATTGGTTTGGGCGGATTGAATTGTTAAAGTCTGGTCCGGTGGTTTAAGTTTTGGAAAACCGGGTTATTTGGTTCGGTTACGGTTTGAGCAAAGAAAAAACCGCGAAAACCGGACCGGACCGTACTTCTTACTTTCACAACTCGAGAAGAAAATGACTTTATCTAAAGTCATAAAGTTTAAACATTTTACGAAAATAAACACTTTTCCAAATTCCTTAGAGTTTTATTATAAAGAACAAACTTATATTTCAAATTTATAATTAGTTATACATTTTTAATATAAACAAAAAAAAATTCAATATGTGGTGTTATACCTGTTATTAACATATGGATAAAGTTTTTATCTAAAGTTTGAATACATTAAAACAAATAGTTTGACACGCTAGTAATTCTTTTAATATGTATACTTTTAGTTTTAAGTGTTTGTTATGGATCATAACACAAATCTTGACATTTATATACACAATTATATGAAAATAAAAGAAAGAAAAAAAAACTTGAAAAACCGTTAAATCGTTCAAACCGGACCGACTTACATGGTTTGGTCTGGTTCAGTCAGACAATATATTTGGTTCAGTTTGGTTTGATATATGTTAAAACCGGGATTACCGGTTTGATTTGAGATTTAGTCAAAACCGGACCAAACCGGTCCATGAACACCCCTATTACGAACCTAAAAGGTATGAGAGATGCGATTATGTTTAAAGTTCAACACATTTTTATACACATAATAATCTTTAGTTTTTGAAGTCGTATTTAACATATGTGTTTCCTTGCAATTACATTTCTATAGTGGTAGTAGTATTTTCTCTTTTGTTGTTTAAAACTTGAGCTTGTAATTATCTTTTCGTTGCCGACCAATCGAGTATCATGAATCATAGTTATCGTGAAATTTTTTCAAATTAAATTATTGTTTCGAATTCACCTAATTACAAGTATCAATCAATTGAACTAGAAGAAAAAGAGTAACCAAAAGGTAGACATAACTCACTCATCGGACCTCACCTCTGTTTTTTTTAGTCCGGGATGACTCGGATGGGCAGATAAAACAGAACCTGTCAGTTACGCCTTTAGGGGCCGCCACGTATAGCTTTAGTTTATCGACAATATTCATGGGAATCATAGGTATTCAATATGCAAGTAAAAATTAAATATAAAATTCAGCACTACCATGTATTTTCTTTCTATTTTCATATTTTTTTCGCCTTTTCAGACCTGACATATTTCATAACCCAATCGTTCACAACGGCTTTCTCGATAGCACAATCGTTCAAAACGGCTTTAACGATAGCCCAATCGTTCAAAACGGCTTTCACGATAGCCCAATCGTTCACAACAGCTTTCTCGATAGCCCAATCGTTCACAATGGCTTTCTCGATAGCCCAATCGTTCACAACGGCTTCACGATAGCCCAATCGTTCACAACGGCTTTCACGATAGCCCAATCGTTCACAACGGTATTAACATATATACCAACACAATAGTATTCGCTTACGGCTTTAACAAACATGTTTAACATGTCACTCAATTCCACAATTTTAGACTAAACAATATAGCTTCCCTTTTTCAAAGATTGACTACAAAAAATCACCTCCACCATTATATCATTTGATAACAAAAATGTTCTATTTAGCCAAACATTACATAGGAATTAAGGTTAAGATCATTTAACTATAAATCTCCTCTGATGATCAAATCACTAGCATCATTCTTACATTTTACCATGTTAATATATTCAAGATTTTTATTTCAATAATCTTGTTATCCAAATTCCCAATTCAAAAGTATTAAAGTTACTAATTGATAATAATTAGATTAGAATTTATTTCAAAGTTAATTATGAAGGAAATTATAAATATACCAAATTTCCAATGGCTTGATCTCCTCTTCCTTCTTTTGAAGTACGCTACATGCATCCACAATTTCTTTTCAAGTCTCTCAAAAGAACTAAGTCACTACTGATAGTTTATAGCCTTGTAGAAGTTGATAGAAACAAGGATTGAAAACCGAAAATAGTATATAAAATATTGAAATGGTGATGATGGTAAGTGGTCTTTAGGCTGGCGTCCCCCTTTTAGCCACATGTACTTTTCTTACTAATATAAATTGAGATTATAATGAAGAAGACTTCGAAATGTAATCGATAATTAGGATGGAGTTGAAATATGTTAGTTTGCTGGCTTCATTTTCGTTTGCCACGTATCATCTTAGTTTAAGATGTTTATCTCCTAATATCCTTATCATATTACTTATATATTCATTTAAATGTAAATATTTTCATTTACTTTAACAAAATTTAGTATACATAAAATAAAGTTTTCTATTTTGTACTATTTTCTTTTATAAAAAGAAATTAGAAATTTGAGACGTTACAGCCGTAATGATGTCCGTAGCAAGTGCCGGATGACATACGTCATCAAGCCCCCCAGGCTAGTGTTGCGAGCTTGAACGTAAGGCTAGGCTTGAATATGCTTTTGTTCCGCTTTCTTTCATCTACCGGGAGCGTTCCGGCATCCGGGTAGTGCGATTACACGTGGCATTCATCCACGTCAGGCTGTCTAATCAGACGCCGCTACAGTGACGCTACAGTACCCCCTCCACTGCCTATAAATACCCCTCATTTCTTCACTTTTTCATTGCTCCTCCCTTTTTTGCTCTCTCTTCTCTCCGTTCTATCGGTCCGTAGGTCTTCCGGCTTGTGTGCAGGTAGGTTTTGGTTTCCGTAGCGTATTTTTTGCATAGATCCGTAGCTTGTATATTTTTCTTTGTAGATGGGTAATCGAAGGGACCTTAAAACCACTAAATGTGGTATATGTCGTGATGATCTTGTTTGGTTTTTAAATAAGTACAGGCCTCCGTTAGGGTTAGGTTACACCGTCCCACTTCCGACTGATACGGCCAAGGATGCTCCGACCGAAAAAATCACTTTGTATTTTCATACCTTCTCTCTTGGTAATATTCGTCTACCCTTCAATGATTTCTTCTTAGATGTTCTAGATCATTTTGGGTGTCATGTTTCTCAACTAACTCCTTTTGGGGCCTCCCGTATAGCGATGTTCGAAGCCCTGTGTCGTGCTCAGAAGGGTGAGCCGACCGTAACATTATTCCGTAGGTTTTATAAGTTAGGTTGTGCTGGTGATTGGTTCACCATTGAAAAGAAAACCGGTTGTCCGGAGGTAGTGAAAAGTGTAAAAGATTCGCAGAAAGGGTGGAAATCCAAGTTTTTTTATGTGGATTCCTCCGTCGTAGGTTCTGATTTCCCTAATGCCTTAGTTTTTCGTGATACTCTTTCAACCAAAGGTTCGATGAATGACCCCATTCCTCCTGATGGTTTTGATACTGCCTTGTACAAACGTTTGCTTCT
This sequence comes from Erigeron breviscapus, assembly GCA_034093135.1. NCBI lineage: Eukaryota > Viridiplantae > Streptophyta > Magnoliopsida > Asterales > Asteraceae > Erigeron > Erigeron breviscapus. The sequence continues at coordinate 138,136,830 of CM067168.1, read as the reverse complement.
TGCGCATGTTGTCTGGAGGCCGTTGCCGGAACCTATATTATTCCTTGCCAAGTTACGAGAAGACTGGCTTCATTCTCCGGCCATTCCTATAATCAAGGGTCTAGATGGGGAGGGTACGGAATCATAGGTCTTTACTTTCTTTATTTGTCCCTTGCTTGTGGGTATTCTTATGCTGTGCTTTTCTTTTTTGTAGTTATGGATTTTACCCAGTTTCTCAATGCTGGTTATGACACTGCTGACTTCGTGTCGGAGGTTCCGGAAGGTCAGAAACTTGAAACTCAGAAGGCTCCGGACTATGGTCCTGAAGTTAGTGTTTTGGAGAATGTTTCCTCTGCTGCTGCTAATGAGACCGAAGGCTCTTCGGCTAGGGTTAGGGGTGATTTCAAAAGAAAGAACAAGCGTGTTGTTGAGGAGGATGAAGTTCCAGTGAAAAAATCCAAGAAAGGTCATGGTGATGCAAACAAAAAATCAAAGAGTTCTGGTGTTGTTTTTAGAAGTTCTTCGAGTGGTAAGAGTCGCTCCCGGAAGGATTACGACATGACTCCCGACTTTGTTCTGGGAAAAGGTAAGTCTCTTGCTAGTCTTCGTAAAATTCCGGGCTTTTCTGTGGATGTTGAAAAGCAATTCCTTGGGTCTTCATCCAGTGAAACTGAAAGTGTTTCTGGGGTTATTATGCTCCTGACCCAGATCCATCTCTTCACCGTACAGATACTGTGGGTCCTGATTTCTCACTTTCGGATCTCCCGGAGGACGACGGCCCCTTGTCCTTCACTCTTGATCGTATACCGGCCCGAAGCCTTCTCCGGAAGGAGGAGGAACGCATGGACTATGTGACTGGGAGTGTTGCTCCGGCTAGGATGAAAAAGTTTTCGGACTTATCTGGTGAAGTCTTTCAGGATTATGCTAATGATGCCGTTGTTCGTCACATGCATGTTCAGGTAATTCTCCGGCTCATCTTTCTGTTTATTTTCTTTATACTTTGTACTCATCTTTCCTTGTGTTTAGGCCGAGTATGTGCGAAGGATCAAGGTTCTGGATCAACATTCGAAGGGTCTCATGAAGGAAAATGGTATCTTCAAACGTCAACTAAGAAAGCTTGATGATGATGAGGTGGAGGCTAAGTTTGTTGAGTTGAAAGCTGATGTTAAATTTGAAAGGGAGAAAACGGAGGTTGCCGAGAAAGAGTTGGAGTCGCTTCGTGAAAAGTTTTCTGCCCTGGATGTTGAAAAAAGGAGTTGGGAACAGCGGTGTAGGGATGCGACGAGTAAGGTTGAATCACTTACGGTCAAGCTTTCGGGTATTAATGATGCCGAAAAAGATCTTAAGGCCAAAGTGAAGTCCCTTACTCGAGAGGTTGGTGAACTGCGTGCTGACAAAAGGTCCATTCTTAATGCCATTCCGGGATTTGTGCGAAGATTGCTTGGCAGTTGCGAGTTTGGCAAGGCCATGGGCTTTGTTCAGACTAAAGCTCTTGCGCTGGGTGTTCATCGCTATTTGGAGGATATGAAGAAAGAAAAGCCGGAAGTGGACATTGAAAGCATGGCACGTTATAACCCCGCAACGCTTACAGAGTTGCAGGAGGCTGGGAAGAAGCTCGTTGATACGCCCTTCCCCTATTTGAAAAGCTTGGTTGCTGGCTTTGAGCTTTCTTTTGCAGAATTGGTGGCACTTGAACCTACTCCCTGGCCGACTAAGATTGTCACCACTACCTCTTCTGCCGAAGCAACTCCTGCTGCATCTGCTGCTGCTACCTCTGCCGTTGTCTCCTCCTGAATGCGCCTCATTTGTTCCCTCCTGTTTGAAGTATTATGTTGATCGTGCCTTCTTGGCAAAAAACACTTTATATTTGTAAGCCTTTGTTGGCATTAGACAATTTCCCTTCTGGTCTGTAAGCCTTTGTTGGTACCGTACAATATTTTCTATTACCGTTTATATATCTATGATGGCCGTAGGCCATATTATCGTTATTCTCTTGCAGGTGAATTATACTTTTCGTGCATGATGTTTAGGTGCTTTGAACTACAAGTAATGCCTTTTGCTCCGTTAGCCGGAGCGTATGCTTAAGTCAAAATATCATGAATTTTTTAAACATATTATGTATTTTGTTCCGTTAGCCGGAGCGTGTGCGGAAGACAAAATAGCATGAATTTTTTAACATATTATGTATTTTGTTCCGTTGGCCGGAGCGTGTGCGGAAGAAAAAATACTTTGAATTTTTTAACATATTAAGTATTTTGTTCCGTTAGCCGGAGCGTGTGCGGAAGGCAAAATACTTTGAACAATGAGAAATGTATTTTGTTCCGTTAGCCGGAGCGTGTGCGGAATCAGAAATACTTTGAACAATGAGAAATGTATTTTGTTCCGTTAGCCGGAGCGTGTGCGGAATTAGAAATACTTTGAATATTTTACAACATAAGTGAGGAAATGCTATTCATTTATTAATTCGACCATTGAATGGTGTTCACAAATTGCTAGGTCACATTGCATTGATTTAAAATTTCTAATAATTTATACATAGCATTTCCTTAATTGGTTCGCGTTCCAAGTTCTTGGGATTTCATCCCCATCTAATGTAGCCAGCTTGTATGCTCCAATGCCGGAGGCTTCTGTGACTACATAAGGTCCATCCCACTGCGCTGAGCTTTCCCAACTTTTCTGCCTTGCTTGCTTCATTGTTCCGGAACACTTGATCTCCGGGTTGGAAAGCTTCTTTGCGAACTCTGCTGTTGTAATACTTTTCCATTTGCTTTTTGTAGATTGCTTCTTTGATAAATGCGACTTCCCTTCTTTCATCGAGAAGGTCCAAGTTGTTCCTTAATTCTTCTTCATTCGTTTCCATGCTGATGCTTCTCCGGAGGGTTGGTACACTGATTTCGGCTGGGATCATAGCTTCCGTCCCGTAAACTAAGCTGAACGGTGTTTCGCCGTTGCTAGTTTTCGGGGTGGTTCGGTGTGCCCACAGTACGTGGTATACTTCATCCAGCCATCCGCTCTGGCATCTTCCTAATCTGGTCTTGATTCCTTTCACAATGCTTTTGTTTGTTGCTTTCACCTGACCGTTGGCTTGCGGGTGAGCTACGGAGGTGAAAGATTGTTCAATCTCCAAACCTTCACAGAAATCTTTAAAAATTCCGTCTCTGAATTGCTTGCCATTATCGCTGACAATGGTTTTTGGTACTCCAAATCTTGTTATTATCTGTTCCCATACGAACTTCTCCATCTGCTTGCCCGATATGGTTGCCAATGGTTTAGCCTCGACCCATTTGGTAAAATAATCGATTGCCACTACCAAGAATTTTACATTGCCAGGAGCTTTTGGAAATGGTCCCACTATATCGATTCCCCACTTCATGAATGGCCACGCTGCTGTTACTGGTATCAGGTCATTTTTTGGGGCCTTGGTGGTATGTGAATGGATTTGACAAGAGTCACATGATCGGAGCTCTTCAACAGTGTCCCTATGCATTGATGGCCAATAATATCCCATCGTCATCATCTTCCTTACGACTGTCCTGGGTCTGGAATGAAGACCGCAGGAGCCCAAGTGTATTTCCCGTATTACTTCTTTAGACTGTCTGGGGCCAATGCATCGCAGCATAGGGCCTAAGTAAGATTTCTTATACAGCATCCGTCTTGGATTGTGAATTGTGGTGCTTTCACCCTTATCTTTCTTGCTTCATCCCTGTTTGCCGGAAGTTCTCTGGTGGACAGGTAGGTCATGATAGGAGTCATCCAATTTGTTCCTTCTTCTTTGATGGGGGCCACTACCTCCTCCTCTTCGATTGAACTTTTCTCCAATGTTTCAACTAACACTTTTTTGGTAAAGTGTGCGAAAGAGGTCAAGGCTAGCTTACTCAGAGCATCGGCTATCTTGTTTTTGTTTCTGCATATGTTTTGTATCTTGAAGTATTTGAACTGCTGCTTTATTTCTAAAATCTTCCCCAGATATTTTTTCATTCCTGGCTCTTTGGCTTCATATGCTCCTTCTACATGGAAAGAAACTATTTGTGAGTCTACACAGGCATGAATGTGCTCCACTTTCATCTGTTTGGCAATTCTGAGACCTGCTAGGAGTGCTTCATACTCTGATGCATTGTCAGAGGCTTTGAAATTGAAGCGTAAAGCATATGTGAACTCTTGCCCCTCCGGATTTATCAGAATCAAACCAGCGCCGGAGACATCAGCGCTTGATGCTCCGTCGGTATATAGTTTCCATACTGCTTCCGGTGTATTCTTATGTTCACATTGATCTACGTCCGGAGGTGACTTCCTTTTTGTTGCTTTCTTTTCGTGATGAACTTTGGCTAAGAAATCGGCTAGTGCTTGTCCCTTAATTGCATTTCGAGGGCGGAACTCAATTTCGTGCTCACCTAGTTCAATGGCCTACTTTGCTAGTCTTCCTGACATTTCTGGCTTGCTCAACACTTGTTTAATTGGTTTTTCAGTTAGCACCTGTATCGGGTGAGCCTGGAAATAACGCCTTAGCCTTCTGGCAGCATGTACAAGTGCCAAAACTAGCTTTTCTATCTCCGGATATCGAGTCTCCGGGCCTTGGAGGACTCGGCTGACATGGTAAACCGGAATTTGTCCCTCGGTTCGGTTTGCGACTAAGACTGCACTGATTGTTTCCTCTGCGGCTGCCAAGTATACCTGCAATGTTTCTCCTTTGATTGGTGCTGTTATCATTGGTAATTGGCATAAGTATTCTTTAATCTTCTCGAATGCATCTTGTGCTTCTGCTGTCCATACAAAGTCTTTTTTCTCTAAACATCCTTTGAGGGTTTTGAAAAAGGACAAAGATCTATCTGCTGATTCTGACAAGAAACGGTGGAGAGCTGCAAGTTTGCCATTAAGGCTCTGGACTTCTTTTATGTTTCTCGGGGCTTGCATGCTTTGTAGGTCTCGAATCTTATCCGGATCTGCCCGGAATCCGTCTTTGGTGACCACATGCCCCAGGAACTGTCCTTGTTCTGCTCCGAACAGGCATTTCTTCGGGTTTAACTTCATGTTTATGTTCCTGAGAGTCTGGAACGTCTCTTCTATGTCATCCAACATTTCTTCTCCACTCTTGCTTTTTATCACCATATCGTCTACATATGCCTCCAAATTCCTGCCTATCTGTTTTCCGAATGCTTTGTCGATTAACCTTTGATAGGTTGCTCCTGCGTTCTTCAGGCCGAATGGCATTTTCTTGTAGCAGAATATTCCTTCATTGGTGTAAAAAGCTGTTTTGTCTTCATCGGATGGGAGCATTTGAATTTGATGATTCCCCTTGTAGGCATCCAGGAAACATTTTAACTTAAATCCAACTAGGGATTCAACCTTCCAGTCGATCTCTGGTAGGGGATAACAATCTTTGGGACATGCTTTATTGATATCTGTGAAATCGACGCACATCCTCCATCCACCGTCATGCTTTTTGACCATGACTGGGTTTGCCACCCAACTTTGATACTTTACTTCCCTTAGGATTCCTGCCTGTACCAAGTCTGCTACCTGTTCTTTTGCTGCTCTGCTTCTATCCGGAGCCAGGCTCCGTTTTTTCTGTTTTATTGGTTCAACATGAGGCATTGCGTTTAGCTTGTGCTAAGTGTCGAACTTTTCTCCTCCTATTTCTAACTGCCGTGGCACTCCCGTCATGTCGGCCGGAGTCCAGGCAAAAACATCTTTATTTTGTTCCAGCAGTTCCTTCAATTTTTTCTTGATTTCTTCCGGCAAACTCCTCCCGACGAGAACGTGCTGCTCTGGATATTTGTCATTGATAAAGATCTTTTCTTCTGGTCCTTCAATACTACTAACTTGCTTTATTGTTTCACCTTTCGTCTCCCGTTCATCACCTTCGGCCAGGTTGATCCGATGGGCCGTAGCGGCCTCCGATCGTATGCAGACAATACCGTAAGGTGTTGGGAGTTTTGCCATAGCATGTATTGGTGACGCTATGATGCCAAGTCGGCGCATTGCTGTTCGTCCCAAGATGATGTTGTATGGTGATTCTGCTTTTACTATCACGAAGTTTAGTGTCTCCGATCTTACTTTTTGGCCTTCTCCAACTGTAAATGGTAAGGCAATTTCTCCGGCTGACCAGGACCTCTCCCCGGAGAAACCTGTCAAGGGGGTGGAACATTCTTTCTTCAATTGTTTTAGCGATGGTTTTAACTTCTGGAAGCAGTGGTCATACATGATTTCGCAGCCACTCCCCGTGTCCAGATAAACTCTTTTCACCGGATGACTGCCTATGACCGCACTAATTACAATAGGTGCCTCAGAAGCTTCCTCCTCTGGGATCGGAGGGAAACTGATTGCGGCCAACCTCCATGCTTCCGGCTTCACTACTCTGTCCTCCTGGTGTCTTACCTCTGCAATGATCACATTTATTGGCTCATCTAGTGGCTCCGGTTTCCCTTCTGGTAAAATCATTTGTTGATTTCCTTTGTTTTGCCTTTGATTTAGCTCCCTTATTCCTTTCAATAGGCCAGAAAATTTGCCTGTCTTCATTGCTTCTTCTATCCTTCCCTTGAAGACAACACAATCATTTGTGTCGTGTGCCATGAAATTTACAAAACTTGGTTATGTCTCTCCCCTTCATGTTGCTTCTTGTTCTTGTTTTTTCCGCAGACAAAACATCTTTGTGTTGCTTAGGTGGAGTGTGCAAGGTGTTGGGCTGCTGGAAGGAGCATTTGCGCTCTTCGGGTAGGGGGAATTACGGCCCCTATCCTGTCGAGGGTTTCTTCTATCTTTGCCCCAGTGACGCTCCCTTCCATCAGTACACCCGGCATACCCTACGTTTCCACTTGTCTCCTGGGTTGTGAGAAATATGTGTGCTTTATCTGTAGCTGCTGTATAAGTTTCGTGCAGATCCATAGAGAGGAATTCTACCAATGCTTTGTACTTTAAACCATGTATGAAGCCTGAGACTCTTTGATTTTCGCTTAAGCCTCTTATCAGTGAGGTTTCATCAGTGTATCTGGCGATGTACTGTCGGACACTTTCATTCTCCTTTCTTTTGATATTGTGAGCTTCCAGGTGTATCTTTTTGTACTTCCGTTGTTGGCTGAAATGGGATCTGAATTTTGTCTTCAAATCTTCAAAGTTAATTACACTTCCGACCGGTAGGCTGTCTAGCCATGCCCTCGCCGTGTCTTTTAATGTCAGAGCAAACATATGGCATGCTACCGGAACCTTCCACTTTTGCATTCGTATCATGCCACTAAAGTGTTTCAAGTGATTATCTGGATCATCCTTTCCATCATACATCTCCATTCCTTTCGGGAGTCCCCCTTCCGGCAATGGGTAGTCTTCAATCCATTGGATAAAGGGACCGGGTTCTGTCTGGACGATCATATCTGCTTCCGGAGGTAGTCCGGTATTACTTGTTTGCTGGTTGGGTTGTTGACTATTGAATTGCGGAGGTTGTGTCGGAGTGAACCCCGACTGTGGAGTAAAGAATGGGCTATTTTGCGGTATAAAATATTGATGTTGCTGCGGAAAGCCATTTGGGAAATATTGCTGGCCGTATCCCATCGATGGTACCGGTGTGGGCTGCGGCATATACGCGTACCCGTAGCCGTTGTACGCTGGGTTATATGTTTGGCCTTGTTGATTAATTTGTTGCGCCGCGAGTGGTGGTAGGTTAGTGGCCGGAGCTTGTGTTGTCGCTGTGTTACTGGTCGGGGGTGCTCCTCCGGTCACTGTTTCAGTGAACCGTACCCGCCACCCGCTCCCTGGGCTGGGTTTTGTTGAGGTGGTGTTTCTGCCTCAATTTCTTCATCTACGTCTTCACTCCAGTCGTCATAATCTAGCCGAGTTTGCACACTGCGCATATTCATGCGCCGTAGGCATTCTCTGAGTAATGGCTCGATTGTTTCGGACTGTCTTTCATTGTTGTTTCTCGAAAATCCCGGAGGTGACCGCTGGTTCTCCTCCGTCATTTGTTCGTCACAAGATCAGTTAGTAGAGTGCGGATGGCGCCACTTGTTTAAGCATAAATTTACACGGGTCTTAATATGTTATGTTTATACTTAATTTCAGGGGGGTTTAATCTTGTTTAGAACGTGATAGGATTTATCGAAAGACTTGTTAGCGGTTCCCAGTTGGTGTGGAGGTATGATCAACTTCCACGCTACCAAGTATATGAATGTGTGTGTAATGCATGAATTGAGTGTCGATCTGAGGCAAAGGCCTGCTATTTATAGGCACCAAGGAAGGGTGGTCCTTGGTGCATGACGTCTCTATGGCAGGAGGCCGTTATTCGGTGCGTCGTCTAGCGTAACAAACTTTGTCTCTTTAGTTCAGTACGTCTCTGCAGTGTACGAGCATGGACGTCACTGGTTCGAGGTATGATTGGCTTCGGATTAGTGAGTAATACCGAGCCGTAATGATGTCCGTAGCAAGTGCCGGAGGGCATACGTCATCAAGCCTATTACATGATGAGTAGAACTCATTAGGGCTGATTCCACGTAGCCATGTAAAAGGCTGAAATGAGTTGACCCGATATTGAGTCGTGGATCTTTGTAGAAAGTAAGAAGCATTTGCCCCGCCAACTGCTACAAGGGTTGCAACAACTTTTGCTTATCCTAAAATTTCACCTATTTCAAGCTTTTCCTACTATCAAATTCACATTTAAATATCATTCGGATGTTTATCCTAAAAACATTATATCCTTTATTAACTCCGATTTTTGAGTTTTCTTAGTGGAATAGAAAAGGAAATGATATGAAACTATTTTGAATATTCATTCTTAAGTTTTTGTACAAAAGAAAAGATAGGAAAGGATAGGAATTTTTTTTAATACTATAGGGTTTCTTTTGCCAATTTGACATCATTTGTATAGAAAGGATATGATAAATATGTAAAACTACTACTTCGTTCTTCAATCTAAATCTGATAATTTATTTATTAAGGATATATTTGTATATGACATATATATATATATATATGTTTTAGGTAAAATAAAACAAGTATTAAAGTAAAACAAATAAAACAATAGGTTTCTCTTCACTGAAAATCACCGTGCATCATGAAAATTATCGTGCATCAATTGCTTCGTGAATCTTTGTGCATCAATTTAACCATGATCTAAGGGTCAAGATCTTGTCTTATTTGTTTTACTTTAATACTTGTTTTACAATACTCAACCCCTATATATATATATATATATATATAGGTAATAAACATTATTAAAGACAACATAAATTTAAATAATACCTGAATTTATTGATTGAAAATCTTGATTACAAATGATTGTCTTACAATCGGGAGGAGCTACAATAATTTGAAAATCTAAATTTCTTGAACATAGAGCAGTTGATAATAGAAGTTTTTCTTTGGGAGATTTTTTCATACATAAAGAAAATATAAAAAAATTTCGATGCCTTTGATGAAGAGTCTTCATTCTCTTATATAGGAGAGGAGTCTTCTTCTTTGAGCCTTCCGGAGTCTTCATTGATAAATGAAGTCTTTCCACGTCATTGAAAATAATTGATCTTCGTCTTTTTAAATTGTCTTCTTTTGAATAATTGAGAATTGTCTTCAACATCACTTTGTCTTCTTTTGAATTATTGGAATCTACTTTACCAAAAGTAGATGAATTATAGCCGTTCTTTTACAAAAGCTAAATCATTGATTTTGACAAAAGGTCTTTTGTCTTTATTTTGAATGATTGATCTTGAAAATGCATTATTATTATTATAATTTATTATTACTAATTTTTTATTACATCATATCATATGGGTCTTGAGAATCTTGAAATACTTCAGTGTCCGGCGATGATTTTCTTGAAGGAGATGGTGAATGCCGAATTTCATTAAAAATTTTTAACATTTCTTCTTGAGAACTGCAAGCTTGAATCCTTTGAATATACTCTTGATCTTCTTTATGAACTTTAGAATCTTGAACTGGAGACTTGAGACTTTTTTCATATTGATTTGTTAATTCCTTGTAATATCTGTTGACAACTTGAACATTTGCTTTTTCTATAGAAAACTTATTCCACCATTTGAATTTATATTGTCTATAGAGTAAAGGTGGAGAAAGTTCTGTATTTTTCTCTTCTTCGAAAATATAAGTCCATGAAGAGATCCATGGATTCTAAATGTACTCATAAATTGTAAAGTGTATTCGAAAATAGGGGTTTCATCTTGTTGAAAATAATTTGTAAACTTTGAGAATGCTTCGGATATATCTTTGGGAAAAGCTTCAGGTCGAATTCCCATATATTTAAACCATTTGATAAACCATGTAGGATAAATATTTGAGAAATCGTCATCAAATTGGAAAAACCAAGAATGATCATAATTTCTTAATAAAAAGGTTTTTTCCCAAGCTTCTTGATAATCATAATAATTATACTGAGGATAAGAAGGAAAATTTGAGAGAGTTTTTGAAATATAAGGCTATTTTAGAGGGATCTTCTCTATTAAAATTGTGTCGAATTATTGCAGATTCTGAATCAACTAGAATAGCTTGATAATATTCTCTGGTTTTATATTCTCCATTATAGAAATGACAACCTTTGGGATATAGAAAATCTATTAAGGTGAAAAAACTTTTTTGCACCTTTTCAACTTCAATTGATTCTAAAATTTTTATAATCTTAGTATTGGGGTTTGTAAGATAAGGAATGGTAGCTGGAGAAATGGATGATGAAGTAGATGGGGTTGATTTTTGAACAATTGGTTTTGATTCTAAGGTTTGTATAATAGATGAAAATGGAGGTCTAGGTCTTGGGCCTGGAGTTAATGGAGCGAATCTATTTTGTATTATCGGAAGTGGTGGAAAATGAGGTGTGTGAGAAGGAGATCTTGAGAATTGAGAATTTGATAATTGAGAACTTGAGAATTTGTTTTTTTCTAAAACAATCTTTTTTGAAGAATCTGAGCTCATATTCCCTGTAAAAATTCTCTTGATAAAAAATCTGGAAGAGAATTATTCTCTCCTTTTATAAATTCAATTTGAAAATCAAAATTGCTTAATAATGCTTGCCATCTTGCAAAAATTTGTTTGGAAATTAAATTTTTAACATCTTTTTCTAAAATGTATTTTGCAGATAAACAATCAATTCTTAATAAAAATGGTTTCATATATAAATCATCTTCAAATTTCTTTATACATAAAACAATACTTAAAATTTCTTTTTTAACAGTAGAATAATTCTTTTGAGTATCATTCCATGCACCTGAATAATATCTAACTAATTCTTCTTTATTTTGAAGATTTTGTTTTAAGATACCTCCAAATCCTAAATCACTAGCATCTGTTTCTACTATAATTTTAGCATTAGGATGAGGAATATGTAGACAAAGTAAATATTTTATTTTACTTTTAATATGTCTTATTATATTTGTATGTTCTTGAGTCCATGGTTTTGGATTCTTTTTGAGTCTATCATATAGAGGTTTGCATATAATTCCTAAATCTTTGAAAAAATCATGAATATAATTTAAACATCCTAAAAATCTTTGTAATTGTTTTTTATCTTTAATTTCATCTGGAAATTTATTTGAGAATTCTAAACTTCTATCTATAGGTTTTATAGTTCCTTGAACAATATTATGGCCTAAAAATCTTATTTCTGTTTGAAATAAACTTATCTAGTAGGTGATACAACTAATCCATTTTTATGAATAATATTATAAAAAGCATTTAAATGTTTAAAATGTTGGTCTATAGAGTTTGAAAATATTAAAACATCATCAATATATACTATAGCATAATTTCCTAATGGTATGATAATATCATTCATAATATTTTGAAATTCCGATGGAGCATTTTTTAATCCAAAAGGCATTACATTCCATTCGTAATGTCCAAAAGGTACATTAAAACCTGTCTTATACTTATCTTTTTCATCAATTTGAATTTGCCAAAAACCTGATTTCATATCAAATTTTGAAAATATCTTAGCATCATAAATCTTTTTTAATAAATCTCTTTTATTAGGTATAGGATATCTAATCCATTCTAATACTTTGTTTAAAGGCTTATAATTGATTACTAATCTGGGTGCTCCTCTTTCAATTTCAGCACTATTTTGAACATAGAAGGCTGAGCAAGACCAAGGGGATTTAGATGGCCTAATTAATTTTTTATCTAATAATTCTTGTATTTCCTTTTTGCAATAAGTTTCTAATTCTTGAGACATATGTATTGCTTTAGATTTTGTTGGAATATCTTTTTCATTAAATTCCTTAATATAAGGTAGTTTGACAATATGTTGTTTTCTTTCCCAAAAACTGTTAGGATCAGTTTACTGGTAAACTGGCCAGTCTCCAGTTGCACCTGGAGACCAGTTGATTTTTCCAGTGAAACTGGAGACCCAGATGATTTGTCGAGAAATATATTGAAGTCCAGTTGCACCGTACAGTCAACGCAACTGAAGACTTCCTCCAGTTGAGAACTGACCAGTTGAAGAATAATTCCAGTTGAAGTCGAAGACAACAAATGGAAGATAGAGAATGGCAATAGCAGCGAAGCCCAGTTGACATTCTAGTCAGTTACAAACTGGAGACCATCAGTGGAAAGCTCTTACAAAGCTTTACACTGATTACGAGGAATTGACTTTTGTGATTTATGTCCTTTTACCCGGATAATAAGACTTATCTTATTATTTAATTACTAAAAGGTACATAAAGCTGGTTGAATAAAGTTGCTTTATCCTGCAACTTTACACTGCATTTTAAGGAATTAAATGCTCTCAACCACATTTGTACGGCCAAAGTTAACATCCCAATGTTAACTTTGCCTATAAATACAAGTCATTGCACAACAAGAATATCAAGTGAAATCACATAGTGAAAACACTTCACACTTTGCATACCTGCAATATTCTTGGTGAACTTGTGCAATATTCTCTCAATCGTAAAAAGGAACATTTCACAACTTTAAGTGTTTCGATTGTTTAGAGAAATTCCGAGTGTAGATCAATTGTAGTTCATAGGTTGTTAGGATATTTACATTCTTGTATTATCTTGGTTCCGCAACAACCTTGTAATTTATTTAACATTAATAAATAAATTACACTTGAAAATTACATATTGTCTCACCAATTTATCTTACAAGTTATTTGTATTATTGCATTGTTCTTTACTTATTGTCACTTAATAAGTAATCTATCTAGAACTTGGTATATACACACTGCAACTGGTCGTCTCCAGTTCAGTGCATATATTGCAAAGTAACTCCACCATCGACATAGAGGTGTCTTCAGTAGTACCATCTATTGAGTTGGGACTTACAAGTGGTATCAGAGCAGAAGGCTAATAAACTTGCCTAGATCTGCTTAAGATGAACACTACTGAAGGTGGAGATGGTTCTGGTTCAGGTGAAAACCCCTTGAATAATAATGCACAACCTTTTCAAAATGTTAATTCTAACCCTCCTCCTCCTACTGCCCCAAATCACGTCCATGTACATTATTCTAACACTCCTGTTCCAAAATTTGATGGAAACAGTGAGACCTTTGGTACATGGAAGACTAGAATGCTTTTGCATTTTGGTGGGATAGAGAGGTATATGTTGAAAATCCTTAAGGATGGACCATATATACCCATGTCTCTTGGGGTAAGTCCTCTTCTAGATCCAACTGGAAGAAGAGGTTCAAGAGAAAAGCTCGAAGACCATTGGTCTGATGAGGATCGTAGACTTGTTGATCTGGACACCAGACTCAAGAACATGATCCTTAGAGCTGTCCCTGAAGATCTAATTCCAACACTTGTGTTGTTCCCCAGTGCAAAGTCAATGTGGGATGAATTAGTTATTCAGTTTGAAGGAGGTGATGACACTATTGTCACCAGGAAAGTTGCCTTGAACAATAAGTATGAATCCTTCTTTGCCTTACCCAATGAAAGTCTAACTGGTACATACACCAGATTTTCTAGCCTCATTAATCAGCTGAGAGGCTTGGGTGTAGAGAAGGATAAGGATATTCTTCTTGAGAAGTTTTGTGATATTCTTCCTTCCAAATGGGAAAACATGGTTCTTGTCTTGAGACAAGGTAAAACCCTGCACAGCCATACTCTTGCATCGCTCTATGGAGCCTTCAGATTCACTGAAGATAATAATGCTGCAAGACTGGTGGCTGAGCAAGATGCCATGAACCATGCCCAGAGTTCCAAGGTTGCTAGTGTACCTGAGCGACCTTGTGCTGCCTTAATGTCTGCAGAGAGTGTCCAGGCACACTCAATGAAGGAGATGTTAAATAGTTTCTTGAACTCTGGCCTGACCACTGAAATCAGTGATGGTTGTGATGAAACTGATGATGATGATCTGGTCGCCATGATTGCTAAAACCTTTAACAGGTTTAAGCATAAATCTAAAAGATTTAATGGCCCAAACAATGCTTCCAGCTCCAGCTCTCTGGATAAAACCAATCTTACCTGCTATAAGTGTGGTAAGAAAGGTCACTTTATGAAGGAATGCAGATCTAGTCAGTTGAACAACCAAACTGGCCCCCCTGTCCCTAATTTCAATCGGCCTGATGATAGCTACAAAGCTAAATACAAGAAGCTTAAGGCCCAGGTTGCCCTCCTGTCCATGGAAAAGGAAAAGGATCAGTGCTTAATGGCATAAACTGAGGGAAAATGGGAGTGCTCTGATGACTCATCAGCTGATGAAGAAGAGGAAAGGGACATGTGTTTCATGGCCTTGGAAGATCAACAGCAGCATGTGGCAAAAGAAGATGTCATCACTGGATGATGGGTTGACATCATTTTGAAAAAGGTATGTGACTATGATAACCAGGTTGACCCTGAACTGAAACTGGACCTGGCTGAATCATTAAGTGGTGATTTAGCTTTTGTGGAAACTGTTAGAGCTGATAGTGAAAGATATCTTGACACTATCTTAATTGAACTGAACAATGTTAAACCACAACTGAATGATTTACAAGGTGTCCAGTTGGCTCTCAAGGAGTCAGTTTTAAAGATTGAGGCTTTGGAACTTGATAATCAAAAACTCTTTTCTGATCTTGAAAAAGAACAAAAGATTATCAAGTCATGGGTAAAAGCATCTGGTAAAAACTATGATGCATTTTCAAGAACTATCGATGCCCAGAAGAATGCATGGAAATCTGGAGATCTGGAGATGGCAGCTCTCATACCAGATCTTCATCCATTGCCTCCAGCTCTCAAGGTTGAAACACCTTATGATCAACCTGAAGCTCTTGAAACTGAACCCATTGAGACCACCCCCATTGAGGTTAAAACTGAAGCCAAACAGGCTAAAGCTCCAGTTAAAAAGGCCACTGGTAACAAGCCTTTACCTCAAAAGTCTAAGGAGCCCAAGACCCGACAGACTAAAACTCCAACTGAACCAAGGTCCAAGGTTAAGTTGCCTGATGAAAATAATATTTTGATTAATCTGGAAAGTCAACTCCAACTTTTGTCTCGACAGGTTCACAGTTGTACTGCCCGGATTAAAAATCTGGAAGGAGGTTCATTACCTCCAGTTTTCAAACAAAATATTAAACCACTCCCTTCAAAACCTAAACATAAGAATGTTCCATCTGGAACTAAATCTGGTAAAAATCAGGGGAGTAAATATCAAGTACCAATCGTTTTTACTCCTGCACCTGGAGCTGGTGAAAAAGCTCCAGATGCAGCCTCCGGTTCAACACCACAACAATCTACTGTGACTTCTGTAGAGAAGTCTAGTGAACCCATCAAGAAAAGATGGGTTCACAAAAATAACTGATGATTTTTGTGGTTGTGCAGGGCGATCGAAAAAAGAATATCTGGTATCTGGACAGCGCTGCTGACCGGACTATGACCGGATGTAAGCCCCTGCTTGAAGAGTTCACTGTCCAAGATGGACCGACAGTGACATTTGGTAATGATCAATCTGGAAAGACTGAAGGATATGGTGTGCTCAATAATGGACAAGTCGAATTCAAGAAAGTTGCATTTGTGAATGGTTTGAAATACAACCTGATCAGTGTCAGCCAACTTTGTGATGATGGCTTCAGAGTTTTGTTCGATATTGCACAAGGCACCATATTTAACAAGGATTGGAAAGTGGTGATGGTTGCACCAAGAAAAGGAAATGTGTACATCATGGATATGGAACCAGCTCCTAAAGAGCAATGTTTCTATACCAAGGCTGATGAGGACACCAACTAGCTATGGCATAAAAGATTATCCCATCTTAATTTTAAAAATATTAACAAGTTGTCTCGCAAACAACTGGTTGATGGGATACCTCAAATTTCTTTCAATAAAGAAAAGCCATGTCCAGGGTGTGAGATGGGCAAGCAGAAAAGAGCCAGTTTCAAAACTAGGCAAAACTTTAGCATCACTGAACCTCTTCACATGCTACATATGGATCTCTTTGGTCCAGTGAATGTTCAAACTAGAGCTGGAAAGAAGTACACTCTAGTTGTGGTTGATGAATTCACCAGATACTGCTGGGTGGTATTCCCCAGATCCAAAAGTGATGCACCTGCTGAAATCATCTCTCTCATCAAAAGAATTAAACTCAAGTATACTCGAAAAGTTTGTCAGTTGCGAAGTGATAATGGTACTGAATTTCAAAATAAGGTACTTGAAACATTTTGCAATGACACTGGCATCTCTCAAAACTTCTCATCAGCACACTCTCCAGAGCAGAATGGAGTTATGGAATGAAAGAATCGCACACTGATAGAAGCAGTCAGAAGTATGCTATCTGAATCAGGTCTTCCCACCAGTTTTTGGGCTGAAGCAGTTGCAACTGCTTGTCACACCCAAAACCGGTCAGTCTACATCAAGAGACATAAGAAGATTGCCTATGAAGTACTCAGGAATCGTAAACCAAATATTGGATACTTTCATGTATTTGGTTGTCCAGTTTATATCTTGAACGATTCCAGTCAGCTTGGAAAGTTTGATGCAAAAGCTGATGAAGGGGTATTTTTAGGTTATTCAGATATTCGAAAGGCCTTTAGAGTTTATAATTATATACTTCAAAAGGTTCATGAGACAATTTCATGTCACATTCGATGAATCAACTGAAGCAATCAACAAGAGACCAAGCCTTGATATTACTCCAGTCATTCCAATCAATTTTGGTGAAACTGACCAAGTTCATCCGTCAGTTGTTTCACCAAAAGATGTTTCCAGTTACAACAAATTGGAACCAGTTAAGAAGAAGAACACCACCAGTGACACATCATTCTATCCCTCCATTAATTTCAACTTACCACAAGAATTGGTGATTGGATCTGATGTACGTGCCACCACAATATCAGCACCAGTTCAAACTCCAACTTCTCCAGTTCTTCAAGAAATGCCTTTGAATGAAGAATTTCATGATGCAAATCGTGACCTCATTGACTCTGATGAGGATGTAGAAGTAGTTTGGACCGATCCTCCTCCAGAAGCTACTGCAACTGAAGAAGATCGCCAGGTGACTTGCACTGATATTGTTTTACACCAGCCTAGTCAATACACTAGATGGACTCGAGCACATCCAATTAAACAGATTGTGGGAGATCCAAATAGTGGGGTTCAGACTAGAAGAGCCACCAGTGAGCAATGCTTAAACGTCACCTTCTTATCTTTAATTGAACCGAAGAAGATTGACGAGGCTATGGCAGACCCAAGCTGGGTGGAAGCTATGCAAGAAGAGCTCGTCCAGTTTGAAAGGAACAATGTTTGGGAGCTTGTTCCTTGTCCACCAGGGTTAAAGAAAGAACCCATTGGTACCAGATGGGTCTACCAAAACAAGATGGACGAAGATGGCCATGTTGTAAGAAACAAGGCCAGATTAGTTGCCCAGGGTTATTGTCAAGCAGAAGGCGTTGACTTTGATGAAACTTTTGCTCCAGTTGCAAGACTTGAAGCCATCAGAATATTTCTGGCTTATGCAGCCCATCTGCAGTTCAAGGTCTTCCATTCATGATGAGAAGCATCCTCATTGGGTCTATAGACTGAACAAAGCTTTGTATGGTCTAAGACAAGCCCCAAGAGCCTGGTATGATACTCTAACTAAACATCTTTTTAAAAATGGCTTTCAAAGAGGTGCAATAGATAATACCTTATTCATCTTGAAAGAAAGAGGTAATATCTTATTGGTACAAATTTATGTTGATGATATTATATTTGGTTCAACTGATGATGCAATGTGTAAAAAGTTTTCTAAAATCATGTCATCTGAGTATGAAATGAGTTTAATGGGTGAATTAACATTTTTCTTAGGTCTTCAGATTAAGCAAACTGAAAATGGAATTTTCATAAACCAAGAAAAATATGTTAGAGATTTGTTAAGAAAATACAAATATGATTCAATCCCATAGAAAAACACACCTATTGCAGCACCATTAAATTTGGACTCTGACCCAACTGGCAAACCAGTGAACATAACTGACTATCATGGCATGGTTGGTTCACTGATGTATTTAACTGCCAGTCGACCAGATATAATGTTTGCAACATGTCTATGTGCCAGGTTTCAGGCTAACCCAAAAGAATCACAATTGCACGCTGTAAAGCGTATCTTTAGATACCTGAAAGGGTGTCCTAATCTTGGTCTTTGGTACCCCAAAGGCTCAGGATTAGATCTAATGGGTTATTCAGATTCTGATCATGCAGGTTGTAAGATAGATAGAAAATCAACAACTGGTGGTTGTCATTTCCTTGGAGGAAAACTGGTAAGTTGGACCAGCAAAAGCAGACTTCAGTCTCTATGTCCACTGCTGAGGCAGAGTACATTTCTGCGGCCAGTTGCTGTGTCCAGATTCTCTGGATCAAGAACCAGTTACTAGATTATGGTCAAAAGTATACAAGGACCCCAATCTTTTGTGACAACACCAGTGCAATTGCTATATCTCACAATCCAGTGATGCACTCCAAGACAAAGCATATTAACATCAGGTATCATTTTATTCGTGATCATGTTATGAAAGGAGACATTGAATTACATTTCATCCCCACTGACAAATAGTTAGCTGATGTTTTTACAAAACCTCTCGATGAGAAAACCTTTAAACATCTCATCAGCGAACTGGGAATGTTAAATCCTTGAAACTGGAGATTTCTTTGTTATTGAACGCGTCAGTGACACTGATGAAGTTCTCCAGTTGAGGAGGTCCAGATAATCTTTGCTCGCCAGGCTATCGAACGCCTTTGTGATACTATCCTGGCACTAATTGATTTCTGGATCATCATTTTAGGGGGAAGACTCAAAAATAATTTTCTGACTAAAATTCGTTTTTGTTTGAAAATGGCAACTGGAGAACTCTTCAGTTGGAAACTGGTACTGGACTGATCCTCCAGTGACCAGATTCAGTCTTGTCTTATTTTTATAACGTTAGAAATACTTGGTCAATATTTGTGACACGTGATGGTACTCGAGTGTTTTAAACCACTTGGTATCGTGATCTGACGTGTTTAAAGCTATTTTAGTACTTGAAAACTGTTTGTATTGGGAAAATAAAAAGTGAGTGGGCGCGTGGGTAAGATAAGCCGTCGTAGCATTTAATGCTGACATGGTAGCATTTAATGTTGACATGGCAAATTATGATTTTATTTCAAAATTCAAACTTCTTTTGTTAAAATATCTACAAAGTTGTTTTGGTTAAATAAAATATAATTTTTGTATTTCATTGGGATCATGAATCCCTTATAAATACCCTTATTTACTCCGAACTCATTTACTTCCTTCTACATTCTTTCATTTACTTCCCAATCATCAAAATTGCTTCAATTTCTCTCTCTGCTTCATAAATCAAGAACCCTAAATTCCTAAATTTCAATTTCATTTTCCAATGGCACCTAGATCATCTCGTTCAAGAGATGTAAATCTCTTTACTGTTCCATATGCTCCTTCACCAGATGTCAAACCGGCATCTGGTGCTCCTAGTAATGCTTCGGTCATCAAACTCAATCCAAATAATCCGATGGCAAGCTTACAAGGATCTCAAGGGTCCAATACCCTTATTGGTAGAATCCAAATTTTTTTGAAGGATTCTCCAATAGGACCCTCATTCTCTCTAAACCCACGCAAGTTGTTTCACGACTACTTGTGTGAGTTTTGGTACACTGCCACTCTTTCTTCTGATTGTTCCTCCATCAGTTTTACATTAAAAGGTGGAACAATCCAGTGTACCTTATCCGCTGACGTATTGAGGGATGCCTTACACCTCAATTACTGGAGAGAGGGTGAATCTCCAGTCGTCTTACCCCCAAATATAAATTTTCGTCAAGTCCTCCTAGAAATGGGACATAAGGAGTGTTTGGACAATGGGGTTTTGAAGACGAAAGGTGCGATGACCATGAAGGGTCTTACACCTTCATGGAGGTACTTTTTCATCCACCTGGTGGAGAGTATGGGTGGGAGTTCTGGTGGTCTTGACCAGATCAACTCCTCACAAGCAGAGATGGCTTACTGCTTGTGGAATGGATTGAGAGTAGACTTTGCAGATATCTTGTTCAGAAGCCTAGTACAAAAACTGAAGGGCACAAGGGGAGTGTGTATCCCCTTCTCAAGGTTTCTCTCTCTCTGTTTTAAACAAATTCTGGGCAGAGAAGCATACTTAAGTACAAATTCACCGTACACTGTGCCAGATTTGTTGAGGAATTTAGACTCTCTGGTATCTGAAGCTGGAGAGGTCGAGATTCCAGAACGAATGCAACTGGCATTCGCTTCAACTGATGCACCAATTGAAGGTGGTCAGAAAGACAACTGGGCGGGCCTCAAAATAATGAGGGACCCTCCAGTTCGTCTAATGTTGTGGTTGAGGATAGAGCAACCATAACTGAAGCAACCCCAATAACCTCTATTCCTGGTGAAGATACTTTGGTATCTGATCCTCCAACAGATGCACCCATCCAGGAAACTGGGGAAGGTCATCTGGAGACTGACCCTTCTGGTCAGCCCTCAGTTACATTCATGGATCTGGACTTGAATGTTAATGACGAGGAAATCCTTATAGAATCTTCGGATTCTGAAGGTACTGAAACAGACTTGGAGATTTTTTATGCTGCTGTACCAGATCAAAACCCTTCATCTCCAGTCTCGCTTCCAGATGCATCAATTTCACTTTCACCATCCCAACAAAATGTGCCTACTGATATACCATTCCCATCTTATAACTATTCACCAACTGGGCAATTCTCACTTGCTCGAGAAATGCCACCCCCACCGCCGCCGTTGTTCACACCTGAGCATTCTCAGCATGAATAACACATTGATTTTCCAGTCCTTTCTTCTACCACCACTCCTAATATTTCTTCAACTGCTGGTATGACAACTGGGGAGACTTCTTTAAGTTTGCCTCCTCCAGTTGCTCCAGTAGTAACTGCTGCTGGTCCAGTGACACCTTCTCCTTCGTCACTGGACAGTCAAGTTGTCTCTTTACAAGCCGATCTCCAAAACCTTCTTACCAGGGTGGAGGAGATTTAAAAGATACTTGACAAAAACACCAAGTCTTTCTCCAGATACCACAAGGATCACTTGACCAACATTAAAGTGGTTGATCTGGGGATTAACAAGTGACTGAACTTGGAGAGCAGTTGATGACTTCAGTTGGTCAGAAGATAGAGGATACGCTGGGTGCTAGAGAACAACAACTGATTGAAAGGGTGATGTCTGAGATCACCAAGCTGGCCACTCCTCAGGTTGATCTGGCCCCACTCACTAGTGAGATCAACCAGTTGAGAGGCAACATTGAAAATTTGAACACCCAGGTATCCCTTCATGCTCAGTCTTTGGATAAACTGACAACTGAAGTGGAAAGTTTGAAGAAGAAGGATGAGGAAGTGAAGGAAAAGGTTGTATCTGGTTTGGATGAAGACTCCAAAATCTTATATGAATTAAAAACTGGTCAAGAACAGGTTACTGCAAATGTTTTGACCCAGTCAAAGGAAACCAACCATTTGTGGAGGTCTTTCAGGATGATATGTGGGATTTTCAAGGAGTGCAAGGACATGCAAACATGGCAGCCTCTTGACCGGTTGCCATCTCACCCTTCTGAATGGGATTCTATTAGGGCAGGTCTAGATGCTGCCAAGGGGGAAAGAAGTACAGTCCTTGCACCAGTTGCACCTGGAAGAACCCCATCTGGAAGTCAAGCAGGTAGGGAAATGGTTGTAGCTACCAGTACTGAAGCTGGTGAGCAAGCTGGTGATATGGGTGATAGGGGGAATGTTTTGGATAAAGGCAAAGGTTTAGCAGTTGATGTATCTGCCCAGCCGGCCACTGATATACCAATGTTAGAAACTGGCAATGCTGATGTACTTCTCCAGTTTCAGATAGTGATAGCAGAAGATTGGCTAGACTTGGCAATGATATTAAAGAAAGAAAGAAAGAAAATGAAACAAAGAAACCAAGTTGAAGCCAGAGCACATCTTGCACAGATCAAACTGCTTGATATGAGTGATGCTAATCTTTTGGGTATCACTAGTGAGGAGTATGCCAGAGTTAAAAATGATCCCAGGATAGTTGACCAGTTGAAAGAAATGTTTGATGTTGAACTAGACAGACACTATCCTGATGATGAAGCTGAATTCGATGCCAAAAGTTTAAACATATCAGTGGAGAAGGCTAAGGAGAATAGGGCCAGTGGGATTCTAAAAAGAATTGCAAATGTTAAGAAGGTTGTGAAGAAGGTATTGAATCCACCAAGAAGGATTCCTCAACCAAGAAGACCACTGACCAGAGATGCTGACCTTAGCACGTTTGTTGAACCAACTGGCGAGGTATCAAATGAAGACATCAAGTCCGCTGTACTGGATGCTGGTGCTGGGAGTATTAAAATAACAAATGAATCTGAAGCAAGAAACTATTACTCCAGATCATGGCAACCAGAAGACATAGTGGGACTATCAATGGTGTTAATGTAACAATCAAGCCAGGCACCAAAGTCTTTCACGTTGAAGTTAGTTATACCAGAGGGCCACTGGTTAAAACTGACAATCCTGGTGCAATGCAGTATGGGTTCAGTGAATGGGTGGAAATGGTGAAGGTGTTGGATGCAAAGGCACAAAAGAATAGGTTTGAGAAAGCATGGGTGAACTTCTTAAGGGGCAAGATTCAACATAAAGAAAACCTGGAGCAAAAGCTGAATATTGACCCTGAAGACTCACAACCTATCTCTTCAGTGACCAAAAGAAGAAGAACTGGCGAAGGGCCATCTCATTAAGTTCTTTCTTTTCAGTTATCTACTTGTATTTTGTTTTACATTCTGTAACTTGTATAAATTTCATTTCCTTGTATAAATAAAGTTACCAGTTTGTAACCACAAGGTAGATAATAGATTAAAATCTAACAAACCTAAAAGAAAAACCTAAGGCATTTATTGATCTATAAAAATGCCTTGGAAAACTTAGATAGATTTAAATCAAACAAGTCTCTACAGCTCACACTTGTACAGATACAAGAACTGAAAAAGACTTGGCAATATTTCTAGACAAATAGGGGGAATTTGTTAGGACCAGTTTACTGGTAAACTGGCCAGTCTCCAGTTGCACCTACAGTCAACGCAACTGAAGACTTCCAATCAACTGATCGTCCAACAAAACACAATACTAATAGCAAACATATTAAAGAACACATAACCAAGTCGAATCATGAATCAAGCCCTCTCTCCCCTGATCCTCCTAGCAAGTTGGATGTCCTTGGGCATTATGGTCACACGCTTAGCGTGAATTGCACAGAGGTTGGTATCCTCGAACAATCCCACCAAGTAAGCCTCGGCTGCTTCTTGCAGGGCCAAGACAGCATGACTCTGGAAACGGAGATCAGTCTGCAACAAATATTTATACAAAAAACAGCATAAGGAATTCAAAAAAATGAGAAGAGGAAATAAAAAGTGGGTCAAAAATGAGCAAGGAAAAAGGGAGTTTGCCATCAAGATGTACAATATTGGCATGGTGTTAACTTTTTTGTTATCCTTTAACTATATTGCTACAATAGCCCTTTAATTTGGAGGGAAGGATGGATGGATTGTTCGTCTAAACAATTTGGAAGATACAATTGGCCATATAAAAAAAGTTCCCAATTTATATCGAACTATAACACCAATTTATATATCGAACAAGAGACTCGGTCAAAGCCATCTCTTGAGCCTGGGTCAAACTATTCGGCCATATAAAAGCGTTTAACTAATTTTTATTTATTTCAAACGAACACACAAAAAATAAAAATATAAAAATTGAATGGGGTGAGAGAGGCTCGAACTCTCGACCTCAGGATCACTCACTGTAGCTATGAGACCTACGCGCTAGCCAACTGCGCCACCACCCCATGTTGTTCTTTTGTACACCTTAATTGTATCTATTTAGATGTATAGTTTCTGTTATTATAATTATTTGTTAGTTAAACACTATCTAATCATCAGTTATCAAAAGCATCTGATGATAACTCATAAATAGTTATTAAAAACCTAAAATAAACACTCCTTTTTGTGTTTAGTATTATTCACACGCTGCTGGAAACTTTTCAATCAATGGCACAATCTCATAATAATGTGAAATCTTTAGCAAAGGTGCATTCTTGTTTAACATTTTTTTCATATTATGAGATAGTGTATAATTAATCTTAATTATTTGAGAATTTGATCATATATTGTTTGATTGATCTTTAATATTTTTATTCTGTTAAATTATATACTACATGATTAATTTTCTACGTAGTTCATGGTTATATATGTTTATCAATGTCACAACTTTTTAACACCTTTAATGTTGGCAATTTGTAAATAAGTGTGGATTATGGTTCATACGTAAAATTTTAATCGACAAGTCCCTATCCAGAATTTCGCTTTAGGCCCTTAAGACGCTTCAGATGCCTCTTTCTGCAGATCACCAATAGGTTATCTTATGGTAGTTTGAATGTGTTTTTAGATTGCTTTATGAGGAAAATTATCTGTCTATAGTGTTTGCAAAATATGGATAATTTTTCGGAAACCGCTTAAATGAAAGTGATCATATTTTCTATCATAAAACAACCTTTTGTGAGCGCAAAATGTGTTTTGAAAAATTGAAAACGCAATCTCACTAGTAAAAGTTAAGATGCTTTCGCCCCAAATTCATCATCTTTTACTCTTTTTTTACTGTGTAATGAGAAGGTAACTTCAAATCAAACTAATAGTAAAAGAGGCAAACTTTTTGTGGTAAAAAGGTGGCTGCTTTTTATGCTCATGTAAACTTTGTTGCCACATATATGTTCATATAGGATTATCTCCTTAAGGATTTACCTGGTGATGAAAATCCTGTCAAAGATGTAATTGCAACTTCTGATGAAGCCCCTCCGGATGCTAACACTGACCAAGAAAATGCGGATGATGAAGCACCAGAGATTAAGGTACACTTGATCTAATCTGTAGTTGACTATTTACGTGGCTTATAAAATCATTTTGATATAATGTTGATTTCTAAAAGTTGTGACCATCCAATGTAATTCAAGAGATGCTTTTTTTGATATGATTGTTTTTGGCAACAGCTTGAAACAGCACCAGGAGATTATCGTTTCCCAACTACAAATCAAAGCAGGCATTGCTTTACCCGTTATGTTGAGTACCACCGGTGAGTCTCCTTCATAGTTCAATACTAAAGGTTCTATTCGTTCATACCATTTTTCTTCAGTTCTCGTTAACCTGTATATGACCCGCCAAATATAATCGTATCTTTAATTTGTTTCCAAGACTTGTGGTTGTTAATCTTGATTCATAATTGCTGATTAGGTGTGTTGGGGCTAAGGGAGAAGGGGCTCCTGAATGTGATAGGTTTGCAAAGTACTACCGGTCACTTTGCCCAGGCGAATGGGTATGTACTATTCTCTAAGAAGGGTCTGATTTTGTCAGAAGTTAATTAAAAGCAGAATCCTTTTGGCCCATATCAAATCAGCATTGTTTACTAGATGACATTTTGCAAATAGGCACTTTCTTGGTCTCATGAATAATGCTAGCTTTGATTCGAAAAAAGTAGAAATGCGTGGATAGATCTCAAATGCTTAACGTCGGCTTTGATAACAATAATGAAAGGGAAAATGTTATAAAAAAAAGAAGTTGGTAACAACTTAAAATGTTACCCATTAGGGAATTATAACTTTTTAAACTCCATTTAGTAATTGAAACTTTAGGTAACAGGACAATGAAAAATTGATATTTACCCTTTATGATGGGCGACCTCATGATTTAGACTAGTAAACCCAAAGTTTATTATCACCTAAATGGATAACTAGGTAAAGTTAGTGGCTGTTTTTATGACAATTTCCTATCAAATTAGATAAAACTGGTAAGTATATAAACTAATTGGTTTAAAAAGGCGATAGACGCTCCCAGGGGATACGGGTCAAAATGTCTAGGTGCTAGGTGAATGCTTTACGTATAAAAGACCCCCTCTTTTGTCAGATACTTGTATCGACGCTACATTTTGTTTTCTACAAAACAAATGTTTTAACCATGCTTAAAAGTCACTTCTACACAGCAATACTAGATACTTCAGCTCTTCACTAAAACACCAAAACTTTTTACGAAACTGTAATGACTAGTGACTAGTGAGTAATAGATCATAATTGTCTATTTTCTGCAATTTCAAAAGCAAATAAGCAAATAGCAATCACTAACTAGTAACCATCAACGAAAACAAAACATTGGGCATTAGCACATCTAGTGAGACATATTAACTAAAACATACCGTCTGGAACTATGGAGATAAACTGCTTAGCTTTGGCGCTCATGTATGTTGCTAGGGAAGGAGAATAGGGAGATAAACTGCTTATTTTTGGCGCTCAACCGGGGTGTTATGTAATGTATGCAGGTAGACCGCTGGAATGAGCAAAGGGAAAATGGCACTTTTCCAGGTCCTCTGTAAAAGATTTGGTTTAGTAAATTGGGTGCATCAGGTATGCATCTCAACAAGTGAGCTAATAAAACGTTTAGTTCTAATTGTTGATCTGGGACATTGAGGAAAGAAGAGGCACAATCTCTTGTGTTTGAACATAAGTACCTTGAGAGCTTAATAAAGATTACCAATTTTGATGGTTGGATTTTCATTGGCCTTTGAGTTGCATTTGCATAGATGTTAAGCACATTACATTGTTTGATCATATACCAAAGTAAGGGTTTAATATCCCGTAGTGTAAGCAACTTTGCAATTTTTCCTATTGTATGTAAGTATCAAAAAATTTGTACATTGTATGTAAGTATCTCGCTAAATTGAACACTTAATGTAAAATTTTTACGTTGACCAATCAAAAACTTCTACGTGGGAAGCTCATATGGTTGCCACGTATACATTTTTACATTAAGCGTTCAATTTAGCGAGATACATACATACAATGTTCAAACTTTTTGATGCATACACACAATAGAAAAAGTTGCAAAGTTACTTACACTCCGAGATATTTAACCCACCAAAGTAATGTATTGCTTTCTTTATAATGACATATTGACGTGAACAAGTGTTTTTACCAGTTGTCTACTTTTAGTTTCAGGGAGTGCAAATATGATTGGAAATGTATAAAAGGAAGTGCATATATTTTAAAATATTGTTCATTATATATATATTCTTAAGAGAAGGGGAGAAAGAAAGAAAGAAGTGAGTCCACAATTAAATGTATTGTTTTCACATCCACTTTTTTTTCCAAACCAGACGACCCATTCATTCAAATACCTCCAATCTTATTCAAAAATCAAAACCCATCAAACAACCACATCCGTATTCATGGACCATGTTATCAACCGTCCTTCGCTTGTGAAGTAGAGTAGATTAGATGTAGTCTAGAGGGTGCCTACATGTAAACCCTATCTTTGTATCTACATTCCTATTGTCCATCTTACAATTACAATCAAAATATACAAAATCCTTTTGGTTTATCTCCCACTCTCCCAGCATTGTATTAAAACAATACTTAAAAAATCCCTGGAAAGAGAGATTGGAATGTATAGTTGCATACTTGCATGGCACAAATGAATAGTATTTCTGTATGTCTCAAGCTTATATGACATTCAATGTGATTCTCTAAAACTTAATTAGCACATACAGTACAATACATTCTGGTTAAACCTGTACTAGCAATTGTTTGAAGTCCTTTATAACATTGTCCAGATCGTTTTCTGATGAAACCATAATATTGACTGTCACTGGTGTCGTAAAAAAACTGTACCAGAGGGCAATCTCTCCAGATCTCTTTCCAATCTCAAACACAAATTATGTCAGGGCGTCCAAGATTACATACATATTTAACCTATTTAGCCAGTATCATTAGAAGAATTCAACTACAACTCAATGTAGTATCATAAAACTGAAAGTTCAGAAACACAATTACTAAACATAAGAAATACGATTCATATTAAGGTTCAAAGCTATAAGTTTTCACAAACAACAAAGATCACAATACCTACTGCTTACTAGACAAAACAAAGAAACAAGAGTTTCCAATCAACTGATCGTCCAACAAAACACAATACTAATAGCAAACATATTAAAGAACACATAACCAAGTCGAATCATGAATCAAGCCCTCTCTCCCCTGATCCTCCTAGCAAGTTGGATGTCCTTGGGCATTATGGTCACACGCTTAGCGTGAATTGCACAGAGGTTGGTATCCTCGAACAATCCCACCAAGTAAGCCTCGGCTGCTTCTTGCAGGGCCAAGACAGCATGACTCTGGAAACGGAGATCAGTCTGCAACAAATATTTATACAAAAAACAGCATAAGTCATTGTTTTATCATTAAACCAAACTTGAAGTAGATGTGTTCATCAATTAACCGACCTTAAAGTCTTGTGCAATTTCACGAACCAGCCTCTGGAATGGCAGCTTCCTGATCAAAAGTTCAGTACTCTTCTGGTACTTACGGATTTCACTGAATTGCATACAACCAAAAATCAAAACACAAACACAACAAATTCAAGATAAATAACAAATTTGATTACGAAAAGGGTCACAAACCGAAGAGCAACAGTTCCTGGTCTGTATCTGTGTGGCTTCTTCACACCTCCAGTGGTTGGTGCAGACTTACGAGCAGCCTATCATAGAAATATACATTCATTAGTTATTTATAGGAATCTGCGGTATTATCAAAACCCAGCTAATTTTTATAAATAAGTGCACGCATACATATATATAATATGTAGTCACAGTTATAAATAGAAATTTGTGTTATTATCAAACCCAGCTAATTTTTATAAATAAGTGCACATATACATATATATTATATACAAATATACATATACACAAGCAATGTATACAAAAAAGAGGAGGAAAATACCTTAGTGGCAAGCTGTTTCCTGGGGGCCTTTCCTCCGGTGGACTTACGAGCAGTTTGCTTGGTACGAGCCATCTACGATTATCAAGCAAAAATTAAATTACTGTATTTCTTCAAATTGATAATTACGAAACTTCATATTTTTCAAACGATTGTATACATACAGCAAACCTATATCTATAATAACTAATTTGTATGATTTTCGCATCACAATTCATATCAGATAAAAATAAAAACAGATTATTATAGATTCAAATGAAACCCTAATTTCACAATAAACAAAACAAAATTTCAAAATAACAATTCTAAGAAATACAAAAATCCAAGAAGTTTTCTATACAATCGAATTTTCTAACGAGATATAAACCCTAGGGCACATAATCAAAGAAATTAAGCAATAATTAAAATCTAAGAATGAAATATGAAAATAATCTAATCAAATTAAAGGAAAAGAAATAAACAGAAATTATTAATCTTATAATTAATAAATTGAAAAGGGAAGAAGAGATGATAATACCTTAATTAAAACGAGATGTTTGTTTAGCGGCGGCGAATCTGAAAAATAAAATTGGGAATCTGTAAACTGGAATTGGGGATGATTGGGGGGTATTTATATAGTGGTGGTTAGGAGGTGAGTGGGGTAGTTGGATGGATCTGACGGTGGTGAGTTTGTGAATGTGTGTTTCTAGTGGGACTGATCTAACGGTTGAGCTGTGATTTTATGTGGATGAGAGCGGATCGTTAATGTCTAATGCTGGCTTCTTATTGGTTGTTTTTTTATGATTACTTTCTGAAAACTCTATAAGATAAGATTTTATGTTTTACACTTCTTTTCATCCAGGGTGAAACGTATTTTTAGATTAAGTGAAAAAGCAAGATAAAAATTGAACGTAATTTTTTTTTTAACTGTAAGTTAGTAGTTAGCAGTTATCATTCGAGACAACACAATGACATCCAATTGAACAGTATGCAGAGCTCGAACCACGTATGCCTGATATGAAACCGATATATGAAAGATCAAAAGTTAAAATAAGATGAGGATGTAGGCTTTTGCTTTATGTTATTCTTTAATTTAAATTTAAAATGTAATGAATATGAATCACGAGATCAAAAGTTCTTTAATTTCGGATATGAAAAACATAATCTACATTGTCGATAAGACAATAGTAAGTGAGTTACCGCGACACAGTTTGTTCTTATTATTAATCATTAAAGAACGTATGATGATGAGTATTGATGTTTGATAGTGTACTAACTCTATAATATGAACCAAATGGCTTACATTCCCCGACATAATCCAAATGTACTTTTATCATACTAGCGGGGTGCCTGCGCAATGCGGCGGTGACAGCAGTGTGGTGGTGGTGCCGACGTCGAGTAGTGTAGGTGATTGATGTAAATATAATTGATGTAAAGGGTGATAGTATAAGTATATTAAAAGATAAATGATATATGGTATAAATATGTAAGAGGGGTATATGGACATTCTAAAGTCTGAATTTTTAAGACATTCTGAAAATAGAAATCCAAAATGCTTTATAAGTAGTTATAGATATAGATATAGATAACAAGCACTCAACAAAAGGTTTATCCTAACCTACAATGGCAAGAACCACTCTATGATTTTCAACACTTTTTTACATGCTTTTATAAATGGTCTAAAGACACACATACTCTCAAGTCATCCTCACATCATATAATAGCGTAATAAACTACACAAAGTCTAGTAATATTGAGCGGACTTTTAAAATTCAATTAAGCAACATACGAGATAAAATGTTTTGTGCAGCTCGAAAAGATCCTTGAGGCCGGAAGACTTGGTTAGCGAGAGATGACATCATGATAAAATAAGCTTTTAAGGACAACAAAAATAACAATGAGTTAAAAATTGAGTTTTTGTTTCATTGGGATTGTTGCATAGAGGACAGATAGGTTAATTTAACGAAAATTTGTAACAGCTGGTTTGAGTTGGGTAAGCGATTCATTTCAAGACACCATCTTAGCACGATTACCTTTAATGGAGTGAGACAATTCCACGGGAAGACTCGTGGCCTTGTATTACATGGCAAATATTTCATTAGCCTAACACTAAACCATCTTGATGGATCATGCTTCCATTCCCTAAATGTTAATTTTGGACCATCAACAAATCATTTGTACACAATTTCGATGTTAAGAGCAATTAATGAACTGTAACACCAACCGGGGTGAATCAAGTGGTTGAACCCTTAGCTCTAGAAATAGAGGGCAACAGTTCGACCCTCATGTCCGACATGTCAAAGGTCCTTTTCTATCATTAGTAGTTAATGGAATCAACCTACCTACCAAAGAGTAAGACGATTTTTTTTC
This sequence comes from Erigeron breviscapus, assembly GCA_034093135.1. Lineage (NCBI taxonomy): Eukaryota > Viridiplantae > Streptophyta > Magnoliopsida > Asterales > Asteraceae > Erigeron > Erigeron breviscapus. Next base: position 138,105,300 of record CM067168.1, on the reverse strand, counting down.
CAAACATTCAGTCGGTATACTACATCAGGGAAACCTCACCGTATAATGGTGAAACCTTGCACGTACCTTAGACAACGAGATATTGATTATGGGTCGTTACAAGTATTCGGAGGAAAAAACCCCAAAGGTTTGTCATTCTTAAGGATCGAAGTCAAGACCTTAAGTAAAACCGAGAGTGTCTCCCACCATTAAGGATGACATTTAGAGTATTAGACTATTAGGAACCAAAACCTCCAAACGAAATTTTTTATTTTTTTTAGCGATTAATGAACTTCAGGGAAACTACAAGGACGATACGTATAATTTACTTTATGACAAAATATCCACAAAGAAAAAAGAGGGATATCGGATATATCTCTTCCATCTGTGAACTTCATCTTCACTTGACAAACACACAGGCAGCAAAAATGAGGGTACAATCTTGCTTTGGCGGAACCACAATTCAAACCCTCAAACTCACCTCAATTCCATCCATAATCTATTCATCTTCAACCCCAATTTCCAAACCATTTACTTTTTTCAAAACCCTCTCACCCAACTCCACACGCCGCTTTCCGTTCTTTGTAAGATCACTTTCCTCACCTGCAGCGGTCCAACCGGTTGTCGATTCCACCGCTGCTCCTTCTATCGATTTCGGTAACGTTTCGTTTCATTTCATTTATTCATATTGTGTTTTATTATATTATATATGCATTTTCCTGAAACTGCATTGCATAATAGGGGTAACATACTATCTACTTGGTTTTATTCGGTGTGGTTTAGTTTAGGTACGTTATGTCGAAGTGAGCATAATGCCGTGTCGTTTGACATGACAGCGGATTAGATTTAGAAAATGTAAGTAAGTACTTGAGACCAGTGGACCTTTTGGTGTAAATAAGTTAACCTAAGTAGAGGATATGTGCATAGGATGGTACCCGAATTGACGAAATACGGGTAACTTGGTAGCCAGTTAGACAAAATACGTTTATTGTGCTACAAATATTAAGGACAAGGGCATAGTGTGGTACTCAAATGGCAGGCCTGAGTTACGGTAACCAGGCTACTAGATAAGCGGGTCAGTTTTACCTTAATTAGGGAAATAAAAAGACAGCTACCAGTTACCCAAATTGAGGAAACGCGCATAGAAAGTTACCCTTCAATGCCTTTTTGCTATATATATGTATATATTTACTTGATATTTGAAGAAAATATGTTACACGTGTATGTTTGAATTTTAGATAGTGTTGTTTGCATTTTGCTAAGAGGATGTTTTGGAGCGTGTGTTTCAACTACATATTGTTTATTATATGTTTTGAAAGTCAGAATATAGGCTGAAGTGTTTGGATGTTAGGCGCATTTTAGTTTTATTTTTAGGGATAAATGAAGTTGCTTTTAAGTCAGGTAAGTGCTGCTTGTTGTTATAATCAACTATTAGACGATAAGCACTTCCAAACACGGAGAGTTATATTTTGAATAACCATTTTGTCATCAAATCATGCAGCTGTGAAACCTCAATGGAAAGCGGCTATAGATTTCAAGTCAATTCTAGAGAATAGATTTGCGGTTGCAGAAAATTTAAAAAATAGGAACTCGAACGCTAATCTGGATTTAGTTATTCAACTCTATGAGAAGTTGTTGGAACTTCAAAAGGTTAGTGTTTTATCAATTCAAGGATCAAAGTTGGTGCATTGAAGTCAAATTTGCAATGTTGTTGAATAATATTGTGTGCAGACATGGTATCGTGTTGTAGCTAATTGTTGCTCGCAGATAGCAGGAAGTTGAAGAGCTTCGTAAGGAGAGAAATACGGTTGCAAGCAAAATGAAAGGGAAAGTTGAACCTTTAGAGCGTCAAAGACTTGTAGAAGAAGGTATGTGTAGAATAATATATATGTGCTTCAAATACATAATTTTCTCTTATATTCAGACTTTCAATGAAATCTATACAGGAAAGAATTTAAAGGAGAAACTTGTTATACTGGAAGAAGATCTTATCAAACTTACAGATGCACTTCAACGGGAGGCACAATGTATCCCAAATATGACACATCCAGATGTTCCTATAGGAGGAGAAGATAGTTCAACAATTAGGAAAACGGTATCTCTCGTGAAGTTTCTTTATTTACAACTATTGATTTTATTGCATTTTTGCAAACGCAAAAGTTATAAGTTATATAATTTGGTAGGTGGGTGCACCTCGCGAGTTCACATTTCCGATCAAGGACCATGTACAACTTGGGAAAGAACTTGATCTGTTCGATTTTGATGCAGCTGCGGAAGTAATATTTCCTATTCATTGCATGATCTACTGTGTATATATGAAGAGGCTTGACTTTTATAGTTTTATTCTCTTTCACTTTATCTCGGCAAACATTTTTGTTGACATTAGTAATTTAGTATTCTGATCTAATGTTAGGTGCTCAATCCGAGTTGTTGGTGTTTTTAAAGCTGTGATATAATATCTTAATGTTTTTTTTTCATTTACAAATGTTAATTCTTTTTATGTGGACTCCACATAGTGGAGAGATGAAATGTGACATAAGTTTCTTCATTTCCTTGTAGTGATATATCGGTAGTGATTTTCTTGTTTCAGTTACTGGAAAACCATTTTATATATTAATTGGAAATTTATCCTGCTTAATTGAAAAAATATGTCAATTTTGTGTTTGAACAACATTATGTGATGATCATTGTCAAACATTATTTGCAAAAGTGTTTAAAACATCTTGTTGTATGTATTCATTTGAGAACGTGTTCTTAGTATGAAAACACATATCTAGATACATGCAAGGCTTTCACCTGTATTAATGTACATGCGCAAACTTACTGTTATTTTTGGTCATTAAGATTCGCTTTTGAGTAATGTTTTAGTCTATGTGTCAAATCGATCCAAGCCTGTTTTCTGCAGAAGATTCCAACTACACAAAATGTTTAATAAAGAGAGTTTACAATTTAACTTAAGCTTGCATATGTTTATATAGGTTAGTGGGTCGAAATTCTACTACCTCAAGAATGAAGCGGTTATGCTAGAAATGGGACTTATAAACTGGACTCTATCAGAAGTCATGAAAAGAGGGTTCACTCTTCTTACGACCCCAGAAATTGCTAGATCATTAGTGGTTGAAAAGTGTGGTTTTCAACCTCGTGGAGATAACACTCAAGTTTACTCTATTGAGGGCAGTGATCAGTGTCTTATCGGGACAGCAGAAATCCCCGTTGGCGGCATACACATGGACTCTATACTTTCTGACTCATCCTTACCTATCAAGTATGCAGCTTTTTCTCATTGCTTCCGTACAGAAGCTGGTGCCGCTGGAGCTGCTACTAGGTATATATTGATCATATTCTAATTTCCATTTTCCCCCCTGTTACGAACTTTTGACGTTATCAATGTTAATTCATCAGGTATTGGGGAAATAATGGTGTTACATTTTTATGTATTTACTTTATTCAGTGAGGCTTATTTTTGAGCAGGGGCTTATACCGTGTGCACCAATTTAGCAAGGTGGAGATGTTCATATTATGCCGACCCGAAGAAAGTAATGCCTACCACCAAGAGCTTATTGAAATAGAAGAGGAACTCTTTTCAAAGTTAGGGCTACATTTCAAGTAGGGTTTTACTTCCTTTCATCTTTGATAATTTAAACTTCATTTCAACTAGGGAATTTGAATCCTACTTTGTTGGAATCTTGTGGCAGAACGTTGGATATGGCAACTGAGGATTTAGGTGCCCCTGCTTACCGAAAATATGATGTTGAAGCTTGGATGCCAGGTTTAGGACGATATGGCGAGGTATATATCTTTTAATCTATCAATTTTATCTTCTTTTAGAAATCCTTTTATTCAGCTTCATTTTGGAATTTACAAATTATAGGATTGTTTTAAAAATGTATTAAATTCGTAACTGAATTTGTATTTTGCAGATATCGAGTGCATCAAATTGTACAGACTACCAGAGCCGAAGATTGGGAATAAGATATCGTCCAGAAAATTCAGTAAATCCTACAAATATGAAGAAAGGTAAAGGCCGCAATCTAAGTCCACCAGAATTTGTCCACACGTTAAATGCCACTGCATGTGCAGTTCCTCGGATGATTGTGTGTTTGCTTGAGAATTACCAGCAAGAAGATGGATCTGTTGTTATACCAGAACCATTATGGCCTTTCATGGGTGGGATTCAGGTCATCACTCCTAAATCAAAGTAGAAGGTCAGAACCAAGTTTAAATTGGCTCATAGAATTTCATGAAGCTATATAGTTATTGGTCCGTTTTTTTCATTTTTGTCAATTCTGGCAGATTTTGCACCCCCATAATAGAAGTATCTAATGCTGATTATATGTTACTAATTTAGAGTTTATTATAAGTATTTATGAGCTTTAGCATTTTAAGTTTTGTTGTTTAGGGGTGTGCACAATTCAGCCAAAATCGAATATGGTTCCTGAACCACCGCAATTAGGTCAGGTTGGTCCTTCAGAGTTTATTAAGAGTGAACATTCCTTTAGAATCAACACTTCCAACTACCAGGTTGCCCATTCTTGAGATTTAGACTATTGACCTTTTAAGTTTCAGGCAGTGAGTTTATATCATCAAGAGAGCAACCCTTAGACGATGCTCTCTGATTCCCTGTGAGTTCATGACCCTTCCAGTACACCATCAACATCTTTCATTTACTGATTTTTGTCCACTTCTAAGGAATAGACCATGCACAACAATTATCTGACCAATTTGGTTTGAACATTTCTTGCCATCTCCGCCGACGAATGCAGAGTGTAGTCCAATATCAGAGAAAAGATAATAATATCGGCTGTGATATTACGTTCTCTTATTATACAAGATGATTCCACATTCTGCATTTTGAGGCTGCAAACATTAAAGCCGGGGCTCGACTTTTCCCGACCCCTCACAGCTTTTAAACATTTTCAAGATGGCATAGTGGTATGGCGTCCTGAAAGTCTTTAACTGGGTTTGAACTTCACTGAATCAAGATGTTAGGAACTTAGGATGGTTAAGAAAAATTCTAGGAAAAGACCACATGAATACTGGTAAGGAATACATCAGAGCCACAAACTTAACTGTCTCTGGCTAGCCTGAATGGTGATACATATCTTTTCGTTATTTTATACATACATTATTTTGCCTTTTAAGCAAGAGACGTAAAATAAAAATGCTAGGAAAATATATATTCAAATCCAAATTTGGGCTTCCAGTCACAGAAAAACAACCTACATTTGGGCCCAGCTTGTAGGAAGCGTTTGCTCGTTAAAAGTTCATATCGAAATTATCAGCTTTGCAGAAAGTGTCATCACTTAGCTATATATATGACAAATTGACAATAGCAATGAGTGGTCAATATTTTCAAAACATATATCAGTTAAAGCCTTAAGTACGTATCAAAGTAGTTTTTTACATGTTTCACTTCTTGTATATATATGTTTGTATAACAAATTCAAGAACAAAAAAACAAATCAAGGTATATCAAATACACGTATACGTATGACAAGTCTTATCCTGACATGTCATCTTTATAGATATCCACTTATTTGTCACACGAGTGTCTTGCACGTAGATGTCTTTGGGTCCCACATAGCCGGCAACAGATACTTACGTTGGTTCATACCCAGAGCATTGTAACTAACTTTAGTCTTATTATCCGTTAAAACTGTCCCCGGGTACCCAGGAAAAGAGCCCGACCCGAATATACCGGTGCAAGCTGTTACTGCCTCCAATGGAGCAGTAGCCGGACCTTGATAGTAACCGCCATCAAATGGGTTTGTCACTGTCCCGGCTAGAACCGTAGCCAGGTTGATTATCATTCCGGCTACACCAATGTCACCATTGGGGGCCACCAATGGCGGCATTTTTGGACCAAACATGGGTTGGGCAAAAGGCCAAGCACATTGGCCTGGACATTGGGTAGCCGAGTTACCTACCCATGCGTAAGCAAAATTATGTCCTTTATTTACTCGAGTGGAACCATGGGTCCCACATCGGTTCATACAAAAATCTTCCACAAAAACATCAGCTGACGTCAACACCACACTAATAACATTGAAGCCTTTGCTTTTTGAAGCCAAAGAAATAAGATGATAATCTTTTAGAGATTTCCCAAGGGAGTATTTCTCGTAGAAAAGTTGTTTTCCAACTTGAATCCTCCTGAGTCCGCCTTTGTAGCTTTTGGTGGTTTGCCACCATGAAGCTACAGAAGGCTGCGCTGTGATAGGATTATTAAAGGACTTAATAAAATCGACAATAGTTGCTTTTTGCAACGGCGAAAACTTTCCATACCATAGGAGGTTGATGGTTATGGCGCTGTGATAGGATTATTAAAGGACTTAATAAAATCGACAATAGTTGCTTTTTGCAACGGCGAAAACTTTCCATACCATAGGAGGTTGATGGTTATGTTGCCATGGAGGACCGAGCCCTTGTGGTAAGTTAAGATGGTAGCTGGTGTTTGAACAACCGCGAGTCGTCGTGGGATTGTAGCCGAGGATGGGTTAACTATGGTCGAGATGATTATGAGAAATGAGGCTAAAATAATGTAATTCGAAACCATTGTTGTAGTTGTTTTTTGTACTTGATAGAAATGTTTGGGAAGTATAGTATTTATATAGAGGCTGAGGTTGGAGTGGGATACATGTTTTTGAAAATAGAATCCGCGTTGTTTAGAGTTTTGACAAAGTGGATGGAAATGTACAAGGAAGGTTTTAGAGAATTTATTTTATTTATTTTTGTGGCTTTATAATTATTGTAATATATTATATACTTTTTCATAAATAATATACTCCACTAGGCTAAAATAAGCTTGATTTCCAATTTCTTTTGAAGGTATTCAATCAAAGTGTTGATTTCGATAATGGCTGGATGTCTCTTCTTGTCATTGGTAACAAAAGTAATTATAGAATTGTGTATGATCTTAGGTACAATTTAAAGATTCTTATATGGTTAAGAATTAACCTAAAGTCATATTTTATTTTTGATTGAAAATTAGATGGATTAATGGATGTGGATTAGGGTTTAAGAAGTCAAAGACTCAAAGATACGCAGTTTAGAATACTTAAAAACATCATGTTTGTTATGATTCTTAAAATAATGCATAATACGAATCAAAACTCCAGCATTAAGAGGATAAGTGTCATTCAGTGTACATTAAATTGTTTTAACCGGTTCCCGTTATAATAGAGTGATTTTCCGAGAGAAACCCCTTTAGTTCTCTAGATGCACCAAGGATCGAACTCATATTTAATGGGTAAAAATCCCAAGACTCACCTATACTCCACCTACTTAATTTGGGATTATTGTCTAATTAATTTGGGATCATTGTCTAGCTAAATACTCAGTAATTTGTTTTTCTTAAAGGTAATAGTAACCTGGTTAGATGTAATTTTTATTTCTTAAGAGCTTTACTAATAACAGGTTGTGATATATGTGGATATAAGAATATTGATTACAACTTTATTTAATAAACTCAAAGTTGTCTTATGAATATATAAATATAAATTCATACCAAAAATGTAAAACTTTAACTTATATACGCCTTTTTAAATTATTGGAAAGTATTAACTTCAATTAACACTACTTACCAAGTGTACATAATAAAAAGCTTTAAATTTGCTCGTGAATAAACAAAAATGGAAACAGACTCTACTCACCATATTTGACCATAATTTAACAGCTTTTAAGCAAACGTAGTAAACAGCTGGACATTTCCTTAAAAAAACAGCTGGGTCTTTCACATAAAACCTTCTCCCGATAATCCAATTCGTTCAGCTAGTCAAGCTCTACTACATCAAACACCCACTGCCACTTGTTAGTTGTTACACTTTTAATATTTCCTAGCTACCTACAAATAAAATAAAATTTAAATATAAATTAAAGAAAACAATTAAAATTACAGCTTCATGGTTCTAAGCTAATTATATCCACCTTAGAAAAGAAAACTATGAAATACCATATGTAATTTTATTTATCTCTATATTTGTTTTTAGATTTTGAATGAATTGTTTCAAAAGATAAAGTTTGAACATTTAGTATCTAATACAGATTAAAATAATAAAATAAATAGTTAATGAGGCATGTTATCCATGGAGTAGAAATGTAGAATATCCTTGAGCTCGACTCATATAGTCATATGGTATCCGAAATACTTAGGTTATCTCCAATGCTAAGGACGCCCTTAGGTGTCCTTTGGCTGCCACATTATATCCTTACAAATCCTTAAAATCTTTATAAATCCTTCCAATCCTTTAATTTTACCTCCAACCATACAAACATCCTCACATATCCTTACATTTTTCACATCATTACACATTTCTTACATATTTTATACACACAAAAAAAACCCGATAATATGAAAATTGATAATAGAACGGAAGAAGTATTGAACAAAACAAATCTACAAATTTCTTGACATGACTTGGGTTGTTAGGCCGCTCACAATAGCTTCGTCGACCGCCCATCGATGGGCTCGTCGACCACGAGGCTATTGTGAGCAACTCGTCGATGAGCTGACCATTTCGTTGCATCGACACACATTGACGAGAGAAAGGAGCGTGGAGTGTCAGACAACGGCCAAAAACAATAAAAAAAAACATTTTTTTTTCAAAATTTTAAAACTAACGGCTACTTTTTTTTTTAATCCTTCTTCTTTATATACCACTCTTTCACAACTCATTCTTCACAACTCATTTCATTCTTCACCCAAAAAAACACACACTATCAAAAAATCATTCACAAACTTCATCTCTAAATCATGTCAAACAACGAAAACCAAAATCAAATTAACGATCTTTGGAATGCCTTTCTTGAAAACTCGATCCCGGTGTAGTAAACGTGTGTTAAAAACACGCCCAAGGATCCGAGAAAAGCTTATAGTAATATTAGTTTGATGCGGAATGGAATTAATATATCAAGTGTAATCAAGCACCAAATAGAAATAAAGTAATAGAGACACGAGGATTTACGTGGAAAACCCAAAACGGGAAAAACCACGGGTGGCGGAAGCCGAGAAACAATTCACTATATTTTGCAGTGTTTACAAAGTTTGGAAAAGAAATTACATGCAGAGTTTTGTATCTCTAATACATGTGTTTCTGTGATGTTGTTGTGTGTGGTACGTGAAGTGTGTTTTTGATTTGTGATGTTGTGTTTCATGTTCTACGATGCATGGTAATGCATCTTTTTATAGAGCAATCAGATGATATATTGTCAAAGTCTCCAGCCTATAGTATAGGTCATAGCTTGATGTCTTTGAAAACACATTTCCCATGAACAACACATTTTCCTCTGTTCCTTTTGACAAATAGAGTAGGTGGCACCGTTCAATTCCAATTCATATTAGGAATGAATTATGGGAATGACATATTTGACTTTGTGAATATGAATATTCTGGTACTGTAACATTTGGAAGACAAAACACTTCAATCTCCACCTTGACTTCAAAATGCAACAAGTAACAGATAGATATGTAACATGCACCTCGTCAATCAAAACTTCGTAAGAACCTGCAATCACTATATAGAGAAAAATTGTTTCCGAAAATTTAAATACTTCCTCCACCATGAGCCTATCAGGCTCAACTGCAATCAGAAATACCCATCAAGTCCAAACATAGTTTGAACTTGGCTATTGGAAGACTCTTGGTGAACACATCAGCAGGATTATAATCTGTATCAATCTTGTCTATGACACAATCACCTTTCTCAATGATATCTCGCACAAAATGATAACGAATATCGATATGCTTTGTTCGGTCATGAAACATCTGATCTTTACTCAAAAAGATAGCACTTTGATTATCACAGAAAACTGTGGTAACCTTTATTCTATCATCGAGTTCTCAAAATAATCCTTTCAACCAGATATCTTCCTTAACTGCTTCTGTAATCACCATATACTCTGCCTCGGTAGAAGACAGTGCAACTGTAGACTGCAACTGGGCTTTCCAACTAATAGCACAACCATTTAGAGTAAACACATACCCTGTAATTGATCTCCGTTTATCCAAGTCTTTGCCATAATCTGAATCAACATATCCAAACACCCCGGTGTTAGATTTACCATAGTGTAGACACATAGAAGACGTACCGCGCAAATAACGAAAGATCCATTGCACTGCTTTCCAATGTTCTTTCCCCGGGTTCGCCATATATCTACTAACCATGCTAACAACATAAGCCAAATCAGGGCGTGTGCAGATCATAGCATACATCAAAGATCCAACAGCACTAGAGTATGGTATGCGTGCCATATACTCCATATCAGTCTCAGTAGTAGGACTTAAAGCGGATGATAGCTTGAAATGAGCTGCAAAAGGTGTGTTGACAGGTTTTGCTTCATGCATATTGAAGCGTCTTAGGACTTTCTCAATATAACCTTTCTGGGAAAGTTGCAAGACCCTAGACTTCCTGTCACGAATAATTTCCATACCTAAAATCTTCTTGGCATCTTCCAAGTCCTTCATTTCAAAATCAGCTTTCAACTGGTCTTTTAGTTTCAGAATCTCCTTCATATCTTTCGCTGCGATCAACATGTCATCCACGTATAAGAGTAAGTAGATCATTGAACCATCGTCACATTTCTTGTAATAAACGCAGCTATCACGGGTGCACCTTTTGAATTTGTGACTGGTCATAAATGAATCAAACCTCTTATACCATTGTCTAGGAGATTGCTTGAGGCCATATAGAGATTTATTCAGTTTACACACGTAGTTCTCCTTGCCAGGAACTACAAAACCTTCAGGCTGTTGCATAAAAATCTCTTCCTCAAGCTCACCATTTAAGAAAGCTGTAGTAACATCTAGTTGCTCTAACTCATAATCATTAGAAGCAACCAACCCCAATAATACACGAATGGAAGTATGTTTGACAACTGGGGAATAAATGTCAGTATAATCGATGCCAGGAATCTGGCTGTAGCCTTTAGCTACTAACCGAGCTTTGTACCTTGGTTTCTCAGTTGGGTTGATAGGTTCTTTGAGCTTGTAGACCCACTTGCATTTAACCGGCCTTTTTCCTTTCGGAATAGGAACTAAATCCCAAGTACCATTTCTTTGCAAAGATTCCATCTCATTATGCATGGCAATCATCCAGTCACTTGAGTCTTTAGACTTGATAGCCTCATCATAATTCACAGGCTCCATTCCCGACTCAATATCATTAGCAACAGTAAGAGCATAAGCAGCAAGCCTCTTCGAAGGAATAATTTGTCTTCTCGGCCTATCTCTTGCAATGCTTGGAGAAGTAGCTTGGGGTTGTGAAGGTGTTGAATCCTCAACAACTACATGCTCATCTGGCGAGGAAGACTCTTGATGCTCTGCTTTACTCTGATCGGTAGTAGTGGAAGTAGGAAGCTCCACCTCCACTTGAGATTGCTCTTTTCTTGCTTCAGATGATGCATCTGCATCTTTTGAAGAGTATGAAATTGGCTGAATCATTTTAGACTCATCAAAAGTAACATCTCTTGAGATAATAACTTTCTTCAATTCAAAGCTCCACAACTTGTAACCTTTTACCCCTGGATTGTAACCAAGAAAAACACATTTGATTGCTCTCGGTTCTAACTTCCCATTATCAACTCGTGCATATGCTGGACATCCAAAAGGTTTTAAACTCGTGTAATCGGCAGGTTCGCCGGACCATAACTCAAACGGAGTTTTCTTATCAATTGCTCGTGAAGGTGATAAGTTGATAAGATAGCATGCAGTCGAAGCAGCCTCTGCCCAAAAGGACTTTGGCAATTTGGAATTAAAAAGCATACAACGGACCTTTTCCATAATGGTGCGATTCATCCTTTCGGCTACACCATTTTGTTGAGGCGTATGGACCACCGTGCGGTGTCGAGTGATGCCTTCCTTTCGGCAATAGGCATTAAACTCTTGTGAGCAAAACTCTAGTCCATTATCCGTGCGAAGATACTTTACCACCAATCCTGATTGCTTTTCAACCTGAACTTTCCAATTCTTGAAAGTAGAAAAAACGTCTCCTTTTTGTTTCAAGAAGAAAGACCACACCTTCCTGGAGAAATCATCGATAATAGTGAGCATATAAATAGCTCCACCTTTGGAAGCAACCCTAGCTGGTCCCCATAAATCCGAGTGGACATAATCAAGTGGTCCTTTTGTTGTGTGAATACCACTTGTAAAACTCACCCGTTTTGCCTTGCCATATACACAATCTTCACAGAACTCTAAATCAACAATCTTTTGTTCACCAAGTAATCCTCTTCGACTCAATTCAGACATGCCATGGAAACTCATATGGCCGAGTCGAAGATGCCAAAGACGGGACTGATCTTGATCAGAAAAAGACTTTGAACCAACAGCAGCAATACTAGAAATTGTTTGCCCTTCAAGAAAATAGAGGTCTGAGGTTTTTCGTTTGGCTCTTAATATCTCAGAATCATCTTTGAATACCTTGAGAACTCCACCTTTTCCAGCAAACTCGTATCCTTCTTGATCAAAAGAGCTAAGAGATAACAAGTTTCTTCTGAGGTCGGGAACATATCTAACATTCCCAATGGTTCGGATAACGCCATCAAACATACGGATTCTGACGGAGCCATGTCCAACAACTGGACATGTAGTATTATTGCCCATTAAGACATAACCCTGGTTAACCTTTTCAAATGTATAGAACCAACTTTTGTTGTGACACATATGAAAAGTACAACCAGAATCAAGTATCCATTCGCCAATGGAATCCAGTTTATCTGAATAAACTGTTAGGAGTTCTCCAATACATTCGGCCTCAGCTACATCGGCTTCACCCGAGGTGCCTGCTTGTTTACCATTTGCTGCTGCTTTCTCTTTATTCTTTAGCTTGAAACATTCATCAATTGAATGTCCCTTCTTGTGACAGTAACTGCAAAACTTTCGCCTGCCTTTAGACTTGGTTCTCGATCTGTTGAAAGATTGAGGGTTTTTACCCCTATCTGAAGTTCTTCCTCTAGCATTTAAACCTTCGGCTTTCACATCACTAGAACCACCACTAGTAATATGCTTCATCTTTTCTTTTGAATCCAAAGCTGTATAAACTTCATCTAAGACAAGTGTGTCACGGCTGTAGATGATAGTATCACGAAAATGGCTGTAGGATTCGGGCAAAGATGACAGCAAAAATAAAGCCAAGTCTTCATCTTCGTACTGAACATCCATATTCTCTAAGTTATTAACTAACTCTTTGAATGTGGAAATATGTTCAGCTAAAGAACCTCCTTCAATCATTTTAAGATTGAACAACAGTTGCTTTAAATGCAACTTGTTGGGTAAGCTCTTAGTCATCAACAATTGCTCCAATTTTAGCCATAAAGAAGCCGCTGAAGTTTCTTTCAAAACATCTTGCAAAACATCGTTTGACAAGTGCAAACGAATTTGGGATAGAGCTTTTAGATCTTTCATCTCCTTTTCTTCTTCGGTCCATGACGCGGGCATCCTTGCGGTACCCAAAAGTGCCTTGTGTAAATCCATCTGAATTAGAATATCTCTCATCTTTACTTGCCATAGAGGAAACCTGGTGTTTCGATCTAACAATGGAATATCGAATTTCATTGTAGACATGATTTGCCACTTGATAAAATAATTCCAGTAAACTAATATTAAAACCCGGATGCTCTGATGCCAATTGTAGTAAACGTGTGTTAAAAACACGCCCAAGGATCCGAGAAAAGCTTATAGTAATATTAGTTTGATGCGGAATGGAATTAATATATCAAGTGTAATCAAGCACCAAATAGAAATAAAGTAATAGAGACACGAGGATTTACGTGGAAAACCCAAAACGGGAAAAACCACGGGTGGCGGAAGCCGAGAAACAATTCACTATATTTTGCAGTGTTTACAAAGTTTGGAAAAGAAATTACATGCAGAGTTTTGTATCTCTAATACATGTGTTTCTGTGATGTTGTTGTGTGTGGTACGTGAAGTGTGTTTTTGATTTGTGATGTTGTGTTTCATGTTCTACGATGCATGGTAATGCATCTTTTTATAGAGCAATCAGATGATATATTGTCAAAGTCTCCAGCCTATAGTATAGGTCATAGCTTGATGTCTTTGAAAACACATTTCCCATGAACAACACATTTTCCTCTGTTCCTTTTGACAAATAGAGTAGGTGGCACCGTTCAATTCCAATTCATATTAGGAATGAATTATGGGAATGACATATTTGACTTTGTGAATATGAATATTCTGGTACTGTAACATTTGGAAGACAAAACACTTCACCCGACTATGTCATCAACTAACCAAGGCCAAACAAGCCACGCTTCAAGCTCCTCCAACCCGCCCCCAATGGGTCCTCCACCATCTTGCCTTGTTAACCCATTTTCAACACCGTATTACAATCATATTAACTACAATCCAATTATGGGTCATATTGGAACGAGTCTCAACGTATGGCGTTAGCCCAAGCCCAAATGCAAGCTCAAATGGCGTTTGATTTTCACCACCAACAACAACAAAGACCAAGAACCCCATAACCGCCATTGATTATCAATGAAAATGTTCCCGACAAGGATAGTGTCGCGTCCGTCAATGATGAAGATGAAGATGAAGTTGTAGAGGTGGGTCGTGGGAAAAGGCGCGCCACAAAACCGAGAGAGAAAAGGAACTGGGAGAATGAGGATACGCTGTTGTTGGCACAGTGTTGGGCGCATTGGTCACAGGACCCGGTGGTGGGTAATAATCAGACGGATGGCATGTTTTGGAGATGTTCAACAATGAAACAAAATACCCACCACGTACCAAGAGCCAAATACATGGCAAATGGAACGAGTTGAAGAAGGTTAGCGAGCACGGCCGACAAAGTGGGGCGGATGAGAGACAGGTGGTTGATGCGGCTGTGAAAGTGTACAAGAAACAAACTGGGGAGAAATATTGGCATTACCAGAGTTGCTATGACCTTCTTAAAAACTTGTCCAACTTTTGGAATGAAAATGTCGCGACGAGCAGTCGACCAGCTCCGGCGGTAGATTTGACCGCCGATGATGTTCCATTAGGCGGGACCCCCACCCCACCCCGGCCCCATTTGATGCCTTATTTGGGGCAGACCCCGTTAGGCGACCACGGGGTCGTAACGTTAGTCGTAGGTTGTCTAGTTCGTCCGATGCAACATCGGGCCGATCATCGGGTTCTGAAGCGGCTCAAAAGATTAGTACTTATGTTCAAATGCAACAAGATGCTTTGCGACGGGCCGAGATTAGAGATGCCATGAAGTTTTTGGCGAAACCGATTCCGACGGGTTTGTCGACAAAGGACTTGGAAGCACATATGAGATATCGACAATACTTGGAAGAGGAATTCGGTAGCATGTTTTATGCACCCGCGGCTCCGGCGGCTCCTAGCCACGACCCGGAGGCCGACGACGAGACGGCCGACGACGAGTAGTTTTATTTTTAATCGTAATGTTTTATTTTTAATTGTATTAGGTGTACTTTTTTTTTAGTTAATGTTTAATTGTAATGTTTTTTAATTTAGTTGTAATGTTTTATTTTAAATAAAATTAAGTTTAATTTATTTTTTGTGTAAATATAAAATAAAATAAATAAAAGTTGTGGAAGAGGTGTTATTGTGAGTGAGTGTGGAAGAGGTGGATGAGGAGAGAGAAATGCTGATGTGGCAGTGTGAAAGAGGGGTGGAAGAGGTGCCTATTGTGAGAGGCATTAGAACCCTTAAGTCGACTTGACTCGACTAAATACGATTTTGGGCGTCCAGTGTTATATTCGGAATAAGCTTCGAGACAACAAGTATTTCATTAGCTAATTAAGTTATATATGTTTGTGCTAGATTTACAAAATTTCGCTATCAATGGTCTCAATACTGGGCTATACTACTGATTGAGAGCCTGAATTTTATTTTATTTTTTTATATCAAACTTTTTTTTTTAATTAATGGTATTGATATGGTGGCATGGTGCACAATTAAAATAATATAATACACAATAATAATATTTTTATGAGAATTTGTGTTTCAATTTCCATCGACATCAGGTGTTACCAAATACCGATGCTCAACTTTCGGTTCATGATTGTGTATTTGTATTCAAATAACCAAAATAAAAAACTCTTTGAAATTGCTAGTAAAAAACGCCAACTTATAGTATTAATAAATTAAATAAACAAAAATGAATTAACGAATGCATAGTTTTTCATGTTACATAGTAGCCCACCTACTTTCTACACTCAACCAATTTCTTTATTTTCTTCATTTTATACAATGCTTTTTTGATACCATTTTCCATGAACTTGCTACACCAAAGTAGAGCATGAAGCAGTGGATGGATCAAACATAGCTGGAAGCAAGTACTTCCTACCATTTGTACCATGTGCATTATAACTTGCACCCGTAGTCGAATCCACCAACAAATCACCGGCATAGCCTGGATACGCTCCTTTAGCGTACACCCCAGGACAAGCAGATGCGGCTTCTAATGGCGCATTGGCATCCCCTTGATAATACCCGTTCCCAAATGGGTTAGTAGCCGTACCAGCCATTAGGCTAGCTAGGTTAATAACCATCCCATCTAGACCCACATCATTGTTGGGTGCAATAAGTGTCGCACTTTGTGGGCCATAGATGGGTTGGTGGAAAGGCCAAGCACATTGGCCCGGACACTGAGTCTCAGAGTTACCGACCCAAATATAAGCAAATTTATTATTTTTTCTTTTGCCATTAGCAGATTTGGAGACCCCACTAGACGAGCCATGGGTCCCACATCTGCTAGAGCAAAAACCATCAACCGCCACATCATGCGCCGTCAACACTACATTTATAGCATTAGCTTGTTCTCCTTTTGCCGCTAATTGGATAAGGTGTTTATCTTTTAAAGTTTTGCCCAATGAGCAATCCGGGTCGGATACTTGTTTTCCAAGTTTAAATGATGGTTTGTTGGTTTTAGAGTAGTACTTATCAGTGGTTTTCCACCACGTCGCAACGGACGGTTCGGTTTCCGATTTGGGTGAAGTCGATGATGATGAGAGGGAGGTCATAAAATCGGTTATAATTGCCTTTTGAGATGGTTTAAAGTTACCATACCAAATGAGGTTGATGGATATTTTACCACTAAGGAGTGCACCATTGTGATATTGCAAAAGAGTGGATGAGTCAGTGACTAACTCAGTGAGTCGTCTAGAGGCAAATGACAAGTGAAAAATAGAAAATACAAGTAAAACTTGTAAGATAAAATGAGTAGAAGAAGCCATTTTTAGGAAGAAAGTGTGGATGATAAAACTTGAGTGGGGTTTAAAGTGTTTGATGATGAAAATGGATGTGGAGGCATGAGGGCTATTTATAAGAGTAAATTTGGGTTATTTTATAATGGATTTTTAAAATTTATATATTAAATAATAAAAGATAATAAATTGATGGGTGATTTATGTGGTGAAGCCGTGAAGGAGCTGCCCATATAAACCTGAAAGAGGCTTCTTCCGCGTTGTACAATGAATGAAGAAAGGTCAAATATAGTTGTTTTTCCCAAATATTATCTCTTCAAAACTAAAAAATACTTCAAATAATATACGAGTGGTTAGCAATAATTCTAATTGTTAATATAATTTGCAATAGGGTATCATAAAAACTTCTAGTGACCCTAATTAACGATCTATTCATAAAGATCAATTAAAAATAAAACTTATAAATAGGTAAAACTTTTGTTAAACAATTTCAAAAAAATAATCCTAAATTAGCTCTAAATTAAAAGAGTTAGATCTTTAGATCGGTTCATAAAATCTATGTCCTTAAATTTAAAATGTCCATATATAATAAGTCTTTTCGTGTACAGCTTGATAAAAAAGAAGTTAGAATGATGCCCGATTCTAGAACCATTGATAATACGTGTTATGTTATATATTTATAAAGTATAATGCTTTGGTTCTATTTATTCAGGGATTAAGGCACCGGAGTGTAACCAACTATGACCAAATGGTTATGTAATGT
Source organism: Erigeron breviscapus (assembly GCA_034093135.1). Taxonomy (NCBI): domain Eukaryota; kingdom Viridiplantae; phylum Streptophyta; class Magnoliopsida; order Asterales; family Asteraceae; genus Erigeron; species Erigeron breviscapus. Next base: position 138,087,392 of record CM067168.1, on the reverse strand, counting down.
ACTGACCTACTAAAACAGCTATTTGATGTATGTAGCTATGTATTTTGTTCAATTGATGTATGCTACCGGGTAACTGCCTAGATGTAACAGGTAATTGCCATGTAAGGCTAATCACTTACCACGTCACTTGCCTAACCAACCGTTATTGCTTACGTGGATTATGATTCATTAAACAATTATTTATATATATATCCTCAAAACTTCTCCTGTCACGTTCTAATCTTAAGCAAATCACTTCTCTTGATCTTACCGATTCATATATTCAGACCAAACTCAAAATAAACCCAAGTCAAGGTAACGAGGTGGCCGAAGAAGATGATCAGGTGGTGGAAGATATTGTGGTTCGCCAGATCTAAAAACTTTCAGTCGCCGCCTCCTTAAGATTTGTAAATCTTGAAATCGGATTACCTTTCTTGATGATGATGTTGAAATCGTTCGGTGGATGGTAGCGGTGACATCGTCGACTGAAATCATTGGGTATTGCTGATGCCGGAATCTGCAACTGGTTCCCGGAATCCACTGCTGCCGGAAACTGCTGGCCTGCTGCTATTGCCGGAATCTACTGCCGCCGGTATCTTCTGCAGCTGCTGCTGTTTGTTAACAAATTATTAGTTTCCAATTACTCTTCTCCAATAACCTTGATGTACAGATTATCAAAACCCGGTGACTCTGCAGATTCTGGTTAAACGTTGAACTTGAGGTGGTGAATTAGGGTTCTTTAATCCTCCAATCAAAACTATATAACTTACTGATCTACTATATTGTTTATAACCCAAATCGGAACATGCTTACAATCGCGTACGACACCATTTCGCTCCGGTGGTAAGTGGTATGCGGTGGTGCTGGAAGATGCGATTGAGATTGGATGAGAAGTGGGCAAATTGTGGAAACGGGAATATAGGTCAAGGATTAGGGTCCTTTTTTGCATTTCTTATTCTCTCCTTTTTCGTTTTTATTTGATTTAAATTTTGTTTAAAAAATAAATATTTAAACTTTCCAGATCTGTTCTTAAATGAGATGTACTATATCAGAATATCAGATATCAAAAAGAACGAATTGCATTTTTGGTCCCTGTGTTATCACACTATTTGCAACTTTGATACAAACATGTGAAAAGTGGCGAAACGTATCCCTGTGATATCACACCTGTTGCAATTTTGGTCCAAAAGTAACGTGCCGTTAGAATTCAGCCGTTAAAGCCCCCATGTGCGTCTCACGTGCGGGGTAGTTGAGTCATTTACACTCTCCCACCCATATATATACCAAAAACCACCCCCAAATTCAATTCAATCGGGATTTCTTCCCAAATGGGTTTTGGTTGTTGCTTTTCCCATAATCCCAGCCAACAAAAACAAAAACTAGATGAAATAACAATAAATAAAACTAAACACACCATATAAAGCATCAGAACTGAAACCACCACCACTATAAAGCATCAGAACTGAAACCACCACCACTATAAAGCATCAGAACTGAAACCACCACCACTATAAAGCATCAGAACTGAAACCACCACCACTATAAAGCATCAGAACTGAAACCACCACCACTATAAAGCATCAGAACTGAAACCACCACCACTATAAAGCATCAGAACTGAAACCACCACCACTTACGGAAGAAACAACTAGCAAAACTGAAACCACCACCACTTACGGAAGAAACAACTAGAACTGAAACCACCACCACTATAAAGCAAAACTGAAACCACCACCACTATAAAGCATCAGAACTGAAACCACCACCACACCCGATTTCCTGTGGTGGGCGTTGATGTGTTTTTCGATTAGAATCCCAAAACCTTGATGCTTCTTTTTTTTTGATTTGCTGCTGTTGTTTTTTTGCTACCCTTTAGATCCACCGCCGCCGCCGCCCTTCAAATCCACCACCGCCGCAGTCGCCCTTCAAATCCACACCGCCACCGCCCTTTGAGATCCGTGATGGTCGGAATTTGGTGGTAATGATGGTCGGGTTATATATACATAACCCTTGAATAATTAATTCAAACAAAGATATAATAGCCTTGTGGATTTGTTTGGTGGATTGAAATGAAATTTGGAAAATGAAAATGATGGAGGAGTTTTGGTTTTACTTAATTAGATCGAGACATTTATATAAGTAATTTGATGTTGATGATGATGATGATGATGATATATGTTGCAAGAATAGTCATCGTTTAGACGAAAAGACAGTATTGTCCATCACGTGCCTCTCACATGATACATTTAACGGTGAATTCTAACGGCACGTTACTTTTGGACCAAAATTACAACAGGTGTGATATCACAGGGATACGTTTCGCCACTTTTCATATGTTTGTACCAAAGTTGCAAATGTTGTGATAACACAGGGACCAAAAATGCATTTCGTTCTATCAAAAATGATAACATATTTATATTATATTTTTAGCCACGTATGAAGAAGTATGCATGTCAACATGCCCACATAGGTAATTGATTTAATGAAGATTAAATGGTAACCGACTACCTATTTAGCAGGTCACCCGTTACATTACATAGCCCAAAAAACAAAGGTACATACATTACATAGCTAGTTGAGTAGGTCACTACACTACATAACCATAACCATTTGGTCATAGTTGGTTACACTCCGGTGCCATAATCCCTTAAAAGTATTTATTACGAGTAGATGGTGTTATGTTTTTCTTACTCGGTGTGAAATTTAAGTATTGTGATTGTCATTAGTAATAAAAAATGACTTTGTCCCACATTGTCTTTATGTGAAATATGAAGTAATAATGAGACCTTAGGGGCAAGGTGTAGAGCCACAACTTGGCAATTTGACAAGTTTTGGCTTAAAACCTAGCCAATAGGAGGCTGTCGTGTGTACATGCCAAATGCTTGTCAATTCTTGTGATCCTTGCCAAATTGCATGGTGTAAAGCCAAATTTTGCCAATTGTTGCCAATTTCAAAATTACCAAATAAACCATAAACTTTCATTAAACTTAAAAAACACATTACAAATAGAAATTAAAAACATTACAACTAGGAATAAAAAACAATACAACTAGAAAATAAAAAACAAACTAATATAACCCGTCATGAGGCCACCCGTATTTGTCGGCGATGTCGCGTTTGCGTTGCAAAACTATGCTACGCACGGGATCGACCAAATGATCGTGAGGTTGCGAAAAGATATGGATGTCATGATCCATCGTCTTTTGTCGTTGCCATTCGAGTTGGGATGCTAGCAAATCCCGCGCAAGCTTCTCACGTTCTTCAAGGGCGACCATCCTCATTTGCCGAGCGAGCCTCTTTTCTTCTTTGTTTGCCAAATTCACCTCCTTATACTCCTCAACGAATTCAAGCAAAACATCTTTGCTTTTGCCCGAACCCGCTCCCTTACCACGTGCTTTGCGAGGAAACGATGGCATTGAATTCACATTCAAATCGGGAACTCGAGTGTAGTGGCTCGACTCATCGGTTCGAACCCTTTTCTCACTCCCGCTAGTATCATCGGTGCGAGGAGTGCCGGCCGTAGGAGTATTAGGCTCGGTCGAAGTACCACCAAAACCACCCGCCGGTGGAACATACGAGAACTTATCATGTTCCTTACAACTTCCCAAGCTTTAAGAATTTCATAACTTCACAAGCTAGAGGTGTCTCGCACATCGTCATATGCCTCGTCGGGTTGCACTTGGTCATCATCATCATCAAGAAACGTGATCGTCGGCTCGGATGTATTAGGAAGTCGAAAGTGGCCCGTGTTGACTTGTACGGGGAAATCATCGTTCAAGAATTGAGAGATGTCGTCATTGGCGTTTTGACTTGATGAACCGCCGAAATCGTATTGATGTTCGACGTTTTTTGGTGGGCGGAATGGTAGTTGATTTCTTGGTGCTCGGTATTTTTTGGATGTTTTTTTGTTTGTGGGAATCATTTTGAAAAATATAAATGAAAGAGATAAGTAAGAAATAATAAAGAGAAGATATGAGTTTTTGTAGAAGTGAGAAAGAATGAAAGATTAAAATGTATATATAGGTATTAAGGTTGAGGGGTAAATTTTGTAAATAAAATTTAAAATAAACAGTCACATTTGAAAAAAACAAAAAAAAACGGTAACAAAAGACGCTCCCAACGTTCACTAGTATCGGCCAAATGTGGCCGATTGACTTGCCGATGCACCTTGCCAATGCTTGCCGATACACATGCTACAAGGAAGCCAAAGAGCCGATGGAAGCCAAAGAAAAGAGCCGATCAAACTTGCCGACTGCACCCCTGCCCCTTATAAAGTAGAATCTTGTCATTGTTTGTTATACTCTTTATCTAAACTCCCTTATAAAAGAAACTGAACCTCCTCTCCCTTAAATTTAAGAACTTGATATGTCTAATTTACCCTCCATCTTAATATATTCTTATTTCCATTTTATAGATTGTGACTAAAATGCCCTTAAAAAAAATTCAGCCTCTATCTCTCCCTCACGCATAAAACACATAGCAAAAACTCGAACTCACAATTCGTCCCCCTCCTCCCCCTTTCACATCCCACCGCAAAATTTCATCACATCTCCGACCGCAATGAAATTATTTTTACGTTAATAACTACACCGCCACCGCCGCTGCATTGCACGAACACCAATCTAGTGTTCTAATATTGCGAATTATATTGGTGATTGCTGAATAACTAGACATCAGAAGAATTATTTTTTTGAAAATTACAAAAAATTGAGAAATCTTCTTACAAAAAAACACTCGAGAAAATGTTATAAATTATTTCTACACTGTTGCATTGTGCATATACATAGCTCGCTAAAGTATAAACACAACATAAAATATGTAAAATAATTGTTTGATTTTCCGTTTTGAGAAAGAAGTACATTTTGAAGTGTATAATAAGTAACAATTGTATAAATGGAGTAACATATCATGACTGGAGTGGGGAGTAAGGTGGGGTGTGGGCATCATATGAAGGCGTTTAATTGAAGGAGCGTGAAGAAGCTTCAATATTTCCAACTAAACAACAAAATATATTACAGCTTATTTACAGCAATCACTACTTCATATAGAAACACATTAATTGGACGAAAATGACCTCACTTTGAGGTCAATTACTAACAAATAGGGGACAACGGTAAAAATAGGAGGTAAAATTATCCGCATTGCTAATAAGCCTTTATGACGTTTTCATCTTGATACACAATATAAACTATAAAGCCTATATAACGTTTTCATCTTGATACACAATATAAACTATAAAGCCTATATAACGTTTTCATCTTGATACACAATATAAACTATAAAGCCTATATAACGTTTTCATCTTGATACACAATATAAACTATAAAGCCTATATAACGTTTTCATCTTGATACACAATATAAACTATAAAGCCTATATAACGTTTTCATCTTGATACACAATATAAACTATAAAGCCTATATAACGTTTTCATCTTGATACACAATATAAACTATAAAGCCTATATAACGTTTTCATCTTGATACACAATATAAACTATAAAGCCTATATAACGTTTTCATCTTGATACACAATATAAACTATAAAGCCTATATAACGTTTTCATCTTGATACACAATATAAACTATAAAGCCTATATAACGTTTTCATCTTGATACACAATATAAGCTAATAAGCCTTTATGACGTTTTCATCTTGATACACAATATAAACTATAAAGCCTATATAACGTTTTCATCTTGATACACAACTTTTATAGATAAGACTAGAAGGATATCGAGTGCGACGACAACGGTGCTCGTGGCGGTGATGTAGATTGTGGTGGTGGTGACGACTGGCGGTGATAGTAACGGCAACGAGTCGTGTAGGTAATCAATGTAAATATAATTATAAAAGGGGTAATGTGCTTCATCATTCTGTAATAATAAATAATTAAATTATAATTTAACAATACTTAAGTACTTTAAAATGATGAATAACAATTCTTTATATAGAGTATAAATTGGCTTACTCTCTAAACATAAAGAAGAATGAAAGTGAGTCTTATTTCCTTCACCTCTATAGAAGAGCTTATAAAAAGATAGCATCGTAGATGACCTAAGCAATACAAAACTCATTTATATGGACTCGATTGATTGAGAATCCAAAGTAGTCGAAAAGAATGGTTGAAAGTCTACATTTTTCATGTATTATGGTGTTTGACTGATCGACTTTTGTATCAATTATATCTGAAGTCCAATATGAATAAAGAAAAAAGACATAAAAAGGTTAAACTCCATAAAGAAACAAGCCGGAAAACACGATTAAATAGCAAAATCAATCTCTAATTAAAGAGTTAAAACTCTTGTTTTATTAATATATATATACTAGTCCTAATACCCGTACGATGTACGGTAGCTATATAAATTGTATGATAAATAAATTCGAATATGCCTCTTACATAATTCGTGATTATGAAATAAAATTGTGGTTAAAGTAAACCGATGATCGAAGCTAAATTTTAATAAACAGTAATGATAAATATAATATATGTTTAGTTAGAGTTTTGGATTTACCTTAAATTTTTACAATCACATCAAAATCGGAACTTGTAAGCATAATGGATGACGGCAAATGGCCTTGTGATTTCGGATCGTACACTCAAAATTTTGAAGTCTTCATGTTAATAATTTATTATAAGTAATAGGTGTTCAAGAATTGAGAGGAAAAAAAGAGACAACTTTATTAATGTAAAAACCATCAATCAAATAAGGTTATAATGTGTTTTGTATCTATAAGCCTAGAGTTAGAGTTTAATTATAAGTCTAATAAGGAAATTGAATCTATATACAATTAAAAAGACTAATTTAATAAAATAAATAAATTAAAAGCACACATGTCGATCAAGGATTACGCCACGTGTCGTTTTAAGAATATCTTTTAGTTTATTGGTAGATATCTATTTTCTTGAGAAATTCATTTCGATAACAAGAAATATTAAATCCATTCACAAAAAATGGATACGTTTGATTTCAACCCACCAACGTTAATTGATATAAATTGTTCTAAATTTAATGACTCAAAATTCATCTTATATTTCTACCTAAGAAGTGTTTTTAACAAGAACCATAATATGGATTTGCTACTAGTGTTTCCGGACACTACTTATCGTGCATTTAATGAAGTCTGACTTTTCTAATGTGGACCCGACTTAGATAACATAGTCTAGACTTTCCGTTGTAATATTCGATCTGCACCTATAAAAAAAAGGTTATAATCCAAACTCAATTAACAATTGTATTGTAATTTTTATACGCTTAAAGTTTTTTAGAATGATATGTTTCAAATTATCTTTAACTCACAATACACGAATAACATCAATACAAACAATATTATTTTAACCGGGTATGTGTTTCAAAAACTTGTCAGTAACAATGATAGAACTCAATGTTCGGGAAAAGCAAAATGAAAAGAAAAAGAACTGTCCACTGCCGTCTTTCACGGGTTTTGGGCCCAATATCTCGACGGTGTATGAGAGAGGTAAATATAAACAGATCTTACCTTTACCTAAGTAAAAACACTGCTTCCAAGTTCTACTTAAATGGTAGAAAAAGGACATCCGGTCTTTGCATGGAATGACGATCGAATCTCTTACCTCTTTATTCAGAGGTCAGAGTGTTTACCAGTGATTCAAACCACGCTACTTATCATTTATTAGTTTTTATAATATTTTTATTTTTAATGAGATCGAGTACTGTCGTTAGTCGTTAAAAACTTCAAAGGGTTGAGTAGCGGGATACGATCATACGAATACGTGGACGATGACCCGAAATAAAAAGACGCACTCTACCTCGTGACACTAGAGTAGCAAGACAGTTCATTGTCCAGCTGTATCAACCTCTTAAAGACAACTGTACAACTTAGTTTACGTCACTATTTTCCTTCTTTTTTTAGAAATACCAATATATTTTTTATGGGAAAATATTAGGTACTGCACAACTGTACCTACATTAGGTATTGCATATACAAAAATTAAAAATAAAGTTACAAAATCAACCTTCATGTTTTATAAATATACATGACTGCCCCTGAATATAACCATGCAGTACCCAACAAAATGTACAGCCCGCTGTACATATGATTCCCCCATTTTTTATTGTTTAGAAATTAATAGAAAAGGTTTAGCCTTCCAAAAAGAAAATAAAAAAAAATTCAGACATAAATTAAAGTGCTAAACATTTAGTTGTGTCTTATTTTTCACTAGCATTTTAAGCGTGTAATGCGGCGGCGGCGATGGTGGCGTAACGGGTGGTGACAGTATGGTTATTATTGTAAAAGTAATTGATCTAAAGAGGTAATGTAGTTATTATGGAGTAGATGGATCTATGTTGTAAATTATTTAATTAAGGGTATTATATGTATTTTAAGTAGAGTTGTTTAAATTAGTGAATAAAAGAGAGTGAATGAATTAATTCATTAAGGGTAAAATGGTAATTTCGCATGAGACATTTTCAACATTTTGTCTTGTAGTGGGGTGGAGAACTGAAACGACTCAACCCAAATATATGACTACGGTACAAGTTTCGGGTCTCGGAAAATTCAAACGAAGTCCCGACAAAAATTTGGAAAAGTCAGAGGGTTTGACGGTCGATGTTCCAGCATCGGCCGTTAACATCGACCATCAAAGTCACAACGGCCGTCAGATTCAGTTTCGTACATTTTGACACATAAAACATCTTGCAAACTTTCCCAACTCATTTTCAGACCTTGTAAAACCATAATACTGATTTAAACAAGTTTCAAACATAATAGTAAACATAACAAAAGTGTTCATTAGACCATACATACTTTTTACAACTAAATGGGTCATTTACCCGTTTTACCAAACAACCAAAGTCAAACTATACATCAAGTTTTCAAATAACCACCCAAGACACATCATATTACTTGTAACACCCCATAAATTTTTTAGTATTATAATAATGATGATTATACTATTATGTTACAACTTTAAAGATGGTAAGTGACTACGTATATAATAGAGACCATATTCTTTTAAAAGTCCAATATTAAAAGTAATGGGTCTTTAAAATAGATGAGACTAGAAGGTTAGGGGTGTAAATACCATTTAACTAATTAAAATACAACTTAATTATCCAAATACATATATATTATATGTAAACACACATATTATACAACTTTTAGAATCTTCAGGGAAAAAGAAAGAAAAATCGAGAGGGATAGAGAGACATCAAGAGAAAAGGAGGGAGAGATCGAGAAAGAGAAGAAAGAAAGAATTTCAAACTTTAATTCATTGAAATAATCATTAATATATTGAAATCAATCTAGGTTAATCATTCCTAGCACAAGGTAAGCTTCTATCTTTATTCTTTTGACCTAAAAGTAAGGGTTTTTCATGATTATAGGATAAGATGATGAAATTAAGTCAATTAATTTGTGGGTTTTTGTTATTAGATGATATTATGAACATAGCAAGTGTTGTTTTTGATGTTAAGTGAAGATATGAGTGAAATTTTGATATATGTTCAAAATAGCTATTATGGAAAAGTATGGATTTTTTATGAAATAATGATAACCCATGAATTTATTAGTGTAGAAAGATTATTTATAGGTTAATAGAGATGATTAAAATGATATTTGGAATGACAAAGTTATAAAGAAGATTATTGATGAAACTAGTGATGTTGAGCTAAGCTTGACTTTAAAAAGTCAAACTGGTCAAATGGGTTTAATATGGGTAAAGTGGTGTGAAGAAGTTGTTTATGATGTTATTAAGATGAATTAAGTAGGGTGATAGTTGAATAATCAATAAAATGGATGATAGACAAAGTAGTAGTATGAGACCATTTGACTTTAAAAGTCAAACTGGTCAAATGGGTTTAATATGGGTAAAGTGGTGTGAAGAAGTTGTTTATGATGTTATTAAGATGAATTAAGTAGGGTGATAGTTGAATAATCAATAAAATGGATGATAGACAAAGTAGTAGTATGAGACCATTTGACTTTAAAAGTCAAACTGGTCAAATGGGTTTAATATGGGTAAAGTGGTGTGAAGAAGTTGTTTATGATGTTATTAAGATGAATTAAGTAGGGTGATAGTTGAATAATCAATAAAATGGATGATAGACAAAGTAGTAGTATGAGACCATTTGACTTTAAAAGTCAAACTGGTCTTGTTAAGCTAGATGAGCTAAGTTGATTAAGAAAAGTTTTTAATTTGTTTATATTGATAATTCTATGTACTAATATGTATAGGCAACACGTTGGAAGAAATTTTGGTGATCATTGCTATTGTTCGTAAAAGGTGAGTAATATGGGGATTAGACAAGTTCGATGACTATATGACCCCGAGGTGTCATATAGCCATATGATAGTTATGTTACATGTGTTGTGACTAACCGTAATAGTTTTTTGCATCATGGGGATATTCTAGCTTTATTGCTAGATTCCAGTTGTTATGTGCTAAGTTGTTAGTTGTTGCATATGCACGGATCCGTTGCAAGATAAGAGTTGTAAATCCCTATGTTTGCCATGGTTAAGATGTTAAGTTGCGTGTTTGATGCTTATATTGCTCACTAAGCTTTGTGCTTATTCCTTTAGTTGTTTTATTTTAATAGGTTTAAACGGGTCGGATGTTAAGAAAGATCAAAGAAAAAGAAAAGGAGGCAATAAAGCTTAGTGTGGATTTACTTGGATTATATATACTGTAAGTTTCTTTAAATTGCCGAGTTGATGCATCACTTGAAGTAAAGCGCCCATAAAAGAAAAGATTAACTAGTATTGCGTCGTTGAGTCATTTTGTGGTTTGTTGGAAATGGTTGGGATACAACCATGTTTTGTACCAAATGTATGGGCTTAAACTAATGTGTCAATTTTGTAAAAGAACATCTATCAATATAGTCAAAGTAATGGGGATATGTAGTTTGTAAAAAGAATGTGTCGTCTTTTACCCGTTTTGTACCCTAATTGGGTAAAGGACCCATTCGTGTCATCTCATGAGCTAAAAGGTTAACTTTGAGTCGGGCGTATCTTAAATAAGGAGTAAATATGATCTGCAGCTTTGTGGAATAAGTGGTGGTCGTTTGATGCAAATGTAGTTAGTCAAAGTCTTATTAATTCGTAAAATGCACGGTTGGCCCGTTTGGCCTGTTTAAGCTCAAATTTTGGAACGAAAGGTTCAATCAAATCACATATATTATTTTAACTAATTCTGGAAGTTTTGGTGTTTTAAAGTTTAGTTTTGGTCGAATTAGGAGTCGTTGTCCATTCTGGGGAAAAATGTTAAAAATGACTTTTGGGTCAACTTTGGAGGCCAGTATTTTTGTAATGGTTCAGTTCTGGCAGCAGTGGCTTATTGGGTTGGAAAGTAGACTCCAAGAGCTTCGAAACGGTATAGGATATGTTTAGGTTTGTCCAAAGAAAAGTGGTTCAAAATGGATCGTAAAATAGCCGGTCAGGGCTGTTTTCTGTCTTTCAGCAACTATTTTCCAAGTAATTCAGCAACCAGAAATGTGTCTGAGCCGTTTTTGAAGGCCTATAACTTTGTGTGTCTTTTTTTTTGGAAAAATCTGAAAGCAGGTATGTAAAGTATAGGGTTAGACCTTTCAAAAGATATAGATTTGCTCAAAATGGATGTGCCTAAGTGGGTAAAAACTGAGTCACACAACAGCCACTTGGTGCAGTTAGGTAGTAAGTCGATTAAAGTTTAACAAATGAGCTATCCACGCAAAGAGGAAAAAGTCTACATTCTAATGGTCATAGTATTGAAGTCTATATCAGAATTAAATTCGACTTATAAGTTGTTATATGACTGTTGCTAGAGTCGACTAACCCTATTTAGTTTGTTCAAGAGTCGGGACCTGTTGTATACTATATGTTTATCTTATTAAACAATGTGTTTATAAAAAAAAAGAGTTGGGCGTTTCATTACTGAAAATTCTTGCACATTAAACTTTCCAAAACATAATCTTTGTACCAAGAGCCATTGAGGTGGGATGAACTAGGTTTCTACCACAAATACCATTCGTTCGCCAATGGTCCAAAATACCTTCAACTCACTAGCACTTCAAAGTCTAAAACTTCAATCAACTAAAGCTAGTTCCTTCTTCCGGAACCACCTATAAAATGATAAACAACTAAAAAGTAAGCCAATGCTTAGTGAATAAACTTGCATACAAATATATATACGAAAGAGGGCAATAACACAAAAGACTATCGCATGTAGCCAATTGTACCGTCATACCATCACTTGCATACTCACTTTTGCGTTAACAACACATACATGGATCCATATACGCTAAACAATACAATCAAAGAGGTTCTTAGGCCTCATGCTCAAGAGGTTCTTAGGCCTCATCTCAATACAACAAGAGGTTCTTAGGCCTCAACTCAATACAACTATGGGGTTCTTAGGCCCGACCTCAAGAGGTTCTTAGGCCTCATGCTCAAAGAGGTTCTTAGGCCTCATCTCAATACAACAAGAGGTTCTTAGGCCTCAACTCAATACAACTATGGGGTTCTTAGGCCCGACCTCAAATTAGGCCCTAACGTCAAATCAATTACCACACACGGAATCCACCATCATATGGTAATCGACCCAACGTACATATAAGAGTATGCAAAGTTACTCACCTCCTCCGCGACTAACAACAATCAAGATTGCCACAACACAATTGATAAAGCTTTCAACCTAGCAAATCAACACAATATACACATAAAGACTTTATTCACAATCTTGGCTAACTGTCTTAGCCATGCTATCGATTCACTAGCATTCCTACCCATATCCATCCCATTCTCTTTGAGTTGGCTCATTTTCAAATCTCATTTAACAAAATTCTATCTTTCATAATCATCAATCTCAACTATCTATAATTTTGCTAAAATCCCATTTTATCACCACTATGTGGCCAATTCATCTCATTGCTCAAAGTTAACAAATTCTCATTTTGACCATAATGGTCACTAACAACTCAAATCATCACATTCATGCAACAATATAATCATATATCAAAATGTAATTAGAACTTGGGGACTTTAATAACCAAATTATCATCCAACCCAAAACCCCCCAAATTTAATGGTTGCATGAACCCTAATTCTTGAGCTAAAATCAAAACTAGGTTAGAAGAATTCTTACCTTGGAGAAATAATCCATTAGAAGGAAATTGAACAACTAAAATCAAAAATCATTTCTCCCTTCTTTCTTGATGTGATTCGACACCCAAACCCACACTCACACTCAAATCCCCAATTTACTAAATAGCCAATTGTAGTGATTATTATTATTGATGTTTGGGAGGATTTGATTTAGTTAGAAAGAAATAAGAATCATTCACTGATAAACGCCTAAATTGCATGATCTTAATGGATAAAAATGACACTTGTTGTGCTTGTTAATAGAAGATTAGGGCGTTTTTATGTTTGTTAAGTGTCTCAGGCCATAAGTTGCGATTTGGATCCAAAAGGATCAAGAAACGAGTTAAAAGAGTCAAGGAAGAAAATCTGGAAAATTGCAGCTACAAGGGGCGTAGGTTACGCCCACCCAGGCCGTACCTTACGCCAGGCAAAAACTCAAGGGGCGTACCTTACGCCCAGGAGGGGCGTAGGTTACGCCAGTTGCTGTGCAGAAAATCCGAATTTTTGGGTTTTAATTAATTTTCAGTTTATATGACTTTATTGGACGACTTGGGAAGTTACCATTGATATTTTTCACACACAATAGCAGTTCCAAAAGTTCCCAAGACCCCAAAATCACTACCATATCACAATTCCATGGAGATCATAGCCAACATTGAAGAATCATTGATGAAGATGATAGGCTAGGTTTCCTTTTGATCATTCTCATGTAAACAATTAAGTAAGCCATTTATGTTCAACCTTTCTCATATTCTTGTTGGATTAGATGTTTAATTCCTCATTAGTCTTTTACATCTAATGTTGTTTGGATTGTTTGAATGATTACTTATTTATGACTTTGAATGAAATTCATCTATCATTTGGTTTTAACTTGTTAATTACTCATTGATTATTGAATGAATCTCTCATGAATCTGTAATTTTATGTTAATGAATTGAAAATCTAGTTGTGTCAATTCCCCGGTTTTTGTTATCGTGAATCATCACAACCGATTAATTTAGTTCTTACGTTCATTCAATCCAAACGTTATAACGAATCATGTCTATGTGATTTCCAACGAATATAAGTTAGGTTACATATTTGAAAACATAATTTGAAGCATGAGAATGATCCTTTTTATTTAATTGCATTATTTTGTTAAGTTCACAATTAATTGTAGTTTAATCAACTCAATCAAAATCAATCAATCAATCAGTTTTAATTATGTCTAGATTAATTAACTTTTGTAACTTGTTTAACACTTTCCTTTGATTCCCTGTGGAAATGATACTCGACTTACCCTAGCTAATTAGTGGTATTTAGTTTATATTTTTGATCGGTCCAACGACATCGATCAAATTTTGGTGCCGCTGCCGGGGAATCGGTGTGCAAAGTGTTAAAGTTTGTTTTAAATTGGTTTAGTTCAAAATTTTCAGAAAATTCAAAAAAGAATTAGTTTAGTTTTAGTTAGTAGTTTGTTTATTTCCTTTTGAATTCTTGTAGTTCAGTGTTACACGAGGTGTGTTGTTTTGTGTAGATTACAGGTTGTGTATGCATACGAGGTATTCAAAGAAGAAGTCACCTTTGTTGTTTGATCCGGAAATTGAGAAAACAGCTAGGAGAAACCGAGTACTTCACCGTGCAACCATGAGCGACCCCGGTAACTCACAAAGAAATATTCCACCAGCCGGAATCCAACTAGAACCTAACCTTGAACAAAATGCCCAACCTCTAAACCAACATCAACCACAACATCCACCCCGATCAATAAGGAGTGGTTACACAAATCCCAACCGACAAGGAACACCAACCTATGTTGGAGATGCATCACGAGGTGCGGAGGAGTCGGTATAAGATAGGGTTGATAATTGGGATGATGGGAGATTTGATGATCATGCGGATGGATATGGTTGGAATGATGGGGTAGATTATGTGCAACCGCAAAACTATCAATACAACCAATATAACCAACCTCAATACATCAACCAAAGAGTTCCTCAAGGACCACCACCTCGCCACTACCGTCGTGGAGTTCCACTCAATAACCAACCACATAACCGAGCCATGCCAAACATGAACTATCAACCTCCACCACAAGGAGTTGATAGTCATTTCCGACCCGCCATAGCCGTTAATGCTTCACCTATAGTACCACCGGTTTTGAGGGGTAGAGCTTTTGAAGTTAGACCTCAATGTTTGAGTATTTTACCGAGTTTCTATGGTAAGGCATCAGAAGAGCCTTATTTTCACATATCGGAGTTTGAGGCTATTTGTGGTACCATTGGAGGTCAAGGATTCTCACCGGATGAAGTTAAACTAGTCTTGTTTCAGTTCACTTTGAAGGATAAAGCAAAGCAATGGTTCTTGGCATTGCCATCGGTAGTATTTTCACATGGGCTGAAATGCAACAACAATTTTTGGATGAGTATTACACCATGCAAAAGACTAGTGATGCAAGGACTTCCATTAGAACTTTTCAGCAACAATCGGGTGAAACATTTCATGAATCATTCAAGAGGTTTAATGAGTTGTTGAGAACATGTCCACACCATGGGATTGCTAAATGGGAGTTAATCACGGCTTTCTATGATGGTTTGTTACCGGAAGAGAAAAGAGATGTGAATTCATTAGCAATGGTACTTTCTTGACAAATCCCGAAGATGTTGATTGGGAATTCTTGGAGAAGATGAGTGTGAATTCAAAAAGGCAAGCTCAATCGAATAGGAGAGCAAGGCATCCAATAGCTTCTACCTCATCAACAAGTGATCAAGCCACCAAAGATCGACTTGAAGCTTTGGAACGAAAGTTTGCCAAGTTGGGGAAAGCTGAAAATCAGGGTGTTGCTCAAGTTTCTCAAGAATACCCGATTTGTGAGAGTTGTGATGAACTTGGACATACGGCTTTGCAATGTCCATTGGTCCCGGAACATGTTGAAGAGGTGAATCAAGTGTATGGAGAAAAGAGGCCATTTGACATGAACTCCAACACCTATCATCCGGGAATAAGAAACCATCCAAATCTTCGATATGGAAATTCTTCAAACAAACTCAACCCAAACTTTCAAGGAAACAACCAAACCGGTGGAGCACCATCTCAACCATTCCAAGGCCGAAATTACAACCAAGGGAATTATTAAGGTGGCCAAAATCAGGGAGGATTCAATAGAGGCTACCCAAGGAACTATCAACAAGGTAATAATCAAGGTGGGCCTTCGGGAGGTAATGATGTGTCAACCCGGAAAATCATGGAGTACTTGAAAGAAATGGATAGGAAGAATGAGATTCGGGATAAAACGGTTGAGAGTTTGCAAAAGCAAGTTGGGCAATTGGCGGAGGATGTATCGGAATTGAGGAAGAATCCGGGTAAGCTACCAAGTGATACGAAGATCAATCCACAACATCAAAGTGGCGGCTCCAAGAATGTCAAAAATGTGGAAATCAACAATGTAAGTCTTCTTCGTAGTGGTAAAGTTTATGATAATAAAGTTGTGCCTCCATCATCACTTGTTGATGGTGTGGTGGAGGATGTTGATGAGAATGATGATAGTGAGCATGAACCGGAACTTGTTCTACCTAAATCAAATAAAAAAGTGTCTTTTAAAGAGGTAGAAAACAATAGGTCTAGTGATAAATTTTCTGAAAAACAAGGAAAGGATATGGAGGGTAATACCATTCCTTTTCCTTTGGCTTTGATTGATCCAAAACTTAGGCCTACACTTAAGAAAAGAGGTCCACATGAGGAAGAAATGTGGGAAATTTTTAAACAAGTGAAAATTAATATACCTCTTATTGACATAATCAAGCAAGTTCCGGCTTATGCTAAGTATCTTAAGGAGTTGTGTACCCAAAAACGGCATCATAAGCTTCCAAAGAAAATTGTTTTAAATGAGGAAGTTAGTGCTGTTGTGATGGGTATACTCCCCCCTCCACTCCAGTCTCCTTTCGTCGGCGGCGTCCATATCCTTAATTACTTATTCAAGTTGGTGATTTTAAATTGAATAAGGCACTTTTGGATATGGGGGCGGGTGTGAGTATCTTACCGGGTATTTTGTATGACCAATATGACTTTGGACCCTTAGAAAAAGTCGACACCACCTTGGTGATGGCTGATTTGTCACTAAAACTTCCAAGAGGAATTGTCCAAGATGTCATTGTTAAAGTGGAGGACTTCTATTACCCCATAGACTTTTTGGTACTTGATTTTGCACCAAGCGGTAATGTTAGGCAGCCCAATGTCATCATGGGTAGACCCTTTTTGGCCACCGCTAATGCATTAATTGATTGTAGAAGGGGTACGGTTGAAATGACTTTTGGCAACCGTAAGATAAGATTGAATGTTTTTGCTAGTGTTCCTAACCACGTAGTTAGTGATGAATGCTTTATGGCGGACATCATTGATGAGTGTATTCCTCATGAAAATGAGGAAGACACACGGGAGAATTGTGCTTTGGTTGACAGGTTAATCTTGGAGCATAGTGAAACATTGAAGAAGGAAGAAAAGGATTGGGAGATTATGGCAATTCAAGAAGGTAGACCACCATGGACTCATTTAGTGGAAAGTTTACCGGACCATATTGACACCCATCTCAAGCCATCAATCGAGAGTCCACCACAAGTTGAGTTGAAAGAGCTCCCATCTCATTTGAAGTATGCATTTTTGGGAGAAGAAAAAACTTTGCCGGTGATCATTGCATCCAATTTGGAAGAAATGCAAGAAAGAGCATTACTAAAGGTGCTCAAGGAGTATAAGGCGACCATTGGATGGACAATTGCCGATTTGAAAGGCATTAGTCCATCAATTGTGATGCACAAAATCATCACCGATTCTGAAGCAAAACCTTCACGTGATGCTCAAAGGAGATTGAATCCTCATATGCGTGAAGTTGTGAAAAAGGAGGTGCTAAAATGGTTGGATGCTGGAATTATTTACCCAATTTCGGATAACACATGGGTAAGTCCAACACAAACGGTACCTAAGAAAGCTGGAATTCAAGTGGTGAAAGGAGATAGTGGTGAACAAATTGCAACCCGACCCATCACCGGGTGGAGGGTGTGCATTGACTACCGGAAGTTGAACACCGCTACTTCCAAGGATCATTTCCCATTGCCATTCATTGATCAAATCATCGAAAAGCTTGCAGGTCAGAAGTTTTATTGTTTTCTAGATGGTTATTCGGGTTATAATCAAATTGCTATCCATCCCGATGATCAACACAAGACCACATTTACATGCCCTTATGGGACTTTTGCCTTTAGGCGAATGCCATTCGGGTTATGTAATGCTCCCGCCACCTTCCAAAGGTGCATGATGAGTATCTTCTCAGATATGGTCGGTGACTCCCTAGAAATCTTTATGGATGATTGATGTGTGAAATCTAGTTTATAATTTATAACAAGATCTACCGCTAACTGACTACAACACACTTACGGGCAGTATACCCGTTCGTATGTAATATAGCTAACTGGCAAGACCAGGATCGAACACAAGGACTGATTGTTGTACTAAAGGCTGTTAAAATGTAAATCAAGAGAAAGTTTGGTTTGTGACCGAATTGTCACTTTGCGTTTCTGAAAGCTATGTAATCAACAAGTAAATAAAAGTACTCAACCGGCGTCAATCGAGAGCACACGAAAATAGTTGGAGTTGTAACAAATAATTAAAAAGCCATCTATGTCGAATCCGCTACACAAAAAGTCTAGGTTGCATATAGGTTAAGCCCAAAATTCATATATGTTGGTGATAATAATCGTGATAAGACAAAAACACAACCGGGTGCACTCCGTTTGTAAAATCGACTCGATCACCTATTCAATCCAATTTCTTGCAACAAGTGGTACCACCAACCCTATTACAATTCCTCGAACTAACTAGTTTGTTTGATTATTTAAATAACAATTTTTATCTTTGTGAAAGAAACGTGGTACCACCAACCGTTAAATCCACTTAACAAAGTAATTTCTATTAGACTTGTATTCTTTACTATCATACCATGACCTAGCAAGAGTTATTCAAAGACAAACAACTAAAATAATACTTGCATTCAACTAGTACCACTATCGAAGAATTCAAATATCACCAAGAACACAAGTTTAAGTGGAAGAAATCACTTCATTAAGATCTTGACAAAATGTTAAGTAAAACCAACTTGAATTCAAAATATTATGCAACCATAACTAATTATTTCACTTCATCTTCATAGATGTATAGAGATTTAGCTACTCATAATGAAAATAACTAGAGATTCAAATAAAAAGGAGAACATAGTGTACCAAATATGAAGTAACAATCCAAATCGAGGTTACAACCGAGCTACAATCACTAATCAAGAGCCAAAATTAATCTTCAAGTCTTCAAAATAGATTTGATGATGAAAAACCCTTGAAAAACCCTTAAAATCGGCTGGAGAAAGAGAGTGGAGGCTGGAGTGTCCAAGATTAGGTTTAGGGTTGAATGGGGTTTGGTATTTATACCCCAGGAGAGAGAAAGTCGACTTGTCAGACTGATTTCGCGCCGCGATTGACTTTTCCTGTCGCGCCGCGAGTTATGGTCGCGCCGCGATTAGACTTTTACACTGTATCGCGCCGCGAGAGATTATGGTCGCGCCGCGATGATTTTAAGGTCGCGCCGCGATTGGACTTTTACACTGTATCGCGCCGCGAGAGATTATGGTCGCGCCGCGATTTCTGTCTGGTTTTGGAATTTCAGCTTCGTTCTACATCGTTAGTGCATATGGACCATTCTTAAGCTGTTTTCTACCAATTATGAGCGATGTACTTGCTGTAGACCTGAAATCACTAGCAAATACCATAAAGCACCACAAAACATGTATAAACGGCTAACAAATGTGTCTAAAACGTCCAAATAAGATGTGGGAAATATGTATATATTGAGACACATCAATGATTTTTCAATTTTTGGCCAAACCTTTGATAATTGTCTTAATGAGCTAACTAAAGTCTTGAAAAGATGTGTTGAGACAAATTTGGTTTTAAGTTGGGAAAAGAGTCACTTTATGGTTCAAGAGGGGACGGTTTTGGGTCATGTGATTTCAAGTAAAGGCATGGAAGTTGACCGGGCCAAAATCAAAGTCATTTCTACTTTACCCCCTCCAACCAATGTCAAGGGTGTCCGTTCCTTTCTTGGACATGCCGGATTTTATAGAAGGTTTATAAAAGGATTTAGTGTCATTACCAAACCATTGTGCAATTTGTTGTTGAAAGATGTACCTTTTGTGTTTGATAATGAGTGTTTGAAAGCTTTTGAAACCTTGAAAGAAAAGCTGGTTGAAGCCCCCATTTTGCAATCACCTAATTGGTCCATGCCTTTTGAAATTATGTGTGATGCAAGTGACTTTGCCATTGGGGCTGTTTTGGGACAACGGGTGACAAGAAACCCGTTGTGATTTATTATGCAAGAAAAACCTTATCGGATGCCCAACTGAATTATACCACCACCGAAAAAGAATTGCTTGCAGTTGTTTATGCTCTTGACAAGTTTCGTTCTTATATTTGTGGTAGCAAAGTGATTGTATACACAGATCATAGCGCGGTTAAGCATTTGATGGAAAAGAAGGATGCAAAGCCAAGGCTAATTAGATGGGTCTTGCTATTACAAGAGTTGGAAAGTTTGGAGAAATTGAGATTGAGGATCCGAAGGATGGAGTGAAGCAAATGGTCAACGGACACCGTTTGAAGCCTTATTTGGATGCAAGTGACTTTGCCATTGGGGCTGTTTTGGGACAACGGGTAGACAAGAAACCCGTTGTGATTTATTATGCAAGCAAAACTTTATCGGATGCCCAACTGAATTATACCACCACCGAAAAAGAATTGCTTGCAGTTGTTTATGCTCTTGACAAGTTTCGTTCTTATATTTGTGGTAGCAAAGTGATTGTATACACAGATCATAGCGCGGTTAAGCATTTGATGGAAAAGAAGGATGCAAAGCCAAGGCTAATTAGATGGGTCTTTTATTACAAGAGTTGGAAAGTTTGGAGAAATTGAGATTGAGGATCCGAAGGATGGAGTGAAGCAAATGGTCAACGGACACCGTTTGAAGCCTTATTTGGATGCAAGTGACATAAATGGAGCTACAACGGAAATGGTGAACTTTTTGTCCGCAGGTAAGATACCGGAACATTGGGCTAAGAGAAAGATGCAACAATTCTTGGCACAAGCAAAGCAATACATTTGGGATGAGCCAGACTTGTTCAAAGTTGGCCCGGATCAATTGGTGAGAAGATGTGTTCCGGAAGAAGAGATTCAAGAGGTGTTGACTCATGCACACTCATT
Source organism: Erigeron breviscapus (assembly GCA_034093135.1). NCBI lineage: Eukaryota > Viridiplantae > Streptophyta > Magnoliopsida > Asterales > Asteraceae > Erigeron > Erigeron breviscapus. The sequence goes on along the minus strand of CM067168.1, from coordinate 138,066,045 downwards.
TGCATGTGGAGGTCATTTCAGCGGTCAAAAGACAGGTTACAAGGTCTTAAATTGTGGTTTGTTTTGGCCTAGTATTTTTAAGGATGCCGCTGAATTTGTCAAAAAGTGTGTGAGGTGTCAACAATTAGGTAGTATAACCAAGAGGAATGAAATGCCCATGCAACCCATTTTAGTTGTTAATATTTTTGATGTTTGGGGCATTGACTTTATGGGTCCCTTCCCTAATTCCTTTGGTAATTACTACATTCTAGTGGCCGTAGATTATGTTTCAAAATGGGTAGAAGCCATTGCCACTAGAACCAATGACCATACCGTTGTATGCAAGTTTGTCCAAAGCAACATTTTCTCAAGATTTGGAATCCCTCGTGTGATTATAAGAGATGGGGGATCCCATTTCAAAAATTTTCAGTTTGGCAAACTTCTTAAACGGTATGGCATAAACCACCGGATTGCTACCCCATATCACCCACAAACAAGTGGGCAAGTAGAAGTGTCCAATAGGCAAATCAAGAAGATTTTGCAAAAGACGGTAAGACCCGATAGAAAAGATTGGTCAACCAAACTCAATGATGCTTTATGGGCTTACCGTACCGCTTTTAAGACACCTATTGGCACTACTCCTTACCGGTTGGTTTATGGAAAAGGTTGTCATCTTCCGATTGAATTGGCACATAGGGCATTGTGGGCCGTTAAGGCCGTTAATATGGATTTTGAGAATGCAGGTAAGAAAAGAAAGTTGCAATTGTGCGAATTGGAAGAATTAAGAAATGAGGCTTATGAATGTGCATCAACTTACAAAGACAAGATGAAAGCGGTTCATGATGCTAAATTGAAGAAAAAGGTGTTTGAAGTTGGCCAAAAGGTGTGGCTTTATAATTCAAGACTCAAATTCTTTCCCGGAAAACTCAAAAGCAAGTGGATGGGTCCATATGTTATTACAAGAGTTGGAAAGTTTGGAGAAATTGAGATTGAGGATCCGAAGGATGGAGTGAAGCAAATGGTCAACGGACACCGTTTGAAGCCTTATTTGGATGCAAGTGACATAAATGGAGCTACAACGGAAATGGTGAACTTCATATCAAGTCCACCATCCTATGAGGTTGCATGAATCAAATTGAGGTAATGTCGGGCTGAGGACAATAAACTTAGCGCTAAACGGGAGGCAACCCGTTGTTTGTTTGTTTTCTAGCTTCATTTTCGGTATGTTTACTTTCATGCACTTTTATTTAGTTGTTTTAGTGTTTTGATGCATAATCACACAAGTTGGATAATTCTCAGCACCTAGGCTTGAGAATTAAGTTGGGGAAGGTCGGTTTGGGTGAGAAAGAAAACGTTTTTGCAATTTTTCGAGCCGGTTAACTTATCTCTAATTTATGGTGTACATTGGGGACAATGTACCTTTAAGTTGGGGAAGGGAGTTTAATTTCAATGTAATTGCAAGTTTTGAAATCAAGTTGGCTGTAGTTAAAAAAAAAAAAAAAAAAAAAAAAGAAGGAGGCGTAAGCTACGGCCATACGGGCGTAGGTTACGGTGCCCTGGAAAGCTCAACTAGACATTACGCTCAAAATCTTCTGTTTACGGCCCACCAGACGCCCACCTTACGCCAAAAGTGATGATTCCAGGCAGGCGTAAGGTACGCTCCACCCGAGCGTAAGTTACGCCTGTTGTAATTTGGCCGGGCGTAGGTTACGGCGTAATGGGGCGTAAGATACGGTCAGACAAACAGAGGTAGCGTAAGCTACGCTGGTATCGAGCGTAAGTTATGCCGGGTCACAATTTCAGAATTTTTTTTATTTTAATAAAAAATCGAAAATTGAAAACCTTTTTATTGTAGCCACATAAAACTGATTCACTCATTCATATATCTTTCTATCTCAGTCGATCACCCCTTCTCTCTTACAAATCCTTTTTCTTCAAAACAATTCCATAAGAACCCTAACCTTCATTCAATCATATCTCTTTCAATTCTTCATCAATTTCAATAATTATTGAGGCTAAATTGCATAACTTTTCAAGGGCTACAAAACCCCCATAATTGTTTGTTTAATTTCAGCCTATTTTTCAAGATATAAGTGAGTTTAATTTTGAATTTTTTTCAATTTTCTTCTTAATTTTGCTTTAATTCACTAACCATTGCTAAGTTTGTTACTTGTGGTTAGTTTTGTTGATAATAGGATGAAGAAAGCAGCAGGAAAATTTATAAAGAGTCTAAGCAAGAAAGGTGATACTTCATCAAGTCAACAACCAAACAAGAAGAAAAGGCCAATGGTTCAAGATGAATCATCATCAGAAGAAGAAAACTCACCACAGACAAGTGAAGAGATGGAGGTTGAAGTCGAAAAACCTGAATGGAGACAAGGTATACCTTTACATACTTTACCCGATGAATGGCAATTGATTTTGTTTAAAGAAAAGATGGCTGAGGCCAAGAATTTGATGGATCAATTATTAGGTGAAAGAACACTTGTCTTGTCAGAATTCAGGGGGTTTGGGATGGTTGAAGCATTTGAAAGAATGGGATGGAAACAAGTGTTGATTTGGAATAATGGTGATAATGCTGAGATTTATTTAGATGGTATCATTAATTGGTTGGGTACTCTAGAATTGACTCCCGGTAATAACCCCCCGGTGACTTCTAAGTTAGTAGGCACGCTTAATGGGAAAAAGGTAACAATGTCTTTTGCTACCTTAGATAAGATAGCCAAATTTGACACGGGTGCTACTTCGGGGAGGGCTTTTGATTATGTGGATGAGAAGTATTTAACGGGGGTAGAAACACCTAATAATTGGCTTGATATGCTTGTTGAGGTTTTCGATGTTACACGAGACAACTTGAGTACAACCTTTAGGATGGAGCGTGCTTTGTTGAAGCCATTACCCCGGTTAATTATGTCAATTTTGAGTTGGAATGTGTGCCCCCGAACTAGTGACAAGAGCATGGTTAGGCACCATGATGTTATTGTGTTATATGCCTTGGTCACGGGAAACCTAGCCTTATCATTTAGACAAATTGTAATGTCTAACATTTGGGATGCAAGAAACATGTTAGGTCCAGATTTAGTCCAGATTTACTGGACTCGCTCCAGACGCGACTACTGGAGCCTCACTGAAGATCTGACCAGAAACGTGTTCTACTGGACCTACTCCAGACTTGGAATCTGGAGTCCCTCTGAAGATTTGTCCAGAAATAATGGAAGATCAGTGAGCAATTACTTGTATAGGAAATCTGGAGTATTCTCCAGATGAGCTCACTGGACTTCACCCCAGTCCAGATCAACTCTACTGAAGATATTCTGACTGAAGTCAAAGACTGAAGTCTGAAGAAAGAAGACTTAATAAATGGCGGAGTCCACTGGAAAGTCTTACCAGATCTGTACACTGGAGGATTGTCAGTGTTCTAGATCCTACAAGTCTGAACACTGATATCAAGGATTGACTTTTCCCTTTACACACTTTCCAAAGAACAATCCACTTGTTCTTTACCAAAGTATACGTGTGTAAAGGTGGTTGGATAAAAGGATACACTTGCATTTGATGTGACTTTATCCTTATTCCTTATCCAATACATTTAATGTTCTTGTCGGATCATTAAATGTATGCAACCATATTTGTACGGGAATTTTGTTGCCTATAAATACAAAGTCATTTCCTTGACATAAATACTTTTTAAGCATTCATTTTGCATTGAAGTGAATTTGTCCAAATACTCTCGATCTTAATCTGGGATACTTCACAACTTTAAGTATCTCGATCCTAAAGAGTTATTTGACAAATATAGATCATTTGTAACTCAGAGGTTGTTAGGATACATACTTAATTGTATTATCTTGATTCCGCAACAACCTTGTGTTTTATTTAACATCATAAATAAAATACCCATGAAAAATACATAATGTTCCACTTTATTTGTTTATTGCTTTAAGTCTTGTATTACTTTATTTATATACTTGCATTTATATTAAAGTAATACTAGTCCAATCTAGTGCTTATTAGACTTGTTGTATTTTGCACTTTCCTGGTTTAACCATCTCGAATTTAAGGGACTCACATTTGGTATCAGAGCAGAAGGCTAAACATTGCCTAGATCTGTTTCTTGATGGCTAACCAAGAAAATACACAAGGTTTTAGTCTTGGTCCCGATCCTAATGCAAATATTAATGATCAAAATGAACCACCAATTGTTAATAACACTAATACACCTCCTCCTCCTACTCCTGCTTCTCCACACGTGCATGTGCACTACTCAAATAATCCTGTTCCTAAATTCAGTGGGAACAGTGATGAATTTGGTACGTGGAAGGCTAGGATGGTTTTGCATGTTACTGGTATTGAGAGGAACATGATGAAAATTTTAAATGAAGGTCCTTATGTACCAACATCACCTCTCAATCCCCTTCTTGATCCTTCTGGATCTAGAAGAGGAAGGGAAAAGAGGGAGGAACATTGGTCTGAAGAGGAGAGGAGATTGGTGAATCTAGACACCCTTCTCAAAAACATGATCCTCGGGGCCGTTCCAGAAACCCTAATTCCCACACTAGTTCTTTTTCCTTGTGCTAAAACCATGTGGGATGAACTTTTAAACCAACATGAAGGAGGAGATGACACCATTGTTACCAGAAAGGTCTCCTTAAACAAGAGGTATGAGTCATTTTTTGCTTAACCTAACGAGTCTCTCACTGGTACTTACACCAGACTTATGAGTATCATAAACCAATTGAGAGGTCTTGGGGTTGAGAAGGACAAGGATATACTTCTGGAGAAATTTTGTGACATTCTACCCTCCAAATGGTCTCACATGATCCTAGTCTTACGACAAGGTAAAACTCTGCACACACACACTCTCTCAACTTTATATGGAGCTTTCAGGTACACTGAAGAAAATCAAGCTTAGAGAGTGGTGGCAGAACAAGATGCTTTTAACCATGCCTCAGTAGTCCTAATGTGGTTAGTCATACTGAACCACAAGGTACAGCACTGATATCTTCTGAGAATGTATTTTCTGTGAAGAAGATGGTGTCTGAACTCATGGATTCTGGAGAGTCCAGTCAAATCTCTCCAGACTGTTGTGATGAAACTGAAGATGATGACCTTATTGCAATGATTGCTAAAACGTTTAACCGTTTCAAAGCAAGAGCAAATAGGCCATCTGGATAATTTGCATCCAGTTCTTCCACTGATAAGACCAATTTGACATGCTTTAAGTGTGGCAAAAAGGGTCATTTCATGAAAGAGTGCAGGTCCAACCAGTTTGTATCCAAGCCTGGTCCATTCTCTTCAAATAATAAGCCTGATGATAGCTATAAACTGAAATATAAAAAGCTTAAGGCCCAGATTGCTCTCATGGCACAACAAATTGAAAACAATAATAAGTGCATGATTGCAACAACTGAAGAGAAGTGGGTTCCTTCTGATGAATCATCTGTTGATGATGAAGAAGAAAGAGATTGCTGTTACATGGCTCTGGAAGACGATGAGCACCTGGTGAAGGAAGATGTCACATCTGGACGATGGGTAGACATTGTTATTAAGAAGGTTAGTGATTATGATTGTGCAACTGACCAAGAACTAAAATTGGACATAGCTGAAGCTCTTAATTCTGATTTGATTTTTGTAGAAACTGTAGATCTGATTGTGTAAATGGTCTAGAAACAGATTCTTCTGAAATAACTGCTTTAAAATCAAAGTTAAAAGAACTTCAAGACATTGAACTGGCATTTCAAGCCCAGGTTCTGGTAACTGAACAATTGATTCAAGAAAAACAAGATCTTGAGATCATTTTAGAGAAAGAAAACACGATAATGATTCTCATTTGGGCGATTTACTAGAATGATTTTGGAACATTTCACTTTGGCTCTTTTGATCAAATTTACATGGATAATTGAATTGGTATTCATTTATAACCATATACTTTGACTTTTCAACCGGATTTTGCAATTTTGACTTTGACTTTGTTCTTTCTTTCGATTCTTCATAAACAACACAACTTTAAACACTTAACGAATTTCATGACGAGGTGAAGTGGAATATGGATTGAATTGTATGATTGTTTTGTGATTTTAAGCACATAATCCAAGCTAGAGGTCTCGACACGGTAAGTGCACTAGTTCTAACCTAATGTACAATAATGGTTCACACAATATGATCATCATGAGAATTCAAGCTACGCTAACAATCTAAATCAATCATTGACGAGGCTTTTTCTCTCATTAAATTGAAGGATATAACGGATATATAAAGTGTGATACATGCATTGGAGCTCACAATTGGCATATTACCCATATTTGCACATTTGTATGTTTTTACTTGCTAACAACTCTATCAAGACGCTCATAAGTCAACCATGTCATGCAATCCAATCTACACTACCTAGCCCCACTTACATGTACAAATCCAATCACAAGAAAACCTCATTTTACAACCATGTATAGCTAATATTTTGTCTCTTTAATACAACCAAGCAAGAAGAAAAGGCAATTGGTTCAAGAATCATCATCATCATCAGAAGAAGAAGGAAGAAACTCACCACAGGCAAGTGATGAGATGGAGGTTGAGAATGAAAAACCCGAATGGAGACAAGGTATGCCCTTATGTAATTTACCTGATGAATGGCATTTGATTTTATTTAAAGAAAAAATGGCTGAGGCTAGGAATTTGATGGATCAATTGTTGGGTGAGAGAACACTTGTCTTGTCTGAATTTAGAGGGTTTGGGATGGTTGAAGCGTTTGAACGAATGGGATGGAAACAAGTGTTAACATGGAGTAATGGTGATCACGCTGAGATTTATTTAGATGGCATTATTAATTGGATGGGTACTTTAGAGTTGACTCCCGGAAATAACCCCCCGGTGACTTCTAAGTTAGTAGGCACGGTCAATGGGAAAAAGGTAACAATGTCTTTTGCTACCTTAGATAAGATAGCTAAATTTGACACGAGTGCTACTTCGGGGAGGGATTTTGATTATGTTGATGAGAAGTACTTAACAGGGGTAGAAACACCGGATAATTGGCTTGATATGTTGGCTGAGGTTTTTGTTGTCCCACGAGACACTATAAGTACAACTTTTAGGATGGAACGTTCTTTGTTGAAGCCATTACCCCGGCTGATAATGTCGATTTTGTGTTGGAATGTTTGCCCTCGCACCAGTGATAAGAGCATGGTTAGGCACCATGATGTTATTGTTTTATACGCTTTGGTCACTGGAAATCTAGCCTTGTCATTTAGACAGCTTGTGATGTCTAACATTTGGGATGCAAGGAACAAGAGACACAAACTTGTCATCCCTCACCCAAAACTCATCGCCCGACTACTCCAAATGCATAAGGTAGTCCCAAAGGAAACTAATATGGAGTATTTGAGTAATGCTCCTTATACCATGAAGAGGTTGTTAAAGGGGAATGAGTGGGAGTTTGAAGATCACCCGCAGTTTAAACTCCTTAAGGATTTGAAAACCAATGGTTATTTGATAGCCCCAAAGGCTGGGATTACTAGGGAAGAGGCGATAGAACAAGTGGAGCAAATGGGTGTTAATCAAGGGGT
>CM067168.1:138033312-138057507 GCA_034093135.1 Erigeron breviscapus | reverse complement strand
TCAGCCAACACACGTATTTGCCGAGCTAAATTCTCTGCAAACAGCACAAATGGATTGTCACTTGGTCGAAGAAAACCAAATCAACTATTTGCCGAGCTTATATCTCTGCAAACAGCACAAATGGATTGTCACTTAGTCGAAGAAAACCAAATCAACTATTTTCCGAGCTTATATCTCTGCAAACTAAACAAATAGCACCACACTTAACCAAAATTTCTTGAAATAGCTATTTGCCGAGCAATAAGCTCTGCAAATAGAACAAATAGCTCCACACTTAGCCAAACTTTTTTGAAACACGTATTTGCCGAGCAAAAAGCTCTGCAAATAGAACAAATAGGATCAACACTAGCCAACGACCTCGGCAAACACGAGAATCCACTAAAAGACAAAATAGTCGGTTTCAGGTCGTCTTCTTCGTTCAGCCAAACACCCAAACGCCGAGCTCACAGAAAATCTTCGATTTCTCCTTTATTTTTTTGAATTAAACCTTCAAATTTGTATCAAAATACTCAGAAACTAATCGCGCACAAATCTAATACAAATTAACAACTAATTTCAACCAGAATTCAAACCCAAACGAACATGTCATTTGCCGAGCTCAAATGAAATCGGATCAAATAATGAAATTAAGTTCTGAAATTGATAACGAAGGAAAATATACTAACAACAAAGTGATCGGTGAACAAATTTTGAAGAAAAACACACTGAATTTGCTGAAATCACTTGAACAGTGATCTCGGCAAATGGTATTTTCAGAAAAAACTCAAAATTCAGAAAATAAGCACAAAAACAGCTTCAAATAAGCTTGTGGATCGTTCAGATATGTTGATTGTGCTCTGATACCAAATGTAATGATGTGAATTTGAGCTTTTGTGTGTGTTTTAGTGTGTGTTAATGGCGGTTTTAGTGAGAGAGAGTAGAGAGAGAAAGTGTATGTGTAAGGGAAAGATTGGATAACATTATGGGTTAAAGGTTACAATTTGGATAATGGAGGGGGTTTATATACTTCTATACAATTTACACTATGCTCCCTTCCATATTTACAACTTATCAATATAAGTACAAATTTCATAAAGGAAACAAATCAACTACTACAATTATATTTCTAACAAGTTAGAACTACTTGCCAGTCGGGTATTAACCATCTATATTTGGGACTCATAATTGGTATCAGAGCAGCAAGGTTGAATTATATTAATTCCTTAACCTTTGATCTGCAAAGATGGTTGACCAAATATTCAATGAATGCCCTGACCCTAATGCTACTACTCCACCTACTCCACCCCCTATCATCAACAACAATATACCATCGCATAATGTACACGTACACTTTCCAAATAATCCTGTTCCCAAGTTTGATGGGAACAGTGAAAATTTTCAAACATGGAAAGCATGCATGCTCAAATATATTGCTGGTGTTGAAAGAAATTTGACCGATATTCTTAAAGAAGGACCCTTTGTCCCCATGAATGCCTCCACTATTGTCAGAACTACCGATGGGACTCCTAGGATGACACCTAAGGAGAAGGATCATTGGTCTGAAGAAGATCATAGGCTGGTAGACCTTGATACCAAGCTGCAAAATATGATTTATATGCAGTTCCTGAACTCTTATGCCCACCCTTGTTTTACTTGAAAATTCAAAATTAATGTGGGAGGAACTTATGACACAGTTTGAAGGCACCTCTGAGACAATAGTCACAAGAAAAGTTGCTTTAAATAAAAGATATGAGTCTTTTTTGCTATCCCTGGTGAAACTTTAACTCAAACATACATCAGATTTAAAAATCTGGTAAATCAATTGAAAGCCCTGGGTGTAACTAAAGACAAAGAAATTTTGTTAGAAAAGTTTTGTGACATCTTACCTTCTAAATGGGAAAACTTGATCTTGGTTTTAAGACAAGGAAAAACCTTGCACAGTCACACTCTTGCTTCCCTATATGGAGCCTTCAGATACACTGAAGAGAACAAAACTGAGAGAGCTGTGGCTGAGCAAGATGCCAAAAATCATGCTTCTACCAGTTCAGTCATGGTTCAGTACTCTGAGCCACATGGGACTGCTCTACTATCTTCTGAGAGTGATCATTCTGACTCGATGAAGAAGATGGTCTCTGAAATGTTAAAAACTGGTATTTCTGGTAATGTAACTCATAATTGTGATGAGGATGACAATGATGACCTGGTATGGGATTGAGGTGGACTTCGCTGAGATACTTTTCTCTCAGCTGGTAACAAAATTAAAAGGGAAAAGAAGTCCACATATCTCGTTTCCCAGATTTCTGAGCATTTGCTTCATGAACATGCTTGGAGATGCGTATCACATGGAGGGGCTTGAATCTTCAGCAACGGAGTTCTGCAGGGATCTATCATAGATATCTACTTCAGATCCAGAACCAGAACTCTCCGCTCCAATGCTTCAGGTAATTAATAAAACTGAAACAGCACGACCGACTGGCTCAGAAAGGTCACCGAGCGGGTCGCAAAAGAATGCGAGACCCATTGGTGCACCTGGTGGTCAAATGTTGAAGTTGTTTAAAACCCCAGCAACTTCATTTACCCAACCACCGATTCCCTCCTTCAGTGACCAACCTGAGGATCTCCGAAAAGATCCCTCAGGATCTCCAAAGGGCTTATTAAAACGTCGTAAATATAAGCCGTCCTCACAGCCCAAGGACATTAGTACCGAAGCAAACCCCTCTGGATCTTCCCAACAAGAACCAGAGGAATCGAGTCCAAAAGGAAACCCACAAGCAGCCATCTCCAAAACTTCTTTAGGAGGAGATGGTGAAGATAATACTAGTGTGCCAGCCCAGCACACATTAGAGTCCGTGTCTGCACGCGCACCCCCTGAAACTTCACAAATCTCACACTCTACTGCAGCACGAATTGATGAAGTCTTTGGTGTGACACCACCTGAGACTGAGATTCCAGACTCTACGGCCGATGAAGTGATTCTTGATGATGGTACGAGAATCATTAAGGCAACCCCTGTTTCTACTATCTCTGGCGATGAAGCTATGGCTAAGCCAACCCATAAATCTGGTGACGATGCATCTACAGCAGCAGTTGTTGAACCAGAAGCTGCTTCAGGTACTAGTGATCTAAACCAGGGCATATCTTATCGGACTGCAGTTTCGACTGACCTCTGGGATGAAGATGAGCTAACTCAAGGGAATCTTGATTCCTTTGCTGATTTTGAGTTTGATGAGGGCTTACTGGAGGAGAATCAGTCTTCTGATTCTGAGCCAACCTTCAACCTCACAAACGTCCCTCATCCCCCAGAAATCCAAAATATACTTGTTAAACAACCATATCACCAACCAGAAACTTCCCATGAACATCCATATTTTCCACCTGGCTCTACACCTGCCTATGTCACTTCACCTCGTTTTCAACCACAACTCCAACACTTACACCCACAAATTCACCAAGTACCAAGGCCCATCAATTATGATGATCAAACTGAGAAAGAGTTGGACTCTGCTACTGAATCTGAGAGTCCAACTGAAATGCAATTGAAGAAGGCATTAGATGGGCTTGGTAAAATTCCCTTTGTGGCTTCTGTTTCTGCACAGCCACCTCCTCCTTTGAGTGTAGAAGCACAGTTAGAGAAGCAAAATACCGAAGTCCAAAGCCTCCTTCTCAAGGTGGAGGACTTAACAAAATCTCTAACTGCCAATACTAGTTCCATTGCTGAAATGAAGGGTGCTCAAATGTTCCTTGGCACTGAGTTCACCAAGGTTGCTGGAAATGAGGGACTAGTAAGTGGGAAGCTAAATGAGCTGGTACATTCTTGCAATAAAATCAGTTCAGCCATCAGGGAAGCCTTCAGCCTGACCAAAAGAGATGTGCAAGCTTCAGTTGTTGCAAACTTGACATCTAGTGTTGAGATAATGAAACAAGAGGTTATGGCAGTCGGGAAGGAGGTAAATGAAATGGTGAAGAAGCCAAGTGTCAATGAAAAAGAACTTGGGTCTTCTTTAAGTGTTGAAATTATTGAAGAGCTGAAGTCTGAGCTCTCTCAGGAACTTGTTGCTCAAGTTTCAGCTTCAGTGGCTGAAAAGGTGGAAGATAAGGTCAGAATAATGGTCGTCGAGCTTACCAAGGATACAAATAAAAGAGTGGATAAGGCTGTTAATGAAGTAAAAGAATCTGTAACCACTCTTGATAAATCGGTGAAGGACCAGTCCAAGCAGTTAGATGAAATTCTGATCTTGCTCAAGAAAGAAAATGTTGTTGCTCCTCCTCCTCCTCCCTCATTCTCTGAAGAAGATAGGAAAATGCTGAAAGATCTTACTGAGAAAGAGGCTCTGAACCTTAACTCATCATTCAGGTTAAGGGCTCAGTTCTCTATAATGGCAAAGGGCATTTCTGATTGCCTTCTGCAGCAGAGTTGGGAACCTATGAAGGCCATGCAGACGGCGATTGATTTATATGCTAAGATGCCTTCTGAGGTCCCCAAAGGGGGAAATGTGCCTATTGGTTTGCTCTCAAGTACTCAAGAATTAATAGAGGCAACCAAGAAGCAAGCTGAGGTACAATCTGGTGGTGCCTCAGTTCAGGGGGAACAAAGAAAATCTGAAGTGCAGCAGTCTGAACCAGAAAAGAAAGATAAGGGCAAGGCCCAGATGGTGGAAGAACCCAAGTCCAAAGGTTCTAAGTATTCTGGACTTGTGGTTGGTGAGAATATTGATGAACATGGTTACCCCCTACACAATCTTGATGCAGATGGCAAGAAATTAGTGGCTCTGCAAAAGCAAGTCTCTAATCAGTTTATCATGTGGAGGGAAAACAAGGAAAGAGAAAGGGCACAACATCTTTCGATGGGGACCCTTGATCATGTAGATGTTGCAGCTCTTGGTCTTTCATTAGAAAGATATCAGAAAATCAAAAATGATCCGAGAGTGCAGAAAGCAGTAGTTGATATGCTTGAATATGAGTGTGGGATGATGTATTCACCTCTGGAACAAAAGCTGGAAAGTCTCACCTTCAAGTTGTCTATTGAAGACTTGAAGAAAAATAGAATGAATGAGATGGATTTGAAAAAGAAAGAGATTCTAGCTGAAGTTTCCAAGGTTGAAAGACAATTGTTAAGGCCACCCACGAAACCCAAAGTGACTGGATCAAGGTCTTCAAGGAAGAACATTCGTGATGCTGACCTTTCTACCTTCAAGCCAATTTCTGATGATGCTGCTGAGATCGAAAGGAAACATGAAAAGGATCAGTATGTGCATTATATGAAGCATCGATCCCATCCAGCTAAAATAACTGACATAGAAGTAACAAAAGCTGATGGATTGAAGCTCTTTGATTTGGTTGTTAAAAGAGAAGGAAGGGCAGCTGAAGAATACAATCAGGTTTCAGTGAACGAATTTGGGATTGTTGAGCATAGAGAGATGATCCAGATTCTGAGGGGGAAGCCAAAATCTGCTCTGATTGGTGCATGGTTATCAAGAATACAACAAAAGATGCAAGCCAAGGTAGAGATTGAAGGCAGATTATTTGGAAAGAAGGATCATTCTCCACTGAAGAGAAAAGCTACTGAAGCACCTTCTGGTTCAAGGCCTGTGAATAAGTAGTTTTCTTTTCAGTTTATCATTTACTTATATAATTATTTGCAAATGTAACAAACACTTCAGTTTGTATATATATGTTACATTTTGTAGCTAACAAGTAGATGATAGGTTTAAGTTAGAAAAATCACAAGTAAAATTCTGAGACATCAATGATCTATAAGATGTACTTAGAAAATTTTTACAACTTAAACAAAAAGTTGCATTTCAGACTTACAAACATGTATAGATAGAAGTCCGAGATGCATGCACTATTTCAGAACAAATAGGGGGAATTTGTTAGGTCGAAAATCGACCAAGTATAATTTGTTCAGAAATAGCTAAAGCTCAGTGAAGAATACTTGTACAGAATTCTGAAGTCATTCAGAATTAGTTCACTGAAGCTTCACTTCAGTTCAGATCAACATATCAGAATACCATTCAGCTGAAGTCAAAGACTGAAGTCTGAAGAAAGAGAATCAGCTCAGATGTGGAGCTCAGAAGTTGATTCTACCTGATCGAATACTGAAGCATCTCAGTGTAAATTACTTACAACACTTTACACTGATTACGAGGAAGCCTTTTTACTTTACTAACCTTTACCCAGTTAATAGCTTTAACTATTAACAAGTACAAGGTTGAGTAAAAGGTTGGGAATAAAGTATGAAATGTCACATCAACAACTTTCACACTTAAACCTTAAAAGTACGCATGTTAAGGAATTGACTTTAATTCCTTAAATGCTCCCAACCATATTTGTACGGCCTGGTCCACATCAGCATGAACCTTGCCTATAAATATAAAGGCTTCTCACAACTTGCAAATGCTTGAAACTTTAGCATTGCAACTTGTGAGATATACTCTAAGTAATTCTTACGAGTATTTCCAAGTTATTAGATCACTTGTATTTCTAGGTTGTTTAGATATTTACACTTGGGTGTTTATCTTTGTTCCGCCACAACCTTTGTATTTGTTTATATCAATAAATCAAATACATTGAAAAAGTACATCGTGTCTCAATGCTACATACTTGATCTATACATATTATTTATATAGTTTCAGCAATTATTGTTTCTTGCATTTACTTTCAGTACCTTTACCTTATTGTTTATCCATATCTGGATCGTATTCTGAACTGGTCTACTTCCAGTTAGAACTACTTGCCAGTCGGGTATTAACCATCTATATTTGGGACTCATATATTATCATTAGGTTTTCACTTGTTAAAGCCTTCTTCGGTTCGTTGGTTATTGAAATATATATTGGAATTACTGTTGGAGACCCCATTGTAAGTCTTCTTTTACTACCCTCCACTATAGCAAATTTTCTTAGTCTTGGAGTGCTCTGAGATCGAGGGGTATGGTCTATAGGTTTGGACCTCTCATCTTATTTGATTCTTTGAATTGATTATTTTGAGAATACATTTGGTTGATTCCTGCTCTTGTGCTACTAGACCGTTATTATTATCGGTTACTTCTTTCTTGGCTCTTAATGTCATCAATATCTGGCATTCATGGTTAGTAAAAGGGCAACTTTGTATTCACAATCTTGTAAGCTATATGTGGTATCGCAAAGTACCTGACTTTTGATTTCTAAAACACTGCCTTTGGTTTAAGTTGTTGATTGTGTGCTCAATTTTTGTTACTTACCAGTTCATTGTCATTGGGTGTTGTTTAGGAGCTTAATAGTGTTTTTTTCAAAACTTGTATTTGATCAAATCTTCAGGAGTGATTGCTTCTATTTGTCCTTCTTATTTTCATATTTGTTTGTCTATTTCTTGGTTATTTAACAGCAAAGAAAGTGATTTTTGAGCCTTCTAGTATGTCAAACTTGGACGGGATGTATGCAAAATATTACAAAGTTTCATTAAGATTGTTGGTCTGTTTGATAGTAAAGTAACACACCTTATTGGAAAACAGTCTACACTTCTACTAGTTTCATGTGTATTCTGTTATATTGTTGGTCGTGAGTTGGTTCTTGAAGCAACTAAGCATATCATAATTAGCCTCCTTTTTTCTTTGCCTTGTTGTTCTCCTTTTATTTTTTATTTTTCTGTCTATGTCCCATAAGGTTCAAATATTAATCCGGGCATGTTTATGAGGTGAGAATGCGTTTGCAACACTTGGAAGAGCAATTTGGTATTAGGATATCAGTATCTCTTTACCAGCAAATATTTTTTCTTAAGGTCTTAGTGTTTGTGGCTTTGTGCTCAACATGTGAATTGTGAGCCATAGGTAGACAATTTCAAAACAAATTTTTAGTTATTTTTCGTGTTTGTTCAAAGGTTCGTTGGCATATTTGTGAAGTGTTCTGTTAGAAAAAAAAACTTTTCGACAACAAGTCTGTTAATTTGGGAGCCTGTGTTCTTATTTGCATTCTTGTAGTATTTGGTGATCTAAGAATTCTACTCGTCTGAAAGTTTTAACTCTTGGAAAGATGGCTGAATAAGCTTTTATTTGATAAGGATGATTTATAGTTTTGTCTTTTTTCATATATGTTCTACATGACTTGTATCTCACATTTTATGAAAAGTTCTTTGATTCCATGTCTAATACAAATCTTGAGGAATCATGAAATCATCTTTCTAAACCGAGTGTATATTCTGATATTGTCTTGTTAAATCACATGTTCAAGTCTTGGATTATTCTCTTATATTTGATGCTATGAGATTCATTTGAAGGTTCTATGTGTTATTTGCTGTGTATAATTTAGTCTTTCAAAACAATTTCTTTTTTTTTAAAATAAAAAGCAAAAACAATCTTTTTCTAAAATTAGACAGCTAGTTTTTTTTTGGGCCTCATGAATTAAGAGTAAATTGTTCATTTTTTTAATCTTGGAGTTATCAACTTTTCATGTAATATGTAGGGTTGTAAACGAACCGAACGAACACGAACGGAACCTTGTTCATGTTCGTTCGTTTAACTTAACGAACGGTTCACGAACAGATAAACGAACATAATGACTTGTTCATGTTCGTTCGTTTGTGTTCATGAACGAATGTTCACGAACACAAACGAACGAACACTAATGAACGAACACAAACGAACGAAATATTTATAAATTAAGTATTTTTATTTAAACTTTTTCTTAAATAATTAGGTATTAATAATATATATTATATAAAAAAATATTTATATTTAAACTATTTTTTATAGTATAGTTGATTATGTATATATATATATGTAAACGAACATAACGAACAAATGTTCACGAACATAAACAAATTATTGTTCACGAACGACGGTTCATGAACATAAACGAACGAACGTTCACGAACAGATTATCAAACGTTCATGAACGTAAATGAACGAACGAGAGCTTTGTTCATGTTCGTTCATTTAACTAAACGAACGAACACGAACGAACTCCGCCGAACGTCCGAACGAAGTTCATGAACTGTTTGTGAACTGTTCAGTTCGTTTACAACCCTAGTAATATGTTAATTTTTATCTTAAATCAAAATTTTAACTCTCAAGATTGAAAGGAGGGATTTATTGGATATCTCAATCTTGATTTGAAGTGTTTTTTATAATGGTTGCATTGTTTTTGCTGGTTTAAAGGATTCGAAGAAATCAATTGTATCTCCAAATTGGAAAAAGCCGCAACATGCTTATTTGATTCTTGAAGAAATAGTTGAGGATAAAAAATTGTGTAAAGATAGAGAAAGATGGGATCTTGTATGGGACATGTTGTTCCATGGACTCGGTTCAAGGGACTCTGTTTCCTGTGCTTGGGGCATGGCATATACGGGGCACAGTCGTCCGTTATGCAACAGACCCGGCCTTGTTTCGTGTTAAAGTATGGAAGTTGTTCCAGGTTTGAATGGGAAATTGAAGTATTTGGAGCTATATAGCGGTTGGACATTTTATTGATATGTGTATCGAGCTTTTGTATTCGACACACCTTGAGTTTTTTTGTCAATGGTGTCTTGAACCCACATCAGGTGAATGATTTTGAACATGGTGGAATGCTTCTGATGTTCTTTCTGTTTAATATCGTTGATTTGCTTTCTGAAAGACCAGCTTCCTTCCCTTACCCAAAGGCACCGTGTTGGATTTTGACGAAGGAGGCATGGACGAAGCTTATGAAGTCCCGAAGGCCTCGATTGTTTCCTCGAAGAAGCTCCTATCAGAAAACGCATGGTATGTCCCTCAAACTCCAGATTATGCTCATGAATACGAAGCAAAGCATCGGCCAAGACTCGTTCACATCCTACGGACGGCGTACCACATCCCAGTAGTTATTACCCACACTGGGGGGCTCCAATGACCTTCGAATACGGTCCTACACCTCCTCCATACTCTCAATGGTATCCCGGACCTCAGTATGGCACCTCCGGAAGATACCATGCGCATGTATCGGGCAATTTTGCACCATACCTACCTCCACTACCATGGTTCCCTCACTATGAGAAGAATGCATGGACTACGGGTGCAGCATTAATTACCAACTCCAAAGTCAACCCTTCGATACAAGAGCAGTCCGTTCCCTCTAGAGAGCAAAGCGGACGCCTCACCTCTGGCTGAATGGATACAAAAGTACCCTATGCCCGTTAACATGAAGTATCCGACCAATATGGAGCCTTACGAAGGGAAAGGCGATCCAGAGGACTTCCTGCAATCATTCATAGCAGACGCTACAATATACCAATGGAATGACCCTTTGGCCTGTAAGGCCTTTGGATGGGTACTCAAGGGTGATGATAGGGAATGGTTCAACAGTCTCCCGCAGGGCTCAATCTCCAATTTTTCAGATTTAAAAGAGAAGTTCAAATTATACTTTAGCCAAAGAGAAACTCAAGTAAGATCTTGCATCACCGTCCACAACATAAAGCAAAGGGAAGCCGAAGATGCTAGGAATTTCATAATAAGGTACACTAAGGAGACACAAAGAATACTCGCGCTGCCTGAAACACACAGGATTTCGGGTCTCGTGTACGGATTCCGAAGCCCTTCGATGATCAAGTACTTGGTTAGGGGACTCCCAAAAACATACGAGGAAGTAAGGGTTAAAGCGTACACTTGGTTGGATGCCCAAGACATGATAACCGGCGGGGCAGGAACCAGGAACTATCAATACGAAGATAATCCGAGAAGTAAGAAGCAAAGTGCCCTTATCTCCCAAAAAGAAACGCACGAGCACCTATCACACAAAGGGAGAAGCAAGATTAGGGATAATACGGACCTCCGTAAACTGTCCCCCAATCCCAACCAGATACCAGCTGTGAAGCAGGCAACTAGGACACCCTTTGAAGGATTGATAGATAAAGGACTCACCACCGAGTCTGACCGTAATGCCGAAGCGGACGCAATACGGTCGAGATCAAGCAACAAAGGAAAAGGAATCATGATGACTGAGGAACCAAAGAAATCTCTGGATCCAACAATCTATATGCTGCATGAAGACTCACCCAAAGGGATAATCATCAGAGAAGGAAAGGATTACGGAGGTAAGAAGAAGAAGTCATCTAAACCCCAAGAGTCAAATTGAGAACAATTTAGCACAATGTGCAAGGATTGATTCGGAATAACAACTTGGAAACTACTCGCATTGCGATGAATGTAATAAGTTACTCCCTTAGATGAATAAAAAGCTCTCCTTTTAGGAACTTATGTAATCACAATGTGATTAATTTGATTTTTCTTTTTTAGGACATTATACAAATTGTCGTTTAATTACGAAGGGTCGCTCCCTATCGTATTATATTAATTTACCGCATGCATATCCATACAAAGACATGTTACTCAAGGCTAAAATGTGTGAAAGGGACGCCTACACAACATAAAGCCAAAATTGTGAAAAGATTACCATCTATCACAAAAAACATGCACCAAAAGAAAAAGACATGGAATGAACGAAGGGATCTACCTTCGACACCATGCAAACCATAAACAATCATAAAGACACGGAACAACTGAAGGGCAGAGCCCTCGGAAGCGTGCAAAAAATGAATACAAGCAAAACCTATGACGGTTCCTAAGGGAACCCTTGAGGAATTATAACGCAAGCAAGTCAAAGATAAAATAAAGTTTCATATATTGAAACACAAAAAAAAACAGGTGGCCAACACAAACCACCGCCTAACAAAGGTTATTAAAAATATTGTTCAAAGGCACGCAGGCCAAACAATGTTCCACACACCACATCAAAAAATAACCATTTAAGGGGCAGAAGTACCTTCGGGGCGAGGGGTGTCAATAGAGGCAGACAAAGCAACGACAACAGGAGTAGGAACAGTTTTGTCTGGCTGGATCTGAAGAAGTGATTCGAACGAAGCCATGGGATCACTATCAAGTTTGTCAAGAAAGGGAAAATGGGCGGTTTGATAATTTTCTACCGCCACATTAATGGCATCGGCAGTATTCTCTCTATATTCCGAGCGCGTTGACAAATCAACCAAACCCTCCTCACTCAAGCTACGAAGCACGGAGGCCCTCTCATCATCTCTGTTAGCAGAGATTACCTCCGCAAGTAGTCTCCCAAACTCCTCGCTATCAACTAAACTCCTACAAGCATAAGGAATCACTTCTGTTACCAAGCCAGAGCGCTGCGTCACATGCTCCCTGACAGAGGATGAAAGATTTTGAGAGACCTCCTTCTCCATATTGGCTTCAGCCATGGTCTTCGAGAGCTTCGACCTTAGCTCAACAAGCTCATCCTCTTGAATCTTCACCTTAGCCTATGCCTCCATAAGCCTGCCCTTTAGCAACTTCACATCCCCCAAATCCTTAATGGTATCATTCATCGATTCTTGAAGCAAAGCACATTCTGCCTTCTTTTCCTCCAACATCTTTTCAGTCTCCAGCTGCAAACCCAGAAGATGATTCAAACGAACAAGAATTTCAGCATCCATCATGTTTCTCTCATTCAAACGCTCCTTGTAAAACTGAGCAAAAGCCCTAGTCTCCATACGGCAGTTATCAACTGCGAAGTTAGAAGAAAAGAAGAATGAGACAAAGTGAAGAACAATATAATATCGAAGAACAAAGTTAAAAGGAAAAGAGTAAGGACAAAGCATTACTTGTTGCACCAGTCTCCCCTTCAACAACCTTCTTCTTCTTCCTAGAAGTGCTAACATTCGAAGGTGCCTCCTTACCCCTCTTACGAAGGCGGAAAGCTACACCTCCGGGAGCAACACTACCCTTCCCAGAACGACCACCGGTTACAATAACCTCGTCATCTGCACTCTGATCAGGAGGAACCACAGCTTCTTCCCTAGGAAGGATAGGAGTATCGGATGTAGAGCCAAGATTGAAAGGAACGCTCTCCCCAACCTTCGGGGTACGATCTGCACTGGAAGGAGCATGAGAAGAGGAACCAGATGGCTCCTCACCAGTACGGCCACCCTTCCTAACAAAGTTCTGGAACGACATATCTGAAGAACGAAAAAGAAGAAAGATAAACCACAGATGCAATAATCAAATACAAAGAAATCTATATGACTCACCATCCAATTCATCTTCCTCAGCAGGCAACGCACTGATGACTTTGGCCTTGAACAAAATACTATCAGGGTATGATATTACTAAAACAGGGTGTTTAACGATTTCCTCAAACAACACCTCAGAATACCCGCTATCAGGAACCGGGTCTACACTCTTTTTCAACACTCTCAAATTCTCCTTATTCACCAACACATCATAAATTTGGGGCACAAGGTCAACACTTATGAAAATAATTTTGTTCTTCCAATCCCTTATATCTACACTGCCAGAACCTTTAAGGAAGCAAGAATTTTCCTTAGATCTAGTTGCTATGGTAACCCATTCCCCTGCATCGCAAGCATATGCGAATCTCCTAAATAATTCCAGTGATGGTTCACCACCATAAGCACGACAAAACCTCAAAGGCCATAATCTTTGAATGGCCCTGAGGATGCCAGCAGGACAAGTGATTCCCATAGTGTTTCAGAACGCACAAAAAGAAAGGGGTAAATGGATACCTAATGCTACCATGGGTAAAAGATCTTAAGTATACCCCGATAAAACCATCGGGGGGGAGAAAGTATATTTTGCCTATGATCAGGCAACCTACAAGATTCAACCCGACCTAGAAAGAAACTATTTACGAAATCCTCAAATTGATTTCATGTGACGACTGAATAAGTCGTCTCTATGCCTACTTTAGACATTGAATCAAAGATAGTTTTAAAAGAAATATTACCTGAAGCAAAAGATTAGACGACGCGGCAATCGGAGGAAAGAAATCGGCAGACCTAAATGAAAGAGGAGGTGGAATAAAAGAGGAAGAAAAGAGGAAATAATGAAAAGAAGAATCTTTTTTGAATTTTGAATTAATATCGCTCAAAAGCTTCTCTAGCAATTTAATCACACAACTTTCACTTCGCCCCCCTCCAAAAGGAGTCACCGTTCTTCGATCCCTCAAATTTGGAAAAATTACAAGTTCAGTCCTTAATATATGCAACCGCAACTGCAGTAAGCATAATCAGCAACTCTCATGGCTATGCTTTACCAAAGGCACGAAGAATTCAAAATTCACTCCTCAAAGACGTATCTGAAAGAAAGATACTAAATTACGAAAAAATACACTTGGTCCTTCGAAGAATTTCAAAAATAAGACAAACAGTGGATACAACTCGAAGACAACTAAGAGAAACTATCTACAAGCAACGAAGATTAAATATCTCGTCTTTTAAAGATGTTATTTGAACCCACGAAGACAGGAGTAAAGAAGAATTCCAAGCATGAAGTCTAAAATCATATCCCTAGCAGTCTATAATATTAGACTGGGGGGCTTGACGATGTACCCCTTCGAATCACTATATGAAGGACACCTAATACGGAGCACCCTCACGAAGGGCATAAGCACAAAAGGATTAACATAAATCCTTCCCATAGATAAATACAATCCTTGCCTAGTCCGGAATGTTCTAAGGATTATCTCCTAAGGAAACTAAATCGGATAAACATGACAATTAGATTTCAACTCAAAGAAGGAAAGGGGAAAATCCTAACCTTCTCCTCCAAGGAACCTCCTCCTATAAAAGGAGGAGGATTCCTCCACATTCGAGATCATATACAATAATCCATTCTCCCATACGATCATAGATCGAACAAAAACCCTAATACAAGTCGAACACGATTCGACCTCAACATCAAACAACCTTAGTTGGCGTAAAGGAGCACCGCTCCTACCTTCGGGGAATCGCCAACGAAACCTATAAACCCTTTAGGGTTTATTCATAAATCATCCCTAGGGCAAAAACCTCTTGACGCGGTTTGGTGCACAATCACAATTCTAATCCGATCAAAACTGGTTTTGCATCATTAATTGCATCAACCATGAATGAAATCTCATGAAAGTGAAAGTATTACAAAGTATAAAAAGAAGATGAATAAGGGTTTGGTTTTTTGGCGCCCACATTGATGGGTTGAAAACTTGATGGGCTAAAAACATGATTAAAGTCGGTCGGCCAACTAAATTGGGCCTAAAAGGACCCAAGGAACCTATTGTTATGACTTATGAATGTTTTTCTCGTTAAATTATTATCATACACTCTTGCCTCTTGAAATAGTTGGAAACTTGGAACCTTTTTGTTATGTAACAAACTTAATAATTAAATGGTTCTAAGTTTATAAATTTACGTTGATTTTTAAAATTTTGATATGCATTTAAAAGAAAGACGTGGAAGACTTTGTATGAAATGGTCGAGTTGTTAATATTTTAAATAATTTGCATGGTGATTAATTTACATTTTACCTATATGATTTAACCATAGAAGAGATCATAGTTACACAACAATATTTTTAACTAAACATAACAAGCATTAGCCATATGCCCGCGCGATACAGTGGTGTAGTAGGGGCAGAGGTGGTAGCAGTGACGGGTGACTGCGGCGGAGGTGACGGTGGTTATAGCGGTGTGGTTATTAATGTAAAAATAATTGATGTAAAAGGAGTAGTGTAGTTATTTAAGAGTTAAATGGTAGATGTTGTACATCAAGTTCATTAAGGGTATTATAGGTATTTCAAGTAGATATCATAGGTATTTTAAGTGAAATTTTTTTAAAATAGTGGATAAAAAAAGGAGGAGCATTTTGAGGTTATCCACAACTTAGTTAAAAGAATTAAAGGGAACTAAATACTTTATAATGTTGTATAGATATAAGTATAGATAGACAGATATAGATATTATAATACTCAATGTATAAATATATGAAGCATAGAATTATAATGTCACCTCTTCCATTTGAATGATATTAAGTTCTATTCATCATGTAGCTTTTTAATATATGTGCCTCAACATATTATATATGGGATACCTATTACTTGGTAACATGTTACATGTTGTGGTGCATAATTTATATTCGTATGTAATCATGTTAATTGTTTCGTTAACTTTTAATATTGCTTATGTTCAGATAAAACGTATAAATGGATAAGGTTTTATCAATCCGGGTTAACGAAGGAGAATGATTTTTTTGAGTCAGATTTATGACACCTAATCTGAATATCTCGTTGTCGCAAGTACGAGCACGGTTATGACTTCGTCGACGTTATTTATCCCGAGTGGGTTTTTGGCCCATGGTTACACCTAGCTCTAGATGCTATATTAAATGAAGCCAGTTTGTTTTTACATTAAAATGTTCATATTACTTTTTCCCCAAATCATTAATAAATTAGAATACAACAATAGTATTCAATTTTTATATATACTAATGTTTATATTTTGAACTATTTACTAACTGTGTTTTGGTTTTATTTAAATATATTGATATTTTGTTAAGAAAAGTTTATATTTTGATATATCCAACGGATACTTATTAAAACCGTTTCATCCAATGGATATATGTATTGATGAAAAGCTTGGGATCAAATGAGTATAGATATGAGTCTACACGATCCATAGATGATTGATTGACATCGATCGCTAGTTTCCTACTTAAATCAATAAATCCATTATAAGACAGTCATTACTCATTAGCTCCAATTCTCTTATTTAACATTTAAATGGATTTTGGAGATGGATCTGGTTTTAGGCCCATTATAAAATGTAACCGGTCTTAGCCCTTAGGTGAAACAATGATCTGGTTTATCAACATACTTAATAGTTATTAGTTAATACCCGCAGTCCGCACTATCAGAAAAGATGTTTAGCTTGGTTAATGAAGAAGCTTTGGTCTTTTCAAACATAAGCCTCTTTCTTGAGCTGCCTATGGAATAAAATTTAATTCTGGATAAAGGAGCACAGTTTTTGCCTACAAATGTAGTTAAAGATGAAAATTAACTCCGCCAGTTATAAGTTTTTTAGTTTATTTTTGCCGGTCTGGATAAAGGAGCAGAGTTTTTGTTATAGACTTTAAGTAAAAATCCCTAAAAAAATCACGCCTAGAGCCACCATAAACCTTGAGCTGACACTAAGTTTAAATTAAAATGATAATCAAAGCATGTCAACGGTCATTTTAGAAGTCGTCTTTTAATCTCGGATTTAGATAAGATTGTGTATATTTCACGTATCTCGCATAACTTGTTTATAGCATCATTGATTTATTGGGTACCATTATTATTGTTATTGTTGGTAATAAAATAAAAATAAAAATAAAATCGTATAAATCTGAATATCTACTGAAACTTCGGGAGATTAAAGAAAGAAAGACAAAAAGAGGCTATATTATTACTCCAGTGTCCGTTGTTAAGTCTTAAGAGTAGCTTTATTATGTATATAAATAAGGGTTTTGTTAATGGCAGCCTTTAGGGCTGTCACTATAAATTATTTGGGTGCATTAATATTTGTACTTTGTCATGTGAAAATTCAGGGGAGGGGGGATTGATGTATAAAGTACTAGTTTTTATGCATCTAATAAGCTACTAATGACAACTCTTAGGGCTGTCATTATCATTTTCCTATAAATAATTTAGTGTGCGAAATATCATAGAATACAACACTTATAGAAAAACTGTACTTTGAGCTAATATATTATTTAATTTTTTATTTTATTTTGTGTAACTTAAGTTTGTGCTTTTTTAAATCAAGAAAATGTGATACTTGAATTGAAGAAATCACTAAAGTATATTATCCAAGTTAAAAAATTACTCGTAAAAAGAAAGTTGTCTAAGTTAAAGAAACATGCTACTGTTATTCTAAATAAAAGTTTTCCCCCTTCTTATAATATAAGTTTAATCACAAAATATGTATATTTGTTCCTTTCAAAGGATATGTATTGTCTTTTTCTCATGGTTAACTCCATGCTCTATGTATATGGGCACAATCATGTATTCATGGTTTTATATATCTCCTCACCCAATAGATTCTATGTATTTATTATGTCACATACAAGGGTAGCGTCACATAAATATGTTTTGGTCAAACGCATCCATGTTTTATAATATAAAAGACTAGAATGATAAACAATATTCTTTTTTTATATAGGTTATATTACAAGATAATACAAAATAAAGAAAACAAGGGGGAATCAAAAGTGGCGAAAACAAATTACAAGTCGCAAGGCAAGAGACAGGCTGCATGCTTACTTCTACCCCAACATTACTTGCTGGAACGCTATCATCCAAAGGAACCACTCTCTTACAACAACTCTTTTATATTTAATCTCTTTATATCGGTCATAAATTAAGATTTGGGATTGCTATATGCAAATTCAATCTAATTGACATAATATATCGATCAATTAATAAATGGGTAAGCACAAAAAATTTATGTTCAAAGCTACTTACGACGTATGACGACTCTTTTTATTCAGATGTATACAGCGTAATCAAGATATCATGTGGTATCGATTTTCGACAATGTCCTATGCCACCCCCAATATATTTTTCCAGAGAGGTTTTGTACCTAAAACATCATGTGATGAATAAAATGAATAACCACTAAGCCATCTTAATTATTAATTGATGGTTCCGTATATCAACTTAATGATAATAATTAGTATATAATATATGTGTGTCTATAACATAATCTTTAAAACCATATAAAACCAGTAACACAATTTGTGTCTTTCAACAATTTAATTGATAACCAATAATGTTTCAGATATCATATAAGTAGAGACCTGAATTTTTAGCAATCGATGTAATATATATGTTTTTTTTAAGTAGGTTACAAAATAAACATGACCACATAATATAAACCATTGTCTACCGGTAACGGAACAAGAGACCTCTTATCTAAACAACCCTCTAAACACGCTAAATGTATTCTATTATTTAATCTGACTCACACTGCACCAAGCTTGCAACTTGTCACGTTTAAAATTCAGTTTACTAATACTATTAATAATTTTATAAACTAAAATTGAGATTAATGCGAATATATATACTTTTGGTTTTGGAAAAAAGTGATAGTTTTATAGGGAGGATGACCATGGACACTATATTCACGTAACGTCACTTTTATTTACTGTTATTCATCATGTCCACACCGATGACCGAACAACTTTGGACACCCCTAAAAATTTAGTCATGTGTGTTATAAAAAAAAAGAAAACAAAACGGACTAGTTCAATTTCACTTTTCCCACCCCAGTGGCGTTTTTGATACGCGTCACCTCAAGCATCTTCAACGAAAAGGCGAATACAATGATACGATATATCGTTATTATACTTATATTGTGGAGTTGTATCGTTTGATAAAGACTCATGGTTTTTAAGGAGAAATTCATAATTCAATTGCTGACATAAATGAATTTTTGATTATTATTGAGATAATATAGGAATAAGAATAGAATTGTCATTAATGTATTATGCATTTGAGATCAATAAAAGGTTAATACAAATTAACGTACACGTACTTGAGATTTTATCAAAACCTTGTTAACCTAAACAGTTATAACAACTAAATTTATATAATTGATTGAAGCTATATATATATATATATATATAAATTTACGGTTATATATATACGTTTTTAATTAAGTCGTTAATAAAAAATTACAATTTACAAAGACGAAACTGATATTTCAGAAAGAAAGGATTTGATATGTTCTTAGATCTAATAAATAATTCAGAACTCAAAATACATTACATGTATCAACAACAGAAGCTACATCCAAAATCAATTCATGCAGTACAAGGAGATGTAGTACCAAAATGCAAGACTTAGTTGCTAGAAGTTTAATTCAGTGTAATGCTTTTTAGTAGTATGTATAAGTTAAGGGACTGAAAATGTCATATGTAGATAGTTTGTAACAAGAAGTCAAAAGGGTCAAAGAGGCGGTTACTACTCCCTCATATATATATATATATGTATATTGTATTCATTTGTATATATATATATATATATGTATATTTTGTATTCATTTGTAATTAATCAATAATACAGAAAATTCCCAAATTCATTTCTTCCCTTTTCTCTCAAATTCATCTTAAATCCAGTTTCTAATATGGTATCAGAGCATGATCCGATCATCAGGATCAATGATCCACTCAACATCTAATCATCTTCTCCGATCGCCGGAAAATCTCCATTCTTTCCGGTTACTGAAACCCTAATTTTTGATAATTTCATCAATTTTTTTTAATTTTCTTCATTAAAACCCTAAAATTCTTGATTTCTTTCTCAAATTCAATCACAATGCCAGATGTTACTCCAGATAATGTTGCTGATAACATTGAATCAATTCATCATCCTCTATATCTACATCAAAATGATCACCAGGACTTATATTGATTGCGAAGAAATTAACTGGATCTGACAATTTCAGCACATGGAAAAGATTGATGTTGATTGCCTTAAATGCCAAGAATAAGCTGAAGATTATCAATGGAGAATACAAGGAACCAGAGGCCACATCAAATCTCAAGCCAATGTGGGACAGGACAAATGACATGGTAATCTCCTGGATACTCAATACTGTTTCTGAATCTATTAGCAATAATTTGAGTTTTGTCAACACTGCTTCTGCCCTATGGAAAGAACTCAATGAACACTATGAACAATTAGATGGCCAAAGGATCTATCAAATAACAGTAGATGTGACTTAACTTAAGCAGAACAACACCAGTATTAAGGTCTATTACCATAAGATGAAGGGTTTTTGGGATGAATTAGATGCTTTAGAGACACCTTATGCTTGTGTTTGCAAATGTACTTGTGAAAATGGCAAAACTAATGGTGAGAGGGAACAAAGAAAGAGACTAGTTCAATTCTTGATGGGACTGGATGAATGTTACTCAAATATTCGTGGTCAAATCCTCCTACAACAACCATTACCCTCAGCTGCTAAAGCTTATGGCATGCTAAGACAAGAGGAGAAACAGAGGGAAGGCATTCTGCCAAAACCTCCAACCATTGCTACTGCTCTCACAGCTCACACACCTTCAAATAACACCTCTTACAAACCTTTTCCACACCAAACATACAAGAAATCTACCTACACTACCAGGCCAACTGAAAGAAAGAGTCCCTTCAGGAAAGGTATCTTTTGTGGACAATTCTACAAGGAAGGTCACCTGAAAGAGGAATGCTATCAGGTTGTAGGCTACCCAACTGGTCACCCATTACATGGGAAATTCAAGCCCTATACCTCTCCCAAACCATCTGTAAACTCTGTTGCTACTCATGACACTCCCCTGCAACAAACACTTGATCACTCTGGAGCCCTGAATCCTCAAGAACATGCACTGCACAGCAGGATGGACCAATTGCAAAACCAGCTGAATCAACTTATGTTGATGATGCAGCACACTTCACAAGGTCATCAAAACTCCTCTCCTACTCTAGTAAACTTACTCTATGCTTTCATCTCTGCATGTACCTAATATTGTGTTATGACATGCATTTCTGACCTCAAAGATGCATGGGTACATGACAATGGTGCAACTGACCATATTTGCACCACTCTTTCCAAATTCAAGACCATTAAAATCTGTTCTCCACCTATATCTGTATCTCTACCTAATGGTCAGACTGTCATGGTCACTCAAATAGGCACAGTTGAACTACAGCCTCACATTACTCTTCACAATGTGTTTTACATACCTAATTTTGCCTACAATCTCATATCCATCAGGCAACTTACAGCTTCAACTAAATCCAGTGTCACTTTTACTCATGACACATGTTATTTGCAGGCCCATGATAACATGATCCCCATTGGTTCAGTTCTACATGGGTTGTACATCTATACTCCTCCTATCTCACACTGCAATTCTACAATGGTGACAAATCCTACTACTTCTCATCTGTGGCATGCAAGGCTTGGCCATCCATCTTTTCATGTTCTTAAGAAAATTACTTGTATTTCTCCTGTTATACAATGTAATGATGTCAACAAATGCACTATCTGTCCTTTGTCAAAACAACAACATTTATCTTTTCCTTTGAGTACATCTCATGTTGTTGCTATGTTTGATTTAATTCATGTGGATGTATGGGGACCATATAAGCATGCTACCATTAATCAATGCAAATACTTTCTAACCATAGTAGATGACTACTCTAGGGCCACATGGGTGTACTTACTGCCATCTAAATCTCATGTTTCATCTACTCTCAAACTCTTTCACTCATACATCATCACTCAATTCCAAACAAAAGTCAAAACTATTCGCAGTGATAATGGAACAGAATTCACAAATTCTGATCTCACTTCTTTCTTCCAACATCATGGCATCATTCATCAAACCTCATGTCCTTACACACCACAGCATAATGCTAGGGTAGAAAGAAAGCACAAACACCTTTTAGAAATGGCAAGAGCAATACAATTTCAGGCCAACTTCCCTATTCATCTATGGGGTTACTCAATACTTGCAGCCACATACCTTATCAATAGACTACCCAACAGTGTACTCAATTTCAAAAGCCCATATGAATTACTCTATAAAGAACAACCATCCTTGACACATCTCAGAACAATTGGTTGTCACCAAGGACAACACCATGTATTCTGCTTGGCTATCCACAAACTCAGAAAGGTTATCTCTTATACAATATGAACACTCATACCACCTTTGTTAGTAGGCATGTTACATTTCATGAATCTGTCTTTCCTTTCCATCTTACACCTTCCAAAACATCAACAACCACCACACCAACACAATTTTCACCAACACAATTCTCTCCTATCTACATACCACCACCTACTCCACCTTCCTCTACTCCAACTTCAACTTCTCCACTATCTAGTCCTCCCTCTTCCCCTGTTCACACTCCTTCCACTCCAGATGATTCTCATTCTTCCTCCTCATCCACTCAATCTGTAACTCCTACTCCCCCATCTATAACTCCACCATCTATAATTCCACCACCTCCTCCCCCACCTCCACCTCTTAGACAGTCCACCAGACACAAATCTGTGTCATCCAAACTCCAAGGTTACTCTTACCAGCTTCCTTCAGCTAACATCAATTCTGTTTTCTCTAAATATCCAATCTCTAACTATCTTAATTACACAAATCTTTCCCCCTATTTCCTTAATTCTGTTCAAACCATAGATAAACAAATTGAGCCAAAGACTTATCTTCAAGCTTCCAAAAACCCTAAATGGGTAGAGGCTATGACTCAAGAGATCAAAGCTTTGGAATCCAATAACACTTGGGTTCTTACCACATTACCAGCAGGAAAGGAACCAATTGGCTGTAAGTGGGTTTACAGAATCAAGCATCATGCTGATGGTAGCATTGAAAGATATAAAGCCAGACTAGTGGCACAGGGCTTTACTCAGCAACAGGGTATTGACTATAAAGAAACATTTGCCCCTGTAGCTAAAATGGTGACTTTTAGAACCATGTTAGATGTTGTTGTACATAAAGGTTGGCACATTGAACAACTAGATGTGAATAATGCATTTTTGCATGGGGATCTTCATGAAGAAGTGTATATGGCTGTACCAAAAGGGTATTATCAAAATTTACCTCCCAACACATTCTGCAAACTCACCAAATCTCTCTATGGGCTGAAACAAGCAAATAGACAATGGTTTACAAAATTAACATCTTTTCTATCTACCCTTGGTTTCATACAAAGTTATGCAGACACTTCCCTCTTCACCTATTCCAACAACACAGATTTCATAGCCCTACTGGTATATGTTGATGATATTCTTCTATGTGGAACCACCTAATCTTTTCTTGATAAGGTTAAGACCCATCTTCACAACCAGTTCAGCATTAAGGCCCTGGGTGCCCTTCATTACTACCTTGGGATTGAATTTCTTAGAAATTCTAGTGGCCTAGCTATGACTCAAAGAAAGTATGCTCTGGATCTGCTCTCTCATGCTGGTATTAATGATCTAAAACCAGCAGCCACTCCTATAGATCCATCTGTCAAGCTTACTGCCACCAGTGGTACCCCACTTCAAGATTCTACATTGTACATAACCCTAGTTGGAAAATTGATTTACCTTACAATTACAAGGCCTGATCTTGCCTTTGATGCACAATTTCTAAGTCAGTTCACCCATTCTCCAACAGATGATCATATGAAAGCACTTACTAGAGTTTTGAGATATATTAAACTCAACCCTGGTCAAGGTCTCTTCTTCCCCACTCTAACCAGTCTTGAGCTGACAAATTATTGTGACAGTGATTGGGCAACTTGTCCAATATCCAGAAGATTTGTTTCTGGCTTTGCAATCTTCTTGGGTACAAGTTTAATTTCTTGGCAATCAAAGAAACAATCAGTTGTATCAAGATCATCCACAGAGGCTGAATATAGAGCCCTTGCAG
>CM067168.1:138020812-138028312 GCA_034093135.1 Erigeron breviscapus | reverse complement strand
TAGTATTTTGTTTTTGGATATGGGGTTAATTTAGTTGAAACTTTAGTGGCTAGAGGGTATTTTACCCACTCATTTTGGTTATTTACGTGGCAAAAGAAGGAAAGGCCAGACAATCTCTTCTTTGATGATTCACAACTCCACCATTTGCAATACCATCATCTTGATTCTTCTTTATTCTTCTCAAAATTCTTGTGTGAATGATCGATGTCGTTGGACCGATCAAAAATATAAACTAAATACCACTAATTAGCTAGGGTAAGTCGAGTATCGTTTCCACAGGGAATCAAAGGAAAGTGTTAAACAAGTTACAAAAGTTAATTAATCTAGACATAAACTTAAAACCGATTGATTGATTGATTTTGATTGAGTTGATTAAACTACAATTAATTGTGAACTTAACAAAATAATGCAATTAAATAAAAAGGATCATTCTCATGCTTCAAATTATGTTTTCAAATATGTAACCTAACTTATATTCGTTGGAAATCACATAGACATGATTCGTTATAACGTTTGGATTGAATGAACATAAGAACTAAATTAATCGGTTGTGATGATTCACGATAACAAAAACCGGGGAATTGACACAACTAGATTTTCAATTCATTAACATAAAATTACAGATTCATGAGAGATTCATTCAATAATCAATGAGTAATTAACAAGTTAAAACCAAATGATAGATGAATTTCATTCAAAGTCATAAATAAGTAATCATTCAAACAATCCAAACAACATTAGATGTAAAAGACTAATGAGGAATTAAACATCTAATCCAACAAGAATATGAGAAAGGTTGAACATAAATGGCTTACATAATTGTTCACTGAGAATGATAAAAAGGAAACCTAGCATATCATCTTCATCAATGATTCTTCAATGTTGGCTATGATCTCCATGGAATTGTAATATGGTAGTGATTTTGGGGTCTTGGGAACTTTTGGAACTGCTATTGTGTGTGAAAAATATCAATGGTAACTTCCCAAGTCGTCCAATAAAGTCATATAAACTGAAAATTAATTAAAACCCAAAAATTCGGATTTTCTGCACAGCAACTGGCGTAACCTACGCCCCTCCTGGGCGTAAGGTACGCCCCTTGAGTTTTTGCCTGGCGTAAGGTACGGCCTGGGTGGGCGTAACCTACGCCCCTTGTAGCTGCAATTTTCCAGATTTTCTTCCTTGACTCTTTTAACTCGTTTCTTGATCCTTTTGGCTCCAAATCGCAACTTATGGCCTGAGACACTTAACAAACATAAAAACGCCCTAATCTTCTATTAACAAGCACAACAAGTGTCATTTTTATCCATTAAGATCATGCAATT
Source organism: Erigeron breviscapus (assembly GCA_034093135.1). NCBI lineage: Eukaryota > Viridiplantae > Streptophyta > Magnoliopsida > Asterales > Asteraceae > Erigeron > Erigeron breviscapus. Next base: position 138,026,990 of record CM067168.1, on the reverse strand, counting down.
TAGGCGTTTATCACATTCCCCAACTTAATTCTTTTTCGTCCCGAAAAAGGCATTCATCATGTAACAAGTCAATTTACAATCCTATAATACTTCCTATCACCAAAGAAACACCATATAAGAGTTATATCAATTATACATATTTGTAAAACTCAACTCTCAAGCAATCTTCAAAGTACACTTGGGCGAAACCAAATAATGCAAACCAAACCACATAACACAACCAACTCATGAGACTTACAACCATCAAAAGATTTACGACTAGCAAATAGAAATATATAAATGTGCAATTAAACCTAATAAACCTCAAGTTTGCCACAATACATGCATCACACTCTCACAATGTGCACTCCCCTCGGTTCATATTTTTGAGTGAATTAGCAAAAGATGTGCTAATATATATATATATGAAGCTCTCAACCCATTATTGCACACTAAAAGTCATAGGCTAGTACACAAATCGAACCAAGACCTCATAACACCAAATTATCACTTCGGCATTCATACAAGATTGATGGAATTATGGAATGAAACACGGTAATGATTCTCATTTGGGTGATTTACTAGAATGATTTTGGAACATTTCATTTTGGTTCTTTTTGATCAACTTACATGGATAATTGAATTGATTTTCATTTATGACCATATACTTTGACTTTTTCAACCGGATATTGCAATTTTGACTTTGACTTTGTTCTTTCTTTCAATTCATCATAAACGACACAACTTTGAACAATTAACGGATTTCATGACGAGGTGAGGTGGAATATGGATTGGATTGTATGATTGTTTTATGATTTTAAGCACATAATCCGGGTTAGAGGTCTCAATACGGTAAGTGCACTAGTTCTAACCTAATGTACAATAATGGTTCACACAATATAGTTATCACGAAAAATCATGCTACGCTAACAATCTAAATCAATCGTCGACGAGGCGTTTTTCTCTCATGAAATTGAAGGATATAACAGATATATAAGTGTGATACATGCATTATGACTCACAATTGGTATATTACCCTTATTTGCACATTTCTATGTTTTTACTTGCTAGCAACTTTATCAAGACGCTCATAAGTCAACCATGTCATGCATTCTAATCTACACTACCTAGCCCCACTTACATGTACAAATCCAATCACAAGAAAATCTCATTTTACAAACATGTATAGCCAATATAACTCGAATATTTTGCCCCTAAGGGTCAATTTCATATTACAAGAAAGTAAATCAACATCTAAACTAGAAACATAAATGAAATTAACAAGAAAATTGAAATCTACCTACGAAATTAAAAATGCAAAAACACAAAATAAATACATAGTCACATAATCACACAATAAGAACAGAAAGATAAATGGAAGGTACCAATCACTGCCATGGACCTTGCGGTCCAAAGATCGACTCCATTAGGCCCCGATATAGAGATTGGGCCTCAAATGGATCAGAGGCTACTGGTGGTGGATCATTCGAGCTCCCCTCAACCCGTCCAACACAAGAATGTCTCGGGAGCCACTCAGAATCGTGGCTCTGAGGATAATATGGATGGGAGGTAGGAACATACGGCTGCCTGTAATCATATGAAGGAGGAGTCTCCACATAGTCAAGTCCCGCAATGTGGTCCTGGTGGTGGCGTACTTGCTCAAAATACTCAAACTGCTGTCTCTTATCCTGTTCATGAGCATATGCCATACCTAACTCATAACTCCTCCACTGCACACCCTGCTGAGCAGTCATATCCCACATGTTCCTCTCATAGGATGTCCACTGATTATAATCACTAGGCTGCTCATAACCAAAACTCGGCCCAGTACCTCCTATCCCAGCTCCTAACAAACCATCTCTCCTTCCTTCAACACCCCCTCTAGCTGCACTAGACTCACCCCTCTCATTAGCACGCATTTGTTCCATCTGTGCTATCGCCTCCTCCCTAGTAACCCCAGCCTTAGGAGCTATCAAATACCCATTGGTTTTCAAATCCTTAAGGAGTTTAAACTGTGGATGATCCTGAAACTCCCACTCATTCCCTTTCAACAACCTCTTCATGGAATAAGGAGTATTACTCAAATACTCCAAATTGGTCTCCTTTGGGACTACCTTGTGAATTTGGAGGAGGCGGGCGATGAGTTTCGGGTGAGGAATGACAAGTTTGTTTCTTTTGTTTTGTGAGTCCCTTAAATTCGAGATGGTTAAACCAGGAAAGTGCAAAATACAACAAGTCTAATAAGCACTAGATTGGACTAGTATTACTTTAATATAAATGCAAGTATATAAATAAAGTAATACAAGACTTAAAGCAATAAACAAATAAAGTGGAACATTATGTATTTTTCATGAGTATTTTATTTATGATGTTAAATAAAACACAAGGTTGTTGCGGAATCAAGATAATACAATTAAGTATGTATCCTAACAACCTCTGAGATACAAATGATCTATATTTGTCAAATAACTCTTTAGGATCGAGATACTTAAAGTTGTGAAGTATCCCAGTTTAAGATCGAGAGTATTTGGACAAATTCACTTCAATGCAAAATGAATGCTTAAAAAGTATTTATGTCAAGGAAATGACTTTGTATTTATAGGAAACAAAATTCACCAGTGAATTTTGTGCCGTACAAATATGGTTGCATACATTTAATGATCCGACAAGAACATTAAATGTATTGGATAAGGAATAAGGATAAAATCACATCAAATGCAAGTGTATCCTTTTATCCAACCACCTTTACACACGTATACTTTGGTAAAGAACAAGTGGATTGTTCTTTGGAAAGTATGTAAAGGGAAAAGTCAATCCTTGATATCAGTGTTCAGACTTGTAGGATCTAGAACACTGACAATCCTCCAATGTACAGATCTGGTAAGACTTTCCAGTGGACTCCGCCATTTATTAAGTCTTCTTTCTTCAGACTTCAGTCTTTGACTTCAGTCAGAATGTCTTCAGTAGAGTTGATTTGGACTGGGGTGAAGTCCAGTGAGCTCATCTGGAGAATACTCCAGATTTCCTATACAAGTATTTGCTCACTGATCTTCCATTATTTCTGGACAAATCTTCAGAGGGACTCCAGATTCCAAGTCTGGAGTAGGTCCAGTAGAACACGTTTCTGGTCAGATCTTCAGTGAGGCTCCAGTAGTCGCGTCTGGAGCGAGTCCAGTAAATCTGGACTAAATTTGGACCTAACAAATTCCCCCTATTTGTTTAGAAATAATGCAAGTGTTTTCAAGCTTGAATCTATACATTTTGTATGCTTGAAAAACACAAGTTTCGATTTGTCTAAAAATCTAAGTTACTGGAAAACACTTTATAGATAATGAGTGTTTTCAGTTTCATCTTTTAAGTTCTAACTTAGACTAAATCTGATCATTTACTTATAAAATAAAAATTGCAACTATTATTACATTCATCAACTGATAAATAGTATACAATTTTCATAAGACAATAATTTACAATAAGTAAACAATAAGAGTCAGGCCCTTCTTTTCGATGTCCTTTCTGGAGCATCTTCAGTAGCCTTTCTCTTTGGTGATGGAGAAGATGGTATTGAATCTGGTGATCTTATGCCCATTGCAACTTCCATCTATTGCTTTCTTCTCCATACCTTTTCCACCCTTTTCAGAAATGCCTTAACATCAGTCGACACATTTGTCTTCCCCCTGAACGTTAAAGCGATTTCCTTCAGTTCACTCCATCCAAAAGCTTGGACTGAAGTACTTTTCCTCTCGTCAGTAAAGTTACCCTCCCTGGTCAACTTTACTTCAAACTTTGACATGCCTTCATGATCTTCAGCCAACTTGATTTTAGCACCAGTGATCCTTCTTGCATCAGCCCTGAAATTCAACATCTCATTGTATTTTTCTTTCAGCTTGGCTTGCTGGATCAAAGCTTCAGTATCCTTGGACACTCTCCTTTGCTCTACAGCAGATTGGAGTTCTTGACGATTTATTTTTCGAGAAGTGTCCAGGGGAATGAAAGTACTTACATCAGCATCTTTGATTGCTTTGATCTGTCTGGCAGTCAATTTTGGTAAACCAGTAAGTCTCTTTATGTACTCTATCTCCAGAGCACCAACATTCTTTCTTATCTTTTTCTGGAGACTTACCAGTTCATCCTTTCTTTGTCTGATGAGTTCTGGTACACTCACGCCATAAATAATTAATCATATACCTGTTCTTCTTCAGCGTATAATGAGCGTACATGAACATCATCTAATGCATTTAGGCATTGATGAACTCTGGGGTCATCTTTCATCCTTTTATATACTTCAATGTTAATGCCTAACCTTCCAGCATTGTAAGAGTCCAGAGTCCCCATTGTTGCCATCTCCCTTTGATGGCCAGCAGTTCATCCTTTTGATTTCTTTTGAAAATCTCTATCATTATGCATTCTTGCTCTAACTTCCTGGAAGTTTCATCATCAGCATCTTCAGTATGCTCTTCCTCTTCACCAGATACCACTTTTTCTTTTCCTTTAACAGCCTTCAGAGTTGATGGAATATCTGGGAAGGACTCAAACTGGGGCTCACTGGCTTCAGTACCAGTAGCTTCTTCAGTTAGCCCGGCTTCAGTGCCATATGCTCTTTGTCTTTCAGTTTGGTCACCAGACGACCTTTCCCCCTTGGAACGATCTCCAGTTCTTGACTTGAGATCATTCCATAATTCTTCAAGCATAAGTCTGTCCAGTGCACCAAATGTTGTACCTGCTACTGGAGTTGTTTCAGACACAACTTTCTTAAGTGCCTGCACTTCCTTCTGAACATTTTCAACAACTTTAGGCAAGTGTTTTGGAAACTTCTCATCCAGTAACTTTTCTACTTGGGGTAACACCCCATCATAAATGCTACGAAGAACAGTCCCAGAAACTTCTTCACATAATTCTTTTTCAACATGTTGTTTCTGAACTTCCTTGTACATTCATCACTTATAGTGCTAACAACTGCACCCTGTTCCAGTGTGGGTCTACTCTCCAGAGAGCTTACCCTGAAAACCAAATTCTGAACATCTTCTTTCAGACCTGCCAGTTCGCCAGTGACTGCAGTCTGAACAGAAGTAACCAACCTAGTCTCTAATCCTGGACTGCCACCTTGATCTTTTCAGTGTTGGTGTTTGTGGCCAGTACCAGTTCATCAAGCTTCTCATAAACCAGCTTCTCATTTCCAGCAAAGACATTCATTTCAGATGCCAGGTTATTGGATAATAATGATTTAAAGTCAGAAATAACCTGTGATGAAGTCTGGAGTGATCTCTCCAGGTCCGCCACCTTAACTTAAAAGGCCTTGGACCTCGGCAGAAGAAGAAGTGGAGAGACCACTGGGAGGTTCAAGAGTTGAGGGTAATCTGGTCATTAGAGGAACTTGTGCCCAGTCCTCTTCAGTTGCAGCTTCAGATGTTGCAACTGGTGACTCCGGCGCACGAGGAGGAGGTTGAGATTCTGAAGGTTGAATGGTTGCTGGCGTGAAGTATTGGGTGTTTTCTGGAATTGAAGGTGGTGGTGGTGGTGGCATGTTTGATTGTGGTGGTGGCATTTCTGGTGGAGGTGTTGGCATTTCTGGTAGATTTTCTTCTTCTTGTACATCTTCACCCAAAAAATTCAAGTTAACATCAAAACCTTCAGACATTGGGGAGTCAACATCATCCCATTCTTGAGCAATCCCAACTGTCTGTTCACCAGACTGTTCACCAGTCTCTTACATTCTGTTCACCAGCCTCTACGCGAAGTGACAACTCGGTCACAAACCAAACTTTTACTTGTTTCACAGTTTTCACAACTTTTAGTACAACAGTCAGTCCTTGTGTTCGATCCTGGTCTTGCCAGTTACCTATATTACATGCGAACGGGTACACTGCCCGTAAGTGTGTTGTAGTCAGTAAACGGTAGACCTTGTTATAAATTTTTAAACTAGATTTCACACATCAAAGCCCATAGAAGTAGATATTCGGTTCATCCCGGTGTCACCAAAATGTATGCAGATTTGAAGTCGATTTATTGGTGGCCGGATATTAAAGGGGAAGTAGCTCATTTTGTAGCAAAGTGTTTGACGTGTGCACGTGTGAAAACGGACCATCAAAAGCCGTATGGTTTGTTGCATCAATTAGACATTCCCGAGTGGAAATGGGATCATATTACCATGGACTTTGTAACGAAGCTACCTAAAACGCCGAAAGGGAATGATATGATATAG
>CM067168.1:137997147-138019812 GCA_034093135.1 Erigeron breviscapus | reverse complement strand
AAGCAGAAGAGAGCCAGTTTCAAAACTAGGCAAAACTTTAGCATCACTGAACCTCTTCACATGCTACATATGGATCTCTTTGGTCAGTGAATGTTCAAACTAGAGCTGGGAAGAAATACACTCTAGTTGTGGTCGATGAATTCACCAGATACTGTTGGGTGGGATTCCTTAGATCCAAAAGTGATGCACCTGCTGAAATCATCTCTCTCATCAAGAGAATTGAACTCAGGTATACTCGAAAAGTCTGTCAGTTGCGAAGTGATAATGGTACTGAATTTCGAAAATAAGGTACTTGAAACATTTTGCAATGACACTGGCATCTCTCAAAACTTCTCATCAGCACACTCTCCAGAGCCAAATGGAGTTGTGGAAAGAAAGAATCGCACACTGATAGAAGCCGCCAGAAGTATGCTATCTGGATCTGGTCTTCCCACCAGTTTTTGGGCTGAGGCAGTTGCAACTGCTTGTCACACCCAAAACCGGTCAGTCTACATCAAGAGACATAAGAAGACTGCCTATGAAGTACTCAGGAATCGTAAACCAAATATTGGATACTTTCATGTATTTGGTTGTCCAGTTTATATTTTAAACGGTTCCAGTCAGCTTGGAAAGTTTGATGCAAAAGCTAATGAAGGGGTATTTTTAGGTTATTCAGATATTCAAAGGCCTTTAGAGTTTATAATTATAGACTCCACATGAAATGTGTTGTGAATTACGTGTAGTTCTGGAGGTAATTCCAGTTGAAATGCCTGTTCATTAACCTTCTTGATAATCTTGAAAGGTCCAATGAATCTGGGGCTTAATTTTCCACGTCTTCCAAACCGTAATACACCTTTCCAAGGCGACACCTTGAGTAAAACCATTTCGCCTTCTTTAAAATCGAACGGCCTCCTTTTCTTATCAGCATATGACTTTTGCCTTTCGCGAGCAACACGTAAGGCTTTCTTTGCGATGTTAACTTTATCGGCCGTAATTTGTACTACTTCGGGTCCAGCAAATTGCTTTTCCCCGGGCTCCAACCAACAACTAGGAGTCCTACACTTTCTACCATATAGCATCTCATAAGGTGGCATTCCTATACTTGCATGATAACTATTGTTATACGCAAACTCGACAAGAGGTAGGTGTTTATCCCACGAGCCACCATAATCCATCACACAAGCTCTGAGCATATCTTCGAGCGTTTGAATAGTCCTTTCACTTTGCCCATCGGTCTGCGGGTGATAGGCTGTGCTCAGACGAACTTGAGTACCAAATTCCCGTTGAAAACTCTTCCAAAAGTTGGAAACGAATCGAGCATCACGATCTGACACAATCGATATCGGAAACACCATGTTTAGAAACCACTTCATCAATATACAACGTAACGAAATTTTCCATAGGAGCATTCTCACGAACTGGGAGGAAATGGGCACTCTTCGTTAATTGATCGACAATAACCCATATCATATCGTGACCACGAGGCGTTCTTGGAAGCTTGGTTATAAAATCCATCGTAATACGATCCCATTTCCACTCAGGGATCTCGAGTTGCTGAAACTTCCCGTAAGGCTTTTGATGTTCAGCTTTCACTTTCGCACACGTCAAACATTTCTGTACGTACATCATTACATCGTTCTTAATACTGGGCCACCAATAAATAGGCTTCAAATCTGCATGCATCTTTGTGGCACCAGGGTGTACAGAATACTTAGTTTTGTGAGCTTCATCCATTACTAACTCACGATTGCCTCCATAGAGAGGAACCCATATTCTACCTTTGTAAGTTCGAAGGCCACGACTATTTTCTTCCATTTGGAGTCTGTTCTTCTTCTTTTTCCCAATAGACTCCGCTTTCACATTATCATCTTTAACGCTTCGATTTGAGCTAATCGAATAGGTTCCAGTAAATTCGACTCAATCTTTGTAATCATCGCACATAATCTACTCTTCGCATATCCTTTGCGGCTTAAGGCATCAGCAACCACATTAGCTTTGCCTGGGTGATATTTAATCTCACAATCATAATCCTTTAATAACTCCATCCACCGACGTTGTCTAACATTCATGTCCTTCTGAGTGAACACATACTGTAAGCTTTTATGATCCGTATAAAGGGTACACTTCGTACCATACAGATAATGTCGCCACAACTTCAGAGCAAAAACAACAGCAGCCAGCTCAAGGTCATGAGTAGGATAGTTCCGCTCATGAGGCTTCAGCTGTCGAGAGGCGTAAGCGATAACTTTGTCTCGTTGCATTAATACACACCCTAACCCCGTGATGGATGCGTCACTATAGACCACTAAATCATCTGTTCCTTCGGGTAAGGCTAAGACTGGAGCTTCACACAACTTCTTTTTCAACGTTGTGAAGGCTTTCTCTTGAGCATCAGTCCATACAAATTTCACACCTTTCTTCGTTAATTCAGTCATTGGCTTGGCAATGCGCGAGAAATCCTGAATAAAACGTCGATAATAGCCAGCCAAACCAAGAAAACTCTTAATTTCAGTAGGAGACTTAGGCTGCTCCCACTTCGACACCGCTTCTATCTTCGAAGGATCTACTTTTATACCATCAGAGGAGACGACATGGCCGAGGAAATGAACTTCCTTTAGCCAGAACTCGCACTTGGAGAACTTAGCATATAGCTTTTTCTCTCTGAGGACTTGAAGGACAGCCTCAAATGCTCTCTATGTTCCTCTTCCGTCTTTGAATACACAAGAATGTCGTCGATAAAAACAATAACGAAATGATCCAAAAATGGTCGACAGACACGGTTCATCAAATCCATAAACTTCGCTGGAGCATTTGTCAAACCGAATGGCATGACAAGGAACTCGTAATGACCATAACGAGTTCGGAACGCTGTTTTGGCTACACTTTCTTCTTCAACCTTTAATTGATGATAGCCAGACCGTAAGTCAATCTTTGAAAAACAGGAAGCACCTTGAAGTTGATCGAACAAATCATCAATGCGAGGGAGTGGATACTTATTCTTCACTGTTCTTTTATTCAGCTCGCGATAATCGATACACATACGCATGGATCCGTCTTTCTTCTTTACAAAAAGGATAGGAGCCCCCCAAGGAGAGGAACTCGGACGAATGAAACCTTTATCTAAAAGTTCCTGAATTTGCGTCATTAACTCCTTCATCTCCGTCGGAGCTAATCGATAGGGAGCTTTGGCTACAGGAGTAGCACCAGGAATGAGATCAATAGAAAATTCAACCTCACGATCAGGAGGAAGACCTGGAAGATCTTCAGGGAAAACATCAGGAAACTCGGAAACAACTTCGACATCAGAGACTGTAGGCTTCGCGATACGAGAATCGATGACATAAGCTAGAAAATGTGACTTAGTTTGCCGTATACAACGAAGGGCTTTCATCATCGAGATCACCTTAACATTTCCCGGCTTCTTGTCACCATAAACACAGACACCTTTACCATCAGGGGTAGCGATACGAACTATTTTCTTTGCACATAAGACGACAGCATCGTTTTTAGACATCCAGTCCATACCAAGTACAACATCAAAACTAGGAATGGTAGTTGGTAACAAATTAGCAGTAAACGACCGACCCTCTATCTCTAACGGACAATCAGAATAACCCTCTCGTATAATAGTCGTTGCACCATTAGCCACTTCTACTTCTATAGGGCACCGTAAAGAACTAGTAATCATGTCTAATTTAGGAGCAAACAGAGTAGACACAAAAGATTTGTTCGCACCAGAATCAAATAACACATTAGCGGGTTTTGAGTTAACAATAAGGGTAGCAGTAACTACCTGATCGTCGTCTTTTGCCTCCTCGGCCGTCATCTGGAAAGCACGGGCTTTGGCTTTGGAAGCTTCCGCTTTCTTTCCCTCATCTTTCTTCATTTGGGGACAATCGGCAATACGGTGCTTTGCATCTCCACATTTATAACATCTTGCTTTATCAGTGCATTCATCAAAAGTATGACCCTGTGTTCCACACCTATTGCACCTGCGGGTCTTAGCAGAACACTGACCAGAATGAAAAGCCTTGCAGCTAGAACACCATTTTCCATCCTTGTCTGTCTTTCCCTTGTCAGAGGACGAAGATCCCTTGAACTTCTTTCCAAAACGATTTGATCCACCAAACCTCCGCTTATTGCCAGACTTCTTCTCATCCTCTTTCTTTTCAACTTTCTTATCCGCAGCAAAATCATCATCAAGCTTTTTAGATTCTTTGATTGCTTCAGTTAGAGTCTTATGCTGCCTACAAATACCTCGATAACTTGGAGGTAAACCATCGACATAGCAGGCGACTTGATCTGCATCAGTTCTGAATAGATGACCCACAAATTTCATCTTTTCCATAAAGGAACGAGCATAATCATTGACTTTACCAATTTCAGCCGTCAAAGCACGAAACTCCTTTTCCATCTTACGCTGTTCATGAGTCCCGATATACTCCTCAATAAACTTCTGCTTGAAGGTAGCCCATGTGATAGCAGATACCATATCTGGAGTCATCGAAATAGTAATGCTCTTCCACCAATCTCGAGCACCTTCTTTCAACATTCTACTCGCACACAACACCTTTTTATCCTCTGGACAGTCACAAGCTTCAAAGACCATCTCAGTATCATCAAGCCATTCCATACAGCCTACTGCGTTAAGTGTTCCATTGAATTTCTGAGCTCCACACTTCTGGAAACTTTCGAACTTAAATCGAGGAGCTTGAACTACATTAGGAGGAGCCACATCAACATTAACAGGGGGAACGACAACATTATCCACTGGTGGCTCAATGTGGTGAGATGGCACTGAGTAGTTGCCATCAGTTCCTTCAGCATTCTCAGCAAGAGCGTTGTTCAGTTGCTCTTGAGTCTGTGCTAACTGGGCTTGGAGAGTCAGCACAAGATTGTACAGTTCAGCTGCATTAGGGATTTGCTCCACCACTGCTTCGTTAACTCTAGGTGGATTGCCGGGAGGTGGAGGCATAGGACCTAATGGACTTGGCTGATTGACTTGCTGGGGGTTTCCTCGATTTCTATTCGTATTGGCTGCAACAGCAGCAGCATTGGCAGCATTAGAAGCACCTGCACCCGGATGGACAGGTGGAGTAACGCTAGCAGTAGCTCCGTCGCGTTGGATGTTGCGGTTGCGAGTGTTAACCATTTTCCTTCAATAAAATGGTGGAGTCGATAAGCGCAAAATAAAACAAAAAGCTCGTTGAGATAAGGCTAGAACATATCATCGTAACGTAAACATATCGTAAGCCCTATCACACTCGCACTCATCCCAACCCATCCTACATCACATGTCATCACTAGCTAAGGCATCCTACGAGTACCTAGCATGCATATCCCAAGTTTAAGTCCAAACCCTATGGTCAATAGGCCTTGGTTCACTTAAACTACTTCTCTGATACCAACTTGTAACACCCGTTTTGTAAAAATATGGATTTCCAAAAATTTTCGTTTTAAGTTAACAATAAGGGTAGCAGTAACTACCTGATCGTCGTCTTTTGCCTCCTCGGCCGTCATCTGGAAAGCACGGGCTTTGGCTTTGGAAGCTTCCGCTTTCTTTCCCTCATCTTTCTTCATTTGGGGACAATCGGCAATACGGTGCTTTGCATCTCCACATTTATAACATCTTGCTTTATCAGTGCATTCATCAAAAGTATGACCCTGTGTTCCACACCTATTGCACCTGCGGGTCTTAGCAGAACACTGACCAGAATGAAAAGCCTTGCAGCTAGAACACCATTTTCCATCCTTGTCTGTCTTTCCCTTGTCAGAGGACGAAGATCCCTTGAACTTCTTTCCAAAACGATTTGATCCACCAAACCTCCTGCTTATTGCCAGACTTCTTCTCATCCTCTTTCTTTTCAACTTTCTTATCCGCAGCAAAATCATCATCAAGCTTTTTAGATTCTTTGATTGCTTCAGTTAGAGTCTTATGCTGCCTACAAATACCTCGATAACTTGGAGGTAAACCATCGACATAGCAGGCGACTTGATCTGCATCAGTTCTGAATAGATGACCCACAAATTTCATCTTTTCCATAAAGGAACGAGCATAATCATTGACTTTACCAATTTCAGCCGTCAAAGCACGAAACTCCTTTTCCATCTTACGCTGTTCATGAGTCCCGATATACTCCTCAATAAACTTCTGCTTGAAGGTAGCCCATGTGATAGCAGATACCATATCTGGAGTCATCGAAATAGTAATGCTCTTCCACCAATCTCGAGCACCTTCTTTCAACATTCTACTCGCACACAACACCTTTTTATCCTCTGGACAGTCACAAGCTTCAAAGACCATCTCAGTATCATCAAGCCATTCCATACAGCCTACTGCGTTAAGTGTTCCATTGAATTTCTGAGCTCCACACTTCTGGAAACTTTCGAACTTAAATCGAGGAGCTTGAACTACATTAGGAGGAGCCACATCAACATTAACAGGGGGAACGACAACATTATCCACTGGTGGCTCAATGTGGTGAGATGGCACTGAGTAGTTGCCATCAGTTCCTTCAGCATTCTCAGCAAGAGCGTTGTTCAGTTGCTCTTGAGTCTGTGCTAACTGGGCTTGGAGAGTCAGCACAAGATTGTACAGTTCAGCTGCATTAGGGATTTGCTCCACCACTGCTTCGTTAACTCTAGGTGGATTGCCGGGAGGTGGAGGCATAGGACCTAATGGACTTGGCTGATTGACTTGCTGGGGGTTTCCTCGATTTCTATTCGTATTGGCTGCAACAGCAGCAGCATTGGCAGCATTAGAAGCACCTGCACCCGGATGGACAGGTGGAGTAACGCTAGCAGTAGCTCCGTCGCGTTGGATGTTGCGGTTGCGAGTGTTAACCATTTTCCTTCAATAAAATGGTGGAGTCGATAAGCGCAAAATAAAACAAAAAGCTCGTTGAGATAAGGCTAGAACATATCATCGTAACGTAAACATATCGTAAGCCCTATCACACTCGCACTCATCCCAACCCATCCTACATCACATGTCATCACTAGCTAAGGCATCCTACGAGTACCTAGCATGCATATCCCAAGTTTAAGTCCAAATCCTATGGTCAATAGGCCTTGGTTCACTTAAACTACTTCTCTGATACCAACTTGTAACACCCGTTTCGTAAAAATATGGATTTCCAAAAAACTTTCGCCTAACGGCGTCAATAAAGCGGAAACAGTTTATTAAAAACCTCAACCAAAGAAAACAGTTGAGAAACATAAGTGGTGTTACTAATAGCATCAAATCAGTAATAAAAGAAATCCATAAGATTGCCCAACATAAAGCAATCATACCATAGTCATTACATAAGTTCCATAAAGGAAATCAATAACATAAGGTCTATGCGAAGCTATTGGGTAAACTAAAGCCAGCTTGATCATCTACCCATCTCTCGCCAAAGCTTCACACGTCATCTCACTGCCTAACCTGAGGGGTGTCAACACATTAAAAGAAACAAGTGTTAGCTATAAAGCTAAGTAAGATAACACCAGGTTTAAGCAAAACATTTCATCCATTAAACACGTCACTTTAAAACATTACGTCATTTGATTTAGGCATTTATATCACACATAACGTATCCATATCACATATAAGCATAGAGTCCATGACCCTAAGTGTGCCTAATCAATTTCGTCATTTCATCTCATTAAGTTGTGACTAGGTCACCGTTAAGTTGTAACCGAAGTTACCGTTAAGGAAAGACAATGTCGATTCATGAGTAGCACGTTATGTTCATAACATTAGGTGGGTCATCAGGCCACCCGGACTACTCGCCACATATGACTGGTTGCAAGGAGCCACCCGAGCAACCATTTTACGTACCCTCCCACATACGGGCACTACGTACTCTCCCACATGCGAGCACGACGTACTCTCCCACATACGAGCACGATTTATACGTACCTATTACCACCGTCAGGCACGGGTTATGCATAACTCTTAACGTCTAATTAGCTCGAGCATTTACCACATTTAGTTTAGGTTTCCACATTAATCCTAAACTAATCCACATCTATCATCTTTTCACGTTAGGGCCCTTAAAACGTGCACGTGTCATGGCAACCTAAAAAGGTCTAGTGTTCTAGATGAACAAGCCACATATACATGCACATATCATCATTACATCATATCATTAACCACCATTCATCATAACATATCATATCGTTTAAACATATCATCACATATCATATCATAAACGTATTTACGGGGAAGCATTTTAAGCATAGGCATCGTCATCTTTAATCCCCGAATACCTCCCATATCAACCCAACCACAATATAGGTTATACATTACCGTTTTGGAGGTTATAGTTTATGAAACCATTTTTGTTGCACCCTCAGCGTGACAAAAGTAGTGTATCTTACCTGTTAGTAGTATGTGCGCGCAAACAAAGCTAACAGTGCTTAATAGTAATCCCCCGACACCTATCGTTCATTAACATGTGAAGTATAAGTCATTTGGGACATTAAAATAAATCTTAGCACTACATAAAGGCTGACCAAATTCGAACCAGCATTACACCTTACGAATTTAAGTTTCCAAAAAAACGAATTTAGACCTCAAACGAAGTTCATCTTCGTTTGATCATACGAACATAGATTCCAGAAAACGAATTTAACACATAAACGAACTTAGACTTCCATTTCATGCCAAACGAACTTAGCAATGTTCAAACGAACTTAGAACCTTAAAAACGAATTTGAAGTTCGTTTGGAATCATCAGGAACGAACTTAAGCTCAGAAAACCCTAACTTCGTCCAGAAATCATAAAACGACTTGTTCTTCGATTTTTTCCAGAAACGAACGACCTGGGCTTCACCCAAAACATGTTTTTGACATATATAAACATATTTTGATCATCAAGATCGATTACAAACTCGTTTGACATCGTTTAGAACATTAACTCACCAAAACGCTTCTTTAACCTTAATCCTTTGACAAAACCTTTTGAAATCAGTTTTTGACTCACAATAAAACAACCCTAAATCTGAAATATGATCAACAAACCGATCATTACCTGTAATTAACAATGGCTGATCGAAATCAAGCCCAAAAGACACCAACAATCTACGTAAAACTTGAAGAGATGCTTTAGAATTTCAAGAAGGATTGAAAGGTTGTTTAGGTTTGTTCTTTGAAGTGATTATGGCTGCTAAAGGAAGGAGATTAGGCTAATCCCAGCCCTAATCCCGTTTTTAACTTTTCACCATTGGCAAAACTAGTCCCTGGACTTCATATTGACTTTATTTCACTTTAAAACACCTATTGGGGATACATATAACACACCAAAGCACTTTCGCACACTACAAAGGCCTTTTACACATCATTAATCCACTTTATTGTCACTCATTAAAGATAAATAAATCTCACATATAGGGCACATAAACATATAAACACACATTTTATCACATATCAAATCACGGACTTAGAATTTGACCTAACGACGGTAGTCAACATAAACGATTAAGTTTTGGGATGTTACATTAGTTGACCCGAAAATTATGTCGTCAACATAAATCTGGATTAGAATGATGTCACTCCCTTGTCTTTTGATAAACAAGGTAGTGTCAATCGAACCTTTGCTAAAACCAGATTTCACAAGGTAAGAGGAGAGAGCATCATACCATGCACGTGGGGCTTGTTTCAGACCATATAAAGCCTTATCTAACCTGTAAACATAGTTCGGATGTTTTGAATTCACAAATCCCTCAGGTTGTTCAACATACACCTCTTCTTTGAGAATTCCATTCAAGAAGGCAGTTTTGACATCCATCTGGTATACTGTGAAATTCTTGTAGGCAGCATAGGCAAGAAACATCCGAATGGCCTCAATTCGTGCAACTGGTGCGAATGTCTCATCATAATCAATTCCATCTTGTTGACAATATCCCTTTGCAACCAATCGTGCTTTGTTCCGTACAACAACTCCAGTTTCATCCTTTTTGTTTTTGAAGATCCATTTGGTCTTAATTGGCTCCTTATTCTTGTAAGGATTAGGGATGTTAGAATTAAAAATATGGTGTTTAATTGTAAATATGGTTACTTGTGTTAAGTTGTTAAAGTACAAGGGGTGTAGATGAAACTTGTAATGTTTAGGATATAAATACCCCTTGTAACTACCATTTTGTAACTAACCTTGAAAAGCCTTCACATAATAAACACACATTTGACTTATTCTCTCTCTCCTCCCTATCATCTTCAACCTCCCTCCACACACACTAAAACACACATATTCCACCATTGTTGCATCAATCAAGCTCAAATCTGTTCATATCAATTGGTATCAGAGCACAATCAGCATATCTGAACGATCCACAAGCTTATTTGAAGCTGTTTTTGTGCTTATTTTCTGAATTTTTGAGTTGTTTCTGAAAGTACCATTTGCCGAGATAACTGTTCAAGTTATTTCAGCAAAATTAGTGTGTTTTTCTTTGAAATTTGTTCACCGATCACTTAATTGTTAGTATTTCTTCCTTCGTTATCATTTTCAGAGCTTAATTTCATTGTTTGATTAGATTTTGAATGAGCTCGGCAAATGACATGTTCGTGAGGGTTTGATTTCTGGTTGAAATTAGGTGATAATTTGTATTAGGATTTGTGCGGGATTAAATTCTGAGTATTTTGACACAAATTTGAAGTTTTAATTCACAAAAATGAATGAGAAATCAATGATTTTCTGTGAGCTCAGCGTTTGGGCGTTTGGATGAACGAAGAAGACGACCAGTAACCGACTTTATTGTCCTTTAGTAGTTTCTCGTGTTTGCAGAGGTCGTTGGATAGAGTTCATCCTACTTGTTCTATTTGCAGAGCTTACTGCTCGGCAAATAGTTGTTTCTAGAAATTTTGGTTAAGTGTTGGAGCTACTTGTTCTATTTGCAGAGCTTACTGCTCGGCAAATAGTTGTTTCTAGAAATTTTGGTTAAGTGTTGGAGCTACTTGTTCTATTTGCAGAGCTTACTGCTCGGCAAATAGTTGTTTCTAGAAATTTTGGTTAAGTGTTGGATCTACTTGGTCTATTTGCAGAGCTCATTGCTCGGCAAATAGTTGTTACAAGAAAATTTGGTCAAGAGTGGTGCTATTTGTTCTGTTTGCAGAGATTTAAGCTCGGCAAATACTTGTGTTGGCTGAAGTTGGTTAAGTGCTGATCCTATTTACACTATTTGCAGAGATATTAGCTCGGCAAATAGTTATTTCAACAAAATTCTACTAAGTGTTTTGAGATCGATTTCTGTTTGCACCATTTGCCGAAGTATCTGCTCGGCACTTAGTTGAAATTAGACTTGTCAAATCAATAATTTTCAAGAAAATTGTTTCAAAATCTTTTTTGATCAATAATCTACTCGTGGGAAGAATTTAAAATTTTTCAATTTTTTTTTCCTATTTCAACTATTTGCAGAGCTCTGAGCTCGGCAAATAGTACAAGTAGACCAAAGTTTCAAAGATTTTCTAAAATCTTTTCCAAATCAATCTTCTATCATTTTCTCATCTTGTGTGTGAAATTTGTGAAAAAAAATTTTAAACCCCCATTTACCGAGCAAAGAGCTCGGCAAACAGCACTTTCGTCCTTCAACACTTGAACCTTGGTTGTTTGTGTATTGTGCTGACTTGTGATGTTTTTCTGATCTAAGTATATTCATTTTGAGTGTTTAATTTGTTGAGTTTAAGTGTTTTAGAATAGAAAGAAATTGATTTGACCGTCTTCAATTTTGAAAAGACATTTTATTTTGGGCTTAAATGTCATTTGGTCTAAAAGTCTAGTTGGGCTTAACACTGTTTTGGGCTGAATTTCTGAATTTTCTTTTTGGGCTAATCTGTGTTTGTTGGACTTACAATTTTTTTTCTTATTTGGGCTGATTTGTGCGTACTTTAGTTGGATTGTTCTTTCATAAGAGTGTCATCAAGTTTTTAGTCAAAATGTCAACCGAAGAGTTCGAGTTAAGACCAAGCCTGAAGTCACATCCTTATCCTGAACTCAAAGAGTTGAACAAGCAAATGAAAAAACTGTTAATGGAAAGTCTTAAATCTGAAGTTGACCGAGTCAAATCTGAGAACAAAGAGCTCAAATCTTCTAATACTCTCAATTTGTCTGCTATGGAAAGTTTTCAACTTGAAATTGACCAACTCAAATCTGATAAATAAAGAGCTCAAATCTGCAAATGATCTCATTTTGTCCAACATGGAAAGTCTTCAAAAAGAAAATGATCATTTGCAATCAAAGATTTTCAAATTAACAAATGAGTTGGACAATTCTTCCAAAGAGCTCAACAAAATTGTTTTAGACAATCAGTCAAAAGAACTTGTTTTGCAACAAAAGATTTCTAAGCTTAACCATGAGTTGCAAAATAAGTCCACCATTTTTGTGAGCAAAGAGCGAAAATTTTTCAAAGTTTATGAACAACTTCGAATTGATATGAGCAAGGTTGAAAAAGAAAGAACAAATCTTTGTGCTCAAATAAAGTGTCTTGAAGACAAGTGTTTGCAACTTCAGTCAAACGAAACATCTTTGACCAAGAAAATTTCTGACCTTGAGATTGAATTGCAAACACAAACCAAAATTTTTCAAACTGAAAATCATTGTTCTGTCTCTTCTGACCCATCAAAAGAAGTTGTTAAAGTTTGCTCTCAAAATGATTGTTCTCTATGTGAAGTTGTTAAAGTTTGCATTCAAATTGATAGTCCTATATGTGAACTTGTGAATTCCTCTGTGCAAACTGATTGTGAAGGTGATGAAACCATTTCCAAGGAAAGTCATGATGAAACCATTTCCAAACCAAAAACATGTTGTCAAACTAAACCTAAAGTTGATGTTCCAAAGAGGGTTTACACGGGTAAATCTTCAAAACCTTTTGAAAGAAAGGTCTCTCATTTTACTAATTACTCCTTACAAAAGGGTAAGAAGTACACTAAGAAACCAAATTTTGATGGAACAACTACTTTAGTGTCTTTTCTATCCTTCGAGGATAAGTCTGAACACATTTCTCAAGCCAAATCTCAGTTGACAAAAACAAAATGGAAACCGATTTCAAAAGATAAGTCAACTGAGTCAAAATCATTCAAATATTCATTTTATGAACTTTTTGATCTTGCACCAAAACCTGCAAAAGCAGTCGTGCAAAAAGTGAATGATTTTGTTTCGAAAAATCATGTTTCAAATCAATCTCAAAAGATTGCTTCTCTTTCCAAGAACAAAAATGATTTTTCTTCTCTTTCCAAGAACAAAAATGATTTTTCTTCGTTGCTTCCACGCAAACTCTTTTTAACTAAACCACCGGGTTTTAGTTCTCTGTGGAATGCAACTTCTATTCATCAAATCGATGAGACTTACATTTGGCATTTCAAGAATTCAAAAACCATTGGACCCAATCTCAAATGGGTTCCAAAAGTGCTTTCCAAATGATTTGATGAAAAGTGGCTTATGCACACATCAATGTATAACCCGTTCCAAAACCGTGTTTATAATTTCATTCCTTTTAGAAAAATCCAAAAAGATTTTCAATGTTTCTTATTTTTGAAAAATCCAAAAAGATTTTATATTTTCATCATTTTTGTTTATATACACAAAGTATTAGGATGAGATGCAAGGCATCGAACGCCTTTGTGTACTGCCTTTGTAGTCTCATTTGTAATATTTGTGAGCAACTTTCAAACTTTTTACTCACCCTTTATATGCAAAACAATTTGTTCAAATCAAGCATATATTTAGGGGGAGTTTGTTTATCAAAACCAAAACTTCCAAGTTTTGAAACTCGTTTGCCATTTTTAAACACTTTGGATGATTTTCAAACCATTTTCGATCATCTTTATTGAAGTTCGGTGTTAGATTTGCACGCGAGAGTTTAGGCCACTCATAAATTCTCCATGATCCTGTCATCGCCGATGAGATCTAACCCCGGAGTTAAAATTCTCTATTCTAGATTGTGAGGGTTTTTGAGTGTGATGTTGTTTGTGCAAATAGGACATGAGGGAGTAGTCGAAAAGTAAGAGGTTACGGTGAAATGATGTGAGAAAGGGCTAAAAGAAATAAAAGCCCTCCCAAAAATTCTTAAACGCCGGGTCAACACGTTTCTATCGGATTTCATTTGTTGATATCTCGATATTGAAGAAGACTTCATGGACCCAGTGAAGCAATGCACATCTTTTCATAACCACTCAAGTATTTCTTAACAAATGCTTGTTTTATTCTCACGGAGATTTTCACATTTCTATCGACTCTTCATTTGGAAGATGTTGATATTGAAAAAGGGAGACACTCTGCTATGGTCCCCGACTTCATTTGATCACTTATCGAGTCTAGAGCGTTCTTGATATATATTTCATTTGACTAGGACACATCGAGTCTTTATATGTCTTTGTGACATCGCATATCTTTGTGATATTGCCGGAACATTCGTAGTGATATCATATTTTTGATATTCCACGATGATCGAATGGAAATCCTACCAATGCTAACATCATTTCCAACGTTGAACGTAGGTCTCACATTTTCATTTTATGAATTTGTTGAGTAAACGAGAAGTCTATGTGACCTTGGATTTATTTTCCCAAAAGTCTTTGAGGATAGTAAGACATGGTTATTGAACGCCTTTGTGACACTGACCATGAATTACATTCCTTAAAGCAATCTATTGGTTGAAAAGCCATAGACCGAACCATTTAGAGATAAGCTTTGTGCATTTCTCGATGATAATGGGAAGTCCTAAAATTAGTAATCGTATTTTTAGGCCACACCATTAATCCTTTTGATTTTTGGTTGTGTCAACGGATCATTTTTATCCGGTTTTCATTTCTCTTCACACAAACACAAAGAACACAAACACCAAATAAAAATCTTTTTCCAACAACGCAACCTCACATTCTAGTTCACCAATAGGTTCATTGGGAATTGAGAATTGGGTTGGGTTCATTTGCTTGCTTGTTGTTTGTTTTCATCTACCGTTTATGCTATCAATCATTATTGTATGATGAACACGTTCCACATATTCATCATAAGGGGGAGAAATGATTAAATGATTGATAGATAGAATTCAAGGTTTTAGGTAGAATTTGATTGGTAGAATTTGATTAAGGATAATTCATTGTGTTTGGTTGTTCAAAGGATCGTTAGTTTAGGTGAAGAGAGTGAATAATTATCGTGATATCTTGAAAGTTGTAAGATTGTTTCGAGAAAGTTTTGAGATTGCGAATATTCAAGATGATTTTAGTGTTGAAAGTATATGGTCGATTATAGAAAGATTTGTTGAGAAATATGACCATTGTTTGATGATTGGAGATTGAATAATGTTTGAGAAGAGATGAAAAGTTTAAGATTAGATGGAGGTTGTTCTTTTGCTATTAGATTCAAAGTTTGAAGAGATTGTTCATTTAAGGGGGAGCAAAAGTAAACTCATGAATTGTTAAAAATGCTCCTAAATGATTGTTTGTTTGAGGGGGAGCAGGAAATTGAAGATTGTTCATTTATTTGATAAAGTTGCTCCGAGATAGTTGTTTATTTGAGGGGGAGCAAGTGTTAATTGATCAAAGGATCAAGTGCTCCAAGATGATTGTTGATTCAGAGACAAGTTAGACCAAGAAATGAAATTTCCGCATTCCAAAACCAAGCTTCCGCAAAGCCAAAAGAATTCAAAGTTAAATCAAGCTTCCGCAAAGCCAAAAGAATTCAAAGTTAAATCAAGCTTCCGCATTGCCAAGAGAATTCAAAGATAACCAAGATTTCGCATCCAAAAGTATTCAAAAGAATTCCAAGTCAAAATCAAGCTTCCGCATTGTCAAGAGAATTCAAAGATAACCAAGATTTTGCATCCAAAAGTATTCAAAAGAATTCCAAGTCAAAATCAAGCTTCCGCATGCTACTCAAAGATTCAAGTTACTTCTCCAAGCAACATCAAGTTGAAATCAACATCCAAAAGTTAAAGTTGTGAAAGCTCGAAAGCTACAAAGATTTCAAAGATGCTTCCAAAGTATTCAAAGTTGCAAGAGAAGGTCAAATTTTAGAAAGTCATCGTCAAGAATATATGTTTGTTGAGAATATTCAAAGTCAAGGTTGATACAAGACGTTGAAGACAATGAGAAAGCTTCAAAGTCCAATCAACATTGAAGATTTTCAACAAATGGGCTCATCATGTTTATTTAAAGACCGAAGACGATGCAACATTTACAATTCAACACCAAGGGGGAGATTGTTAGAATTAAAAATATGGTGTTTAATTGTAAATATGGTTACTTGTGTTAAGTTGTTAAAGTACAAGGGGTGTAGATGAAACTTGTAATGTTTAGGATATAAATACCCCTTGTAACTACCATTTTGTAACTAACCTTGAAAAGCCTTCACATAATAAACACACATTTGACTTATTCTCTCTTTCCTCCCTATCATCTTCAACCTCCCTCCACACACACCAAAATACACATATTCCACCATTGTTGGATCAATCAATCTCAAATCTGTTCATATCAAGGGACCAATTTCCACACCTCAAGACGTTCAAACTGATTAAGTTCTTCCTGCATTGCTTTCACCCAATCTGTACAACTTAGAGCTTCATTCACTGTCTTTGGTTCAACCATACTCAGAAAATTCACAAACAGACATTCATTCGCGGATGCGGATCTTGTCTGAACTCCAGATGTTAGGTTACCAATAACTTAAGAAATTGGATGGGCTCTAGTCCATTTGGTGGAGTGTGGAATTGGATCAAGTGGATCACCAGATTCTCCTGAATCAATAAAACCAGGAGTATATTGCTCTGTCAATTGTTCAAATGAAGTTTCAATTGGCTCAACAAAGTCGTAGTGATCATAAACTTCAGGATTGATTGACGGATTTGTCACTTGAGTGATATGTTGAGGTTGAGTATGCAACTCAGAATTATCATTACGTGGAGGAGAATCAGATGAAGAATTAACATCTGATGATTGTGATGGTGAAGACTCATTAGGATTCGTCTCATTAGTATTGGAACTGGATGCTTCATTTGTAGACACTTCAGACTCAGAAACTTTGGTCGGAACATGGAAAAATTCTTCAAACAAGATATCCAAATCTTGTGTAGTTGGAGTAGAGAATGATGATTTGACAGTGGTTGCAGTTTTTGTTTCGGAAGCTTGTGGACTTTGAAGTTCGGGTCTTGAACTGTGTTGTTCAAGAACCATTCCCGAGAGTTCATCAAATCTAACATTCATACTCTCTTCGATCTTATTGGTTCTTCGGTTATACACACAATAAGCAATTGATTCTCTCGAATAACCGATGAAATATGCCTCATCGCCCTTTGGTTCAAATTTGCCCAAATTATCTCGATCATTGAGAACATAACAAACACAACCGAAAATGTGTAAGAAGTACACATTGGGCTTCCTCTTGTTAATCACCTCATATGGAGTTTTATCAAACCTCTTGTTTATGATTGATCTATTTTGAGTGAAACAAGCAGTAGCAATAGCTTCAGCCCATAAATTCGGAGGCAACTTCGAATAAGCAAGCATAGTTCTAGCTGCTTCAACAAGAGTACGATTACGTCGTTCAACTACTCCATTTTGTTGAGGCATCCTGACAGCGGAAAATTGATGAGTGATACCCATGGACTTGAAGAAAGAAGCAATAGTTGAATTCTTGAATTCAGTGCCATTGTCTGAGCGAACAATGTTAGGTCCAGATTTAGTCCAGATTTACTGGACTCGCTCCAGACTCGACTACTGGAGCCTTACTGAAGATCTGTCCAGAAACGTGTTCTACTGGACCTACTCCAGACTTGGAATCTGGAGTCCCTCTGAAGATTTGTCCAGAAATAATGGAAGACCAGTGAGCAAATACTTGTATAGGAAATCTGGAGTATTCTCCAGATGAGCTCACTGGACTTCACCCCAGTCCAGATCAACTCTACTGAAGACATTCTGACTGAAGTCTGAAGAAAGAAGACTGACAAATGGCGGAGTCCACTGGAAAGTCTTACCAGATCTGTACACTGGAGGATTGTTAGTGTTCTAGACCCTACAAGTCTGAACACTGATATCGAGGATTGACTTTTCCCTTTACACACTTTCCAAAGAACAATCCACTTGTTCTTTACCAAAGTTTGTGTGTGTAAAGGTGGTTGGATAAAAGGACACAAAGTCATTTGATGTGACTTTATCCTTATTCCTTATCCAATACATTTAATGTTCTTGTCGGATCATTAAATGTATGCAACCATATTTGTACGGCACAAAATTCACTGGTGAATTTTGTTGCCTATAAATACAAAGTCATTTCCTTGAAAAAAATACTTTTAAGCATACACTTTGCATGAAAGTGAATTTGTCCAAATACTCTCGATCTCAAACTGGGATACTTCACAACTTTAAGTATCTCGATCCAAAAGAGTTATTTGACAAATATAGATCATTTGTAACTCATAGGTTGTTAGGATACATACTTATTTGTATTATCTTGATTCCGCAACAACCTTGTGTTTTATTTAACATCATAAATAAAATACACCATTGAAAAATACATAATGTTCCACTTTACTTGTTTATTGCTTTAAGTCTTGTATTACTTTGTTTATATATTCTTGCATTTATTTACAAGTAATACTAGTCCATTCTAGTGATTATTAGACTTGTTGTATTTTACACTTTCCTGGTTAACCATCGAACTTAAGGGACTCACATTTGGTATCAGAGCAGAAGGCTAAACATTGCCTAGATCTGTTTCTTGATGGCTAACCAAGAAAATACACAAGGTTTTAGTCTTGGTCCCGATCCTAATGCAAATATTAATGATCAAAATGAACCACCTATTGTTAATAACACTAATCCACCTCCTCCTCCTACTCCTGCTTCTCCACACGTGCATGTGCACAACTCAAATAATCCTGTTCCTAAATTCAGTGGGAACAGTGATGAATTTGGTACATGGAAGGCTAGGATGGTTTTGAATGTCACTGGTATTGAGAGGAACATGATGAAAATTTTAAATGAAGGTCCTTATGTACCAACATCACCTCTCAATCCCCTTCTTGATCCTTCTGGATCTAGAAGAGGAATGGAAAAGAGGGAGGAACATTGGTCTGAAGAGGAGAGGAGATTGGTGAATCTAGACACCCTTCTCAAAAACATGATCATCGGGGCCGTTCCAGAAACCCTAATTCCCACACTAGTTCTTTTTCCTAGTGCTAAAACCATGTGGGATGATCTTTTAAACCAACATGAAGGAGGAGATGACACCATTGTCACCAGAAAGGTCTCCTTAAACAAGAGGTATGAGTCATTTTTTGCTCAGCCTAACGAGTCTCTCACTAGTACTTACACCAGATTTATGAGTATCATAAACCAATTGAGAGGTCTTGGGGTTGAGAAGGACAAGGATATACTTCTGGAGAAATTCTGTGATATTCTACCCACCAAATGGTCTCACATGATCCTGGTCTTACGACAAGGTAAAACTCTGCACACACATACTCTCTCAACTCTATATGGAGCTTTTAGGTACACTGAAGAAAATCAAGCTCAGAGAGTGGTGGCAGAACAAGATGCTTTTAACCATGCCTCCAGTAGTCCTAATGTGGTTAGTCATACTGAACCACATAGTACAGCACTGATATCTTCTGAGAATGTATTTTCTATGAAGAAGATGGTGTCTGAACTCATGGATTCTGGAGAGTCCAGTCAAATCTCTCCAGACTGTTGTGATAAAACTGAAGATGATGACCTTATTGCAATGATTGCTAAAACGTTTAACCGTTTCAAAGCAAGAGCAAATAGGCCATCTGGACAATTTGCATCCAGTTCTTCCACTGATAAGACAAATTTGACATGCTTTAAGTGTGGCAAAAAGGGTCATTTCATGAAAGAGTGCAGGTCCAACCAGTTTGTATCCAAGCCTGGTCCATTCTCTTCAAATAATAAGCCTGATGATAGCTATAAATTGAAATATAAAAAGCTTAAGGCCCAGATTGCTCTCATGGCACAACAAATTGAAAACAATAATAAGTGCATGATTGCAACAACTGAAGAGAAGTGGGTTCCTTCTGATGAATCATCTGTTGATGAAGAAGAAGAAAGAGATTGCTGTTACATGGCTCTGGCAGACGATGAGCACCTGGTGAAGGAAGATGTCACATCTGGACGATGGGTAGACATTGTTATTAAGAAGGTTAGTGATTATGATTGTGCAACTGACCAAGAACTAAAACTGGACATAGCTGAAGCTCTTAACTCTGATTTGATTTTTGTAGAAACTGTTAGATCTGATTGTGTAAATGGTCTAGAAACAGATTCTTCTGAAATAACTGCTTTAAAATCAAAGTTAAAAGAACTTCAAGACATTGAACTGGTATTTCAAGCCCAGGTTCTGGTAACTGAACAATTGATTCAAGAAAAACAAGATCTTGAGATCATTTTAGAGAAAGAAAAACTGGTGATTAAATCATGGCTAGAAACCAAAAAGCCATATGATGCTGGAGTAAAACAATTTCCTGCTCAAAAACGTGCATACTTAGATGGAAATACTCATGTAGCATCATTAATACCTGTAATCGATCGATTACCAGAGGAGTTCAGGCCCACCACTGTTTATGATGAGCCTGTAACTCCCAAGACCAATCTTTACCCAGTTCAATCCCCAGAGGTTACGACTGGAGCGCTCCAGATGACTGCTCCAGTTAAAGAGGTTTATCGGAATAAACCTTTGCCTCAGACCAATCCCCTACCTATGCCTAGGACTGGAAAGGCTAAGGTGTCATCTGAAGAAAATATTTTGTCCAGGTTAGAGAGCCAGATTCAAATTCTGACTCGTCAATCTCAAAGTTTTAATGCAAGATTAAACTTTATTGAGGGTACTTCATCTGGCCCAAGACAAAATACAAAACCTTTTGCTAAGAAAGTTAAATCTATTTCTCCAGTTGAGAAAAAGAAAAAGGTTTCAAAACTATCAACCCAGTGGTCTTTTCAACTAAGACCACTGTTGAAGAAAGTGAACTAAACCAGATTGCCCCAGGGACCTATAAGGGAGGGTCCAGTGAACCCATCAGTCGATGGGTTCCCAAATCTAACTGATATGTATCTGGTGTATGTGCAGGGCGATCGAAAGAAATATATCTGGTATCTTGACAGTGCTGCTGGCACGACGATGACTGGATGTAAGACCCTGCTGGAGGAGTTCACCATTTCTGATGGACCCTCCATTACTTTTAGAAATGATGGTTGTGGAAAGACTGAGGGATACGGTGTTCTGAACAATGGACAAGTCAAGTTCAGACGTGTTGTATTTGTGAATGGTTTGAATATAACCTGATCAGTGTAAGTCAACTGTGTGATGATGGCTATCAAGTTCTATTCAATATTGCTCAGGGTATCGTATTCAACAAGGACTGGAAGGTAGTGTTGATTGCTCCCAGAAAAGGGAATATGTACGTGATGGATATGGAAAGCTCTCCTTCAGAGCTGTGTTTCTATACTCAAGCTGATGAAGACACAAACTGGTTATGGCACAAAAGGTTATCCCATTTAAATTTAAAGAATATTAATAAGTTGTCCAGAAAACAACTTGCAGATGGGATACCTTCAGTTTCCTTCAAAAAGGAAAGGCCATGTCCAGGATGTGAGATGGGTAAGCAAAAACGTACCAGTTTCAAGACCAGACAAAATTTCAGCATATCTGAACCCCTTCATATGCTTCATATGGACCTCTTTGGTCCAGTGAATGTTCAGACTCGTGTTGGTAAAAGATACACCCTGGTGATCGTAGATGAATTCTCCAGATATTGTTGGGTGATCTTTCTGAGGTCTAAAAGTGAAGTTGCTGCTGAAATCATCAGTCTTATCAAGCAAATTGAGCTCAAGTACAGTCGAAAAGTGTGTCAGTTAAGAAGTGACAATGGAACAGAATTCCAGAATGCAACTCTTGAGTCATTCTGTACTGACACTGGCATCTCCCAGAATTTCTCATCAGCCCACTCTCCAGAACAAAATGGAGTGGTGGAAAGGAAGAATCAAACGCTGATAGAAGCTGTCAGGAGTATGCTTGCTGAATCTGGTCTGTCTACCAGTTTCTGGGCGGAAGCAATTGCAACTGCTTGCCACACCCAGAATCGATCAGTGTACATAAAAAGACACAAAAAGACAGCCTATGAAGTCTTAAGAAATAGAAAACCAAATATTGGTTATTTTCACGTTTTTGGATGTCCAGTTACATCCTGAACGACTCCAGTCAGTTAGGCAAATTTGATGCCAAAGCTGATGAAGGTATTTCTTAGGCTATTCAGCCATTCGCAAGGCCTTCAGAGTCTACAACAAGAGTACTGGAGAAGGTCCATGAGTCAATTCATGTCACATTTGATGAATCAAATGCTGCAATCAACAAGAAGCCAGCCCTTGACACTCCCCCAGTAACTCCAATTGTCTTTTGTGAATCTGATCCTATAAACGACAAATCTGAAGATTCAAAAGACACAGTTTCCAATCATCCTGATCTGGAACCTGTTCAGAAAAAGAAACTCTCCAGTAGTACTCCATTCTATCCTTCTATTAATTTCAAACTACCCTCTGAAATTAATATTGGTTCAGATGTTCGTACTACTCCCCCAGTATCAGTGTCAGTTGAAAATAGACCAGAAATGTCTTCTTATGAAGAATTCCAAGCTGAACCAGTACTTCAGGAAATGCCTTCAAATGAAGAATTTCATGATGCAAATCGTGATTTAAATGAC
>CM067168.1:137992559-137996147 GCA_034093135.1 Erigeron breviscapus | reverse complement strand
GGTGTTGTTAGAGGTGTTACCCAACAACAAGTCCCGGACAGTGATTTATCACAGTCTAGGACACAACTTGATTCTGGTTGCAAAGCCAATGAATCTGAAACTGCTGGTGAGGGTTTAACCCAAGGATCTGCAGGAAATCCTGAATCAGCTTCGCTGAATTTAGGTCACACCACAAGTGTGCAAACAACCTCCGGGTTGGTTTCACCATCTACTCCATCTCACACACAAACACAAAGAACACCAACACCAATTCAAATATCATCATCAACAACAAATCAACAATTCAAAAGATGGCTCATGATCCTAAGCAAATCCCATCAACGGGCAAATGGATCGCGAATCCATGGTCAAAGTCCAACATCTAGCAAGCACGTCAAGCTCTTGGGTTCTCTTGATTACCTGAAAAGTGTACTAAACAATGTCAACACTAGGTTGGTGAGTTCGTAGGAAAAGATGAACAAGAACACATACCAATGTCAACCAATCCATAATTTACATTAACATCTAATAAATTGCACACTTGTACTCATTGTACTCAATTGCACGTAAATGTATTCATTGTACTCAATTGCACGTAAATGTACTCATTGTACTCAATTGCACGTAAATGTACTCAATTGTATGACCCCATCCCATTCAGCAAATTTGAATGAACCATTTGGTGCCTCTGCAGAATTAGATGTTGAACAAGCAACACGTATTGTTGATAATGTGATTTCAGAGTTGGATTCTGCGAATGTTAGCACTGGAGATGATGTTGTGCAGGAGGAACAAGGTAGGAATGAGGGAGAAGTTGAAAATGTAAGAGAGGATGAGAGGTCCGGGTTAGGTCAAGGGCAAAAAGAAAACGATGGCCCTCCGATAGATGAAACAACTGTGTCTAGCCGGGATGACAACCCTAGGATAGAAGTCGAGAACTCCCCATTCTCGCTTGCACAAAACTCTCCTCGCCATTCTGACTCCTCACAACAGGAGTTAGTCTCAGAAATGCACGGGGATCAGCCACGATCACCACACTCTCCTCATTTGGAGGATGAGAGTGTTGAAATAAGAGAGGATCAGCCCCACCTCTCGCCTTCATTTCATGCACTTGAGTCTAGATCTCTTAGGTACACGAATTCACAAGCTCAGTTGAGTACTGATGCCGGAACAAGCGGAGAGGGACTCACTTTGTGTGACCCTCAAGGACAGCTTGGAAATCTTGCCTTAGCTAACATCACGCCAGCTTTAGCCGCAGGTAACAGTTCTCAAACCGAGACTGGGGGACAGTATGAATGCCTAGGTGACACTGCTGTTCCTCAGGATCAACCTGAAACTGTATTAACGGGCATTCTCGGTGACCCCGGTGTTGTTAGAGGTGTTACCCAACAACAAGTCCCGGACAGTGATTTATCACAGTCTAGGACACAACTTGATTCTGGTTGCAAAGCCAATGAATCTGAAACTGCTGGTGAGGGTTTAACCCAAGGATCTGCAGGAAATCCTGAATCAGCTTCGCTGAATTTAGGTCACACCACAAGTGTGCAAACAACCTCCGGGTTGGTTTCACCATCTACTCCATCTCACACACAAACACAAAGAACACCAACACCAATTCAAATATCATCAACAACAACAAATCAACAAACCAAAGATGATGCATGTGAACTTTTTCTTGGTATTTTA
Organism: Erigeron breviscapus; assembly: GCA_034093135.1. Classification (NCBI taxonomy): domain Eukaryota; kingdom Viridiplantae; phylum Streptophyta; class Magnoliopsida; order Asterales; family Asteraceae; genus Erigeron; species Erigeron breviscapus. The sequence goes on along the minus strand of CM067168.1, from coordinate 137,994,482 downwards.
CGCTCGGAGGGTGATTTGTTGTCTATGACTGATCGGGGGGTGTTAAATGCATTAGAGTTAAGAGAAAGGGAACTTGCACATGAAAAACAAGTCAAGACTCTTCAAGATCAAGTTCAAAAACAGAAAGCAGAGTATGATGCTAAGCTTGCTGCTTTTGAGTTACGATTGTTGGCTTTAGAATCTTGCCGACCGGCCTCGGTTACTTCTAGACGGGATGATCCTGATTCCGATGATCACCCCGAGGGGGAGAACCAAGGAGAGGGTCAAACGAATACTGAAAACATATCGGCAAGAGTTGAAGTAAATGTTGAAAATGTGGAGAAGAAGAAGAAGAAGAAGAAGAAGAAGAAGAAGAAGAAGAAGAAGAAGAAGAAGAAGAAGAAGAAGAAGAAGAAGAAGAAGAAGAAGAAGAAGAAGAAGAAGAAGAAGAAGAAGAAGAAGAAGAAGAAGAAGAAGAAGAAGAAGAAGAAGAAGAAGAAGAAGAAGAAGAAGAAGAAGAAGAAGAAGAAGAAGAAGAAGAAGAAGAAGAAGAAGAAGAAGAAGAAGAAGAAGAAGAAGAAGAAGAAGAAGAAGAAGAAGAAGAAGAAGAAGAAGAAGAAGAAGAAGAAGAAGAAGAAGAAGAAGAAGAAGAAGAAGAAGAAGAAGAAGAAGAAGAAGAAGAAGAAGAAGAAGAAGAAGAAGAAGAAGAAGAAGAAGAAGAAGAAGAAGAAGAAGAAGAAGAAGAAGAAGAAGAAGAAGAAGAAGAAGAAGAAGAAGAAGAAGAAGAAGAAGAAGAAGAAGAAGAAGAAGAAGAAGAAGAAGAAGAAGAAGAAGAAGAAGAAGAAGAAGAAGAAGAAGAAGAAGAAGAAGAAGAAGAAGAAGAAGAAGAAGAAGAAGAAGAAGAAGAAGAAGAAGAAGAAGAAGAAGAAGAAGAAGAAGAAGAAGAAGAAGAAGAAGAAGAAGAAGAAGAAGAAGAAGAAGAAGAAGAAGAAGAAGAAGAAGAAGAAGAAGAAGAAGAAGAAGAAGAAGAAGAAGAAGAAGAAGAAGAAGAAGAAGAAGAAGAAGAAGAAGAAGAAGAAGAAGAAGAAGAAGAAGAAGAAGAAGAAGAAGAAGAAGAAGAAGAAGAAGAAGAAGAAGAAGAAGAAGAAGAAGAAGAAGAAGAAGAAGAAGAAGAAGAAGAAGAAGAAGAAGAAGAAGAAGAAGAAGAAGAAGAAGAAGAAGAAGAAGAAGAAGAAGAAGAAGAAGAAGAAGAAGAAGAAGAAGAAGAAGAAGAAGAAGAAGAAGAAGAAGAAGAAGAAGAAGAAGAAGAAGAAGAAGAAGAAGAAGAAGAAGAAGAAGAAGAAGAAGAAGAAGAAGAAGAAGAAGAAGAAGAAGAAGAAGAAGAAGAAGAAGAAGAAGAAGAAGAAGAAGAAGAAGAAGAAGAAGAAGAAGAAGAAGAAGAAGAAGAAGAAGAAGAAGAAGAAGAAGAAGAAGAAGAAGAAGAAGAAGAAGAAGAAGAAGAAGAAGAAGAAGAAGAAGAAGAAGAAGAAGAAGAAGAAGAAGAAGAAGAAGAAGAAGAAGAAGAAGAAGAAGAAGAAGAAGAAGAAGAAGAAGAAGAAGAAGAAGAAGAAGAAGAAGAAGAAGAAGAAGAAGAAGAAGAAGAAGAAAATGAAAGTGTTGTGGTAAATGACGAAGAAGAATATGTTATTGAAAATGAGGTTATTGAATATGCTGAAGGAGAAGCAGATGTCGAGGCTGAAAAGGATAATGTGATTTTGGATGAGCCTGAGATAGTTGAGACTTCAGTAAATGTAGAAGCTGTTGATGAACCAATGTTTGAAGTTTTTCCAGATCTTGATTATTTTGAAACAGGTTCATCAAGCAGAAATGAAGCTGGAGAATCATCTAGACCTGATGTCACAACTCCACAGAATTATACGTTTAATGACTTCAATAGCTTTGATG
>CM067168.1:137977559-137987559 GCA_034093135.1 Erigeron breviscapus | reverse complement strand
TGAATACAAAAAATTAATACCCAAAAGTTAAGTTAACAAGGGACGAGTATATCACACAAATTCTGATGTTGTGTGAAAAAGAATCTCAAAACATGTCAAGAGAGAAAAACAAATGCTACTAACGATAAATCCAACCCAATAATATGGATGGATCCAACACACGAGCATAAAACTTTAAGTAGTATCTTCAGCTGAACAAATCCTAATTTTATTAAGTGAAAAACCAGGATATTATCAAGAAGATTGAAAGTAAGAAATCACTCCAAGTATTTGAGTCAAGAATCTAAAGATACTTTGACCCCAAAACACGAAAACAAAGAACCCTAAAGCAGAAAATGATTTAATTGGAAAAGAAGAAAGTTTTTTTTTGAGCTAAAGAACGTAAAAGATAAAAAACGATTTAATCAAAAAAGGAAAAGAGTTTTTTTTTTGTTGCTTTAAAGAGTAGGTCTTCAAGGAGTTTTTATAAGACCTTTTTCCTCTAACGGTCATAAAGAAAATATCATCCAACGGTATCCAACGTCCATTAATCAGCCCAAATGTAGAAGCCCATTAATATATAGCAACAAGCCTATCCATCAAGAAGCCCGATCACGTATTTGTCTCTTCAGACTCCTACAAAAGAGTAACCATCCATATTAATAATGAACCAAAAGATTGAATCTTAATCATACTTTTAACATCCCCCCTCAATCTTATGGTTCAACAAACTAAAAATCTTGAAGTACCAAATAGAAAAGGAATTTCATTTCAATTGCAGCATGCAAAATAATAAAATAAGCTAAACAAGTTTTGAGTAATATATAAAAAAGAGATAAACAATGAAAAACACAATTATATGAAGTTGTAAGTATGTAGAAACTTCCCTGAGCATAAATCTTTGTTTTTATATCTCAGTATTGCCATCTGATCTTGCGTAAGTACTCAGCTACTTCAAAAAATAGCATGAAACCCATCAAGAGGTTTCATTAGAACCATTCCATTCCCTTCCTAGACCGGGGGGATCTATAAAAGTATAGGCCTCAACAATGCCTGATAGAACCAAGAAAACAAGCCCAAACATCTGCACATTAGCTAGTAATTGTCCATGAACCTCATGTTCATGAGAAGAACACGTTACTTCAACTGCTTCAAGCTTACAACGAGCTGACATAGAGGGCCCGTAAAGGGTGAAGACAGTTTGATAGAACCATAAGCCACGAAGGGAATAACACCCATGCACAAATCAGTCGGGAAGTTTCTGGGATTATGGTCCTTGCCATCTGCACAGAATGTTGCTGCTGATATTATTGACGGTGCCTTTGGGTAAGGGAAGGAAGCTGGTCTTTCAGAAAGCAAATCAACGATATTAAACATAAAGAACATCAGAAGCATTCCACCATGTTCAAAGTCATTCACCTGATGTGGGTTCAAGACACCATTGACAAAAAAACTCAAGGTGTGTCGAATACAAAAGCTCGATACACATATCAATAAAAGGTCCAACCGCTATATAGCTCCAAATACTTCAATTTCCCATTCAAACCTGGAACAGCTTCCATACTTTAACACGAAACAAGGTCGGGTCTGTTGCATAACGGACGACTGTGCCCCGTATATGCCATGCCCCAAGCACAGGAAAGAAAGTCCTTGAACCGAGTCCATGGAACAACGTGTCCCATACAAGATCCCATCTTTTTCTATCTTTACACAATTTTTTATCCACAACTATTTCTTCAAGAATCAAATAAGCATGTTGCGGCTTTTTTCCAATTTGGAGATACAATTGATTTCTTCGAATCCTTTAAACCAGCAAAAGCAATGCAACCATTATAAAAAACACTTCAAATCAAGATTGAGATATCCAATAAATCCCTCCTTTCAATCTTGAGAGTTAAAATTTTGATTTAAGATAGAAATTAACATATTACAAGAAAAGTTGATAACTCCAAGATTAAAAAAATGAACAATTTACTCTTAATTCATGAGGCCCGACAAAAAACTAGCTGTCTAATTTTAGAAAAAGATTTTTTGTGCTTTTTTTTAAAAAAAAAGAAATTGTTTTGAAAGACTAAAGTATACACAAAAAATAACACATAGAACCTTCAAATGAATTTCATAGCATCAAATATAAGAGAATAATCCAAGACTTGAACATGTGATTTAACAAGACAATATCAGAATATACACTCGGTTTAGAAAGTTGATTTCATGATTCCTCAAGATTTGTATTAGACATGGAATCAAAGAACTTTTCATAAAATGTGAGATACAAGTCATGTAGAACATATATGAAAAAAGAAGTAGACCAATCACATTTTTCAAAAGAAAACCCCAAATTGAATAATGGACTTTAAATTCCACATCCAAACGAGCAAGACAACAAAGATAACAGTCGCATAAATCACCAAGACATACAAGACGTTAGGTGAGCAAATAAAATGCGGAAGCAAGAATCTGATAAGATGAGCAAAAAAGTGAAGGTTACCAACAATATCACACACAAGACTGATCATATAATAAGAAAGGTAAAGACCAAAATTTCCGAAGATAAAGAAGGGCTACCATAAAGGCTTAGAATGCCCATAACACATAAAGAAGGGCTTACCATAAAGGCTAAGAATGCCCATAAAACAACCGAACATCAACATCTTGTAAACATAATGCAAGCAAATAAAAATAGAAATTCGGTTTTATATATAGGAAAAAAACCGCCTTACCGAATGTGAACTTTGTATCTACACCCAAATAAGAAAAAAAACCCAATCATTGCCTGCACCAAATTGGACTATAGTCTCATGGTCAACTATCCAAAACATGGAAAATCACTATTTCAATATATCAATCAGCATGAGACACACCACTCGTCAATAACCAAACAAGATAAATAGTATTAGATTTTTTCTTAGAACAAGACAAAACTATAAATCATCCTTATCAAATAAAAGCTTATTCAGCCATCTTTCCAAGAGTTAAAACTTTCAGACGAGTAGAATTCTAAGATCACCAAATACTACAAGAATGCAAATAAGAACACAGGCTCCCAAATTAACAGACTTGTTGTCGAAAAGTTTTTTTTTCTAACAGAACACTTCACAAATATGCCAACGAACCTTTGAACAAACACGAAAAATAACTAAAAAATTGTTTTGAAATTGTCTACCTATGGTTCACAATTCACATGTTGAGCACAAAGCCACAAACACTAAGACCTTAAGAAAAAATATTTGCTGGTAAAGAAATACTGATATCCTAATACCAAATTGCTCTTCCAAGTGTTGCAATCGCATTCTCACCTCATAAACATGCCCGGATTAATATTTGAACCTTATGGGACATAGGCAGAAAAATAAAAAATAAAAGGAAAACAACAAGGCAAAGAAAAAAGGAGGCTAATTATGATATGCTTAGTTGCTTCAAGAACCAACTCGCGACCAACAATATAACAGAATACACATGAAACTAGTAGAAGTGTAGACTGTTTTCCAATAAGGTGTGTTACTTTATTATCAAACATACCAACAATCTTAATGAAACTTTGTAATATTTTGCATACATCCCGTCCAAGTTTGACATACTAGAAGGCTCAAAAATCACTTTCTTTGCTGTTAAATAACCAAGAAATAGACAAACAAATATGAAAATAAGAAGGACAAATAGAAGCAATCACTCCTGAAGATTTGATCAAATACAAGTTTTGAAAAAAACACTATTAAGCTCCTAAACAACACCCAATGACAATGAACTGGTAAGTAACAAAAAATGAGCACACAATCAACAACTTAAACCAAAGGCAGTGTTTGAGAAATCAAAAGTCAGGTACTCTGCGATACCACATATAGCTTACATGATTGTGAATACAAAGTTGCCCTGTTACTAACCATGAATGCCAGATATTGATGACATTAAGAGCCAAGAAAAAAGTAACCGATAATATTAACGGTCTAGTAGCACAAGAGAAGGAATCAACCAAATGTATTCTCAAAATAATCAATTCAAAGAATCAAATAAGATGAGAGGTCCAAACCTATAGACCATACCCCTCGATCTCAGAGCACTCCAAGACTAAGAAAATTTGCTACAGTGGAGGGTAGTAAAAAAGACTTACAATGGGGTCTCCAACAGTAATTCCAATATATATTTCAATAACCAACGAACCGAAGAAGGCTTTAACAAGTGAAAACCTAATGATAATATTCCTGGTCTGCAAAAGCAAAACAAATCTAGGGTTCTTGGGAGCCAGAATACCCAAAAGTTAAGTTAACAAGGGACGAGTATATCACACAAATTCTGATGTTGTGTGAAAAAGAATCTCAAAACATGTCAAGAGAGAAAAACAAATGCTACTAACGATAAATCCAACTCAATAATATGGATGGATCCAACACACGAGCATAAAACTTTAAGTAGTATCTTCAGCTGAACAAATCCTAATTTTATTAAGTGAAAAACCAGGATATTATCAAGAAGATTGAAAGTAAGAAATCACTCCAAGTATTTGAGTCAAGAAAAAAGAAAAAGTAACCGATAATATTAACGGTCTAGTAGCACAAGAGCAGGAATCAACCAAATGTATTCTCAAAATAATCAATTCAAAGAATCAAATAAGATGAGAGGTCCAAACCTATAGACCATACCCCTCGATCTCAGAGCACTCCAAGACTAAGAAAATTTGCTATAGTGGAGGGTAGTAAAAGAAGACTTACAATGGGGTCTCCAACAGTAATTCCAATATATATTTCAATAACCAACGAACCGAAGAAGGCTTTAACAAGTGAAAACCTAATGATAATATTCCTGGTCTGCAAAAGCAAAACAAATCTAGGGTTCTTGGGAGCCAGAATACCCAAAAGTTAAGTTAACAAGGGACGAGTATATCACACAAATTCTGATGTTGTGTGAAAAAGAATCTCAAAACATGTCAAGAGAGAAAAACAAATGCTACTAACGATAAATCCAACTCAATAATATGGATGGATCCAACACACGAGCATAAAACTTTAAGTAGTATCTTCAGCTGAACAAATCCTAATTTTATTAAGTGAAAAACCAGGATATTATCAAGAAGATTGAAAGTAAGAAATCACTCCAAGTATTTGAGTCAAGAATCTAAAGATACTTTGACCCCAAAACACGAAAACAAAGAACCCTAAAGCAGAAAATGATTTAATTGGAAAAGAAGAAAGTTTTTTTTTGTTTCTTTTTTTTTTTTTTGGTTTTTTAATTAAAGGGCAGATAAAAGAAAAATGATATTGAGCCCTAATTAAGAACACCTCAACCAAGGAAGAAGATGAACCTGGCTCTGATACCATGATAAAATATGTAAATATATAGATATTGTATAGATATAGAGCAGATACTGAAGATCAATGCAGCCATATGATAGATAAACAATGAAAAACACAATTATATGAAGTTGTAAGTATGTAGAAACTTCCCTGAGCATAAATCTTTGTTTTTATATCTCAGTATTGCCATCTGATCTTGCGTAAGTACTCAGCTACTTCAAAAAATAGCATGAAACCCATCAAGAGGTTTCATTAGAACCATTCCATTCCCTTCCTAGACCGGGGGGATCTATAAAAGTATAGGCCTCAACAATGCCTGATAGAACCAAGAAAACAAGCCCAAACATCTGCACATTAGCTAGTAATTGTCCATGAACCTCATGTTCATGAGAAGAACACGTTACTTCAACTGCTTCAAGCTTACAACGAGCTGACATAGAGGGCCCGTTGTGAGTCCCTCGATAGCTGCAGATCGCTCTCGAGATCGTCTATTGTTATGTCGTGAGTGCGGAGTCCTCACGAGATAACTAGTTTGATTAGTTATCGAATATATTGCTAATTATATGTATATAATCAGCCGTATGTGGTCTATCTTCGTTTTCTATATGCTAGAAACGAACTTAGTCGCCGTAGGTGTGTGAGAGTTGAACGGATTACCTCAATTTAGGGTTTCCATTCATTTATATATGTTTCTGATCGATATTGGGCCTGCTGGGCTTTGTTCTTACGAACTTAGCAGCCCAGCCCATATAACGAAGATTATCTTCGTTAGTACCCAACGAAGATTATCTTCGTTAGTACTAATTACCATCAACATCTATGCCTAGTTATTTTCCAAGTACTCCATGTACAAAGAACCTAACATATATTATGTTTGTACTTGTATAACACACATAACAAACATCATACATAAACATATATATAACACCAAAACATGTAATCGATCATTACCAAAACATGAAGTCCATAATCTATCAATTACACATATATAAATAAGACATAAAATAACATAATGTCTTAATCTAAAAGACTAATCAAATCTAAGTTGCTGTTGTCACATCAACATGCATCAACAAACTCCCCCTTGACAGCAGCATCTTCGATTTCTTCAGTCTTCAAAGGAATCTTCATCATCCATCAAATAACAATCGCTTGCTATTTGCATGAATATTTTCGTGTAAGCAGACTTGGAGAATCTTACGATATCGATCTTCTTCATTCTTCCAGAATGGTAAAAATGAACATTCAGTATCGTATAATTTTCTCTGATCATTTATCGAGAAGTTAACCAACTGCATTGGATCATACATCCTTCTCAACAATATAGTCTTCTTCGAGTCTGCATACATCTTGGCTTCACCAGAAATCCGATCAATCTCCCAATTATCCATTTTATTAAAGACATCTTGTGCCCACTTCTTGGCAGGGACTTTGATCATACACTTGATATCATGTTGAATATACTCAACACTTTTGTCTGGCTTAACCACCTTCTTCTTTCGTCTTGGTTCAATATGAAACTTTGGTTTCTCTGAGTCTTTCATATTCGATCTCAACTTGAAATCTTCATGAAGATTCTTACCAACAACATCAGCAAGACCATAACCACTTGGATTGATAATCCTATTATTTCCAAGTTCATGTAGATCTTCTTCACACAAACTTCTGAAGTGTCTCTCACGCCATGCTAAATACTGACAACCTTCTGGTCTTTTAAGAACGAACAACTTCAATTCTTCGTCATAGAACCAACTCCAGATTATTGTCTTATATTTTGCAGCATCTTTATCTGAGATATGAGTCCAATACATAATGGGTTTCATAGTATCCCATGTGCATATATATTCATTAATTCTTTGCCCAGGCACAAGTCGATCAATCTCCCAATTATCCATTTTATTAAAGACATCTTGTGCCCACTTCTTGGCAGGGACTTTGATCATACACTTGATATCATGTTGAATATACTCAACACTTTTGTCTGGCTTAACCACCTTCTTCTTTCGTCTTGGTTCAATATGAAACTTTGGTTTCTCTGAGTCTTTCATATTCGATCTCAACTTGAAATCTTCATGAAGATTCTTACCAACAACATCAGCAAGACCATAACCACTTGGATTGATAATCCTATTATTTCCAAGTTCATGTAGATCTTCTTCACACAAACTTCTGAAGTGTCTCTCACGCCATGCTAAATACTGACAACCTTCTGGTCTTTTAAGAACGAACAACTTCAATTCTTCGTCATAGAACCAACTCCAGATTATTGTCTTATATTTTGCAGCATCTTTATCTGAGATATGAGTCCAATACATAATGGGTTTCATAGTATCCCATGTGCATATATATTCATTAATTCTTTGCCCAGGCACAAGTCGATCAATCTCTTGCAGTGGATCATCTTCTCTGAGAGGAACTGGATAATCAATTGGATAAAAAGGTCTTGTCAAGTTAATTTCCCAGTGGAAAGGAATCAATGTATCATCAACCTTAGCATATACCACAAAATTTAAAACTTTAGCGGTGCTACTAATTGAATCTTGAAGCATTCTTTCCTTAACTTCTTTTCTCTTGAACTCTAACACTTTTCTTTCTTCTATAGATGGATCTTCAGGAATTGAGTCCCAAACATCATCAAACCCATAAGGTTTCTTGAATATGTTTAGATCCGGTTCAGGAACAAACTCACCTTCCTCAAGTTCATCACCATCAAAGAATAATTCTGCATCATCTGTATCATCTATTAAGATTACACAAAATGAACACCAGAATACAATGAATAATCATGATAATAATAATAAAGATGAAATATAATTGCATTGAAATAAGATAGATTACATTTACATGTCGTAAAATTATTACATGCAACCTAATATACACTTTATCAATCTTTATCAGAATCATAAGTTGAATCAGAATCAGAATCAGCATAAGTTGAATCAGAATCAGAATCAGATTCCAAGGTTGTTTGCCTTTGAATCTGTAATTCTTTTTCTCTTTCAGTTTCTGCTTTTTGTTGTTTATCTAACAAGTTATCAAATATAGAATGAAAAGCATTTTCTTCAGTATTACAGTCATGTCCAAATTTTGCCTTAACTTCACGCTTTAATCGTTCAGTTTCAGCTTCAACTTGATCATCACTTAAATAATCAATCGATTTCGAAGAATTACCTGAGTCAAGTGCTTCAATAACTTCAACATCACGAGGAGCACTTGATCCACCCGCACCAGAAGTACCAATCTGAGTAGTATCTCTTCCTGTCTCCCCCTGAGTCTCAACACCTTTTCCTTTGTCAGAAACTGGGCGAGAATCATTTCTATTACCAGCATTATCAGCATCATCATCATCATTCTGACGTCTTGGCTGAACTACTGACAATCTGCAAACTTCTTCAGGAACATCTCCCCCTTGATTCTTGACCCAGTTTATTAAAAAGGTCAAAGTATCTCGAACATTCGTAAGATCAGACTCTAATGTATCAACACGAGCCTGAAGAACATCGATACGCCTAACTAGGGAGTAATCTGAAGGAAGAGGAGGAAAAGTAGGCAATCTGGGCAATATTGGTAAGGCAGGAGGCAACAGTGGACGCAACGTTACACTACCGGCAACAGAAGCAACCGGTGCTGTAGAGACAGCAGGAATAGCAGCAGCAGCTGTAGATACTGAAGTAGCCTCAGAAATTCGTGCACGCTTAGCTCTGCGATAAGTAAGAGGAGCATCCAGTGTTCTCTTAGGTCCAACAGTACTTGTACCTTCATGAATTGGACTTGGTGCCATATCTCTATGTTCCACTTCCTCTTGATAATGAAGTACAGCTTCTTGTACAGCACCATCATCCTGATTAACTTGAGTATCATGTTCATCATGAACGGATTGATCCGTATCAGAAAGAACAGGAGAAGAATGACATGCCTTACTCCGACGCTCTCGGCGTAAAGCACCAAGTACACCTTCTCGAGAAAAGTGATATGAATGATCAATTCCTGAACTAGCAGGGACATCATGAGCCATCTTAGTTCGATGCTCATTACTAGAATCAGCAGCGACACTATCATAGTCATCTGTGTCTGTTTCAACTACATCATCACCACCATCATTCCCATGATCAGAGTCATCAGAATCAGAATCACCATTAGAATCATTATCAGAACTCTCTTCATCCTCATGATCAGAATCGTCATCAACATCCACTAACATATCATCCTCAAAACGGGATCGATTGTTTGGATTAATCAAATGACCAAAAAGAGGTGGATCATTAAGACCAGCCACATTTCGAGTGTTGGCTGCTAGATCAGCAAATAGACGTAAAGGCCAAGCATGTGGTGCATAGCGAGGACCTTGATCAAATACCAAGTTCGGACAAAAATGTCTAACGATTGCCATAACAAAGCGAGGATATAAGAGAAACCTATTTTTCGCTTTGGCATTGATTTGACCAATAAACTCGTGATAGAAGTATGCCGAAAAAGGATAAGGTCGATTGTAGACCAAGGCAACCATCTGCGAAGAAATCTGAGCAGAAAGCTGATCAAATCCAGCCTTACGATTGCTCAGACATACCAACAAAGCGTAAGCAAGATATCTCCAACGTCCTTGAAATCCACTTTTGTCAAAAGGAAGCTTAATTTCACCAACATATCCCATTCTTTGAAAACATCGACGAATAAGTTCAAAGTCATAAGCCAATTCCACTGCTTCGTCTGGTTCTTCACCTAAATGCAGAATA